>JAIOJX010000029.1:138341426-138941426 GCA_022376925.1 Tragulus kanchil | reverse complement strand
CCACAGTGCAACTAAAGAACTTCATTTGTCATTTTATATCCTTTGAATCTTAATTTGGATAGACACATCCAGCCAGTGGCTATGGTGTATGACAGCACAGGGATACGGGGCTCAAGGTGGGAAAGAACAACCTCCCTGTCAACTACATTTCAATTAAGGAAAAAAAAAAAAAAGACCTCCCTGTTTGTCCAAGTCCCAAAAGAAGGAAATCTAACTCATTTGCTAATAAATTTAGGCCACAGGAGCAAAAAATAATTTCAACTTGTATTGAAAATGTGCTTTAATGCCTGTCTAAATGTTGAACCATAATAGCTTCTCTCTTTCAGTTTCAGTGGGAAAAACACCATTTTATCCTTCTGGAAAATAGAAGTGTCATTCTCTGCTTGTACCCACTGTTAATATCTCCACCTCAGCCTCGTAAAGCTTTGTCTCTGCAGCTTCTAACCTCACGTTATGATTTTGAGTCAGAAGCCCAAGCAAATTCATCACTAATAGCAGGTCAAATTCCCCACTCTGATTTAGACAACTACTCCATCCAGGAATTCACTGCCTTTCACCGTTTCCATGAACACTTTCATTCATGAAGTGTTTCATGTGTGCTGATTGCTGTTCAGCAACCCACTCATGTCGGTGGGTCTGAGCAGTACCCACAACCCTGGGCCAGTCCCAAGAGGGGAAGTGGCCTATGCCCACAGACAGCGGGCAACAGGGCCAGAACACCTGCTATGTACCTGCTATGTACCCATAGCCCAAGCCCCCAGCAATTCTCTCGGAGCAGACCCTGAAGTCCTTAAGCCCAGGTCTTGCACCTTGCAAGGGCCCAAGGTCAAGTATGAGAGAGGTGAAACAAAGGCATCTCAGGTGAGGCATAGGCTTAAAGAAGAGTGGAGGTGTGGGGGCTGGATGTTCTTCTGGTTCAAAACAAACAATTGAAAGAACCAGTCAGTCCCCAGTTTGGAGCCGAGTGTCTGAGCCAGACAATAAGCTTTTAAAATTCCATAAAGTGCAAGCACTGCACAAAAGCACTCTCTGAAGTTGGAGCTCTGCTCTGGTCCTGTGAAAAGCACCAGAGCTCCTAAGTGGTGGGCAGGCCCCTCTGGCGGAGAGGGGGATGTCCTAGACATCCGGTGGGAAGAGTCCAGATGCATCAGCCATGGAGACGCAAACCTGAGACGCAGCTCAGCCAGGCCTGCTTAATTGATACAGACTCCTAATGAGTAGGATAAACACCATTTGGGGCCATTTGCTGTGAAATGGACTGGGATGTATGAGGAATCGGACTTGTATGGGCAGAAAACACACACGTCGGCAGAAAATAATGTGCTGGAAAAGTTTTAAATTGAAGACATGCCGTTCTGGGTGTGCAGAGGCGTTACTGCTTATGTAATTAATCATTTCATATTTGAAGATTGGGATTTTTTCTCTTTTAATTAATTAGCCAGTAGACTCATTATAGTACATTTTTCATGTCAAAATTGCAGTGGGTTCTAAGGGAAAGGAGGGACCGGCTGCAGGGGAGAAGTGGGGGCAGCAGTAGTTACTGTGTACTGTGAAAAGTTCAGGAACCAGAGTCATTGCTCTGCAGCTTCTAACCTCACGTTATGATTTTGAGTCAGAAGCCCAAGCAAATTCATCACTAATAGCAGGTCAAATTCCCCACTCTGATTTAGACAACTACTCCATCCAGGAATTCACTGCCTTTCACCGTTTCCATGAACACTTTCATTCATGAAGTGTTTCATGTGTGCTGATTGCTGTTCAGCAACCCACTCATGTCGGTGGGTCTGAGCAGTACCCACAACCCTGGGCCAGTCCCAAGAGGGGAAGTGGCCTATGCCCACAGACAGCGGGCAACAGGGCCAGAACACCTGCTATGTACCTGCTATGTACCCATAGCCCAAGCCCCCAGCAATTCTCTCGGAGCAGACCCTGAAGTCCTTAAGCCCAGGTCTTGCACCTTGCAAGGGCCCAAGGTCAAGTATGAGAGAGGTGAAACAAAGGCATCTCAGGTGAGGCATAGGCTTAAAGAAGAGTGGAGGTGTGGGGGCTGGATGTTCTTCTGGTTCAAAACAAACAATTGAAAGAACCAGTCAGTCCCCAGTTTGGAGCCGAGTGTCTGAGCCAGACAATAAGCTTTTAAAATTCCATAAAGTGCAAGCACTGCACAAAAGCACTCTCTGAAGTTGGAGCTCTGCTCTGGTCCTGTGAAAAGCACCAGAGCTCCTAAGTGGTGGGCAGGCCCCTCTGTCGGAGGGGGGGATGTCCTAGACACCCGGGTGGGAAGAGTCCAGATGCATCAGCCATGGAGACGCAAACCTGAGACGCAGCTCAGCCAGGCCTGCTTAATTGATACAGACTCCTAATGAGTAGGATAAACACCATTTGGGGCCATTTGCTGTGAAATGGACTGGGATGTATGAGGAATCGGACTTGTATGGGCAGAAAACACACACGTCGGCAGAAAATAATGTGCTGGAAAAGTTTTAAATTGAAGACATGCCGTTCTGGGTGTGCAGAGGCGTTACTGCTTATGTAATTAATCATTTCATATTTGAAGATTGGGATTTTTTCTCTTTTAATTAATTAGCCAGTAGACTCATTATAGTACATTTTTCATGTCAAAATTGCAGTGGGTTCTAAGGGAAAGGAGGGACCGGCTGCAGGGGAGAAGTGGGGGCAGCAGTAGTTACTGTGTACTGTGAAAAGTTCAGGAACCAGAGTCATTGCTCTGCCTGAAAATTCCCTGCGGAGGGACTGGAAATCCTGTACTGGTCCAAATGTGTGGAATTTATTAATATCAAAATCCTGTGAATGCAAGACTCCACTGTGCTCACTTTTTCATAACTTGCATTTAGCCCCTTACCAAGCAAGAAGCATGGCCTATTTGGCCAGTGGATTTGTCTTTTATTAGAAAGAAAGTGTATGTATCATGAAAGCTAACAATCAGGCTCTGCAGCCATGCACCCTGGGCTCCAGTCCTGACTGTACCTTCTTAGCTGGAGACTTGGTGCGAGTCACTTAGACCTTTCCCTGCCATCGTTTTCTGTTCTGTACAATGAAGATAATAGTAGGGCCTACCTCAGGGTTGTTGAGTGAAGAAAATAAAAGAATGCATATGGGGCTTCCCCAGTGGTCCAGTGGGTAAAGAGTCTGCCTTGCAGTGCAAGGAACACCGGTTCAATCCCTGGCCCTGGAAGATCCTGGCTGAACCGGTGTGTCCAATTATGAGCCAGTGTTCTGGAGCGCATGAGCCCAGAGCTGTTCTCTGCAATGAGAGAGACCACTGCAATGGGAGCCCCACACAGGCCGAAGAATATAGATGGATGAAAGTAAATAAATTTTAAAAGATCAATAAAAAAAGAGGCCAAAATTTTAAAAAAAAGAAAAAAAAGAATGCATATGAACTGGAGTAACTGGCACAAACTAATGACTGAAAAGTGGTGAGTTTTACTACTGGAATAGCTGTGCTTCTTTGTGGAACAGACCACCCTTGACTTCTTCTTCACAAAGCTTTGTGTGTGGCCATGGGGGTGCAGGAGCGAGAAGAGAGAGGATAAAATAAACTCGGCAGAAAATAATGTGCTGGAAAAGTTTTAAATTGAAGACATGCCGTTCTGGGTGTGCAGAGGCGTTACTGCTTATGTAATTAATCATTTCATATTTGAAGATTGGGATTTTTTCTCTTTTAATTAATTAGCCAGTAGACTCATTATAGTACATTTTTCATGTCAAAATTGCAGTGGGTTCTAAGGGAAAGGAGGGACCGGCTGCAGGGGAGAAGTGGGGGCAGCAGTAGTTACTGTGTACTGTGAAAAGTTCAGGAACCAGAGTCATTGCTCTGCCTGAAAATTCCCTGCGGAGGGACTGGAAATCCTGTACTGGTCCAAATGTGTGGAATTTATTAATATCAAAATCCTGTGAATGCAAGACTCCACTGTGCTCACTTTTTCATAACTTGCATTTAGCCCCTTACCAAGCAAGAAGCATGGCCTATTTGGCCAGTGGATTTGTCTTTTATTAGAAAGAAAGTGTATGTATCATGAAAGCTAACAATCAGGCTCTGCAGCCATGCACCCTGGGCTCCAGTCCTGACTGTACCTTCTTAGCTGGAGACTTGGTGCGAGTCACTTAGACCTTTCCCTGCCATCGTTTTCTGTTCTGTACAATGAAGATAATAGTAGGGCCTACCTCAGGGTTGTTGAGTGAAGAAAATAAAAGAATGCATATGGGGCTTCCCCCAGTGGTCCAGTGGGTAAAGAGTCTGCCTTGCAGTGCAAGGAACACCGGTTCAATCCCTGGCCCTGGAAGATCCTGGCTGAACCGGTGTGTCCAATTATGAGCCAGTGTTCTGGAGCGCATGAGCCCAGAGCTGTTCTCTGCAATGAGAGAGACCACTGCAATGGGAGCCCCACACAGGCCGAAGAATATAGATGGATGAAAGTAAATAAATTTTAAAAGATCAATAAAAAAAGAGGCCAAAATTTTAAAAAAAAGAAAAAAAAGAATGCATATGAACTGGAGTAACTGGCACAAACTAATGACTGAAAAGTGGTGAGTTTTACTACTGGAATAGCTGTGCTTCTTTGTGGAACAGACCACCCTTGACTTCTTCTTCACAAAGCTTTGTGTGTGGCCATGGGGGTGCAGGAGCGAGAAGAGAGAGGATAAAATAAACTCGACATAAATTGTAGTGTTTTAAGTGTACAGTTCTGTGGCATTAATTACATTCACATTGCTGGACAGCCATCACCACTGTCCTCTGGAACTTGTTCATCTTCCCCAACTTAAACTGTAGTCATTAAACAATTTTCCAGTCCACTTGGCAACCACCGTCCTGCTTTCTGTCACTGAGAGTCTGACTACTCTAGAAGCCTCATGAGAGGAATCAAACAGTATTTATAACTTGTGATTGGCTTATTTCACTAGAATAATGCCTTCAAGGCTCACCCATGTTGTAGCAAGCGTCAAAGTGTCCTTTTTTAAGGCTGAATAACATTCCATTGTATGTACATATCACATTTCACCCATCCATTCATCCATTAGCGGATACTCCTGTCTTTTGGTTACCATGAATAATGCTGCTACGAACAAGGGTGTACAAATGACTCTTCAACACCCGGTTCCCAATACTTTTGAGCATATCCCCAGAAGTGAAATTGCTGGATCACATGGTAATTCCATGTAATTTCTTGAGCCATCATCATATTGTTTTCCACGGTGACTGCACAATGTTACAATCCCACCAACAACACACAGGATTTTGATTACTCCACATCTTTACCAACATTCATTTTCTGGTGGGATGTTTTTTAGTAGCCATTCTAATTAGTATAATGTTGTATTCCATGGTGGTTTTGATTTGCATTGTCCTAATGAGTAGTGATGTTTTCATGTTCCACAGAGCTTTTTGATAGCAAATACAAAGGGGAGAGCATAGCAAAACCTCCTTGGGTTCTGGGCACAAGACAAATTTGTAGTTCTATCAAGATGTTAGATAGATAGAATATGGAGAGATATTGCATTTAGTGTAAACATAGAAACAAAAGTCTTGCCTGGTTTGTGTCAAATCATTAGCTCACAGGATTTAGCACTGGGACAGTGGGAGGGTCTTTTCTATTTTACTCTATACTCTCCATGAGAAGGGAGAAGGAAGGATGGAGGGGTGTGTGTGTGTGTGTGAAATTATAGATGTTCTACCTTTGTATTTTTCAATATTTCTATAATGTGTTGCCTCTGTAAAAAGAAAGATACTCTTTTTTTAGAAAAAATACTTTTTAAAAACAATCTTGGGGACTTCTCTGGTGGTCCAGTGATTGAGAGTTCGCCTGCCAATGCAGGAGACACAAGTTTGATGCCTGGTTCAGAAGATCGTCACATGCTGTGGAGTAACTAAGCTCGTGTGCCACAACTGTTGAACCTGTGTCCTAGAACCCAGGAACCGCGACTGTTGAGCCTACATACTACAACTACTGAAGCCCGAGCATCCTAGAGCTCATGCTCTGCAATAATAGAAGCCTCCACAATGAGAAGCCCACGCACTGCAACTGAGAGTAACCCCCACTCGCCGCAACGAGAGAAAAGCAAACACAGCAATGAAGACCCAGCAGAGCCAAAAATAGATATAAATAAATAAAAATTTAAAAAACAACCCCGGTAATATTTGCATTTAGGAACACACAGGAAGAGCTACAACCTATAAACGTTTGAACCGAAACCTTTTTAGTGCTCTATTGCCTCCTACTTGACAAGGGCATGGCAGAAACAGCCCTACGGCTCTCTGCAGGTCCTGGGGTCAACCAGGAGGCCAAAGTGAAGACCGCAGACAAGGAATATCTGCACCTGCTTTCATGACCTTTACAGTCTTGCTGCCGCTCCCACCAAACATGATAAGGGGACTGCAGTGGGCTTGACAACTGTGTGAAAGTGTGTGTCTGTGTGGATGTGATCTAGTTACTTTTGAGACAAGATCGCCCAGAGTCTGCCATAGTTTGGGAGCCTCTCCTGGAGGAGTGGCAGCAGGGATGAGTACGTCCTGAGCTGACCTTGAAGGATAAAGAGAATTAAATGGGTGTGTTGAGGAAGGGGTCAGACAGCACTCCAGACCCTGGGGACAGCGTAGTACAAGGCTTAAGATGAGGTGAGCCAGGGCTGTGCTGGCACCACAGGATGCTGCCTGGCAGGAAATGAGGCACCAGTTCAGGGAGACACAGATGATTAGACAGGAAATGTAGCAATGTTTTTGCCTTGACTTCAAATGTAATACATGTTCATTTAAGAATTTGATTAGGTATAGACAGAAAGATACTTATTTTTACCAAAATATTAATGTGATGCTATGGGCTTGCTTGGTGGCACAGTGGTAAAGAACCTGCCTGCAATGCAGGAGACTCGGGATCAATCCCTGGGTTGGGAAGATCCCCTGGAGAAGGAAATGGCAACCCACTCCAGTATTCTTGACTGGAGAATCCCGTGGACAGAGGAGACTGATAGGTTACAGTCCATGGAATTGCAAAGAGTTGGATACCACTTAGTGACTAAACAACAACAATGATGTCATCCTGTTCTACAACTTTTAAAATATTATTTATATATTTAATTTTGGCTGTGCTGGGTCTTTGTTGCTGGACAGGCTTTCTCTAGTTGCAGCAAGTGGAGGCTTCTCTTTGCTGCTGTGTGCAGGTGCCCCCCAGAATCGCCCCACAGAGATACATCCACAGGGACATTCATTGCCCCTGCTTGGGCTAGGCATGAGAATTGCTTATTGGTGACCTGAAGGGGGCCCTGCAGGGTTATGGAGGGACCAATGTTGTCTGTTCAAAGTGATTATTACTATGAAGTGGGATCATATGGATATTCACCTTTGATCTTATTTACTTTCGTAATATTTTAAAATTTTACAAAGCTTTACTTAAAAGAGGAATATTTCAACCTCAGTCAGAATGGCCACCATTACAAAGTCTATAATACAAAATAAAAAGCTTTTTCTAAAAAAAAAAAGTTTACAAATAAATTCTGGAGAAGAAATAGTGTAAATAGAATACTTCTACACTGTTGGTGGTGATGTATGAATAAATTAGGGTACAGTCACTCAGGAAAATCACATGGAAGTTCCTCAGAAAACTAAAAACAGAATTACCATATGATCCAGCAATCCCACCCTTGCACATATATTCAGAGAAAACTATATTCAAAAGATACATGCACCATTATGTTTAGCAACACTACTGACAATAGCCACGACATGGAAATCAACCTGAATGTCCACCGATACAGGGGTTGCAGGGGAAAGGAAAGAGACATCGGGACTGATTAGACAGGAAATGTAGCAATGTTTTTGCCTTGACTTCAAATGTAATACATGTTCATTTAAGAATTTGATTAGGTATAGACAGAAAGATACTTATTTTTACCAAAATATTAATGTGATGCTATGGGCTTGCTTGGTGGCACAGTGGTAAAGAACCTGCCTGCAATGCAGGAGACTCGGGATCAATCCCTGGGTTGGGAAGATCCCCTGGAGAAGGAAATGGCAACCCACTCCAGTATTCTTGACTGGAGAATCCCGTGGACAGAGGAGACTGATAGGTTACAGTCCATGGAATTGCAAAGAGTTGGATACCACTTAGTGACTAAACAACAACAATGATGTCATCCTGTTCTACAACTTTTAAAATATTATTTATATATTTAATTTTGGCTGTGCTGGGTCTTTGTTGCTGGACAGGCTTTCTCTAGTTGCAGCAAGTGGAGGCTTCTCTTTGCTGCTGTGTGCAGGTGCCCCCCAGAATCGCCCCACAGAGATACATCCACAGGGACATTCATTGCCCCTGCTTGGGCTAGGCATGAGAATTGCTTATTGGTGACCTGAAGGGGGCCCTGCAGGGTTATGGAGGGACCAATGTTGTCTGTTCAAAGTGATTATTACTATGAAGTGGGATCATATGGATATTCACCTTTGATCTTATTTACTTTCGTAATATTTTAAAATTTTACAAAGCTTTACTTAAAAGAGGAATATTTCAACCTCAGTCAGAATGGCCACCATTACAAAGTCTATAATACAAAATAAAAAGCTTTTTCTAAAAAAAAAAAGTTTACAAATAAATTCTGGAGAAGAAATAGTGTAAATAGAATACTTCTACACTGTTGGTGGTGATGTATGAATAAATTAGGGTACAGTCACTCAGGAAAATCACATGGAAGTTCCTCAGAAAACTAAAAACAGAATTACCATATGATCCAGCAATCCCACCCTTGCACATATATTCAGAGAAAACTATATTCAAAAAGATACATGCACCATTATGTTTGTAGCAACACTACTGACAATAGCCACGACATGGAAATCAACCTGAATGTCCACCGATAGATGAATGGACAAAGAAGATGTGGTACACGTATACAGTGGAATACTACTCGGTCATAAAAAGAACCAAATAATATCATTTACAGCCACATGGATGGAACTAGAGATTATCATACTAAATGAAGTAAGTCAGAGGAAGACAAATACCGCATGATATCATGTACAGGTGGGATCTTAAATACGACACAAATGAACCTATCTAGGAAACAGAAATAGAATCATAGACATAGGGAACAGATTGGTGGTTGCCAAGTGGAAGGGGGATTGGGGAGGAGTGGAGTGGGAGTTTGGGCTGAGCAAATGTGACCAATTATATATAGAATGGATAAACAATGAGGTTGTAGTGTAGAGGGCAGAGAACTATATTCAATATCCTGTCTGTGATCAACCATAATGGGATAGAATATGAAAAAGAGTATATATACATATATACACACACATATATATACATGTAAAACTGAATCACGTTGCTGTGTGAGTTGCTCAGTCATGTCCGACCCTCTGCGACCCCAGGGACTGTATCCCACCAGGCTGCTCTGTCCATGGGATTTTCCAGGCGAGAATACTGGAATGGACTGCCATTCCCTTCTTCAGGGAATCTTCTTGACCCAGGGATTGAACCCGCGTCTCCTGCATTTCAGGCAGATTCTTTACCGTCTGAGGCACCAGAATACAGCAGTAATGACCACAGCATTGTAAATCAACTGTACTTCAGTTAGATTTTTTAAAATAATAAAATTTTAAAAAGGAATATTTCCTTTTGTAAAAAAAATTATTGGAAATATATATTGCCCATCCCTCTCAAGGTGTGACTCTACAGTTAGGTCCTTCGAGAATGAGCAGTTTTCTGCCTCCAAGGCTGCTGCCACCTTGGTGTCCCTAGTCTGATATATATGCACAAAAAATACCCCCTTGGCATCTCTGAAGTTAACTAAAACTCTCTTTCTCTCATCCCCTTGCTTGCCACCATCTTTAACAGTTATCAGTTTCCCATCACAGTTCCTCAGAGTCCATCTCTGGTCATCAATGGATCCTTTTGAAAAGAAAGTAAATATCAGTAATTAAGAATTCATTGAGTCCATTCTGTTAGGATAAATTCTTTTTTTCTTGTATTTTCTTGGTATAATTAATTTTGGTTTTATCGGGCTGTTCTCAGACAATGCCCTGCCCTGGGGATTGTCTGTGTGAATTCCTGTATTCACTCCTTATTTCTAGAGTGTCGGGCCATGTACGAGAAAAAGGCCACCAAAAAACTACCTGTCATAAATGATGGCAACTGAGCAGGAAGAACTGAAGTGAACGGCCAGACTCTCTAGGTCCCCTCGGGGCCCATGATGACAAAATAGCCAAGTGGTCCCTACCAGCAGTCCCTGTGGTCACTCTCAGGTGCAAATCAGAGTAACAGCTCTTCCTAGGGACACCTGGGTTTGGGTGGATAACGTTTTCATGAATCAAACCCAAAGCATCACAGTCTAAAGACACTGGAGACACCTCTCCTGTCTAGTTTCTCTCTCTCTCTCTGTCTCTCTCTCTGTCTGTCTCTCTCTCTCTCTCTCTCTGGCCATGTGGCACGGCTTGTAGGATCTTAGTTCCCTGACCAGGGATAGAACTCATGCAGAGTCTTAACCATTGGATGGCCAGGGAAGTCATCCTGTTTAGTTTCTTAAAGAGAAAGAAAAAGAACATGAGAAACTTTTTTTTTCACTTATTCACCCTAAAATTCGCATAGAGTAACTCATATAGGCCAGGCACTAAGAACCCAATCAAAGGTTAAATGGGAATTACCTTTCCCAGAAGGAATAAAATGTGTGATGCCGGGGATGCTGTCTGGTCAGCTCTGAAATGGAACAAATAAGAGTGGGGAGGAAACAGAGGGAGGAGGAGAGGGAGCAAATACCCTCCAACCCCACCAAGGGAAGCACCGGGGTCAAAACCAACACCCCCTGCTGCAGTGGGCGACTGACCAAGTTTAGAAAGACTGGAATCCCAATCTCTCCACAACCTAAGGAACACAGTGCTTCCATAAATAACCATCATACATGCCCTCCAGAATGCTCTACTGCCATGTCACATACAGTGGAGAAGGAGGGTTGCATTTTTGTTTACTTTGGAAAATATGAGTTTGAATCTAGAGTTCATCACAAAGGCTGCTTCACGGCCCCTGGTCCCTATCAGGCCCATGTAAACCATGGGACCAGGCTACCCCACGAACAACAGGCTAGAACCTGGGCTTGGGGTCCCCTGCCAGCTCTCCTCTGACTGCCCACCATTCTGCCCATCCACCATACAATCTGTCTTGCAAAAACAACTGGCATTCCGTTTTCAAGGGATAAGCACCAAGTGCAAAATATTTAGCATCTGGAAGGTAAGCCACAGCCCACAATTGCCTCTGTAGTGAATTAGATTCAATTAGCTGTGTTCTTATCTTAGCTATGCATTGTAATAATCAGTGGTGCCTGGCTCTGTGCATATCCACATAAGGGACTTCAAGGGAGGGGGTTCGCAGGGCATTTGGAACCAAACGCTATAGGCAGAATATTGCTGCAAATGAAGAGTTGGCTCTTCCTCCAAATTTACTTCCACTAAGGATCTGGCTCCCCCACTCCCTCCTGGCATCGACATGCAGCACTCTGAGAGCTGCAGGAGACCACTCTGTTCTGACAACTTTCTCTGCCACTGACATTATCTCCTAATTATCCTCTCAGCAGTGATGGTTGGTTACCAGTCTTCAACTTGTGCAAGATGATTATATTACCCAGTCTCATTGGGAGGAGAGGAAATTCTGCTGTTCTTGAGTTTCTTGGAGCTGTTTCCATTTTTCCATAGGAGCCCAAGTAATATTCACAATAATGAAGAGGGAAAAACACACGCAGACATTAACTTCAAACGACCATTGCTGAAAACAATAGCACACTTTTTTCTTTTTTGCCAGATGAATATGTTTATGTAACAGGGTGACTCTTGTCCTCAGTGGAGCTTCCAAGAACCAAAGCCATTAAGTTAATGGCTTGAAACAGAGCCCAAAAGACCCGTGTTTGTTCCATGACACACGCACTGGGTGGTGGGATGCACTGCAGTTCTTCAGAAAAGGATTTTTATTTTTAAGAACAAACCACTTTTTCCAACAGCCTTGAGCTCTGCACCTGCAGTCTGTGGTAAGCTCTGCAAGGGAAAGAGGCCAGTTTGGTCTGGAAATCAAGACATAGTATTTAAAAGCCAACTTCAGGAACTTTCTTGGTGATCCAAGAGCAGTGCAAGCCTTCAATGCAGGGGGCATGGGTATGATCCCTGGTCGGTGAACGATGATTCCGCATGCCACGTGGTACAAGCCAAAAAATTTAAAAAACGTAACGGTCAACTTCAGTGGGTCTGTCACTGCCATGGATCTGTCCTTAGAGAAGGAAGGCTGGAGGTCATACCCCACATCCCTTCCCCAGCCTCCAGCCCTTTCTCTGGTCTCTGGTCTCCGACCTTAGCCCATTTCTTTCCTCCAGCACAGAGCCAACTGGTCAGATAAACAAGGCCTGCCCCCTGAGCCTGCACCAACTCCCTGGGTTTCAAAAGCCGGCCGAGCTGGTGGTACAAGGGAGACCAGGGGAGGCCCAGGAAGGGCCTGTGCTTCCCCAGCATCGGAAGCACCACCCAAACTGTTCACAGTCCTGACACTTCAGGGTGAAGACCACACACAGAGTTCCGCTGCAGGTCAGTGTACCGCCCTCTGGACTCTTCCTCTTCAGGGACTCTCTGGAGACAGCCCCAAAGAAGTGCAAAGGCCTGAGAATCTGGTGTAAGGCACAGCACAGTGCTTCTTAATTCTTAACTGTCTGGACAGCAACTCCAAGACCAGAGCAGCCGGGTGGCTTTGCTGTCACTGAGAGCTGGGAGTTGCATCTCCAATTCTGGTTTGATTCTGAACTTAGTGTGCAGCTGTCCAAACACTATCAGGTTCTTTGGGGCTGTTTTCTTTCATTTTGCAAAAATAAAGTTATTAGAGCTACCTCCCAAGCCATCAGCTTACTGGTCACTAAACTCCAGAATTGCTCAGGTGAAAACGACTGTCTAAATTAAAAACCAGCATTAATGATTCCATTACTGGCTTTATGAGAGGAAATGTTGAAAGCGTTTGTCACAATGCTCCAGCTTCCCTTCTCCTCTCCTGCCCACCTGCCCACCCCCAGCCCTGCGGGGCCCCAGCCTCGCCAGTGTCTGGAGTGCGGTGGGCTGCCACTGCCGCTGCAGGAAGCTGGGACAACATGGGCCATCAGCTGGGCTGCCAGAGTCGTTTATAATTTCAGGCCTGGGTTATTTCTCATAAATAATTGGAGGCACAAATGCCTCTCTCACGCTAGTCTTTTCTCAGTCCCTTCTCGAATCAATTCAACAAAGATTTGGTGCCCAGTTACTGAGCTTCCAACGGAGGAGGGGAGACAAGTGTAATCCCAGCGAAGACATATTTATCATGACCGACGATGTGCAAGACGCTGAGGCTGGCCCTGAGGATGCTAAAATGAACATCACGAGTGCCGCCCGCCTTTAAGATGCTGAGGGAAGTCGCAGTCCTTACCCTCAAGGAACCTATGGCCCCAGCGATAAATGGTCGGTGCCAGTCTGACTCAAGGCTGAACGCTGAGGCAGCAGAGGGCGCTCTTCCCAAGGCAGGGACAGGGGAGGTTTCACGGAGGCTGAGGCATCTGAGAAAGGGGCCCGGGATTTTAGCCCAGGAAAGGTGACTGCAACAGGATGCAGCAAAGGAAAGCGCGTGGGGCGGGCAGAGGAGCAGGGAGAGCTGAGCCGTGTCTGTGTCAGCAGGCTACTGGGGGTGGGAGTGGGGGGTCTTGGAGGCCATGCTCGGGAGTCTGAACCTGACTCGAACAGTCGGGAACCATAGAGAGTCTCAGGGGAGACGGCCTCCCTCCCAGGTTCTTGCTTCCTCTGACTCAAGTCCCTTCACCACCCCACCGCACTCCCACCTCCCCTGTAAGGTCTTCTCGCCTTCCAGGCTGGAGCGTAAAGGAGGAAGGGGCCTGGGGTCCTATGGGAGCGTGCAGGGAGGCAAGGGCTGGGATTCAAACACCTGGGTCTGTCCCATCTCGGATCACACTGCGCTGCTGTGGGAAACCAGGCTGGTGACCCTCTGGTCTGAGTTTCCTCTTCTGAAGTGGAGAGCGCCGAGCAAGTTGACTCTGAGGTCTGTCCCCCTCTGAGCCCTCCATCCCGATGGCCCATTTGGGGTCAGGGATGGGTCTGAGCTCCAGCTTGGCCTCTTCTAGTTCCCCAGAGGGAAGGAAGATCAAGGAGAAAAGACCAGAACTGTTCCCCTCATAACCCCCTCACACGCCTGTGGGCCAATTTGCACATCTGTGGTCAGTTTTACCAGCCAGTCGCTGGTCGTGGCAGAGGCAGGAACCAATAAATCCCAAACCCACAAACAAAAACAATCACCGTTTACGGGGCTTGTGCAATATGTTCTGGGTGCTTCACAAGCACCGTGTCTATAATTAAACCTCAGGATGATTTGCACGCTGGGTATACTGCAGAGGAGAAAACCCAGGCCAGGAGAGGTGAACTAAAGCTTCCCAGAGCCACAGACCGCAGAAGTGGTGATGAAGACTTCTCCACTCCATCCTCCACACTGCACCCAGATTCAACCTTCCTAAGCACAATGCTGCTCCAGCACTTGCCTCATTCCTGAACTTCTTTCTGGAACCTACTCTCTCCCCAGAAAATAAAGTCCACGTTTCTTAGCATGGCACTCCATGACCGTCATGTTTCCAGTCTTACTTCCACTCCCCAAACTCTGAACTACCTGTCATTCTGAGACTATGCCCTGTGTGTTCTCGGCCTTGGTTTACCCTGTCCCTCCACATAAAATATCCCTGTGTCCATCGGCACCTGTCAGAACCCCACTGCCAGGAAGTGTCCTCTCCCCAGAAGCTCCAGTCTCTCCCTGCAGACCTCTGCTTGTCCTTTTTCCAGAGTCTCACTCAAGGCACTCTCAGCCTTCGAGCCAGCCTCTTGTTTGTTATACGAAATTGTCCCAAGACGGCAGGACTTTCAGCATCTCTGGACCTACCCAAATGATGACCTCTAGTGATTATGATAATTAAAATAATACTCCTTACCTGAAACCATAAAAACCCAGAAGAAACACAGGCAATAAGTTCCTTGACATCCACCTTGGTGATGATTTTTGCAGTTTGACAACAAAATTAAAGGCAACAGTCCTATGGGAGCGTGCAGGGAGGCAAGGGCTGGGATTCAAACACCTGGGTCTGTCCCATCTCGGATCACACTGCGCTGCTGTGGGAAACCAGGCTGGTGACCCTCTGGTCTGAGTTTCCTCTTCTGAAGTGGAGAGCGCCGAGCAAGTTGACTCTGAGGTCTGTCCCCCTCTGAGCCCTCCATCCCGATGGCCCATTTGGGGTCAGGGATGGGTCTGAGCTCCAGCTTGGCCTCTTCTAGTTCCCCAGAGGGAAGGAAGATCAAGGAGAAAAGACCAGAACTTTTCCCCCTCATAACCCCCTCACACGCCTGTGGGCCAATTTGCACATCTGTGGTCAGTTTTACCAGCCAGTCGCTGGTCGTGGCAGAGGCAGGAACCAATAAATCCCAAACCCACAAACAAAAACAATCACCGTTTACGGGGCTTGTGCAATATGTTCTGGGTGCTTCACAAGCACCGTGTCTATAATTAAACCTCAGGATGATTTGCACGCTGGGTATACTGCAGAGGAGAAAACCCAGGCCAGGAGAGGTGAACTAAAGCTTCCCAGAGCCACAGACCGCAGAAGTGGTGATGAAGACTTCTCCACTCCATCCTCCACACTGCACCCAGATTCAACCTTCCTAAGCACAATGCTGCTCCAGCACTTGCCTCATTCCTGAACTTCTTTCTGGAACCTACTCTCTCCCCAGAAAATAAAGTCCACGTTTCTTAGCATGGCACTCCATGACCGTCATGTTTCCAGTCTTACTTCCACTCCCCAAACTCTGAACTACCTGTCATTCTGAGACTATGCCCTGTGTGTTCTCGGCCTTGGTTTACCCTGTCCCTCCACATAAAATATCCCTGTGTCCATCGGCACCTGTCAGAACCCCACTGCCAGGAAGTGTCCTCTCCCCAGAAGCTCCAGTCTCTCCCTGCAGTCCTATGCTTGTCCTTTTTCCAGATTCTCACTCAAGGCACTCTCAGCCTTTCGAGCCAGCCTCTTGTTTGTTATACGAAATTCGTCCCAAGACGGCAGGACTTTCAGCATCTCTGGACCTACCCAAATGATGACCTCTAGTGATTATGATAATTAAAATAATACTCCTTACCTGAAACCATAAAAACCCAGAAGAAACACAGGCAATAAGTTCCTTGACATCCACCTTGGTGATGATTTTTGCAGTTTGACAACAAAATTAAAGGCAACATAAGCCAAAATAAGTAAGTGAGACTATATCAAGCTAAAAAACTTGTACATGGCAAAGGAAACCACCAACAAAATGAAAAAGCAACCTACCTACTGGGAAAAAAATATTTGCAAATTATATAGCTGATAAGGAGTTAATATCCAAAATATACAAAGAACTCACGCAACTCAATAGCAAAACAACCAGTTAAAATACGGGCAGAAGATCTGAACAGATATTTTTCCAGACAAGACATGCAGAAGCCAACAGATACATGAGAAGGTGTACAGAATCACTAATTATTGGGGAAATGCAAATCAAATCCACAATGAGATGTCAACCCACACGTGTTAGAATGACTGTTATCAAAAAATAGGAAATAGCACATGTTGACAAAGATGAGGGGAAAGGGACACCCTCATACACTGTTAATGTGAAAATAAATTGGTGCAGGCACTATGGAACAGTACGGAGATTCCTCAAAAAATTTAAAATACAACTATTGTATGATCCAGCAATCCCACTTGTCGGCATTTATCAGAAGAAAATGAATTTGAAAAAGATATATGCACACCCATGTTCATAGTGGCATTGTTTAGAGTAGCCAAGATATGGAAACAACAAAGTGTCTATGAAATGGATAAAGAAATTGTGAGATACACACATATACATGATGGAATAGTATTCAGCCATAAACAAGAAATTTTGCAATGACATGGATGAATCTTGAGAGTATTATGCAACATGAATACGTCAGAGAAAGACAAATACCATATGATCTCACTTATATGTGGAATCTTAAAGCAAACAAACAAATGGACAACAAGGTCCTACTGTACAGCACAGGGAACTATATCAATTTCCTGGGATAAATTATAATGAAAAGAATATACAAAAGAATGTATGTGTGTGTGTGTGTGTGTGTGTGTGTGTGTGTATCTGAGTCATTCTGCTGTATAGCAGAAGCAGAAATTAACACAACATTATAAATCAACTATTCATCAATTTAAAATGTAACATGGGGCTTCCCTGGGGGCTCAGTGGTAAAGAATCTACCTGCCAATGCAGGAGACACTGGCTTGATCCTTGATCTGGGAAGATTCCACATGCTGTGCAGCAGCTAAGCCTGTGTGCAACAACTATAGAGCCTGTGCACTGGAGCCCGGGAGCCACAGTTCTGAAGCCTGTGAGCACTTGAGTCCATGCTCCAAAACAGAAGAAGTCACCATTATGAGATCCCTGTGCACTGCAACCAGAGAATAGTCCCTGCTTGCCACAACTAGGGGAAATGCCGGTGCAGCAACTAAGACCCAGCATAGTCAAAAATAAATACATAAGATTATAGAAAGTAAAATAAAATAGAAAATTACATTTAAAAAATAATTCAAGATAATTCCCCTGGCATTTTCCGCCACCTTCTTGGATTGAAAACATGACGGCCTTGGATAACAATGATATGCATAGGTGTCTGTCTCCCCAGTGGACTGCATGTACCTTGAGAGCAGGTGGTATTTTTGCCTGGAGATTTTTTTTCCTATATGACTAACACAATGCCTTGCACATTTCAAGCACAGATACATCTGTTGAATGCACATGCAGTATGATGTTCTTTTTATTTTCCTACTTAATAAGTAAACTGATTAAGTCCTATAGTCAAAGAGAGCAATGACAATCCCCATGCCAACATAAACTCTTCCTGGTTCTTTCATTTAGTCATCAAAATTTTTTCTTAACTTTCTGAACATTAAGAAATCTAGCAAAGAGTGCCAAAGCCTGCAACTGCTCTCACTTACTAATACAAAATCTGCAAAATCCCTAAGAGGATTTAAAGATGTTAATCCAACACTCCTATTTGCCAGCATAGAACAAATACATAAATAGAAATCAAGCCAGATCCCAACACTGACAGATTCTGACTTTTCCTTCTCTAGCAGAGCCGTTTTCAGTAGATACCATCTTTCTTCTGAGGCAGGTGGATGTACAGGATTTATCAAGGTTGGCCACTTGAGGCTCTATCAAAGCCCACATAGCCTTTGAGATTCTGGAAAACACACAACACATAAATAGCTTGTGCTTGGCATGGAAGTGGTAGAATGAAACATCATTCTATTTCCAATATGAAATGTATGAGGACCAAGATTTGCCTAGGGAGGTGGGGAAGGGGGTTACTCCAGAGGAGTGAGCCAGCTCACTGAATCCTACTCCTGAGATGGCCCAGGGCTGCCGCAAAAGAAAGAGCTAGACAGGCAGAAACTGATGGTAGAGACAGGCAAGGATCTTGGAGTCAAAAGGCCCTCTTCCTGGTTCTAGTTCTATTACTGCTAGGCAGGTGGCCTTGGACAAGTCATGTAACCTTCCCAAACCTCACTTATGAGGAGCAATATTACCAGCCTTGCTTACTGCTTACTGCCATGGTTGTCAACTAAGTTAATGTATGCTGTTCAGTTGCTAAGTTGTGTCTGACTCTTTGCACCCCATGAACTGCAGAATAGGCTTCCCTGTCCTTCAGTATCCCTGGAGTTTGCTCAAACTCATCTCCATTGAGTCAGTGATGCCATCCAACCATATCCCCTGCCTCCCTCTTCTCCTTTTCCAGCATCAGGGGCTTTTTTTCCAATTAAGTCAGCTCTTTGCATCAGGTAGCCAAAGTATTGGAACATCATGTACCTTGAGAGCAGGTGGTATTTTTGCCTGGAGATTTTTTTCCTATATGACTAACACAATGCCTTGCACATTTCAAGCACAGATACATCTGTTGAATGCACATGCAGTATGATGTTCTTTTTATTTTCCTACTTAATAAGTAAACTGATTAAGTCCTATAGTCAAAGAGAGCAATGACAATCCCCATGCCAACATAAACTCTTCCTGGTTCTTTCATTTAGTCATCAAAATTTTTTCTTAACTTTCTGAACATTAAGAAATCTAGCAAAGAGTGCCAAAGCCTGCAACTGCTCTCACTTACTAATACAAAATCTGCAAAATCCCTAAGAGGATTTAAAGATGTTAATCCAACACTCCTATTTGCCAGCATAGAACAAATACATAAATAGAAATCAAGCCAGATCCCAACACTGACAGATTCTGACTTTTCCTTCTCTAGCAGAGCCGTTTTCAGTAGATACCATCTTTCTTCTGAGGCAGGTGGATGTACAGGATTTATCAAGGTTGGCCACTTGAGGCTCTATCAAAGCCCACATAGCCTTTGAGATTCTGGAAAACACACAACACATAAATAGCTTGTGCTTGGCATGGAAGTGGTAGAATGAAACATCATTCTATTTCCAATATGAAATGTATGAGGACCAAGATTTGCCTAGGGAGGTGGGGAAGGGGGTTACTCCAGAGGAGTGAGCCAGCTCACTGAATCCTACTCCTGAGATGGCCCAGGGCTGCCGCAAAAGAAAGAGCTAGACAGGCAGAAACTGATGGTAGAGACAGGCAAGGATCTTGGAGTCAAAAGGCCCTCTTCCTGGTTCTAGTTCTATTACTGCTAGGCAGGTGGCCTTGGACAAGTCATGTAACCTTCCCAAACCTCACTTATGAGGAGCAATATTACCAGCCTTGCTTACTGCTTACTGCCATGGTTGTCAACTAAGTTAATGTATGCTGTTCAGTTGCTAAGTTGTGTCTGACTCTTTGCACCCCATGAACTGCAGAATAGGCTTCCCTGTCCTTCAGTATCCCCTGGAGTTTGCTCAAACTCATCTCCATTGAGTCAGTGATGCCATCCAACCATATCCCCTGCCACCCTCTTCTCCTTTTCCAGCATCAGGGGCTTTTTTTCCAATTAAGTCAGCTCTTTGCATCAGGTAGCCAAAGTATTGGAACATCAGCTTCAGCATCAGTCCTTCCAAGAAATATTCAGGGTTGATTTCCTTCAGGATTGACTGGTTTGGCCTCCTTGAAGTCCAAGAGACTCTCAAGAGTGTTCTCCAGCACCAGAGTTTGAAGGCATCGATTTTTCAGTGCTCAGCCTTTTTTATGGTCCAACTCTCACATCCATATATGACCACTGGAAAAACCATAGCTTTGACTATACAGACGTTTGTCGGCAAAGGTCCAACAAAGTTAATATATATCGATGTGCATTTTAAACTATAAGTCACTGTGCAATCTGAAGTATAAATTACACCAGGAATATATAAATTATGGCAGGAATGAAGGAGTCCTTCCCCTCCCCAAGGACCTGGGGCATAAGGTGTCTGACAGCAAACTTACTTCAGGAAGGAAATGATCTCTGGGTGATTTTGCTGTCCTCTCAAAGACTATTCCTGAAGGAGACCTAGGGAGTTGTGTTTCTATCAATAGGAAAGTGAAATTCTAAGCATAAAATTTTCACATTTATTGTTCTTCAAGTAATAAAACAATTCACATTCACTACAGAAAAGCAAGAGAGCAAAAACAAAATTTAGAATACTCCCTGTCTTAGCTTGGGCTGCATAATAAAATGTTATAGACTTGGGTGGCTTAAATGACAGACATTTGTGTTCTCACAGGTCTGGAGGCTGGAAGTCTGATGTCAGCATGATTGGTTCTGGTGAGAGTTGTGAGCTCACATGGCCTTTTCTCGAAGTATAAGCATGGAAGAGAGATTTCTCTTCTCTGCTTCTTGTAAGGCCACCAATTGGATACTCCTGATACTTCGGTATATCTTCTTCCATTCTTAAAAGTACATAGATTTTTAAAAAATGAGACCATACCATGCAGATCATTTTTTCTACTCAACCATACATGGCAGCAGTCTTTTCATGTCATCAAACTGACTTCTCCAACATTGCTTTTAGTGACTGCATAAGTGTAGCTCAATGTGGTCACATCATTGTTCCTATAGGCCCTAATTTTGGCCTTGGAGTTTGTAGCCAGCTTTACCAATTACAGCGAGTACTGGGCTGAACATCCTTGACTATTTCCTTAGGACAAATTCCTGGGAGTGAAATCATAGATCAGTGGGCATGCACCCTTCTAAAGACTTTGAGGAGTAGTGTGATGACATTTGTACCCATTTATACTTCCACTAGGAGCAAACGAAAAGGTGGACTATTTTTATAGTCCAACTCTCACATCCATATATGACCACTGGAAAAACCATAGCTTTGACTATACAGACGTTTGTCGGCAAAGGTCCAACAAAGTTAATATATATCGATGTGCATTTTAAACTATAAGTCACTGTGCAATCTGAAGTATAAATTACACCAGGAATATATAAATTATGGCAGGAATGAAGGAGTCCTTCCCCTCCCCAAGGACCTGGGGCATAAGGTGTCTGACAGCAAACTTACTTCAGGAAGGAAATGATCTCTGGGTGATTTTGCTGTCCTCTCAAAGACTATTCCTGAAGGAGACCTAGGGAGTTGTGTTTCTATCAATAGGAAAGTGAAATTCTAAGCATAAAATTTTCACATTTATTGTTCTTCAAGTAATAAAACAATTCACATTCACTACAGAAAAGCAAGAGAGCAAAAACAAAATTTAGAATACTCCCTGTCTTAGCTTGGGCTGCATAATAAAATGTTACAGACTTGGGTGGCTTAAATGACAGACATTTGTGTTCTCACAGGTCTGGAGGCTGGAAGTCTGATGTCAGCATGATTGGTTCTGGTGAGAGTTGTGAGCTCACATGGCCTTTTCTCGAAGTATAAGCATGGAAGAGAGATTTCTCTTCTCTGCTTCTTGTAAGGCCACCAATTGGATACTCCTGATACTTCGGTATATCTTCTTCCATTCTTAAAAGTACATAGATTTTTAAAAAATGAGACCATACCATGCAGATCATTTTTTCTACTCAACCATACATGGCAGCAGTCTTTTCATGTCATCAAACTGACTTCTCCAACATTGCTTTTAGTGACTGCATAAGTGTAGCTCAATGTGGTCACATCATTGTTCCTATAGGCCCTAATTTTGGCCTTGGAGTTTGTAGCCAGCTTTACCAATTACAGCGAGTACTGGGCTGAACATCCTTGACTATTTCCTTAGGACAAATTCCTGGGAGTGAAATCATAGATCAGTGGGCATGCACCCTTCTAAAGACTTTGAGGAGTAGTGTGATGACATTTGTACCCATTTATACTTCCACTAGGAGCAAACGAAAAGGTGGCTTTACTTTTTTTTTTTTAACTTTGCATTTTGAAATATATTTATATCAACAGAAGATTTGCAAGAAGAATCCCGAGTGCAGAGAGTGGTCTATATACTTTTTACCTGGGTTCTCCTAATTTTCACATACTACTCAACCATGGTGCATTCATCAACACTAAGAAATTATCACTGGTACATTACTATTAACTAAACTGAAGACTTCAGTCACATTTCACTCATTTTTCAGACTAGTCCTCTTAGGATTCAGGATTCAGTCCAGAGCACCACATTGTGTCTTGTGTGGTCATCACTTTTTTAAATCTTATTCTTTACCACCCCCAGAAAAGTCCCTTGATGTTTGGCTGGCATGCTGTCTCTAATGCCAATGAGTGGTCATTATTCATTATTTCAGGATATGGTTTCTTCCAGCCTGTGTCGCTCCATCAGCCAAGTTACTATGGTACCAGGCAGTGAAGGTGGATTTGCTCCCCCAACCTTTGTCAAGAGCCAGAGGGATGGCTCCTTGTGTGGGAGAGGACATGCGTGCGTTCCCGAGGGGTCTCTCGTGTCAGTGCTATTCAGAAAACGTAAACAACAGCACCACAATTGGATTTTCTCTATATTTGGAAAATTTGGCCCTTCATTACAAAGCAGGCTGGTGCCCTCATATTTAGTTCATTCTTTTGCTCATCTCCTGTAATCATTCAATTACAGAGCCATATTTCCAAAGCTCTAGGGAAAATGGATTAGGAATAAAATCTTTTAAGCTCCTGTAGAAAACTCTGGATTCACTTACGAATGGTGGATACAGAGTCTGGGAATGATCTTTTCATGTCATCAAACTGACTTCTCCAACATTGCTTTTAGTACTGAAGTGTAGCTCAATGTGGTCACATCATTGTTCCTATAGGCCCTAATTTTGGCCTTGGAGTTTGTAGCCAGCTTTACCAATTACAGCGAGTACTGGGCTGAACATCCTTGACTATTTCCTTAGGACAAATTCCTGGGAGTGAAATCATAGATCAGTGGGCATGCACCCTTCTAAAGACTTTGAGGAGTAGTGTGATGACATTTGTACCCATTTATACTTCCACTAGGAGCAAACGAAAAGGTGGCTTTACTTTTTTTTAACTTTGCATTTTGAAATATATTTATATCAACAGAAGATTTGCAAGAAGAATCCCGAGTGCAGAGAGTGGTCTATATACTTTTTACCTGGGTTCTCCTAATTTTCACATACTACTCAACCATGGTGCATTCATCAACACTAAGAAATTATCACTGGTACATTACTATTAACTAAACTGAAGACTTCAGTCACATTTCACTCATTTTTCAGACTAGTCCTCTTAGGATTCAGGATTCAGTCCAGAGCACCACATTGTGTCTTGTGTGGTCATCACTTTTTTAAATCTTATTCTTTACCACCCCCAGAAAAGTCCCTTGATGTTTGGCTGGCATGCTGTCTCTAATGCCAATGAGTGGTCATTATTCATTATTTCAGGATATGGTTTCTTCCAGCCTGTGTCGCTCCATCAGCCAAGTTACTATGGTACCAGGCAGTGAAGGTGGATTTGCTCCCCCAACCTTTGTCAAGAGCCAGAGGGATGGCTCCTTGTGTGGGAGAGGACATGCGTGCGTTCCCGAGGGGTCTCTCGTGTCAGTGCTATTCAGAAAACGTAAACAACAGCACCACAATTGGATTTTCTCTATATTTGGAAAATTTGGCCCTTCATTACAAAGCAGGCTGGTGCCCTCATATTTAGTTCATTCTTTTGCTCATCTCCTGTAATCATTCAATTACAGAGCCATATTTCCAAAGCTCTAGGGGAAAAAATGGATTAGGAATAAAATCTTTTAAGCTCCTGTAGAAAAACTCTGGATTCGCTTACGAATGGTGGATACAGAGTCTGGGGAATGATCTATTCTGAGCCGTCCTAGGTGAATGATTGGCTTCATTTTCTGTAGCTCCACGATGTTCTCTCTTTAATGCAGAACAAGGATGGTACCCTTAACATCCTGTCCTTGGATGTATCCCTGATTTTCCCACAACCCCATCACCAGAGGAAAAGGCATCAGACTCCTCTGAATAAGGCTGTTTTGATCTGCAGAGCAGTTTGGTGCCTTTCTCAGAACAGTCTATTTAAGAGTCTTCGTTCTCTCCTTAGGAAAACCTGTTTCTCTGAGGTGATTGAAAACTTCACAGATATTTAGTGAGCTATTAGACCAGTTCTCACCCCAACATCCACAGCTTGAGTTATCTTTCCTAGCTCCAAATATGTCTAAAGCCATGATTGATTCGCTCACATTTTCATTTTCTCATTTTCCCTGAAAGTCCAATTTGGACCCTTCAGCAAGACTCCTTGGGGACACCCATTTGTTTCTCCAGGCAGGCCAGCTCTGGCTTTTGATTTCCCCCAGGCCACTGCCATCACCCTCCCTCAGAGGGAAAGTGCAGTGGGCCAAACTCAGGGTTCTCCTGGGGAGTCTTCTAGAAAGATTCTTCTGGGAGAGCTTCTACGACTTGCTTCCTCCCATGGCAACTCTGCCAGGATGTGGCTCTGCAGGCCAGATTTGCTTTCCAAATGCAAGGCGCATTTGCCTCATTATATTTTGTGTCTTTATTAAGAATGAGAGGGGCAAAGTCAGAGCAGAAGAGTAGGTCTAAGACGGTGCTATTGATCCTTTGGCCTCCTCATGGAGCCCCTCCAGAAGGCTGTCCTCCTCCACTCCTCACACTTCTGTGACCAGGAGACAAGCCCCTGAGAGCTGCCTGATGAGCAGCAGAGCAAAGTGGCACCTGGTTCAGCCCCCACGACTTGCAACTAATTAGCATGAGCTCAAGTTCTGCCCCAAGACCTGCTAGCTTGCAGAGGTGTCCTTGAAGACACCTAGGTGGCCTATTTACTATCTGTTTGGACTGGAACTTATGCCCTGGGTATGGGAAGTTCCAGAGAGAGAAAGCAGCGCCAAAAATGGATTAGGAATAAAATCTTTTAAGCTCCTGTAGAAAACTCTGGATTCACTTACGAATGGTGGATACAGAGTCTGGGAATGATCTATTCTGAGCCGTCCTAGGTGAATGATTGGCTTCATTTTCTGTAGCTCCACGATGTTCTCTCTTTAATGCAGAACAAGGATGGTACCCTTAACATCCTGTCCTTGGATGTATCCCTGATTTTCCCACAACCCCATCACCAGAGGAAAAGGCATCAGACTCCTCTGAATAAGGCTGTTTTGATCTGCAGAGCAGTTTGGTGCCTTTCTCAGAACAGTCTATTTAAGAGTCTTCGTTCTCTCCTTAGGAAAACCTGTTTCTCTGAGGTGATTGAAAACTTCACAGATATTTAGTGAGCTATTAGACCAGTTCTCACCCCAACATCCACAGCTTGAGTTATCTTTCCTAGCTCCAAATATGTCTAAAGCCATGATTGATTCGCTCACATTTTCATTTTCTCATTTTCCCTGAAAGTCCAATTTGGACCCTTCAGCAAGACTCCTTGGGGACACCCATTTGTTTCTCCAGGCAGGCCAGCTCTGGCTTTTGATTTCCCCCAGGCCACTGCCATCACCCTCCCTCAGAGGGAAAGTGCAGTGGGCCAAACTCAGGGTTCTCCTGGGGAGTCTTCTAGAAAGATTCTTCTGGGGAGAGCTTCTACGACTTGCTTCCTCCCATGGCAACTCTGCCAGGATGTGGCTCTGCAGGCCAGATTTGCTTTCCAAATGCAAGGCGCATTTGCCTCATTATATTTTGTGTCTTTATTAAGAATGAGAGGGGCAAAGTCAGAGCAGAAGAGTAGGTCTAAGACGGTGCTATTGATCCTTTGGCCTCCTCATGGAGCCCCTCCAGAAGGCTGTCCTCCTCCACTCCTCACACTTCTGTGACCAGGAGACAAGCCCCTGAGAGCTGCCTGATGAGCAGCAGAGCAAAGTGGCACCTGGTTCAGCCCCCACGACTTGCAACTAATTAGCATGAGCTCAAGTTCTGCCCCAAGACCTGCTAGCTTGCAGAGGTGTCCTTGAAGACACCTAGGTGGCCTATTTACTATCTGTTTGGACTGGAACTTATGCCCCTGGGTATGGGAAGTTCCAGAGAGAGAAAGCAGCGCAGAACAGCCCAAATTTGTCACTACAGCTTCCTGGGAAGGCTGCACCTTAAGGCGCCCTCATTCATCAGAGAAGTGATGTTGAGCAAACATTTGTCTCTGGTTTTAACACTTCCTATCTCTTGTTTTAGATTGATTCAGTCAATAACAATGGTTTTATGGTGCCAAGTGCTCTTATCAATATCTTAAAATTTGGCCCCTAATTTTACCTACCAGGGATATAGCAGGATCTGCAAGAATTGCTATATTTATAACAAATAGAGCATCTGAAATTGGCTAAAGAATTCTTTCATCAATTCGATTCAAATGAAGTCAAGATGTACCAAAGCCCACGCCTGGGAATCAGTCCTGAGGAAATGAAGCTAAATGTTGGAAGTGCTTCATATGTGTGAATGCAAGGCTCTCTCTCTGCTACCTTCCTTTAATATATTTGGAGAAATCTATTCTTTTATCTTTTTTTCTTTTTGGCCACACCTCGAGGCATGCGCAATCTTAGTTCCCCAACCAGGCACTGAACCTGTACCTCCTGCAGCAGAAGCGTGGAGTCCTAACCACAGGACTACCAGGGAATTCTCTGAGGAAATCTGCTCTTGGTCCATGCTGCAGCCCACATCCTCCCAGCTTCCCAAGTAACCTGGTTCCTTCCTGCAGTTTCTGCTTCTCCTTGGGCCTTTGCTCATACCACTGCTAATCAGACACTGGAACTCTGTGATCTCTCCACATTAGCGTCAGGGGGCAAGTGACTTTGGGGCTGGGGTGGGTGGGCCTTGTAAATCTCTCACCTGAAATACTGACAAATCACCAAAAATACATGACAGTGGTGGATGGCAGATTCCGGGGTGATACTGACCAACTGTATCAATAAGGATTGAGTTTGGAAACCAGTATGCAGTGTAACACAATGCTTGTAAGCTCAGACAGCCTAGTTACCAGTCCTTACTAGCTGTGACTTTGGCAAGTTAATCTCTCTGTGCCTCATTGCTATCTGTAAAACAGAGATAATCATACTACCTACCTCACAGGATTGGCAGTATAAAGATTAGATTAGTGGATAAGCCAAGCATTTAGAACACTGCTTGTCACAGGATATGTGATTATTATACACTGGGAAAAACCTAAAGAATTGTATTTCTCTTTTACATTAAAAAAACAAAAGCTCAGAGGTAAGCAATGCAAAGTCAGTATAGCAGTTTCATGATACTGTTAGACCCAGACTCTTATCTTTCTGTTCCCTCCTCAAGATTACCCTGTAACACAAAATGACTGCTGGAGCTCCAGCCATTGCACATAAATTACAGTCTGAGAGATAAAAGGCAGATGAGCAAAAAGAAACTTACCCAGCTGAATGAGCTCCCCTTTTATTACCGCTCTTGGGATTCCAACCTGAGTGGCTGCAAAGGAAGCTGGGAAGTGTGCTCTTAATTCCAAGTGACAGCACGCCCAGCTAAAATCTATGAAAAAAATTGGCAAAAATATATGTAGGAAGAGAAAAAGGTCTCTGCCACACGGCAGCACAGCAAACAACCTGGAATTGGATAGTAGGCCTATCTTTAAAGGCTCCTCAGTCAGCCCCGCCCTCAGGGAAGTTTTCATCAGTTATTTTCTCTCCTCATGCACTGATTTACCTGTGCCACTTTAGCTCCTGACTCTCTCTCCCTTGGCCTCTCTCACACCTACCCCCTTCTCACACCTTTCACTTTCTCCCTAGTCTCAGACCATTCGCTTCTCTCTAGAAATTCAAAATTCTCCTCAGTGCAATGTTGGGCAATCTGGCTTTTCTGCGGTACTGCCCACATCTAGATTTGAATGTCCAAGGGCGGGCTGATATGGCCAGACGCAAGTCCTTTTCAACCAACATGTTCATCAGACCAATCAAAGCATTTCTCTAAATGGAAGAAGGCATAAAGCTGGTGGATAAATACACATGTTTCTCCTGCTCCCTCCTCACACTCCTCTAAAGCATCAGTAAAGGAATGTGTAAAGGATACAAATCCACAAGGACACAGAGAAAAGGAGAGGAGACAACAATAACAATATTCTGGACACCGGGAAGCAGATGGAGAAGTGGGAAATGATTCCAAGACAGTGAAGTTATAAGGCAGCAGGTAGAAAAAAAAGAAAAAACAAGAACTCCTTTTTCAGTGCACCCCTAAGGCTAAGTGACTGACGGCAACAGCAGGTGCTACAGGTGATAAGGGTGAGCCAGTGCCAGTGCCAAGTCATGTCTGACTGTGTCCCATCCCATGGACCATAGCCCACCAGACTTCTGTGGTCATGGAATTCTCCAGGCAAGAATACTTGGGTTGCTATTCTCTCCTCCAGGGTATCTTCCCAACCCAGGGATGGAACCTTGTCTCTTATGTCTCCTGAGTTGGCAGATGAACTCTTACCATGAGGGCCACCTGGGAAGCCCAGTAAGGGTTGAGGTGGAATCAAAAACAGGAAAGGCTGATTAAGAAGCACTTTGACTCCTGGGTCCCCTGTCCCTGCTGGCCATCTCCCCTCTACCCCAGCAGAAGACTGGAGGTTTACCCTCATAAGAGAAAGAGATGCTTTGGTCTGAGAAATGACCAGTGCCCTGTTTTCAGCCTGAACACAAGGGATTAAAGGATATCTACATGTTGAATGTTGAAAGCCCCGTCTCCTTCCTCTGCTGGTTCCTAGGTGTATCCCCTCCAGGCAGGATATCAGACACCTCTTCTTAGAGAATGAGACTTCCTGACATCAGGGAGTGTCTAAGGACAGGACCCAGTCAGTAAGGACAGGATCATCAGAGGAAAGGGCTTCCCAGGTGGTGCTAGTGGTAAAGAACCCATCTGTCAATGCAGATTGACATAAGAGGCTCAGGTTTGGTCCCTGGGTGGGTAAGATCCCCTGGAGGAGGTCATGGCAATCCACTCCAGTATTCTTGCCTGGAGAATCCCATGGAGATAGGAGCCTCGTAGGCTACAGTCCATAGACTCACACAGAGTCAGACAAGGCTGAAATGACTTATCACACAGATTAGAGGAAAACATCTCAGGGGAAAGAGAATGAACCAAACTAGCAGAGATATCATTGGATGAACAAAAGTTAAAAAAAAAAAAAATACAAGGACTAAAGGAGAAAGGTCAATGACATCACAAGGAAACTATCAGCAAACCCAGGCTATGAGGCATGTCACAAGATAATTGATCAGGTCTCTTCACCAAGTCAATCTGATGAAAAACAAAAAGGGATAAAGGGGACCTGCTCTAAATGAAAAGAGACATAGCAACCAAATGCAATCTGTGGCACTTGATTAACTTCTGGCTTAAAAAATGTTATAAAAGTTTTTTTTTAGAATAACCAGAGAAAGCTGAATATGGACTAAATATTAGAAACTAGGGAATTAATGTCCTTTATAAAAATTATTTTTTATTATTAATAGGTGTGATAAAGGTGTTCTTGCTGGAGAATATCCTTATTTTTTGGATTGTATGCAGCTAAGTATTTAGATATGGAACATCACCATGATGTCTATTATTGTCTTTAAAACAGCTCAGACAAATATAGAGAGATGAGTCAAATATGGTAAAATATTAACAATTTTTTAATCTAAGTGAGAGAAGATATTGAATTTTCATCATCTTATGCCTTCTCTTTTCTTGTGTTTGAAAATTTCATAATAAAAAGTAAAACCATCCAAGCGAAAAAATAATCAGGGAATGACAAAACAAACAGTGATATAACCTCTTCAAATTCCCCTGGAAGGAAGTGAGGCAGAGGCGGGAGTGGGGAGGGTTCCTGCAGGCCCTCCATAATATCTGGGTCCATGGGGGGCAGTGAGAGCTGGGGAAGAAACAAACTGACATCCATGGAAAAGTCAAGATTCTAATCTTGGAGAGCCAGTGCCCAAGACTCCAGTTCAGAGCAGGAGAGATTGAGGATGGGATCACCGAGGTTTGACTCTGAATGTGGCTTAGAAAATTCAGAGCATCAGAAGAGATGAGGTTTCAGCTGCCTTGAAAGTTGACGGACAGGTGAGGTAAGGCACATTCTGTAACCAAAATTACATTTCACATAGGTCATTCATTGGGGTGTCATTTGTAATAACACAAAATTAAAAGAATCTAAATGTCTGTTGTTTAAAGAAACGGTCAAATGACCTAAAATACAGCCACTAAATGGAGTACTGAGTAGCCATAAAAAGCAATGAGGAAGAGCCCTGATTACTGATACAGGATGGTCTCCAGGATATACTGTTCAATGAAAAACACAAAAGCACAGCACATATACCATGCTATTTCTCCTGTGGGAAGGAGGGAAAATACTATTACACATAAATCATGGAAAGGCAAATCATACACAGATAAAAAAAGGCAATCTATAGGGGGAAGGAGACAAAAGAGTGAGGAAAAGGATGGAGGCTTACATAGAAAACATCTATTCTATAGTTTTAACTTCGGAGTTATGGCTTACATAATTGAAAAATTAAATTAAAAAGAAAAATACAGGTCTACAAAGACTGAAATGCTGTGAGAAGGGCTTGTGATGTAAGATATAAAGGTGACAACACAACAGCTTTACAACAGTATTAAAAATAAGCCCATAGCCTTTGAGAGAATAATGGCCGAAGGACAGACATTCGTGTGATGTGGTTGCTGTGAACAGTGGGGCTTTGTACTTGCTTGTATTTTCAAAACCCTTTTATGAATCTGAATTCACTTAATAATAGAAGAAGAAGAAAATCTATTTTTAAGAAGACGTGGCTCACTGTGCTATATACTAGAAAATCTTGCCTATCTATGGCCCTTTCAGAATCTACATTCACTCTTATGCGTATCCCATGATTTAATTCTCACAGTTCTAACAGGCAGACACTGTCTTTGAGGTCAAGGCAACATAACAACACTTTGGAGCTGGACCCTGAGATCAGTGCTGCCATGCTGCCTCCATGATGTAGGTACCTTTGTTTTGCTTCATCCGATCTTCTAGGCATCCAGTCTCCTCCTCTGGCTAGAGATAAGATGTCATCTCCCCAGGAAATGTCCCGGGATTAGGGATCGGGCTTCACCACCCATCACAAATCTAAGTTCAACAATGAGTTTTTGAGACATATTATGGAAGACTCAGAATATCTTTGATAATTATCTTAACCTACCAAATTAAATAAACAATCTTCCAACAGAAACCAATCCTTTAGAGACAAAGAATACAGAAATGACCTAAAATACAGCCACTAAATGGAGTACTGAGTAGCCATAAAAAGCAATGAGGAAGAGCCCTGATTACTGATACAGGATGGTCTCCAGGATATACTGTTCAATGAAAAACACAAAAGCACAGCACATATACCATGCTATTTCTCCTGTGGGAAGGAGGGAAAATACTATTACACATAAATCATGGAAAGGCAAATCATACACAGATAAAAAAAGGCAATCTATAGGGGGAAGGAGACAAAAGAGTGAGGAAAAGGATGGAGGCTTACATAGAAAACATCTATTCTATAGTTTTAACTTCGGAGTTATGGCTTACATAATTGAAAAATTAAATTAAAAAGAAAAATACAGGTCTACAAAGACTGAAATGCTGTGAGAAGGGCTTGTGATGTAAGATATAAAGGTGACAACACAACAGCTTTACAACAGTATTAAAAAATAAGCCCAAAGCCTTTGAGAGAATAATGGCCGAAGGACAGACATTCGTGTGATGTGGTTGCTGTGAACAGTGGGGCTTTGTACTTGCTTGTATTTTCAAAACCCTTTTATGAATCTGAATTCACTTAATAATAGAAGAAGAAGAAAATCTATTTTTAAGAAGACGTGGCTCACTGTGCTATATACTAGAAAATCTTGCCTATCTATGGCCCTTTCAGAATCTACATTCACTCTTATGCGTATCCCATGATTTAATTCTCACAGTTCTAACAGGCAGACACTGTCTTTGAGGTCAAGGCAACATAACAACACTTTGGAGCTGGACCCTGAGATCAGTGCTGCCATGCTGCCTCCATGATGTAGGTACCTTTGTTTTGCTTCATCCGATCTTCTAGGCATCCAGTCTCCTCCTCTGGCTAGAGATAAGATGTCATCTCCCCAGGAAATGTCCCGGGATTAGGGATCGGGCTTCACCACCCATCACAAATCTAAGTTCAACAATGAGTTTTTGAGACATATTATGGAAGACTCAGAATATCTTTGATAATTATCTTAACCTACCAAATTAAATAAACAATCTTCCAACAGAAACCAATCCTTTAGAGACAAAGAATACAGAAAAAGAACCTGAGAAACAGTAACAGCTGCTTCCAAAGGAAACCCCATTACAGTTTAAAGAAGTGGGTATTTTTGACACACATAAACTGTTTATTAATTCCAAAATGGCCTTGAAACAAATACAATTGGCAACAGGAGGTATATCTCTTCTGCTGTGTAAGTGAGGGGAATCACAAGATGACAAGAAACAACGCGCGCACAAAGATGGGAGGTCGCCAAAAGAATAAAATATCTAGGAATAAACCTACCCAAAGAAACAAAAGAACTGTACACAGAAAATTACAAGACACTAATGAAAGAAATTAAAGACAACTTAAACAGATGGAGAGATATTCCATGTACCTGGGTTGAAAGAATCAACATTGTGAAAATGAACATACTACCAAATATCATCAACAGATCCAATGCAATCCCTATCAAACTACCAATGACATTCTTCACAGAACTAGACCAAAGAATAACACAGTTCATATGGAAACACAAACGACCCCGAAGAGCCAAAGCAATCCTAAGAAAGAAGAATGGAGCTGGAGGGATCAGCCTCCCTAACTTCAGACTACACTACAAAGCAACAGTCCTCAAGACAGTATGGTACTGGCACAAAAACAGAAATATAGATCAATGGAACAAGATAGAGAACCCAGAGATAAACGTACGTATGGGTACCTTACTTTTGACAAAGGAGGCAAAAATATAAAATGGGACAAAGACAGCCTCTTCAACAAAAGATGCTGGGAAAATTGGACAGCTACATGCAAAAAAATTAAGTTGGAACATTCCCTGACACCATACATAAAGATCAACTCAAAATGGATTAAAGACCTAAATGTAAGACCAGAAACCATAAAACTCTTAGAGCAGAATATAGGCAAAACACTCAAGGACATAAATCAAAGCAAGATCTTCTCTGACCCACCTACTAGAATAGCCGAACTAAAAATAAAAATGAACATGTGGGACCTAATGAAACTTAAAAGCTTTTGTACAGCAAAAGAAACTATGAAAAAAGTGAACAGACAACTCACAGGATGGGAGAAAATCATAGCAAATGAAGCAACAGACAAAGAATTAATTTCCAAAATCTACAAGCAACTCAGACAACTCAACATTGGAAAAATGAACAACTCAATCAAAAAATGTGAAAAGGACCTAAACAGACACCTCTCCAAAAAGGACATACAGATGGCCAAAAAACACATGAAATGATGCTCAACCTTCTCTTATTATTAGAGAAATGCAAATCAAAACTACAATGAGATATCACCTCACACCCGTCAGGATGGCCATCATTTAAAAAAAATCTACAGACAATAAAGAGGAGGGAGAGGATGTGGAGAATCCTCACAAGAGGATGTGGACTCTTGCATTGCTGGTAGGAATGTCAATTGATACAGCCACTATGGACGACCATATGGAGATTCCTTAAAAAACTAAAAATAGAAGCACCATATGACCCAGCAATCCCACTATTAGGCTTATACCCTGATGAAATCAAAACTGAAAGAGGCACCTGTACCCCAATGTTCATTGCAGCTCTCTATACAATAGCTAGAACATGGAAGCAACCTAGATGTCCATCAATGAATGAATGGATAAAAAGGCTCTGATACATATATACAATGGAGTACTTCTCAGCTGTAAAAAAAATGCAGAAGAATCAATCCCAATGAGGTGGATGAATCTAGAACCTATTATACAAAGTGAAGTAAGTCAAAAAGAGAAAGACAAGTATAGTATACTAACACATATATATGGAATCTAGTAAGATGGTAATGATGACACATGCAGAGAGGTGATGGACATAGAGAACAGACACATGGACATTGTGGGAAATGAACAGAGGGTGGGAGGTGTAGAGGGAATAACATGGAAACCTATACTATCATATGTGAAAAAGACAGCTATTGTCACTGTGCTGTGGGAATAGGGGATCCTGCAGGGGTGCTGTATGATGGCCTGGAGGGGTGGGATGGGGGCGACTGGGACAGGGGTGGAGGAGGGAGGGAGCCAGGGATATACATATGACTAATCTGGAGTTATACATATCTGTAAACAACAAAACTCTGTAAAAGTAAAAAGTAAAATAAAAATTATTATTAAAAAGACAAAAGAAGGGAGGTTGAGGGCTCAAGGTTTCCATGTGCCCTGGGGACAGGAGAGGGGACTCATTCTGAGGACTCAGGACCCATAGGACAGACCCCTTGGAGTCCTGCTCACATGAGGGCTTGCACTAGATCCCAAGCTCAAGGATAGTGCTCTCAAATCACGTACAGATTTTATATTTGATGTTAAATTATTGCTTTTCTCATTTTATTGGTATTATTTTTAAAGAAATGCTTTCTTTTTAATAAAGTTTTGTTTACATGCTCAGAGCTTTAAATTACCTGGAATATAAGGTTTGTGTGTGGTCTGGGATAAGAATTCCTTTATATCTTTAGAAAATTCTCTTTTCCTTCTGCCATTTGTCAAACATCCACCTTTTCCACTGAGTGAGACCACACCTTCCACATACCAAGATCTCCTAGTACTCCCACTCTCTGCTTATAGGCTTTCTGCTCTGTTCCACGGCTCCTGCTATTCCTGCATTGAGAGCCACCAGTGTAATTAGGCTGGACACGAGCTGCCTTGACTTCTGGTGTTTCTTGTTTTTCAGACTTGGGTTTGGATTGTCATTGTTGTTTATCTTTTATATAAGTTTAAGAAATGTTGGTCAAAAGGCCATTAAAAAACCTATTAGGGGGCTTCCCTGGTGGTCCATTGGGTAAGGACACCGCCTTGCAGTGCAAGGGGCGCCGGTTAGATCCCCGGCCTGGGAAGATCCCACGTGCCGCGGAGCGGCTGGACCCATGTGTCCAATCACCGAGCCAGAGCTCTGGAGCGCATGCGCCCAGAGCCGGTGCTCTGCAACAACAGACGCCACCGCGATGGGAGGCCCACACGGGCCAAGGAACAAAGATGGATTAAAATGGACAGATGAAAGACCAATAGAAGTGGCCCGCCCGCTCCCCTCCCTCCCAACCCCATCCCCACCAAAATAAATAAATAAATAAATCTTAAAAAAAAAATCTGTTAGGAATTTTTGTTAGAGTCTCATTGAATTTATAGATCAACTTGGTCAGAAGTGCCATTTTGAGATTACAGTCTTTCCTTCCATAAACATGATTGATTTGGGTATTTGTATGTGTCCTTGAAATGTATTTCCATAGTTTCTTAGTAGGAATTTGCAATTCATGTCTAAGTATCTAATTTATCTTGCTAATATGTGTCTTTCTCTCTCTTATTTTCTTTTAACACATGTTTTAATTGGCTATTTTTCATGCATAGAAATGCTTTCTTTTTAATAAAGTTTTGTTTACATGCTCAGAGCTTTAAATTACCTGGAATATAAGGTTTGTGTGTGGTCTGGGATAAGAATTCCTTTATATCTTTAGAAAATTCTCTTTTCCTTCTGCCATTTGTCAAACATCCACCTTTTCCACTGAGTGAGACCACACCTTCCACATACCAAGATCTCCTAGTACTCCCACTCTCTGCTTATAGGCTTTCTGCTCTGTTCCACGGCTCCTGCTATTCCTGCATTGAGAGCCACCAGTGTAATTAGGCTGGACACGAGCTGCCTTGACTTCTGGTGTTTCTTGTTTTTCAGACTTGGGTTTGGATTGTCATTGTTGTTTATCTTTTATATAAGTTTAAGAAATGTTGGTCAAAAGGCCATTAAAAAACCTATTAGGGGGCTTCCCTGGTGGTCCATTGGGTAAGGACACCGCCTTGCAGTGCAAGGGGCGCCGGTTAGATCCCCGGCCTGGGAAGATCCCACGTGCCGCGGAGCGGCTGGACCCATGTGTCCAATCACCGAGCCAGAGCTCTGGAGCGCATGCGCCCAGAGCCGGTGCTCTGCAACAACAGACGCCACCGCGATGGGAGGCCCACACGGGCCAAGGAACAAAGATGGATTAAAATGGACAGATGAAAGACCAATAGAAGTGGCCCGCCCGCTCCCCTCCCTCCCAACCCCATCCCCACCAAAATAAATAAATAAATAAATCTTAAAAAAAAAATCTGTTAGGAATTTTTGTTAGAGTCTCATTGAATTTATAGATCAACTTGGTCAGAAGTGCCATTTTGAGATTACAGTCTTTCCTTCCATAAACATGATTGATTTGGGTATTTGTATGTGTCCTTGAAATGTATTTCCATAGTTTCTTAGTAGGAATTTGCAATTCATGTCTAAGTATCTAATTTATCTTGCTAATATGTGTCTTTCTCTCTCTTATTTTCTTTTAACACATGTTTTAATTGGCTATTTTTCATGCAAAGAGATGTTATTGCTTTATGTTGACCTTGAATTTAGCCTCCTAGCAAATATCCTTCTTAGTGCTGCTACCTTCCTGGTTTCTCCGTTCTCTGGTAATATTGTATACAGTGCTGTATACCAGTAATGAGCACAGGCGTTCTTGTCGTGTTTCTGACTTTAGTGGAATTGCTTCTAAAGTTTAACCACTGAGAATGACATCAGCTGTGGGCTTTTGGTTTATCAAGCTAAGCAGGCCCCTATGATGCCTTGTTTGCCAAGAAAAGTAGTGAATGGGTGTTGAATCTTGCTAAATGCCTTTTCTGAATCTACTTAAATCATATGGTGTTTCCCCATAAGGAAGACACTGAGCATATGGTCCAGGAAGCTGAAAAGTACAAAGCTAAAGATAAGCAACGGGACAAGGTGTCTTCCAAGAATCTGCTTGAATCCTGTGCATTCAACATGAAAGCAACTGTTGAAGATGAAAAAAACTTCAAGGCAAGATCAATGATGCAGACAAACAGAAGACTCTTGACAAGTGTAATGAAACCATCAACTGGCTTGATAAGAACCAGACTGCAGAGGAGGAAGAGTGTGAACATCAGCAGAAAGAGCTGGAGAAAGTCTGCAGTCCTCTCGTTATCACGCTGCAGAGAGCGCAGGAGGCTCTGCCAGGAGGAGTGCCCGGGGCCTTCCCTGGTGGTGGAGCTGCTCCATCTGGTGCTGCCTTCCCTGGGTCCATTATAGATGAGGCTGACTAAGGCAGTTTGAGCATGGATTGAGCATTGTTGCCCACAAAACATAGAAGGACCTAAATTGTATCAAATTCCATGACAATTTCAAAGTTGAGCTGCCTTAGCAAATAACTGTCTGGGTATTCTTCATTTACAACAACATGGATGGACCCTGAGGGCATTATATCAACACTAAGGGAAGGAAGTCAAAAAGCAAGTACTGGACGACCCCATTTCTATGTGGAATCTATTTTTAAAAAGTCATAGAGGGCTTCCCCTGGTGGTCCAGTGGATAAGGACACCGCCTTGCACTGCAAGGGGCGCCGGTTTGAGCCCTGGCCTGGGAAGATCCCACGTGCCGCGGAGCGGCTGGACTGATGTGTCCAATCACCGAGCCGGAGCGCTGGAGCGCATGCGCCGAGAGCCGGCCCTCTGCAACGACAGACGCCACCGCGATGGGAGGCCCACAGGAGCCAAAGAACAAGGACTGATGAAAATAGAGAAACGAAAGACCAATAGAAGTGGCCTGCCCGCTCCCCTCCCTCCCCAACCCGACCCCGCCCAAAATAAATAAATAAGTAAATCTTAAAAATAAAAAAAATAATAAAAAAAAAGTCATAGAAAAAGAGATCAGATTTGTGCTTATCAGACCAGATGCAAGGGATGTGGGGGTGGGGAAGCACTGGAGGAAAGTGATCAAGAGATACAGACTTCTAGTTATAAGTAAGAACTAGGGATGTAATGTAGTGTACAACACAGTAATTATAGTTACCACTGCCATAAGCTTTCCTCCATAGGAAAGCTGTTAAGAGAACAAATCCCAAGAGCTGTCATTACAAGGAGACGACACTCTATTTTTTTCCTCATTTTTTTCATTGTATTTAGAAAATGACAGATGTTAACTAAACTTAACTCATATTGGCACTCATTATACAATCTATGTAAATCAAACCTTAATGCTATACACCTGAAACTCATGCAATGATGTATATCAGTTATATCTCAGTAGAAATGGAAAAAAATAATAGGACATTTTTGATACTTGAATATGGAGTAGGTGCACCAGGAAAGGAAGTATTGGGTTGGCCAAAAAGTCATGTTAAATGGCCATCATCAATAAATCGACAGACAATAAATGCTGGAGAGGGTGTGGAGAAAAGGAAACACTCTTGCATTGATTGCAAACGAAGGACCTAAATTGTATCAAATTCCATGACAATTTCAAAGTTGAGCTGCCTTAGCAAATAACTGTCTGGGTATTCTTCATTTACAACAACATGGATGGACCCTGAGGGCATTATATCAACACTAAGGGAAGGAAGTCAAAAAGCAAGTACTGGACGACCCCATTTCTATGTGGAATCTATTTTTAAAAAGTCATAGAGGGCTTCCCCTGGTGGTCCAGTGGATAAGGACACCGCCTTGCACTGCAAGGGGCGCCGGTTTGAGCCCTGGCCTGGGAAGATCCCACGTGCCGCGGAGCGGCTGGACTGATGTGTCCAATCACCGAGCCGGAGCGCTGGAGCGCATGCGCCGAGAGCCGGCCCTCTGCAACGACAGACGCCACCGCGATGGGAGGCCCACAGGAGCCAAAGAACAAGGACTGATGAAAATAGAGAAACGAAAGACCAATAGAAGTGGCCTGCCCGCTCCCCTCCCTCCCCAACCCGACCCCGCCCAAAATAAATAAATAAGTAAATCTTAAAAATAAAAAAAATAATAAAAAAAAAGTCATAGAAAAAGAGATCAGATTTGTGCTTATCAGACCAGATGCAAGGGATGTGGGGGTGGGGAAGCACTGGAGGAAAGTGATCAAGAGATACAGACTTCTAGTTATAAGTAAGAACTAGGGATGTAATGTAGTGTACAACACAGTAATTATAGTTACCACTGCCATAAGCTTTCCTCCATAGGAAAGCTGTTAAGAGAACAAATCCCAAGAGCTGTCATTACAAGGAGACGACACTCTATTTTTTTCCTCATTTTTTTCATTGTATTTAGAAAATGACAGATGTTAACTAAACTTAACTCATATTGGCACTCATTATACAATCTATGTAAATCAAACCTTAATGCTATACACCTGAAACTCATGCAATGATGTATATCAGTTATATCTCAGTAGAAATGGAAAAAAATAATAGGACATTTTTGATACTTGAATATGGAGTAGGTGCACCAGGAAAGGAAGTATTGGGTTGGCCAAAAAGTCATGTTAAATGGCCATCATCAATAAATCGACAGACAATAAATGCTGGAGAGGGTGTGGAGAAAAGGAAACACTCTTGCATTGCTGGTAGGAATGTCAATTGATACAGCCACTATGGACGACAATATGGAGATTCCTTAAAAAACTAAAAATAGAAGCACCATATGACCCAGCAATCCCACTATTAGGCTTATACTCTAATGAAATCAAAACTGAAAGAGGCACCTGTACCCCAATGTTCATTGCAGCTCTCTATACAATAGCTAAACATGGAAGCAACCTACATGTCCATCGACAAATGAATGAATACAGAAGCTCTGGTACATATATACAATGGAATACTACTCAGCTGTTAAAAGAAATGCAGAAGACTCAGTCCTAATGAGGTGGTTGGAGCTAGAACCTATCATAAAAAATGAAGTAAGTCAAAAAGAGAAAGACAAGTACAGTATACTAACACATATATATGGAATCTAGTAGGATGGTCTTGATAACACATGCAGTGAACTCATGGAAAAACAGACAGAGAATAGACATATGGACATTGTGGTGAAGAAACAGGGAGGGGGAGGCATAGAGGGAGTAACATGGAAACCTATACTGTCATGTGTGGAAAAGATAGCTATTGTCATTGTGCTAAGGGAATAGGAGTGCTCACAATGGCTTGGGGTAATGGTCCGGAGGGATGGGATGGGGGCAACTGGGGTGGGGGGTGGACGAGGGATATGCATATGACTGATCTGGGAACATACATGTCTGTGAACAACAAAACTCTGTAAAACCTTTCAAATAAAGAATTAATAATAATAATTTAAAAAGTCATGTTAATGGAAAAGCCCAAAAGAACTTTTTGGCCAGCCCAATAGCATTGCACCTCATGAGCCCTGTATTGTAAGTGGAAAATGCAATGTCTTAAATACAACTGTATTTAAAATTGGCCACGAAAAAGAAAGATCTGTTAATGTAATATAGTGAATTAATTTATTTCCTAATAACCTGAAATAAGCCCTGTGTGGTCATAATAATTTTTTTAGTACAATACTGGATTTAATGTGCTATTTTATTAGAATTTTTGCATTTATGTCCTTGAGATTGGCCTTTATTATTTTTAAAATATATTTATTTTTAAAATTTTAGCCTCTTTTAGCCTCTTTTATCGATTATTTCTCCATTTATTTTCATCCATCTTTTATTCTTTGGCCTGTGTGGGTCTCCCATTGCAGTGGCCTCTCTCGTTGCAGAGCACCAGCTCTGGGCACATGTGTTCCAGAGCTCTGGCTGGTAATTGGACACACTGGTCCAGCCACTCCACAGCACATGGGATCTTCCTGGGCCAGGAATCAAACCGGTGCCCCTTGCACTGCAAGGTGGACTCTTTGCCCACTGGACCACCAGGGAAGCCCTAATTTTCTTTTCTTGTCCTCTCCTTATCCAGTCTTGGTACCAAGGCTATAGACAATATTCACAGAGTGAGTCGAGTAACTTCCTATTTTTCTTCTCTCCAGAACAATCTGCATGTTATGTAAGGATTATCTATTTTTGGAAAACTGGACCATAAAACTGTTGAGGCGTAGTAGCCTCTGTATGAGGTGAGAGGGGAACTGGCAGTTTCGATTACCTTTTTTGTTTTATTGTTATTACCTATTCAGGTTTTCATTTTCATGGGTTCATTTTAGCTATTTCTATTTTCTGAGAAGCTATCCATTCACCTAAGTTTTCAAATTTCTTGGCACAGAATTGTTGATTGTACTCTTTTCATCAGTCGTATCTGAGTTCAAGGAATGGGAACCCCTGATTTAATATAACAAAGCAGGTACTTACAAAATTGTCGAAAAGGTTGGAAAATTGAGCTCTGAGTGGGGCCCACAGAAATGACTTTCCAGAACAGTCTAGAACTGACCCTCCAGAGGAACTTCCAACTTTATCACCATCAGGAAGGTAGGGAGTCAGAGGCTACTGTGGCGACAGGTGAATTCAGGAACACACAACAATGGCTATAACCCACAGTCAGGAAGCCATGACTGACTCTAGCTTCTGCCAGGGCGGCTATACCTCCTGACACCATCAAAGCTGAATTCTTGATTCTGAGTGTCCACACCCTTGTCTGACAGCCAGAGAAGTGGGATCATGGCCACTATTTCTCTTCTGCCAACCAAGCCTCATGCAAGAGCAGTTACTGCAAAATCCAGTTCTCATCTAGGAAGCTTGCTGAAATGCTGTTTTCATCTTTCCAGCCCCTGTAGTCAGGAACACACACTCGAAGAAGGTGCAAATAACTGGCAACTGCCAATCAACTATAGCTAATCCATCTCCTCATGATTTTTAAAAATCTTTTCTGCATGTGCAATTAGGTGCACTCTATTATCCTAAGATTATTTATCCTACCTCCTTTCTCTCTTTTCTCAATTGGTTTGCTAGATGTCTGCCTATTAAAAAAAAAAACAAAAACCAAACTGTTTGGGGTTTTATTGCTCCTCTTCTGTTTGTTTTGTTTTATCAGTCTACACTTTTATCTTTATCCTTCTGTCTCTTCTGCATTAGTTGGGTTCAGTCCGTAGGTTTTTTATCTTCTAACCTTAAGTTGAACCCTAAATAATGCTTTCAATCTTCCTTTTTTCCTACTAAATACTACCGCTGCTTTATCTGTATCCTTCAATGTTTGGTATTTTGTGTATTTTATAAGGGCTTTGTTGTCAGTGTTTTTCCTTAATTTCTCATTTGTCTTTTGACTTTCATTTGCTTACTCTGGTGCTGTCTTTTTTCCTTCCCCCATTCCTTCTTTTTTCCTATGCAGAACTTTGTGGTAAAAGCTGGACAGACTTTCTTCATTTTAGTTATGAAGGAAATCTCTTATGTTTCCTTCTCCTTTTACGGTTTTATGCTGTACATTTATTTATTTATTTATTTAAGATTTATTTATTTATTTATTTTGGGTGGGGGTCGGGTTGGGGAGGGAGGGGAGCAGGCGGGCCACTTTTACTGGTCTTTCATTTCTCTATTTTCATCCGTCTTTGTTCCTTGGCTCCTGTGGGCCTCCCATCGCGGTGGCGTCTGTCGCTGCAGAGCGCCGGCTCTGGGTGCACGCGCTCCAGAGCTCTGGCTCGGTAATTGGACACGTGGGTCCAGCTGCTCCGCGGCACGTGGGATCTTCCCAGGCCAGGGATCGAACTGGCGCCCCTTGCACTGCAAGGCGGTGTCCTTACCCACTGGACCACCAGGGGAAGCCCTGTACATTTATTTTTAATCATGAGCTGTTGAGGGGTTTTCTGGTTATGCTATGTGATAGTGATTCAACTTTTTTTTCCCCATATGGCAATCTATCTTTTTTTCCCATTGATTTGGGATAGTCCTTTTAACATAGATGAACATTTTCTTATGCACTGGTAATCCTTTAAAGATTTTTTTATTCAGTTCTCTTTATGCAGTTTCATTGCTTTGTCTTCATTCATCAATGCTCTGTTTTCATTTTTGAGAGTCCATGTGTTTTAAGATCTGGAAAGACTATTTCCCATTCACTGATGAACTTGTCTATTTTCCACACTGTTCCTATTTTCCATATGAATCACAGCATCAGCATTTCCATTTCTAAATACTGCCCCTGCATCACTTTTATAATTAAATGTAAGATTGTACCTTCAGATCCAAGAACGTGCAACATTTTTCATTCATTAGGTCTCCTATTGTGTCCTTCCGCAATATTTTAAAGTTTTCTTCCAAAGGATCTTATACATTTTCTCTTAGGCAGATTCTTAGGTATTTATGCTTAATCTAGTCAATTGCCACTTGACATTCATTCCCACCTCATTCTCTGTTCCCCTCTCAATGCTGGAACTGAAAAGCAAAATCAAACAAGCACATTTCCCAGACTGTGATAGCTGGGGTTCTGGATATAGCTTAGCTTAGTCCAGTCAAAGGTGTGTTCACAAGAGCAGGAAGGTGGAGACCCTGTGGTGGCAGATGTGAGGCTGGACCTCACACTGTGGCTCAAGGCTCTTGCCCCATTTGGATAGCGTGATCCCAGACCCTTCCTCAGCCCAGTGAGGTCTCATGTGTGTAGACGCCATCCCTTCCTCCCATGGCGACAGACAACCATCGGAGGGTTGTTTCTGGTTACAACCCTTACGTAGTTGTGGTATTGTTCCCAATTATTCTCTGCCCCACCCTATGGAAGGATAATATTTTCTCATCCGGTAATGTCAGGCTGGGTCATGTGACTAGCTTTTTCAGTAAAGAAAATGGATTAAGAGGAAGTGTGACACTTCTGAGTAGACACTCCAAGAGGAAGAGGGCTTCCACTGTCTTCTCTTTGTCCTCTGACACAAGAAGAGCAACATCCCAGGGAGAGACCATGGCTTCATCCTGAAAGCTGAAATGAAGGGGATATGGTGTAGACTCACAGTCAATCTGCACAAGACATGTAACATGAGCAAAAAACCAAGCCTTGCAGCTGTAAGAAATTACGGTTTGGGGTTGCTGGTCACAAAGACATGTAACAAATGCCTTTCAAATTTTCTTTCAAGTTTCATTGCTTTGTCTTCATTCATCAATGCTCTGTTTTCATTTTGAGAGTCCATGTGTTTTAAGATCTGGAAAGACTATTTCCCATTCACTGATGAACTTGTCTATTTTCCACACTGTTCCTATTTTCCATATGAATCACAGCATCAGCATTTCCATTTCTAAATACTGCCCCTGCATCACTTTTATAATTAAATGTAAGATTGTACCTTCAGATCCAAGAACGTGCAACATTTTTCATTCATTAGGTCTCCTATTGTGTCCTTCCGCAATATTTTAAAGTTTTCTTCCAAAGGATCTTATACATTTTCTCTTAGGCAGATTCTTAGGTATTTATGCTTAATCTAGTCAATTGCCACTTGACATTCATTCCCACCTCATTCTCTGTTCCCCTCTCAATGCTGGAACTGAAAAGCAAAATCAAACAAGCACATTTCCCAGACTGTGATAGCTGGGGTTCTGGATATAGCTTAGCTTAGTCCAGTCAAAGGTGTGTTCACAAGAGCAGGAAGGTGGAGACCCTGTGGTGGCAGATGTGAGGCTGGACCTCACACTGTGGCTCAAGGCTCTTGCCCCATTTGGATAGCGTGATCCCAGACCCTTCCTCAGCCCAGTGAGGTCTCATGTGTGTAGACGCCATCCCTTCCTCCCATGGCGACAGACAACCATCGGAGGGTTGTTTCTGGTTACAACCCTTACGTAGTTGTGGTATTGTTCCCAATTATTCTCTGCCCCACCCTATGGAAGGATAATATTTTCTCATCCGGTAATGTCAGGCTGGGTCATGTGACTAGCTTTTTCAGTAAAGAAAATGGATTAAGAGGAAGTGTGACACTTCTGAGTAGACACTCCAAGAGGAAGAGGGCTTCCACTGTCTTCTCTTTGTCCTCTGACACAAGAAGAGCAACATCCCAGGGAGAGACCATGGCTTCATCCTGAAAGCTGAAATGAAGGGGATATGGTGTAGACTCACAGTCAATCTGCACAAGACATGTAACATGAGCAAAAAACCAAGCCTTGCAGCTGTAAGAAATTACGGTTTGGGGGTTGCTGGCTATCACTGCAAAACTTAGTCCAAACTTCAAGCTGTCAAGTACAACTGCATTTTAAAAATCTTTTGTATCATATTTTATATAACTTCTAAGTGCTGAGTAGATGTACATATTACATAGTCATTGTGCTTTTCTTTTTATCATAAGAAAATATATGTAAAATTGACCATTTTAACCATTTTTTAAGTAATTTAAGGCGTTTTAAAAAATTATTTTTTAATATTTATTTATTTACTTATTTTGGCTATTTTGGGTTTTCATTGCTGCCACAGGCTCTTCTCTAGTTGCAGGGAGTTGGGGTTACTCTCTAGTTGAGTTAAGCATGCTTCTTGCTGCAGTGACTTCTCTTGCGGAACTTGGGATCTAGGGCACATGGGCTTCAGTAGTTGCAGCACATGGGCTCAATAGTTGTGGCTCCGAGATTCTAGAGCACAGGCTCACTAGTTGTGGCTCACAGTTGCTCTGTTGAATCTTCGCGGAACAGGGATCGAACCCGTGTCCCCTGCATTGGCAGGTGAAATCTTTACCGCTGAGCTACCAAGTAAGCTCCATTTTAACCATATTTTAAGTGTACAATTCAATGGCATTCAGTACCTTCAGAAAGCTGTACGGGCATCACCACTGCTCCTTTTCAGAACATTTTCATTATTCCAAATTGAAACTCTCTACCCATTAAACACTAACTTCCCATTCTTTCACCCCCAGTTTCTGGTAACCCTGATTGTTTTCATAAGCACTGTAAAGAGCTTCCCATGCTCTTTCATTCATCGAGCCCCACCCTATGGAAGGATAATATTTTCTCATCCGGTAATGTCAGGCTGGGTCATGTGACTAGCTTTTTCAGTAAAGAAAATGGATTAAGAGGAAGTGTGACACTTCTGAGTAGACACTCCAAGAGGAAGAGGGCTTCCACTGTCTTCTCTTTGTCCTCTGACACAAGAAGAGCAACATCCCAGGGAGAGACCATGGCTTCATCCTGAAAGCTGAAATGAAGGGGATATGGTGTAGACTCACAGTCAATCTGCACAAGACATGTAACATGAGCAAAAAACCAAGCCTTGCAGCTGTAAGAAATTACGGTTTGGGGGTTGCTGGCTATCACTGCAAAACTTAGTCCAAACTTCAAGCTGTCAAGTACAACTGCATTTTAAAAATCTTTTGTATCATATTTTATATAACTTCTAAGTGCTGAGTAGATGTACATATTACATAGTCATTGTGCTTTTCTTTTTATCATAAGAAAATATATGTAAAATTGACCATTTTAACCATTTTTTAAGTAATTTAAGGCGTTTTAAAAAATTATTTTTTAATATTTATTTATTTACTTATTTTGGCTATTTTGGGTTTTCATTGCTGCCACAGGCTCTTCTCTAGTTGCAGGGAGTTGGGGTTACTCTCTAGTTGAGTTAAGCATGCTTCTTGCTGCAGTGACTTCTCTTGCGGAACTTGGGATCTAGGGCACATGGGCTTCAGTAGTTGCAGCACATGGGCTCAATAGTTGTGGCTCCGAGATTCTAGAGCACAGGCTCACTAGTTGTGGCTCACAGTTGCTCTGTTGAATCTTCGCGGAACAGGGATCGAACCCGTGTCCCCTGCATTGGCAGGTGAAATCTTTACCGCTGAGCTACCAAGTAAGCTCCATTTTAACCATATTTTAAGTGTACAATTCAATGGCATTCAGTACCTTCAGAAAGCTGTACGGGCATCACCACTGCTCCTTTTCAGAACATTTTCATTATTCCAAATTGAAACTCTCTACCCATTAAACACTAACTTCCCATTCTTTCACCCCCAGTTTCTGGTAACCCTGATTCTGTTTTCTGTCTCTATGAGTTGTGTGCTCCAGGCACCTCAAAAAGTGGAACCACAGAATGTGCATCTTTTGGCACCTGGCTTACTTCACTTAGCATCATATTTTCAAGGTTCATCATGTTGTAAGCATGTATCAGAATTTCATTCCTATTTCTTTTTTTATATCTTTTTTTTTTTTTGATGTAAACTGTTTTTTAAAGTCTTTATTGAACTTGTTACCATTTGCTTCTGTTTTACATTTTTGTTTTTTTGGCTGCAAGGCATGTGGGATCTTAGTTTCTCCACCAGGAATTAAACCTAAATCTTCTACATTGGAAGATGAAGGCTTAAGCCCTGGACTATTAGAGATGTCCCAGAATTTCATTCCTTTTTAAGGCTCAGGAATATTCTGTTTGTGTGCATCTGTGCATATATTCCACATTTTGCTTATCCATTTCTCTGTCAATGGACATTTGAGTTGTGTCTATCTTTATGGCTACTGTCACTGTGCTTTTTTGATTTGACAGCAGCCAAAAACATACTATAATAGAAAAAGACCTGAAATATTACACAAAAACCCATCAGTTGGTGCCTGTAGGGTTCAATATGGAATAGAGAAAACTTTTACTCTCATTTTTATATTCCAAAATTAGTTACAATAATTTTTATGCAATTTTAAAAACCAGTAAGAGTTTTAAAAATAGTTCCTTTTGATCAGAAGGGAGAATGAACAAGAGACATAACAAATCACTGAAAATGTGTTTTTTTAAATTATTAGTAAAAGCTCACGGTAGTTTCAGTAATTGGTCAGCCACAGAACTTTCACAAATGAAGAAGAAGATTTATTAAAAATTAAAATCACACTGCAGAAAACTGTGTATCAACTAGATGAGACTCTTGCACATAACACTATCACTTTTTTGTTTTATCCTTCTGGATCAGATTTTATGGCTCATCATCATTAAAGATTATTAGTAATAACAGTCCCTTTTGAACAAATTTGAAGCTTATTACAGTACCACATTCCCTGAGTCTAAATGTGATTAAGAATATATTCAGTTTTGCCTACATCATTTATAGTAAAATACCACCCTTGTGGAACTGCCCTTGGTTTTTAACTGAAAATGCTACTGTAATTTCTGCTGTTCAAACTGTATTAACAATGCTCCTGCCAGGCCCATGGGAAGGTCTCATGTGCTTTATTTCCCAGGTGATTAGAACGAAGTCCAAATGATGCTTCCTGGTGGTTCAGTTGGTAAAGAATCCACCTGCAATGGAGGAGATCCCAGTTCAATTTCTGAATCAGTAAGTTCCCCTGGAGAAGGGATAGACTACCCACTCCAGTATTCTTGGGCTTCCTTGGTGGCTCAGATGGTAAAAGTACCCACCTGTTATGTGGGAGACCCGGGTTCAATCCCTGGGTTGGGAAGATCCCCTGGAGGAGGGCGTGGCAACCCATGGCAACCTACTCCAGTATCCTTGCCTGGAGAATCCCCATGGACAGAGGAGCCTGGCAGGCTGAAGTCCATGGGGTTGTAAAGAGTCAGATATGATTGCACGACTAAGCACACACAGTAATATCTTGAAAAAGATGAGACTCAGGGAAATGGAAACTCTGAATCAAAGGTTTACTAAATCAGAGTTGGAAAGCCTGGCTTTAGTGTCCAGCTACTTGCACCTTCTCAATACAACTTGAACTTTCAGCCCTTGACTAGAAGGAAGATCTCTCATTTAGTTCACATACTGGGCTTGTTGGATGTAGTTGTATTAGTATAAATAACTACTCACAGCTAACCAGTGACGGCACTGAAGACCAGACAGCAATCATGTGCTTCAAGGCTAACTCCCAGAAGTGATTTCAAAGTCAGCTGAACTCCCAAAAGCCCAGGCTGCTCTGTAGTAACCAGAAATTCCCTTACAACCAGGGGGCAAGTCTATATAAAATGAGGGTTCAGTGTGAGAAGACTTAGGGGTAAATTTCAACTACACCACCTGAAGCTCCAGGTTGCTAAAGCCAATGACTACTTTTCTGTTTTCTGCTCTACTGACTGCTGGGAGTCATTTAACAGCCCCACCTCCTGGCTGGGCCCCTCAACTCCCCTTCCTCTTCTTGCCTCATTGGGTGGTCTCCTGGAGCTGAATCCAGGCTACTTCCTGTATCCCCACAGAAAGCTGCTCTTTCCTGGTCTTTCAACTTTGCTGCTCAGTCCTCTGTCCTCACTTCCTCCTGCCTGGATGATGAACACAGCAGTTTTCTAATCGGTTCTACTGTCCCCAGTCCCTCTCCACCACTGACTTACTTGAAAAGGGATCCCTGTCAAGGGCAACCCTTGCCATGTCATTCTCCTGACTTAGGTCCTGCAGTGGCTCTGTGACTGTAGAGTAAAGCGTGGCTAAAACATAAGGCCTTTCCTAATCTGGCCTCTGCCCACCCAACTGCACCCTCACATGCTCCTCTGTGCATCTGCTGACCAACTGCAATGGCCAAAAGAAGCTATGTTCCTTTGCTCTTGTGTGTTCTAAACCCTGGGGACAGCAGTCCCCAGCCTCTGTGGTACTAGGGACTGGAAGACAATTTTTCCACAAAAAAGTGGAAAAAAGTGGAGTGGGGGAGTGGTTTCAGGATGACCCAAGTGCATTTATCATGCACTTTATTTCTGTTATTATATCAGCTCCACTTCACATCATCAGGCATTAGATCACAGAGGTTGGGGGCCCCTACTCTAAGGGTTTCAAATCCTTAAGGGCCTATCTCCCTGAATTGAATTTAAGAATCATTCCTCCAGGAAGCCTTCGTAGACTCCTGAGCTGAAGGAGGTAAACATCCTGCAGGATCCACAGCAGCCATTTCACACTCTAGACCTCTTTGATGTTTTAGTATTGGTCATTTTCCCCACTGCGAGTGCCTCAAGGATGGGGCACGCCTTCCACACATGTGTCTAGAGAAGAGCACAGAGAGAAATGAGGCAAAAAGAAGAAAATAAAGCCCAGAAACAATAGTAACTTGTCACACTGATAGGAACCATGCATTTATGTCCTCTCTTCCTGTTTCCTATGTTTTCTAGCATGTGAATTATTTTTCACGCATTAGGAAAAAAAAGTTCATTTTTAAGATGTGTCCAATTGCTCCTACAGTATAAGCTTCCATAAAGGAACTTGCTACCTAAATAAAGTTCCTCTTTCCTCAGACCCCTCTGGCTCAAGACATCAAGCCCCACAAATTCTTCAGAACTGAGCAAAGCAGAAACACTGCAATATTTTCAGCAGACTGAAGGACCACCCACACACGCATAAATTCCTTGGCCTTGAAAAGGTTGCACTGCTCCAGTAGCTGGATGCCAAAACCCATTTTTGGCCCAAAATTCATCAGACCCTCACTGTATTCACAGTCTAACAAAAATGAAGAGGTACATTCATAGATCCTAAGCTGTAAAAAGAATAAAGACGATGGAACTTCTGAGTGCTAAATCCAATACCTGTCAACTTGAGATATCACTGAAACTTAAGGAAGAAAAAAAAAACCTCTGAAAATTCTTCCAAAATGTTATCTTCTCAGATATCAAAACTTTCAACCACGCACACTGGCTTGTAATTCTTTTAAATTTGTGAGAAATAAGCCAACTCATTACAACGTTCAGTTTGACATTTGCTGTTGTTTTCTCTCAAAAGAAAACAAAAACCTGATTAGTTCCAAAAATAAAACATAATAACTCAGTTGAGAAGCCAACCCTGTGGCTTAGAAATCATCACTCTGATTAGCAACACATAAGTGTTACCTGACGCATGGATTCCTATCTCAGATGCAATTATTGACAAATTTCTCATGATCCCCACTGTTTTTATAGTTTTTGCCAAGCTCCTGAAGCAATAACTTTAATAGCAAGGAAGCAAAAGAAACCTCACCTCAGTCCTTGGGCTGATTAGGCTGGTTCCACACTCGATCAGCAGAGACCCTGGAAATGAAGTGTTAGAACCAGGCTCAATAGCTGTCCAGGAAGGACCTACTTCTGTGCCCTTGAAAGTCCTTGCATCTGCTCCTGGATAGGTGATCTTCACAATTCAGGTCGTTGCTAGAGCCTGCTGAGACATCAGGATAAGGAGGACTCTGCCCTCAGGAAATCCCGGCCTGAGGTACAGCTGGCCCCCATCCTAGGATGCCTCCACCAAGCCCTTGGCAATACCAGAGCAAGATTGCTTCTGCCAGTGGTGTTAGAGCATCATCCAAATGAGAGGGGCCATTGGAGTACAAGAATGTCAAATCTGGGGGACTATCCTGATGTGGCTAAGACTCCACATGCTCAACGTAGTGGACCAAGGTTCAATCCCCGGTCAGGGAACTAGATCCCACAAGCAGCAACTAAGGGTTTGCATGCTACAACTAAGACCTCACACAACCCAATAAATAAGTACATAAAAATAAATATTAAAAAAGAGAGAATCATCATGGATGCCAAAACCCATTTTTGGCCCAAAATTCATCAGACCCTCACTGTATTCACAGTCTAACAAAAATGAAGAGGTACATTCATAGATCCTAAGCTGTAAAAAGAATAAAGACGATGGAACTTCTGAGTGCTAAATCCAATACCTGTCAACTTGAGATATCACTGAAACTTAAGGAAAAAAAAAACCTCTGAAAATTCTTCCAAAATGTTATCTTCTCAGATATCAAAACTTTCAACCACGCACACTGGCTTGTAATTCTTTTAAATTTGTGAGAAATAAGCCAACTCATTACAACGTTCAGTTTGACATTTGCTGTTGTTTTCTCTCAAAAGAAAACAAAAACCTGATTAGTTCCAAAAATAAAACATAATAACTCAGTTGAGAAGCCAACCCTGTGGCTTAGAAATCATCACTCTGATTAGCAACACATAAGTGTTACCTGACGCATGGATTCCTATCTCAGATGCAATTATTGACAAATTTCTCATGATCCCCACTGTTTTTATAGTTTTTGCCAAGCTCCTGAAGCAATAACTTTAATAGCAAGGAAGCAAAAGAAACCTCACCTCAGTCCTTGGGCTGATTAGGCTGGTTCCACACTCGATCAGCAGAGACCCTGGAAATGAAGTGTTAGAACCAGGCTCAATAGCTGTCCAGGAAGGACCTACTTCTGTGCCCTTGAAAGTCCTTGCATCTGCTCCTGGATAGGTGATCTTCACAATTCAGGTCGTTGCTAGAGCCTGCTGAGACATCAGGATAAGGAGGACTCTGCCCTCAGGAAATCCCGGCCTGAGGTACAGCTGGCCCCCATCCTAGGATGCCTCCACCAAGCCCTTGGCAATACCAGAGCAAGATTGCTTCTGCCAGTGGTGTTAGAGCATCATCCAAATGAGAGGGGCCATTGGAGTACAAGAATGTCAAATCTGGGGGACTATCCTGATGTGGCTAAGACTCCACATGCTCAACGTAGTGGACCAAGGTTCAATCCCCGGTCAGGGAACTAGATCCCACAAGCAGCAACTAAGGGTTTGCATGCTACAACTAAGACCTCACACAACCCAATAAATAAGTACATAAAAATAAATATTAAAAAAGAGAGAATCATCATGGGCAGGAAGCTGGGGTGGTCGCACTTCTTCTGGCTTCCGGCTGAGGGTGTGACTTGAGGGCTTTAATGGCTCTGTGGCGCACCTACCCCAGTAGTAACTACTGGGGGTTGAGGGTGGAAATCCCTGCAACTTGAGGAACCAGAATGAAGTAGAGGATGCTCCTGCAAAACGGTATAAACTTGAATAAAATGACGAGATCATTTGCCAAGAGCCGCCCCTCTGCCCTAACGGCTGTCCAGGCCGGCCTGTCTCCCCCACAACGGCGGAGAGGGAGTCCCCTTGGCGGGTCTCTGATGGCGACCCCGACTTGGCTCCTCTGGGAGAGGGACTTTTTGTCACCGGGATGACCTCCAGCCCCAGGCTGCACCCAGAGTCCAGACTCAACATAAGCAGTAAATCCAAGCTAAGATTTGAAAGGACAGAGATGAGCACACGGCCGGCCCTGGCTCCTCTTTATCTTTTTAAGTCTTTTACCCATCTGAAAATAATCTTAGGATATTGAGGAATTCTTGGTGTCTTTGTGTTTTGCCTTATGCAAACAGGGTTCCTGGCCAGGGCTTTTCACACTGAAGCTTGGTGGCAGTCTTTGAGTTAGCAAAGGCTGAACATTTTTGCCCCTTTGGAAACCTGGGAGTGAGGGTGGGGGGTGCTCATTGCAGGAGAGCTTGAGCAATGGGCTTCCTTCCTGCATTTACCTCTACTGCTTGAGGTCGAGGAGTGCAGGGGTGTGCTGCAGCAGTTGGGGTGGGGGGAAGAGAGACAGAGACCCTGGGCCTCAGCGGCTCTGTGGCCAGAGTCTAGCACAGAGGGCAAGGCTTATTCAGTCCGTGAGCCACTGACCACTCTCTCCCGTTGCAGAAGACTGCTCTAGCTTGGGGTTAGGGAGGATGACACTGATCCTGCCACGGCTCGGTTTATGGCTTCTAGCCTTCTGCTGGCTTGGCCTTCTGCAGTGGAAACATGGGGTCCCCCAGGAGACAGAATCACCTCTTTCTCAACTGTTGGCCAATTACCAACACAGAGCAATGGCATCCCATTCTTGCCTTCAGCATCTTTACCATATCGTATGATGGCTAACCAAAATAAATATTAAAAAAGAGAGAATCATCATGGGCAGGAAGCTGGGGTGGTCGCACTTCTTCTGGCTTCCGGCTGAGGGTGTGACTTGAGGGCTTTAATGGCTCTGTGGCGCACCTACCCCAGTAGTAACTACTGGGGGTTGAGGGTGGAAATCCCTGCAACTTGAGGAACCAGAATGAAGTAGAGGATGCTCCTGCAAAACGGTATAAACTTGAATAAAATGACGAGATCATTTGCCAAGAGCCGCCCCTCTGCCCTAACGGCTGTCCAGGCCGGCCTGTCTCCCCCACAACGGCGGAGAGGGAGTCCCCTTGGCGGGTCTCTGATGGCGACCCGACTTGGCTCCTCTGGGAGAGGGACTTTTTGTCACCGGGATGACCTCCAGCCCCAGGCTGCACCCAGAGTCCAGACTCAACATAAGCAGTAAATCCAAGCTAAGATTTGAAAGGACAGAGATGAGCACACGGCCGGCCCTGGCTCCTCTTTATCTTTTTAAGTCTTTTACCCATCTGAAAATAATCTTAGGATATTGAGGAATTCTTGGTGTCTTTGTGTTTTGCCTTATGCAAACAGGGTTCCTGGCCAGGGCTTTTCACACTGAAGCTTGGTGGCAGTCTTTGAGTTAGCAAAGGCTGAACATTTTTGCCCCTTTGGAAACCTGGGAGTGAGGGTGGGGGGTGCTCATTGCAGGAGAGCTTGAGCAATGGGCTTCCTTCCTGCATTTACCTCTACTGCTTGAGGTCGAGGAGTGCAGGGGTGTGCTGCAGCAGTTGGGGTGGGGGGAAGAGAGACAGAGACCCTGGGCCTCAGCGGCTCTGTGGCCAGAGTCTAGCACAGAGGGCAAGGCTTATTCAGTCCGTGAGCCACTGACCACTCTCTCCCGTTGCAGAAGACTGCTCTAGCTTGGGGTTAGGGAGGATGACACTGATCCTGCCACGGCTCGGTTTATGGCTTCTAGCCTTCTGCTGGCTTGGCCTTCTGCAGTGGAAACATGGGGTCCCCCAGGAGACAGAATCACCTCTTTCTCAACTGTTGGCCAATTACCAACACAGAGCAATGGCATCCCATTCTTGCCTTCAGCATCTTTACCATATCGTAATTGATGTGCTTACTTGTCCATATCCCTGTTACGTGTGTTGGCTGCAGGGACTGTGTTTCTGCTATTTCTATCACTGGGGTCTAGTATATAGAAGGAGATAAATAAACCGGTCTACTCCCTCCCCAGTTCCCACATACAATATTTGGGGAGCCTCCTGACTGTAAGATTTGCTAGTAGGATTTGGCCCAGGTCAGAGTGACCAGAGCTAAGTGTGGTATACTTATGGCTAGTGAGCCTGACTCGGGTGCTGGAAAAACAACGCCTTGCAGATGCCTTCATGAATGGTGAACAGGGGCTGCTGGCTGCTGGGTCTCTTAGCCAGGCAACGTTCCTGGGCTGCAGATGGCACCAGGAATGATATGGAATTGCAGCATTTGTTCTTAGCAGTGGCCCTAAGATCCTAGGGATCAATGCATGGGGCCAAACAGGCTGCAGAAAATGAGGACCCTGCTCTTTGGCCCCCCTTCTCAGGAGCAGACTCACAGATTGCAGTTCTTGACTGCCCAGCCCGACCTGGTGGAATCTAGGTTAGAGGAGAAGAGCAGCCCCTTACCACATTTCTCGTGAGGTTGGATGGTGTGGTGGAAGAAAAGAGATAATTGAAAGATCTCTTGTCGGCCGTGGCTACTGGGAAACCAGTTACTTCTCTGAGGTTCAACAAAAACAAGACCCAACAGGTGTGCTCCTAGCTCAGGGAATAGTGAATTCGGCAGCTGTTTTGTTGGCCCAAGACTGTTTACTCATCTCTCATTAGAGCCATGGCACTGGCGGTACTCAGGAGAGATTACATAGAAGCTACTGGGGGTGGTGGCCTTGTTAGTTGTCAGTCATGAGTCTGTGGTTATTGCAAGACAGGAGTCTAGACAAGAAGTGTCTTGGAAGGAAGGTTGCACTTGGGTAGATGTCAGTACTAGAAACAAGGGCACTTCGGAATGGGTGCAAAAGGAACCAAGAGAACCTTTCCTGAGGCCCAGCAGACACTGCTTTCCCATGCTCCACTGCCAGACACCATCACATTAGCCTCCACGGCTGTGGCCACCACCCTTTACAGCCCTCGTTCCCTTGTCCTGGGAGACACTGCGCAGGGACTCTTACCTGATACTCATGAAGTTTTTTCTGCTGTCCTACGATACCCAGACTTCCCATGAGATTTTCCCTTCAAACGCTCCAGCTCCTCCTCTTCCATGATTTATTGCAGCTGTGTGGTGTCCAGGTGCACTGGGAGCAGCTACACGGTACATGAGAGATGAATGTGGCATCTCCAAGGATGAGTACTCCATAATCACAAGGATACTGCCCCCCTCGACCTCCATCCTGTCCCTGACCTCAGTGGAAGGTTCCCTTTCCTTTCTACTTCCTCACCTTCTGCTCCACAAAGTCAGACTCAGTGTACTGACTAGGCACTCCTCTCTTGGACAAGAGAAGGGGAGGAGAGCAGAGATTCCCCTCTCTCCTAGCCCCAACCCATTTTCCTGCCGAAAAGTAAGAGCCACAGAAGTAACCCCTGACACCTCTTTCTCCCTGTTCTGGATCCTGTAAGCCAAATGGGTGAAAAGGCCCTGGAGCCGGGTCATGGATTGGCTCTTCTCTCCTGCTGATTCTCCCTAGTTCTGGTCCTTGTTTTCCTTTTGCCTCACTGCCGGAGGCTTCCCGCTATTCCTACTTAAGGGGGATCTAGTTGATGCCTGAGAAGACGTGGCAGCTTCAGAGGCTGAAGAAATTGTGTTAGGGAGAAAGCAGGGCGAGGGAAAAGCGTCATGGGGAAAGGGTAGGAAATGGATCTGTTTGGGGTACTGATGGGAGAGGAAAGAGGGGGAAGATGAGAAAACCTACTAAACTGAGTCATTAAGAGTCTGATAGAGGGAATTTCCTGGTGGTCACGTGGTTAGGATTCTGCATTTTCACTTCCCTGGGGTCTGGGTTCGATCCCTGATTAGGGAAGATCCCACGAGCTGCCAGAAAAAATGTTGGGAGTGGTGTCTCAGCTTTATACTTAACTATACTTCAGTGGGTATACTTGTTGAATACCTACTGAAGTATTCACCAATATTCTTGCCTGCAGAATCCCATGGACTGAGGAGCCCAGCAGGTTACAGTCCATGGGGTCGCAAGAGTCAGACATGACTTAGCAACTAAACCACCACCACCATAATTCAATAAAAAAGGGCTTTTAAAACATGTAAAATTAATCTGATAGGAATCAATAACCCCATTCCTCTTTCCTCAAGGGACTAGCTTCCTCTCTACCCCACAGAGGAGCAGTTCAGCTTGGGGATTTGCCCCACAAGGTGGACAGAGGGGAAGGCAGGGCAAAGTTCCTTGTGCACTCCTCCCTGGCCCTGGAAGCAGCAGTCTTCTGCAAGAAGTTAGGGAAAGGGGCAGGGCACAATTTTTTGCAAGAATGACACACCCAGAGGTGCCATGAAAGTTCCACCCCTTCCCTAAAAGAGGTGGAATAATCCCCCCATTCATCAGCATATGCAATTACCCAGCCCATAAAAGTTAAGAACGCCATGTTTTGGGGGCCACTGGATTCACTCTGTGATGGCCCACACTCTGTCCGTGGAGTGTGCTTTTCTCTGAATCTGAATAAATCCATTTCTAACCTAAAAAAAGGGGAAAAAAAAAAAAGAAAAGAGAGAGAATGTCAAGTCTGGACTCCCTTTCTCCTGGAAGTTGGGAGTGTGGACAGGGATCCCACAGAGGAGAGAGATTTGGGGTAAGAAGGGGAGGTAGGGAAGGTCACGTGGCTTTTTCATGAGAAAAATGGAAAGGGTCTGGCAGGAATTTGTATCACTGAGAACACACACTAACCAAGTACAGCCTTTAGAAGGTCCAACGTCCAAGACGCTTTATTCAACTCAATACATATTAGATGCCTAAAGGTACCCATCCTCATCGCCTGGAAACTTACCTCATGCACAGTACTGATGTTCCTACTACAGAGAAGAGTAGTTAAGAGGGAGAAAGAGAAAAAGGGGAGGGGAGAAAGAGAGAATGTGAGAGCAAGCCAGAGGAATGTCCAGTGCATCGATTCAAAGCCTCAATACCACAAGAGACATTACACAGTCAGGAGACCCCTTCTGTGCTTCATCCACCATTAGTTTATTGCAAAGTGAAGTTTGGCTTCAAAAACAAGAGGGAGATAAGTCTACCAAGAATGAATTACATTAATCAATGAAGTCAATGCAACAGATAGGAACATGTATTTAGTATCAACTGTATGTGGTTCTCAAAGTCAAAATTTATTAACTACTCAAATGGTCAAGCTGTACAGTTTTTCTTCCAGATGTACATATGACATATATATATCATAACAAAGTTATTCATTAATAAAATATTATTTCCTTATGGACTCAAGAAATCGCTAATTAATTAAATAGTTGATGTACATGTATAGCTACTATGAAAGATCTGACATAAATATGTAAGCCACATAGCTGAATAAGAAAAGCTATGATCCATATGACTGCATACTTTACTAATTCCAAATTAAAGTAGGAAACAAAATTATGCCACATAAATTGAGCTGATTTTAGAATCTTTATATTAGAAGATAAAAGTGATGACCATCATTCCTGAAAGAGATACTAAATAATAAAAGTATAACCTCAAATTCCAAACTATGATACAATCTTTATTAACCAAATTACCCTTTTTGTTGATAGTACATCTGATCCCTCTATGATAGAGGCAATGGCCATTAGCAATAAATGGATACACAGCAGAGGTACAGACTATATGGTAGAGCAGACATATATTTCTGAATCACTACTCCCATAGAGAATAGGGTCAATGAAAATTATAGTTAAAAGCAACAGACAATTTACCTGTTCAGTCATTTGCTATCTTTAGCTACTAGTAAACATCACACTGCCTTCATAGTGTTTTTTTCCATAAAATCATCACATGTCTAAGATTTTTTTAATCCAGGTTATTAACCTTGGAAAGCTATTCCTTTTTTTTCTTACCTCCATGGACTTGATCAGGCCAGCATTCACCAGGCACACAGAAATATGAATAACTGGAAAGATGATTTGATAGTAGACTGTTCAAATCATTTTAAGGCAAATATTTTTATCACATACATACATGGCAATTTATTCATTGGTGCCAGAGGAATGTCCAGTCTCGATTCAAAGCCTCAATACCACAAGAGACATTACACAGTCAGGAGACCCCTTCTGTGCTTCATCCACCATTAGTTTATTGCAAAGTGAAGTTTGGCTTCAAAAACAAGAGGGAGATAAGTCTACCAAGAATGAATTACATTAATCAATGAAGTCAATGCAACAGATAGGAACATGTATTTAGTATCAACTGTATGTGGTTCTCAAAGTCAAAATTTATTAACTACTCAAATGGTCAAGCTGTACAGTTTTTCTTCCAGATGTACATATGACATATATATATCATAACAAAGTTATTCATTAATAAAATATTATTTCCTTATGGACTCAAGAAATCGCTAATTAATTAAATAGTTGATGTACATGTATAGCTACTATGAAAGATCTGACATAAATATGTAAGCCACATAGCTGAATAAGAAAAGCTATGATCCATATGACTGCATACTTTACTAATTCCAAATTAAAGTAGGAAACAAAATTATGCCACATAAATTGAGCTGATTTTAGAATCTTTATATTAGAAGATAAAAGTGATGACCATCATTCCTGAAAGAGATACTAAATAATAAAAGTATAACCTCAAATTCCAAACTATGATACAATCTTTATTAACCAAATTACCCTTTTTGTTGATAGTACATCTGATCCCTCTATGATAGAGGCAATGGCCATTAGCAATAAATGGATACACAGCAGAGGTACAGACTATATGGTAGAGCAGACATATATTTCTGAATCACTACTCCCATAGAGAATAGGGTCAATGAAAATTATAGTTAAAAGCAACAGACAATTTACCTGTTCAGTCATTTGCTATCTTTAGCTACTAGTAAACATCACACTGCCTTCATAGTGTTTTTTTCCATAAAATCATCACATGTCTAAGATTTTTTTAATCCAGGTTATTAACCTTGGAAAGCTATTCCTTTTTTTTCTTACCTCCATGGACTTGATCAGGCCAGCATTCACCAGGCACACAGAAATATGAATAACTGGAAAGATGATTTGATAGTAGACTGTTTGCAAAACAAGAGTCTATTTTAAGGCAAATATTTTTATCACATACATACATGGCAATTTATTCATTGGTGAACTTTATCATATGACAGTACAAAATTCAACAGAAAAACTGAGGTATAACTTCACTTAACATAAATATAAATGTCAGAAACTGTGAAGACATTTTCAATATGCTTAACATATTTTACCAAAACCAAATAGAGAATTCTTTTCAAAGATTTTCTAGGTCCATAAATACCCAAGATTCTGAATTCTAGGGGAAAAAAAGATACTAGAAATGAAATACTCTAAAATCTTCCCAATAAGGCTCTCCACATAAGGCTACCTTTGATATAAGGCTACTTCAGCTTGGTCTGAAAACAGCAAAAAACGTGTGTCATAATTCAAGCTATTCTGAACTAAAGAGAGAGGACTTGGTCTCATGAGGGATAGAGAGAGGACTTGGTCTCATTAGGGATAGAGAGAGGACTTGGTCTCATCAGGGATGAGTTTACTGAGCAAAATTAAACTTGGCAAAAAGCAAATTTTAAAGTACAACAAATAAAAAAGTTTTCCTCTCATTTTTTACATAAAGCTGAATTATCGTGATATAAAAATGAATCAATCTGTATAGTAGTTTTTAGGGCAAAACAGACATACATTGACCTTTATATAAATAAATAGAATAGAATTCATAACTTGGTATGTATAATATATTTTTTAAAATCTACATTCTGTGACTTTTACAAAAGTAGATCTATTCTTTACTTTCAAGTTAGAAACAGTGTAACAGTTTATCTTTGGATATTTCCAGTCAATGGCTGTATAAAATAAGAGATAATACAAATCTAAGTCATAGGCCATTCGGTGCATTAACATATAAGCCATCAGTTTGGGACCCTAAAATCAAAAAAGTGATCAACTGATAGTACATAATGTGGAAAAAAGATACCCCAGATTTCTGCTGTAGACCAAAAAGTTACAGTCTAGGTATTTTAATTACTGAGTAGTTTGATGCAATGACAGTCAATGAAAAAAAATTTGATTACTAACTGTATTCACATTAAAATGTTTCCCTTAAAATGCAAATTGACAGTATTCATTATGCTGAAATACAAAGGTAAACTAATGACAAGGTGAAGTTTTTTTTAAGTCTGACAACTAGAGCATTCATTTCCTCTGTCAAAGTCCCAGTGATATTAAGAGAAAAAAATTCTAATTATTTTCATCTAATATTTTAATCAAATGCTCAAAAATACTGCTCTAAAAGAAAGTTCAGCAGGAATTTCTTATTAAATTTTCAAATTAGATCAAGAGAAGAGAAACAAAAATGGGATTCAAAAAAATAAGTCTATGTAACCTAATAAATAATAACAATAATGACAAATATAACCTCAAATTTGGAAAATTCAAAAGCAAAACATTTTGGTAACATACTTGATGGCATAAGAATAAAAGGAATTTAAGATTGTGGATGAAAAGATGGAAGCTTCCATCAAAGCAGGCACATACAGAGTAACCAGAAAAATTCACAATCTGATCTCCACTTCCACAGTGATATCAGGCATCATCTGGTTGAGGAACCTCCTGCTGATTAACAGAGGAACAAGCACAAAGCGCTAGAGAGTTTCCACTAGCACCAAACTCAGTTGCTTCTCTGCAAAAATGCCTGACATTGGTTAAAAGCTGAAGGGTGGGGAGAGAGCGGAGGAAAGGAGAGGTAAGTATAAAAATCAAGTTAAGTGCTCCTTCTTTTGAAGGAATCTAGAAATTTGCTTATTTAGTAGTTAACCCAACACACCAACAAGATTGGGATTCCCCTTTTAGCTCAGTTGGTAAAGAAACCACCTGCAATTCTGGACACCCAAGTTCAATTCCTGGGTCGGGAAATTCCCCTGGAGAACAGAAAGGCTACCCATTTCAGTATTCTTGGGCTTCCCTGGTGACTCAGATGGTAAAGAATCCACCCGTAATGTGGGAGAGACCTAGGTGTGATCCCTGGGTTCAGAACATCCCCTGGAGAAGGGAAAGCTAGTCACTCCAGTGTTCCTGCCTGGAAAATTCCATGGCTTGTCCATGGGTCGCAAAGAGTTGGACACAACTGAGTGACTTGCATTTTTCACTTTCACCACCAACTTCAAACACCCATATTTCTAGAGACAGTCACAAACTCACCAGTTTTTCTTTTTCTTTTTTTTTTTGCCCCACTCCCACCTCAGCCTATGGCTCCTTGCTCCACTGTAGACTGGGCCCTCCTGTGCTGCTCACTGTCTTCACACCTCAACCAGCCTCTGCTCCTGCCCACATGACCATTCTCAAAAGTAAACTATATTTTAAGTCAAATGCATCAGAAATTTTTTCTAATTATTTTCATCTAATATTTTAATCAAATGCTCAAAAATACTGCTCTAAAAGAAAGTTCAGCAGGAATTTCTTATTAAATTTTCAAATTAGATCAAGAGAAGAGAAACAAAAATGGGATTCAAAAAAATAAGTCTATGTAACCTAATAAATAATAACAATAATGACAAATATAACCTCAAATTTGGAAAATTCAAAAGCAAAACATTTTGGTAACATACTTGATGGCATAAGAATAAAAGGAATTTAAGATTGTGGATGAAAAGATGGAAGCTTCCATCAAAGCAGGCACATACAGAGTAACCAGAAAAATTCACAATCTGATCTCCACTTCCACAGTGATATCAGGCATCATCTGGTTGAGGAACCTCCTGCTGATTAACAGAGGAACAAGCACAAAGCGCTAGAGAGTTTCCACTAGCACCAAACTCAGTTGCTTCTCTGCAAAAATGCCTGACATTGGTTAAAAGCTGAAGGGTGGGGGAGAGAGCGGAGGAAAGGAGAGGTAAGTATAAAAATCAAGTTAAGTGCTCCTTCTTTTGAAGGAATCTAGAAATTTGCTTATTTAGTAGTTAACCCAACACACCAACAAGATTGGGATTCCCTTGTAGCTCAGTTGGTAAAGAAACCACCTGCAATTCTGGACACCCAAGTTCAATTCCTGGGTCGGGAAATTCCCCTGGAGAACAGAAAGGCTACCCATTTCAGTATTCTTGGGCTTCCCTGGTGACTCAGATGGTAAAGAATCCACCCGTAATGTGGGAGAGACCTAGGTGTGATCCCTGGGTTCAGAACATCCCCTGGAGAAGGGAAAGCTAGTCACTCCAGTGTTCCTGCCTGGAAAATTCCATGGCTTGTCCATGGGTCGCAAAGAGTTGGACACAACTGAGTGACTTGCATTTTTCACTTTCACCACCAACTTCAAACACCCATATTTCTAGAGACAGTCACAAACTCACCAGTTTTTCTTTTTCTTTTTTTTTTTGCCCCACTCCCACCTCAGCCTATGGCTCCTTGCTCCACTGTAGACTGGGCCCTCCTGTGCTGCTCACTGTCTTCACACCTCAACCAGCCTCTGCTCCTGCCCACATGACCATTCTCTTGTACCTGTGGCTAATTCCAACTGCACCTGAATCTGGCTGAGCCTTCTCCTTGGAGTGCCCCCAGACAAGACCAATCACTAAGGACCTACTCCTGTCTGCTCATCACATCCAATCAGCAAAACACCATAAACTTGCTGGTCCAGGGTGAGGTTCTGTGCAGCGGCTCTGCAGACCATATGATGGCACTTCTCAGGGAAATTGCCCTGCCCACAGCCACATTCCCCATCTCCAAAAGACTGCTTTCTCCAAGCTTGAAAAACCTCTCTCCAAGCTGGGTGATGGTAAGGCTATGTTAATGGTACTCTGGAATTTGAACAGGGGAAAAAGAAGAGATCAACCAAGGGAAATGAACAAGTGGAGAAGATAACTGCGAGAGAACAGAGATGCCACTCTGCTGAGAGAGATGCCAACTCTGAGAAGCAGGAGAGACATCAGAACCACCCGACTCCATCAGGCAGCTGCTGCTGTGTCTTTCCAATGAATCCCTACCTTGGGATTCCTGGGGGTTCAGTGTGTAAAGACTTCTCCTGCAAAGCAGGAGACACAGGAGATATGGGTTTGATTCCTGAGTCAGGAAGATTTCCTGAAGGAGGGCATGGCAACCCACTCCAGCATTCCTGCCTGGAGAAGCCCAAGGACAGGAAAACCTGACAAACCATGATCCACGGGGTCACCAAGACTTACACACGACTGAAGTAACTCAGCACATAGGCACACACAGCCCCTACCTCTGGTTCCTACGTTCCCTGTATATACTGCTAGTTATACCTTTTTCCTCTCTTAGAAAATTTTATTTCTTAGAATGACCAACAAGGGTCAGAGATATATTTTCAGAATACCTAATAAAAGTACTAAGCAAAAATAAAGGAATTATACAACATCAATACAGTATTTCTTATGAAAAATTGCCATAATTTTCATTACTCTACAAATTTTAGTAATTGCGGCTATTATTCAAGCACTCGATGACTAATAATTGGAAATCCTACTATTTCTAAGAAGATTTGTTAAGAGTAATACTGAATACATTTGTAGGAAAGTACACCTCTCTTGGAAACCCTTTTTCCCCAAACATCTTTGGTAAACATGTAACATTACAGATGTAGCATGCCCAGAATCTTCGGTCATAACTCCATTAAGTTTGATTGGTTGATTGGTCACATCTCCATTGAAGCTTATTAATATTAATATTCACCCAGCACATTCATGAGATTTATTAAAAATGTAGACATTAACCAAAGGCCTTGAGGGCATATGTGTAAAATAAGAGAACTTATTATAATATCATGTAGTATTTAGTCAAATACTACATTAGCATTACTCGTGAAAAAATGCCCATTGGGGCATCCCTGGTGGTCCAGTGGATAGAGTCCGCCTTGCAGTGCAAGGGGCACCGGTTCAATCCCTGGCCCAGGAAGATCCCACATGCCATGAAGCGGCTGAACCGGTGTGTCCAATTACAAGCCAGAGCTCTAGAGCGCATGCACCCAGAGCCAGTGATCTGCAGTAAGAGAGGCCACTGCAATGGGAGGCCCACACAGGCCGAAGAATAGAGTTCAGTGAAAAATAAATAAATAAAAAATTAATAAAAAGAGGCCAAATTTTAAAAAGAAAAATGCCAGTGGTGCCCTATCCATTAAAAGATGGTAAGACTCGAAACCTCGAACTTGCCAGTGAAATTTCCAACCATTTGGGAAAAGCTGCTTACAAGTAACATTGAACTTGTCTCCAATTATTTTCCAACCAATTTAAAATTCCAAATTTTAGAGGGAAAAATTTTGCTCACCCCCCATTAGACTTACACACGACTGAAGTAACTCAGCACATAGGCACACACAGCCCCTACCTCTGGTTCCTACGTTCCTGTATATACTGCTAGATATACCTTTTTCCCCTCTTAGAAAATTTTATTTCTTAGAATGACCAACAAGGGTCAGAGATATATTTTCAGAATACCTAATAAAAGTACTAAGCAAAAATAAAGGAATTATACAACATCAATACAGTATTTCTTATGAAAAATTGCCATAATTTTCATTACTCTACAAATTTTAGTAATTGCGGCTATTATTCAAGCACTCGATGACTAATAATTGGAAATCCTACTATTTCTAAGAAGATTTGTTAAGAGTAATACTGAATACATTTGTAGGAAAGTACACCTCTCTTGGAAACCCTTTTTCCCCAAACATCTTTGGTAAACATGTAACATTACAGATGTAGCATGCCCAGAATCTTCGGTCATAACTCCATTAAGTTTGATTGGTTGATTGGTCACATCTCCATTGAAGCTTATTAATATTAATATTCACCCAGCACATTCATGAGATTTATTAAAAATGTAGACATTAACCAAAGGCCTTGAGGGCATATGTGTAAAATAAGAGAACTTATTATAATATCATGTAGTATTTAGTCAAATACTACATTAGCATTACTCGTGAAAAAAATGCCCATTGGGGGCATCCCTGGTGGTCCAGTGGATAGAGTCCGCCTTGCAGTGCAAGGGGCACCGGTTCAATCCCTGGCCCAGGAAGATCCCACATGCCATGAAGCGGCTGAACCGGTGTGTCCAATTACAAGCCAGAGCTCTAGAGCGCATGCACCCAGAGCCAGTGATCTGCAGTAAGAGAGGCCACTGCAATGGGAGGCCCACACAGGCCGAAGAATAGAGTTCAGTGAAAAATAAATAAATAAAAAATTAATAAAAAGAGGCCAAATTTTAAAAAAAGAAAAATGCCAGTGGGGCCCTATCCATTAAAAGATGGTCAGACTTGAAACCTCGACCTTGCCAGTGATATTTCAAACCATTTGGGAAAAGCTGCTTACAAGTAACATTGAACTTGTCTCCAATTATTTTCCAACCATAATTTCCTAGAGAAATTTCCAAATGATTATATTCATGGCAAGGGATTATATTTAACAATCTGGGCTTAGTGTTTGTATAAAGGAACCTCAGAATTGGTATTCTGAGCAGAACAGGAAAGTTTTTTCAAAGGGCATCTGCCAGGCCGAGGGCAGCTGATGGTCATCACTGTGGACCCTACAAATGAGGCAAAAAGGACTAAAAATAATGATAACAATAACAATAAAAAACCTTTCCAGAGCAGTGCTGCAGGTTAACTAACCATCAAGTGTTGTTTTTGAAATGGCTTCCTCCCCATCCAGTAATTCAGTAATATTTGCACTTCCTGTAAGTACTATGAAAAGATGCAGATTAAATACACGAAGAAATCCAGATCCAGGAAGCTCAGACAGGTTTCTCAAGCTTTTGTACCACAGTATCCTCAAAGCAGGCAGAAGAAGAAAATTGCTACAGCTTTCACCCAGAATGTTCAGGGAGATAAGAGTCCACCTTTATCCACACCCCCGGCATTCTCCTAGTACTCCTACAATATCTAACTCTGAGAAGCAAAAAAGTCAGGTAATAAAAAGGTATTAAATTAAACCAACCAACAGGAACGAATGATCTCTTGTGTCTGTGTGTCTCTGTATCTTCAGGCAAGTGAACACAAACTCAAATTAAATTGGGTTAATGAAGAGAATAGGTTTAATAGCCTTAGAAACCATTAAATGTATATCAATTGGCAAACTGTAAAAACCATCAACAAGCACTTCAATGACTTCAATCTGATTAGCATCTTCTATAGATTTAAAAACTTGCTTCAAGAAAATTTCTGGACACAGAGAGCACAAACAGCTCCACTCACAACAAAATCTGTCCATCTCCTCATTAAAACACATTGTTAGAATCCAACACCTTTTCATTTAAAAAAAAAAAAAAAACTTAAGAAACTAGTAATACAAGTTCCTTGTCCTGATCACGGGCATCTATGTTTGAAAAGCCCATAGCTAACATTATACTTAGTGGTGGAAGACTAGAAGTTTTTTCCCTAAGATTAAGAATAAGAAAAGAATGTCCATATTCAAAACAAGTAACATTGAACTTGTCTCCAATTATTTTCCAACCATAATTTCCTAGAGAAATTTCCAAATGATTATATTCATGGCAAGGGATTATATTTAACAATCTGGGCTTAGTGTTTGTATAAAGGAACCTCAGAATTGGTATTCTGAGCAGAACAGGAAAGTTTTTTCAAAGGGCATCTGCCAGGCCGAGGGCAGCTGATGGTCATCACTGTGGACCCTACAAATGAGGCAAAAAGGACTAAAAATAATGATAACAATAACAATAAAAAACCTTTCCAGAGCAGTGCTGCAGGTTAACTAACCATCAAGTGTTGTTTTTGAAATGGCTTCCTCCCCATCCAGTAATTCAGTAATATTTGCACTTCCTGTAAGTACTATGAAAAGATGCAGATTAAATACACGAAGAAATCCAGATCCAGGAAGCTCAGACAGGTTTCTCAAGCTTTTGTACCACAGTATCCTCAAAGCAGGCAGAAGAAGAAAATTGCTACAGCTTTCACCCAGAATGTTCAGGGAGATAAGAGTCCACCTTTATCCACACCCCCGGCATTCTCCTAGTACTCCTACAATATCTAACTCTGAGAAGCAAAAAAGTCAGGTAATAAAAAGGTATTAAATTAAACCAACCAACAGGAACGAATGATCTCTTGTGTCTGTGTGTCTCTGTATCTTCAGGCAAGTGAACACAAACTCAAATTAAATTGGGTTAATGAAGAGAATAGGTTTAATAGCCTTAGAAACCATTAAATGTATATCAATTGGCAAACTGTAAAAACCATCAACAAGCACTTCAATGACTTCAATCTGATTAGCATCTTCTATAGATTTAAAAACTTGCTTCAAGAAAATTTCTGGACACAGAGAGCACAAACAGCTCCACTCACAACAAAATCTGTCCATCTCCTCATTAAAACACATTGTTAGAATCCAACACCTTTTCATTTAAAAAAAAAAAAAAAACTTAAGAAACTAGTAATACAAGTTCCTTGTCCTGATCACGGGCATCTATGTTTGAAAAGCCCATAGCTAACATTATACTTAGTGGTGGAAGACTAGAAGTTTTTTCCCTAAGATTAAGAATAAGAAAAGAATGTCCATTCTCACAATGTCTATTTGACATTGTAGTAGAAGTTCTATCCAGGGTAGTGAGGCAAAAGAAAGGGAAAAAAAGGAAGTAAAAATTAAACTCTCTCTTTTTGCAAATGGCATTAGAAAACAATTAAAAAAGATTAGAAATAAGAAGTTCAGCAGGTTATAGGATATAAGATCAATATACAAAAATCAGTTGTACTTCTATACACCAGCAATGAACAATTGGAAAAGAAAATTAAAAACACAATTCTAAATACCATAACATCAGAAAGAATAAACATTTAAGAATAAATTCAAAAAAAAAAAAGAATAAATTCAAAACACCACAAGATTTATACAGTGAAAATGGTAAAATGCTGGAAGAAATTAAAGAAAACTTAATGGAAAGACCAAGTATGCCCATGGATTGAAAGGCTTAATATTGTCAGGATGGCATATGACTAACTAGGATTATACATATCTATAAACAACAAAACTCTGTAAAAGTGAAAAGTAAAATAAAAATAATTATTAAAAAAATATTATCAGGATGGAAACACTTCCTCTAATTGATCTACAGATTCAATGCAATCTCTATCAAAATTGCAACCGCCTTTTTTGCAGAAATAGACACACTGATTCTAAATTCTTAGAAAAATGCAGGAAACCCAGATAGCTAAAACAATCTTGTTAAAGAAGAGGAACTCCTATTTCCTGTCTTCTAAATTTACTACAAGCCTATAGTCCTCTGTGTAGTTTTGGCATAAGAACAGACATGTAAATCAATGGAAGAGCACTGAGAATCCAGATAAACTCACAAATCTACGGTCATCCGTTTTTGACAAGTACGCCAATACCTCTCAATGGTGGAAAGAATGGTCTTTTCAACAAAAGATACAAGGACAACTGCGAATCCACCTCCAAAAGAAAGATGCTGGACCCCTACCTAATACTATATACAAAAAATTAACTCCAACTGGATCAGAGACCAGAAAGTAAGAGCTCATGCTATAAAAATTTTAGGAGTAAACATAGGAGTAAATCTTCATTACCCTGAGTGCCTTAAGATACAATACCAAAAGCACAAAGGACAAGAAGAAACAATTAAACTGGACTACATCAAAAGTTAAAACTTGTGTATTGCAAATGATATCATTAAGAAAATGAAAAGACAATTTTTTAGCCTGAGAGAAAATATTGGTAAAGAATCCACCTGCCAATGCAGAAGACAAGGGTTTGATCCCTGATCCCACATGCCTTGAGGCTACTAAGCCCCTGTGCCACAACTACTGAGCCTGTGTTCTAGTGCTCAGGACCCAAAACCACTGAGCCCACATGCAACAACTGAAGCTCATATGCTCTAGGGTCCATGCCCTAGAAAGAGCCTGCACAGCAACAAAAACCTAGCATGACCAAAAATAAATAAATAAAAAAAATTATTTTTAAGAAATCACACACAGGGGCTTCCCTGGTGGCCCAGTGGGTAAAGACACCGCCTTGCAGTGCAAAGGGCGCCCGCTGGATCCCTGGCCTGGGAAGATCCCACGTGCTGCGGAGCAGCTGGACCGATGTGTCCAACTTACCGAGCCGGAGCTCTGGAGCGCATGCGCCCAGAGCCAGCGCTCTGCGACAACAGAGGCCACCGCGATGGAAATAATCTTTAAGAAAAAAAAAAAAAGAAACCACACACATTGTTAAGGCTATGTCATATTTATTTAGTTCCACTTTTTCATTCCCCTAACTAATCTTCCAAAATAGCCTAAAGCTTATCAACAAAACCACAATGCTAACAACTGATTGATCAACTTAGGCAAATATCCAATAACTATTTCTCACTCCCCTTTCTAGCCACTCACTTGTCTCTTGGCATGGTGAGGACATGCTAAACCTCACTTGTGTGGTTTTAAACAGAATAGGAAGTGAACTACTAAACTGAGAAAGGGAAAAGCAGAAAAGATTTAGAACAAGTGAAAAAAAGAAGGTATCCATCTTTTTATCTCCAACTACCCTTAGAAAACTTTTGAGAAGATCTCATCCTTTTAGAGTAGCTGACAAAAATTCTCATTAAGTCAAATGCTATAGTTCCTCAAATCTGATCTCACACACAGCTGCTATTCAATAATTTGATATAAATCTGATTCCTATTCAAGTATGAAAAATTTTAGGAGTAAACATAGGAGTAAATCTTCATTACCCTGAGTGCCTTAAGATACAATACCAAAAGCACAAAGGACAAGAAGAAACAATTAAACTGGACTACATCAAAAGTTAAAACTTGTGTATTGCAAATGATATCATTAAGAAAATGAAAAGACAATTTTTTAGCCTGAGAGAAAATATTGGTAAAGAATCCACCTGCCAATGCAGAAGACAAGGGTTTGATCCCTGATCCCACATGCCTTGAGGCTACTAAGCCCCTGTGCCACAACTACTGAGCCTGTGTTCTAGTGCTCAGGACCCAAAACCACTGAGCCCACATGCAACAACTGAAGCTCATATGCTCTAGGGTCCATGCCCTAGAAAGAGCCTGCACAGCAACAAAAACCTAGCATGACCAAAAATAAATAAATAAAAAAAATTATTTTTAAGAAATCACACACAGGGGCTTCCCTGGTGGCCCAGTGGGTAAAGACACCGCCTTGCAGTGCAAAGGGCGCCCGCTGGATCCCTGGCCTGGGAAGATCCCACGTGCTGCGGAGCAGCTGGACCGATGTGTCCAACTTACCGAGCCGGAGCTCTGGAGCGCATGCGCCCAGAGCCAGCGCTCTGCGACAACAGAGGCCACCGCGATGGAAATAATCTTTAAGAAAAAAAAAAAAAGAAACCACACACATTGTTAAGGCTATGTCATATTTATTTAGTTCCACTTTTTCATTCCCCTAACTAATCTTCCAAAATAGCCTAAAGCTTATCAACAAAACCACAATGCTAACAACTGATTGATCAACTTAGGCAAATATCCAATAACTATTTCTCACTCCCCTTTCTAGCCACTCACTTGTCTCTTGGCATGGTGAGGACATGCTAAACCTCACTTGTGTGGTTTTAAACAGAATAGGAAGTGAACTACTAAACTGAGAAAGGGAAAAGCAGAAAAGATTTAGAACAAGTGAAAAAAAGAAGGTATCCATCTTTTTATCTCCAACTACCCCTTAGAAAACTTTTGAGAAGATCTCATCCTTTTAGAGTAGCTGACAAAAATTCTCATTAAGTCAAATGCTATAGTTCCTCAAATCTGATCTCACACACAGCTGCTATTCAATAATTTGATATAAATCTGATTCCTATTCAAGTATGCTCTTCATAAGAGACCTCATTCTTACATATATGAAAAGTCAAATCTAAAAAATATATAGTTTGGAAGATAACAACACAACAGAAGGCTGACTCACAGGCTAAAAGAATTCCCTAATTGAATTCCTATATATATCCATTATTATACATATGAAATGCGATGAAGTTTACAAAATTTTTTTCATACTTAAGTTTGGAAATCTATTTATTACAAAAAGTGGATACACCTAATTACTTCTTGCATACCACAATGTTCCTATCTCCTCCAGGCACTGCAGCACAGAAAAGTGCATAAATAAAAACAGTACTTAAGAAAAAGACACAAACATACAGAGGCTCAATTTCATTCTGATCTTTTTAAACTAAGCTAACTGGAAGAGCTAATTAAAACTGATTCTTATGAACGCCAAAACTTTCAACAAGTGGATCATGACCCATTACTATAATTTTAAAACTATATTATTACATAATTTCTATTATTTATTTTTAAAAACTTCCAATGTTAAGTTTTTTAAATTTTATTTTACTTGTGTTAAGATTGTTGAATGAATTAAAATATGGGTAAGAATTTAGGCAGTTTATCTCGAAGAAAAAAATTTTAACTTTCCACTTCTGTTTAGTGAACAAAAATGAACAGCCTTTCACGTGGATCTAAAAGCTAAGCTTTAGCTTTTAGCTTCAGAAATTATGATTTCATAATTTTTTAAAAGTTTTAAGCTTTTAGCAATGCTAACAACTGATTGATCAACTTAGGCAAATATCCAATAACTATTTCTCACTCCCCTTTCTAGCCACTCACTTGTCTCTTGGCATGGTGAGGACATGCTAAACCTCACTTGTGTGGTTTTAAACAGAATAGGAAGTGAACTACTAAACTGAGAAAGGGAAAAGCAGAAAAGATTTAGAACAAGTGAAAAAAAGAAGGTATCCATCTTTTTATCTCCAACTACCCCTTAGAAAACTTTTGAGAAGATCTCATCCTTTTAGAGTAGCTGACAAAAATTCTCATTAAGTCAAATGCTATAGTTCCTCAAATCTGATCTCACACACAGCTGCTATTCAATAATTTGATATAAATCTGATTCCTATTCAAGTATGCTCTTCATAAGAGACCTCATTCTTACATATATGAAAAGTCAAATCTAAAAAATATATAGTTTGGAAGATAACAACACAACAGAAGGCTGACTCACAGGCTAAAAGAATTCCCTAATTGAATTCCTATATATATCCATTATTATACATATGAAATGCGATGAAGTTTACAAAATTTTTTTCATACTTAAGTTTGGAAATCTATTTATTACAAAAAGTGGATACACCTAATTACTTCTTGCATACCACAATGTTCCTATCTCCTCCAGGCACTGCAGCACAGAAAAGTGCATAAATAAAAACAGTACTTAAGAAAAAGACACAAACATACAGAGGCTCAATTTCATTCTGATCTTTTTAAACTAAGCTAACTGGAAGAGCTAATTAAAACTGATTCTTATGAACGCCAAAACTTTCAACAAGTGGATCATGACCCATTACTATAATTTTAAAACTATATTATTACATAATTTCTATTATTTATTTTTAAAAACTTCCAATGTTAAGTTTTTTAAATTTTATTTTACTTGTGTTAAGATTGTTGAATGAATTAAAATATGGGTAAGAATTTAGGCAGTTTATCTCGAAGAAAAAAATTTTAACTTTCCACTTCTGTTTAGTGAACAAAAATGAACAGCCTTTCACGTGGATCTAAAAGCTAAGCTTTAGCTTTTAGCTTCAGAAATTATGATTTCATAATTTTTCATTTTACTTCCAAATGTTTCATATGAAAGAGTGGCTGCGGCTAAAATAAATAAGGGAAAAATATGCAGAGCTATGGCCACACACACACTTCTCTTGTATTAAAGTTGAGGATTTAAACTCAAATATTGCTCTCCACTGCTGTTGCTGCTAGGCTTGCTTCAGTCATGTCCAACTCTTTTTGACCCTATAGACTATATCCACCAGATTCTTCTGTCCATGGGATTCTCCAGGAAAGAATACTGGAATGAGTTGCCATACCCTCCTCAAGGGAGTCTTCCAGACTCAGAAATTGAACCAGTGTCTCTTATGTCTCCTGCATAAGCAGGCAGGCTCTTTACCACTAGTGCCATCTGGGAAGCCTGCTCTCCACTAAGGAAGTAAAATTCTCTGGCTCTGCACTGTAGAAAAGGAGAGCATGGAATTCCACTGGAGTTGCAAAATCAAGCTTATAACATACAGTTAAAAAGAAATACATCAAGTTGAATAAATTGCTGTATGTCATTACTTATACTTTTTTCTTTAATGAAAAAAAAAAGAGAACAAAAATCACTTTTTAACAATACACACCACAAATGGCCTCTACTCTGTCATGGCAGAATTACAGAATTATTTCAAAATAATTAAAATAATTGAAGTTTAGAAGGGGAAAACCTACCCAGTGTAAGGTGATGAGAAATCTTGCTGTTAATTTCAATACAACATTGTATAAATTGAATAAGTACTACTCCAGACATAAATGACATAGCATTACTTAATCCTGGTAGGTGAACTCCAAATAATACATATTCCTCTGGCTTTTATCCACTAAATGTATATTGGTATAGTGTTGATATTTTAAAATATAAATCAAAGGATTCTCACCAAAGCTACACAGAATTAATCTGTTCAAATTACAGTATAAATGCAGATTATCCAATTCAATACCTTAACAAATAATAAACTGACAATTAAGCCACACCAACAGTCAAAAGTTCAAGTGCTTATTAGGAATATCTGGGGCTTCCCAGTAATTTTAACTTTCCACTTCTGTTTAGTGAACAAAATGAACAGCCTTTCACGTGGATCTAAAAGCTAAGCTTTAGCTTTTAGCTTCAGAAATTATGATTTCATAATTTTCATTTTATTTCCCAAATGTTTCATATGAAAGAGTGGCTGCGGCTAAAATAAATAAGGGAAAAATATGCAGAGCTATGGCCACACACACACTTCTCTTGTATTAAAGTTGAGGATTTAAACTCAAATATTGCTCTCCACTGCTGTTGCTGCTAGGCTTGCTTCAGTCATGTCCAACTCTTTTTGACCCTATAGACTATATCCACCAGATTCTTCTGTCCATGGGATTCTCCAGGAAAGAATACTGGAATGAGTTGCCATACCCTCCTCAAGGGAGTCTTCCAGACTCAGAAATTGAACCAGTGTCTCTTATGTCTCCTGCATAAGCAGGCAGGCTCTTTACCACTAGTGCCATCTGGGAAGCCTGCTCTCCACTAAGGAAGTAAAATTCTCTGGCTCTGCACTGTAGAAAAGGAGAGCATGGAATTCCACTGGAGTTGCAAAATCAAGCTTATAACATACAGTTAAAAAGAAATACATCAAGTTGAATAAATTGCTGTATGTCATTACTTATACTTTTTTCTTTAATGAAAAAAAAAAGAGAACAAAAATCACTTTTTAACAATACACACCACAAATGGCCTCTACTCTGTCATGGCAGAATTACAGAATTATTTCAAAATAATTAAAATAATTGAAGTTTAGAAGGGGAAAACCTACCCAGTGTAAGGTGATGAGAAATCTTGCTGTTAATTTCAATACAACATTGTATAAATTGAATAAGTACTACTCCAGACATAAATGACATAGCATTACTTAATCCTGGTAGGTGAACTCCAAATAATACATATTCCCTCTGGCTTTTATCCACTAAATGTATATTGGTATAGTGTTGATATTTTAAAATATAAATCAAAGGATTCTCACCAAAGCTACACAGAATTAATCTGTTCAAATTACAGTATAAATGCAGATTATCCAATTCAATACCTTAACAAATAATAAACTGACAATTAAGCCACACCAACAGTCAAAAGTTCAAGTGCTTATTAGGAATATCTGGGGGCTTCCCCAGTGGCTGAGAGGTAAAGAATCTGCTTGCAATGCAAGAGACTACCTGCAGTGCAAGAGATGTGGGCTCAGTCCCTGAGTTGGGAAGATCCCCTGAGAAGGCAATGGCAACCCACTCTACCATTCTTGCCTGGAGAATCCCATGGACAGAGGAACCTGAAAAGCTACAGCCCAAGGGGTTGCAAGAGTCAGACACGACTTAGTGACTAAGCCACCACCACAATACCACCTCAAAACCTCAGGAGCTGAGGAATGTCTGAATTTTCGCAAAAATTTGAAAGTTTAGGTGGAACTACAGAAGTGCTAAAAGAAAAATAAATGTTATTGACAGAATGAAACAATATAATTGTGCTTGTGGGTAGCATTTCAAAAGTCTATGGAAGGCTCAACAACATGGGACAGCAAATTATTAGTTTACTTTCAAGGGCAGAACTGATATGTCCAGTCCTCCAAGTACAGATGGGTCTGGAAAGGCAGGAAGCAAAACACCATATGAAAGCATGCTGAACAAACAGAGAAGTATATGAAACCTTCCCTGACCAAAATGGAATTTTTCCAGAACATTCCATTGAAGCTTCAGCCCATGTTCCTTCCTTTTTAGCTATGACATTTCTCAACCTGGCCCTTCTAAAGAATGCAATGATAAACTATGAAATTGTTGTTCAGTCACTAAATAGTGTCTGACTCTTAGTGACCCCATGAATGGCAGTACACCAGGCTTCCCTGTCCTTCACTATCTCCCAGAGTTTGTTCAAACTTATGTCCGTTGAGTTGGCGATGCCATCCAACTATATAAAATAACTGCACTTATTTGCTTATGTGTGAACAAATGCACAACTGTGAAGTTTTGCAATTTAAAAATTCTATTGAAAATGTGAGTTCCTTATACACTGATCCCAAGTCTTCCTTCCTGGCATGCAGGGCACCTACAAGCAACATCTGGTTTTTATGTAACCTATAAAAAAGGACCCTAAAACATGTTTAAGAGAAATCCTTCGTGCCTTCTGATGTTACACACACACACACACACACACACACACACACACACACAAAGTATGCCCAAAGAGTGCTGAATCAAAAGTCTGAAAACCAGGTTACCGAGGCCCTGATATGACACTAGGGTGACCAACTGTACCCAATCCACCTGAAACTAAGGGACTTCCCAGGATGGGGGTGCATTTAGTGCTAAAACCAAGAAAGTTCCAGGCAAACCAGGGTAAGCTTGTCTTCCCACGGGTGATGATGGCTTAATCATAACCCACTGAGAGCAAAGCTGCCTGATTACAAATGCTTGATAGAATGAAGGACATAGGAAGGGGAAAGGTAAATCAGAAGGTCTCCTGGGCCCTTTAGTTGCCATTTATTACAACCCTATGAAATACTGATACCAGATTTGATTGGAATGTATACTGCATACCATAAATGAATGTACACTTAGGTAGGGGCAGAGGGCACTGGGAATATTTTATAAAGCTATACATTAAATTTGGAGTTGCATAAGCTTTAATGGTAAAAAAAAGAGCTAGGAGTTTTTAGTTTTTTACTTTGTATTTTTATAGCAAAGAGGAAAAATAAGCTGCTTCTAGAAAATATCAAGCCCACAGAGAGAATTCTTCCAATAGCCACATTCAGCTTAATCCCATTTCTCCTCCTCCCAAATCATTGGAGACCTAGGGCATCTGGACAAAATTTTAAAAACAGAAAATATTATTTTAACTCACTGATAGTCACAATGAAAAAATACACTTCCACATTTTTAAGAAGGTAAGAGCTTAGAAACATGTGCATACAAGTTACTACAAAATCCAAGAGAAAAGTGAAGGCAACTCCCCATGAATGGCAGTACACCAGGCTTCCCTGTCCTTCACTATCTCCCAGAGTTTGTTCAAACTTATGTCCGTTGAGTTGGCGATGCCATCCAACTATATAAAATAACTGCACTTATTTGCTTATGTGTGAACAAATGCACAACTGTGAAGTTTTGCAATTTAAAAATTCTATTGAAAATGTGAGTTCCTTATACACTGATCCCAAGTCTTCCTTCTGGCATGCACACTCAAGGGCACCTACAAGTCTTCCTTCCTGGCATGCAGGGCACCTACAAGCAACATCTGGTTTTTATGTAACCTATAAAAAAGGACCCTAAAACATGTTTAAGAGAAATCCTTCGTGCCTTCTGATGTTACACACACACACACACACACACACACACACACACACACACACACACACACACACACACAAAGTATGCCCAAAGAGTGCTGAATCAAAAGTCTGAAAACCAGGTTACCGAGGCCCTGATATGACACTAGGGTGACCAACTGTACCCAATCCACCTGAAACTAAGGGACTTCCCAGGATGGGGGTGCATTTAGTGCTAAAACCAAGAAAGTTCCAGGCAAACCAGGGTAAGCTTGTCTTCCCACGGGTGATGATGGCTTAATCATAACCCACTGAGAGCAAAGCTGCCTGATTACAAATGCTTGATAGAATGAAGGACATAGGAAGGGGAAAGGTAAATCAGAAGGTCTCCTGGGCCCTTTAGTTGCCATTTATTACAACCCTATGAAATACTGATACCAGATTTGATTGGAATGTATACTGCATACCATAAATGAATGTACACTTAGGTAGGGGCAGAGGGCACTGGGAATATTTTATAAAGCTATACATTAAATTTGGAGTTGCATAAGCTTTAATGGTAAAAAACAGAGCTAGGAGTTTTTAGTTTTTTACTTTGTATTTTTATAGCAAAGAGGAAAAATAAGCTGCTTCTAGAAAATATCAAGCCCACAGAGAGAATTCTTCCAATAGCCACATTCAGCTTAATCCCATTTCTCCTCCTCCCAAATCATTGGAGACCTAGGGCATCTGGACAAAATTTTAAAAACAGAAAATATTATTTTAACTCACTGATAGTCACAATGAAAAAATACACTTCCACATTTTTAAGAAGGTAAGAGCTTAGAAACATGTGCATACAAGTTACTACAAAATCCAAGAGAAAAGTGAAGGCAACTCTAGCAACTAGCAAGAACAAGAGAGTCATACAAGAAAAAAGATAAAGAAGACCTTGAATTGTCAGAGTATGATCACTTTCAAATAGGTTCCCTAACCTTGGCTCTTTAATCCTGAAGAATCCCATGTTAGAGGATAACAAAATAAGTAATACATAAGATCAAGATAAATTAGCTCAGGGGTGGTAAAATAAGAACAAACATTTGGGCTTCCTCTTTCCTCCTCGGGCATTCTAATTTAAGATAGTATCTGACGTACTGGGACTAATACAGGTCCTAATGAAAGTACTTCTTCCATGAAGACTGAGGTATAAGAGATTTCTGAAAGTACAACTATGAAGGAAGTATTCTCAATTATTATTTTTAAAGGCAGTAACACTCAGGGAAAGTTACAAGAAAATCCCTCCATTCCTAGAAAACTGCAATATCCATGATATATATTTATTTCACTCAAGAATAAACTTTTCTATCAGGTCTCATCATCATCTTTAGTCCATGAGTGACTGAACTGCCACTGTATGTGCGTAGTCGCTCAGTCCTGTCTGACTCTTTGTGACCCCTTGGACTGCAGCCCACCAGGGCCCTCTGTCCATGGGATTCTCCAAGAATACAGGAGTGGATTGCCATGCCCTCCTCCAGGAGATCTTCCCAACCCAGGTCTTGCACACTGCGGGCAGATTCTTTTACCATCTGAGCCACCAGGGAAGCCCATTAGCATTTATCTAACATGATCCTTTACGAGAACTGGTCCTGTGAAAAGTTGGACATCACCAAGAGATTTCTTACTAGTTACGTCAGGGCAGCCTCAGAGTCTGCTTGCGTATTCACACGTGTGGTTCCACACGTACACATACAGGTAAAGCTGCTTCTAGAAAATATCAAGCCCACAGAGAGAATTCTTCCAATAGCCACATTCAGCTTAATCCCATTTCTCCTCCTCCCAAATCATTGGAGACCTAGGGCATCTGGACAAAATTTTAAAAACAGAAAATATTATTTTAACTCACTGATAGTCACAATGAAAAAATACACTTCCACATTTTTAAGAAGGTAAGAGCTTAGAAACATGTGCATACAAGTTACTACAAAATCCAAGAGAAAAGTGAAGGCAACTCTAGCAACTAGCAAGAACAAGAGAGTCATACAAGAAAAAAGATAAAGAAGACCTTGAATTGTCAGAGTATGATCACTTTCAAATAGGTTCCCTAACCTTGGCTCTTTAATCCTGAAGAATCCCATGTTAGAGGATAACAAAATAAGTAATACATAAGATCAAGATAAATTAGCTCAGGGGTGGTAAAATAAGAACAAACATTTGGGCTTCCTCTTTCCTCCTCGGGCATTCTAATTTAAGATAGTATCTGACGTACTGGGACTAATACAGGTCCTAATGAAAGTACTTCTTCCATGAAGACTGAGGTATAAGAGATTTCTGAAAGTACAACTATGAAGGAAGTATTCTCAATTATTATTTTTAAAGGCAGTAACACTCAGGGAAAGTTACAAGAAAATCCCTCCATTCCTAGAAAACTGCAATATCCATGATATATATTTATTTCACTCAAGAATAAACTTTTCTATCAGGTCTCATCATCATCTTTAGTCCATGAGTGACTGAACTGCCACTGTATGTGCGTAGTCGCTCAGTCCTGTCTGACTCTTTGTGACCCCTTGGACTGCAGCCCACCAGGGCCCTCTGTCCATGGGATTCTCCAAGAATACAGGAGTGGATTGCCATGCCCTCCTCCAGGAGATCTTCCCAACCCAGGTCTTGCACACTGCGGGCAGATTCTTTTACCATCTGAGCCACCAGGGAAGCCCATTAGCATTTATCTAACATGATCCTTTACGAGAACTGGTCCTGTGAAAAGTTGGACATCACCAAGAGATTTCTTACTAGTTACGTCAGGGCAGCCTCAGAGTCTGCTTGCGTATTCACACGTGTGGTTCCACACGTACACATACAGGTAAACGTTTCTCCTTGCTTCTTCAGAAAGTACTTTTTCTTCCCAACTCAGTCAAAGGTTTGTCCCTAATTCTATCACAGATGCTGTGAGGACATGAAGGTATGAGCCTTCAAACAGCTATACATTCCTTGGGGAGATAAGACAGTCTCATGAGGGGTTCCCAGTGCCAGCAAAATTGATGGGTGTCTCATTTTTATTAGTAATATGGGGGTGCTATCACCTGCCTGTTATTTGCATAAATCACAAAGCCTTAACCAAAATAGGTAAGAAATCCATGCTATCTATATCAAATATATTAAAATACAATAAATCACAGAGTTTATTTTGAGTATGTATAAGTAACATACCAGGGTACAATAGTAGGCAAGATGGGGTATGAGTCCTTTTCTCGTTGTTTTTTGTTTGCACTGCTGGGTATGGGGTTTCTTAGCTCCCTGATCAAGGATCATACCCGTGCCCCCTGCAGTGCAAGTACAGGGTCTTAACCATTAGACTGCCAGGGAGGTCTGGGAGGAGCGCCTTACCGGCCAACATATCACCTAAACTCAGGAAAGGAAATTAGGGAAAAGGAATGGTTTTGCTATTATTACCTCAGCAGTGGCAACAACAAAGGAGAGTGGCTTCTCAAGGCTAACTTGAAACCCAGGAATGTGTTAATAAGTTGCTGGGCCAGGTTCCTAGAGATCCAGGTTTTAACTCTAACTCCTTCACAATCATATCCTCTCTTGCCCTGGTTTTCTACCTGTACTACTTGAGGTCTGAACTAGATGATGGCTAATATTCCCTTTAATGAACACTTCTGGCAACCCTTTCCTTGATTAATGTATCCATGGGCCCCTTTCCATCTCCTCTGCTCCCTCTCCCCATCCCTGCTAAACTATAGTGTAGAATATTAAATTACTCATGAATCTATGACTTCAATTTTTTTGTGTTTATATATTCACATCTTTACGGCAACTGGTTAACAAAGCAAAATCCTAATTCAGACTGCTAAAATCATCAGTTTCACATTATCTAGTTCTAATAACCTAGCCAGATTAGTGTGGCATTTTATTCAATATTGTTACAAGAAGTTTTGGCATAGTTATAATTGCCAATGGTGAAGATAAGCTTAAATAATGATGTATTCATTGTTTTTAGCTGGCTTAAAATTGGCTTGGCTACACAGCAACCAAGAGTAAGGAAATGTTTAATTTCTTTTTTTTATAATAATCCAGTGACATCTAAGAATGACTTTGGTATAAAATGATTACATAAATATCCTTTCATCTTAAGTCTTATTAAATGCACAGTGCTTGGTGAAAAAAAATAAGAGCAAGAGATAAATATGGGTTGTAATATTAAACTATTTCTATTATCCTTTTAATGTTGGAAATCTTCTTATTTGGACATCTGAATGTCAGGACAATTATTACCTAGTAATAGCGATGAATTCAAATAAATCCAATAAAATGCTAAACAATACAACACTCTTTTGAGTCATTTAAGGACAGAGAAAAAATCCAAAATGGAAAAGGAAGAACATACCCAAGTTTCCATGATATGGTATGATAAGGAGAATAATACAAATAAAAATAAATCAGATAGTGGAGAACTATGCTGGAGAAGTTTTTCAAATACTCTTCGTGCTTGTAACTACTAGCTCCATGCTACAGTTTAAAATTTGGCCCAATTTTCAAAGTATTTGTTAAACAATTCCTGCATCTGACATATGTTTCCAGGATACTTCTGACATTGATATGAGAGATTATAAAACATTTAGAAATGAAAATGTTACTCTCCAACAAAAAATACTGTAACTTCCAAGCTTCTTCTGCATTCGCAAGATGGAAAAACATTTGGGAAACAGTAGCTTTCCGTTTTAAAATGTTCAAATAATATCCTTTAAAACAAATACAGAAAGTATAATTGTTCAAGGCAGGGAGGAGACAAATCTAAATAAACTAAGATCTGAAGATTTACTCTAGGAGTCTTTCTCTTTCCTTAGCAGTCCCAATCCTCTTTACTCCATAACAAGGAAAGTGTTTTATCCCTGCAGCTGGGAAGGACCATTTTTATTCTACCAGGGTGATGATGACAGGAGCACTGCAGTGCTCACCCAGCAAGAAACATATAAATATGAAGTCGCGTTAACTAGATCGAATGAAGTGTATGCAAGAACTGCTTTGCAAGGCGTTAATTTAGGAACTCAGGAGAGGCTCCTACTATATCTAGCGGATCTAATGAAGTCGCTATGGTAGATAAAAGTGATGGGTAATGCCAATAGAAGGCTTAAAATTGGCTTGGCTACACAGCAACCAAGAGTAAGGAAATGTTTAATTTCTTTTTTTTATAATAATCCAGTGACATCTAAGAATGACTTTGGTATAAAATGATTACATAAATATCCTTTCATCTTAAGTCTTATTAAATGCACAGTGCTTGGTGAAAAAAAATAAGAGCAAGAGATAAATATGGGTTGTAATATTAAACTATTTCTATTATCCTTTTAATGTTGGAAATCTTCTTATTTGGACATCTGAATGTCAGGACAATTATTACCTAGTAATAGCGATGAATTCAAATAAATCCAATAAAATGCTAAACAATACAACACTCTTTTGAGTCATTTAAGGACAGAGAAAAAATCCAAAATGGAAAAGGAAGAACATACCCAAGTTTCCATGATATGGTATGATAAGGAGAATAATACAAATAAAAATAAATCAGATAGTGGAGAACTATGCTGGAGAAGTTTTTCAAATACTCTTCGTGCTTGTAACTACTAGCTCCATGCTACAGTTTAAAATTTGGCCCAATTTTCAAAGTATTTGTTAAACAATTCCTGCATCTGACATATGTTTCCAGGATACTTCTGACATTGATATGAGAGATTATAAAACATTTAGAAATGAAAATGTTACTCTCCAACAAAAAATACTGTAACTTCCAAGCTTCTTCTGCATTCGCAAGATGGAAAAACATTTGGGAAACAGTAGCTTTCCGTTTTAAAATGTTCAAATAATATCCTTTAAAACAAATACAGAAAGTATAATTGTTCAAGGCAGGGAGGAGACAAATCTAAATAAACTAAGATCTGAAGATTTACTCTAGGAGTCTTTCTCTTTCCTTAGCAGTCCCAATCCTCTTTACTCCATAACAAGGAAAGTGTTTTATCCCTGCAGCTGGGAAGGACCATTTTTATTCTACCAGGGTGATGATGACAGGAGCACTGCAGTGCTCACCCAGCAAGAAACATATAAATATGAAGTCGCGTTAACTAGATCGAATGAAGTGTATGCAAGAACTGCTTTGCAAGGCGTTAATTTAGGAACTCAGCGGAGAGGCTCCTACTATATCTAGCGGATCTAAACTTGAGCTCATGATAACACTGCACGAAGCTATGGTAGATAAAAGTGATGGGTAATGCCAATAGAACAATCCCACTGACAACACACACTCCTCCAAGAATTCGTCCAGGCACTGTGATAGGATACATATCTCCATAGCCAACGGTAGTCATAGAGATGATCACCCACCAGCAGGCAGCAGGGATGCTGGCGAAGTCCTTGTTGGATGTTTCCAGGTCCAACCCATGTTCAAGAAGCTGAGAAAGTGCACTAAAGATTGCCATGGCAACACAAATGAAGACAAGTAACATAACCATCTCTCGGTAGCATCGTTTGAGAGTCAAACCAAGTGTCTGAAGACCAATGAAGTGACGGGCCAGCTTAATCACCCAAAAAATCCTCATCATTCTAAGCACCCGCAAGGTGACTCCAGCCCTCTGGAGTTGAGAGTTCTCGCCTGTAAAAACGGTCATTAACACGGAGATGTAATACGGCGTGATTGCCAGTAAATCAATGATGTTCAGGGGTCTCTTGACAAACTCACACTTGTTTTTGGAGACGATGAACCTCACGATGCACTCTGCAGTGAACCAACCTATGCAGATAGCTTCAATTATCCTGTCAAGAGAACAAAAGAAGAATTGATCATTTTATTTTTAAGCATTTAAATAGCTCTTAGATTTCTTCAGATAGTACTACACTGACATACTAATTTAGTTACTTTTCCAGAAAACATAAAAGAACAAACAGCATCACCAACACTATCAGACCCATCAGGAGTCAACAGAACAACAAATACTTCAACAAAAGAAAACGGAACTTGACTAAATTCTTATTTACATGCAGCATGTAATACCATTAAATTTCTTTTGTTTGTCACTAGTACTATTGAATAATATAATGCTTACTTGGTGGTTTGAAATTACTTATTCAGCTCACCACATTATGAAATGTTATTCCATGAGGATAGTGATTCTCTACTGTGATGTAAGTTGATAGGTCAGAAGGGCATGGTTTCCTATAGACAGTGGACACACCCAAGTTTTCGATGATATATTTCTTGGTAAATAAGACAGAACTCGAGATCATGTCCTAAAATGTTACTGTATTTTCCCCCTCCTGGTTTGTGTGGGAGACACTGAATCTAAGCCTGCTTTCGGCAGGAATGCCAGTGCTCTCACCGGCAGAGCACCAGGTCATGGCCATTCTCATCACGAGCATCACAGTGGAATAAAGGTTGAAGATTCCTACAATGGAGCAAAATAATCACTAGCATTTTCTCAGACACCCAACAAGTTTGTTGGTTTGTTTTCATGCATCATGTATTTTTAACATGCAAGGCCACACATTTTACCCAGAGCAGTATTTACCAACCTTTCCACATCACTGCACGAACGGAAAAGAATGTACTTACAGAGCATCCTGACCTCAGGGGTAACATTCCTGAAGTGGAAGCCGCCAGTCCTGCCCCACAATCCCTAAGGCTGAGGAATGAAGTCTCAGCACACTGGTTAGGAAGCCCAGAGCTGATAGAGAGTGAGAGGTAATGCTACGGTAATTTTTAATTAAATTACATTTCAAAAATTAATTTTTAATTAGATTATGTTTTAAAACTAAGATTAAAAGTTACAATTGGGACTTCTCTGGTGGTCCAGTTGGTTAAAAATCTGTCTTCCAATGCAGGGGACTCAGGTTTGCCTCCTGGTTGGGGAACTAAGATCTCACATGCCTCAGAGCAACTAAGCCTGCGCCACCACTTGAAAGCCCAAATACTGTGACGAAGATCCTGTGCTGCAACTAAGGTCCAACGATCAGTCTGACATACTAATTTAGTTACTTTTCCAGAAAACATAAAAGAACAAACAGCATCACCAACACTATCAGACCCATCAGGAGTCAACAGAACAACAAATACTTCAACAAAAGAAAACGGAACTTGACTAAATTCTTATTTACATGCAGCATGTAATACCATTAAATTTCTTTTGTTTGTCACTAGTACTATTGAATAATATAATGCTTACTTGGTGGTTTGAAATTACTTATTCAGCTCACCACATTATGAAATGTTATTCCATGAGGATAGTGATTCTCTACTGTGATGTAAGTTGATAGGTCAGAAGGGCATGGTTTCCTATAGACAGTGGACACACCCAAGTTTTCGATGATATATTTCTTGGTAAATAAGACAGAACTCGAGATCATGTCCTAAAATGTTACTGTATTTTCCCCCTCCTGGTTTGTGTGGGAGACACTGAATCTAAGCCTGCTTTCGGCAGGAATGCCAGTGCTCTCACCGGCAGAGCACCAGGTCATGGCCATTCTCATCACGAGCATCACAGTGGAATAAAGGTTGAAGATTCCTACAATGGAGCAAAATAATCACTAGCATTTTCTCAGACACCCAACAAGTTTGTTGGTTTGTTTTCATGCATCATGTATTTTTAACATGCAAGGCCACACATTTTACCCAGAGCAGTATTTACCAACCTTTCCACATCACTGCACGAACGGAAAAGAATGTACTTACAGAGCATCCTGACCTCAGGGGTAACATTCCTGAAGTGGAAGCCGCCAGTCCTGCCCCACAATCCCTAAGGCTGAGGAATGAAGTCTCAGCACACTGGTTAGGAAGCCCAGAGCTGATAGAGAGTGAGAGGTAATGCTACGGTAATTTTTAATTAAATTACATTTCAAAAATTAATTTTTAATTAGATTATGTTTTAAAACTAAGATTAAAAGTTACAATTGGGACTTCTCTGGTGGTCCAGTTGGTTAAAAATCTGTCTTCCAATGCAGGGGACTCAGGTTTGCCTCCTGGTTGGGGAACTAAGATCTCACATGCCTCAGAGCAACTAAGCCTGCGCCACCACTTGAAAGCCCAAATACTGTGACGAAAGATCCTGTGTGCTGCAACTAAGGTCCAACGCAGTCAAGTCAGTAAATACAGAAATATGTTTTAAGGTATAGGGAAACGAATTACCCACAGTGCATTGCACAGAACGCAAAGTGCATTGGATGTTACTCAGGGAAACGAAAAAATAACATTAACCATGTTCCCCTACTACAGATACTGAGCAAGACTGAAGGCAAGAGAAGGGAGCGACAGAGGATGAGATTATCACCGATTGAACAGATGTGAATTTGAGCAAACGATGGAAGATAGCAGAGGAGAGGGAAGTGCTCCAGTCCATGGGGTCATGAAGAGTCACACATACTGAGCAACTGAACAACAACCACCTACTTACAGAGGTTCCCAGAGCGACGGAAATTAATTGTATTTATTTCTTGAATACACAGGACACTCACATGGTTTAAATTTCAAAGGTCAAAAGAGAAAGTACAGAAAGAAAATTCTCACTTTTGCCTTTTTCCCCAGGCACTTGGTTCCCCAGGGGTCACTCCAGTCCTGATTCCTCAGGGTCTTAGTTAGATGGGCAAGGGTCACTGGCCGTCAGGAAAGCAGGAACTTAAGTAAATTAATTTCTCGTGGCTACTGTAGAAACATGGTGGGTTAAGACAAGAGAGATCTATTTTTTACAGATCCAGAGGTCAGAAGTGCCAAGTCATTACCATTGGGCCAAAATCAGGTATGAGGAGGGCCCCACTCCCTTTGGAGGCTCTAAGGAAAATCCGACCCTTGCCTGCTCCAGCTCCTGGTTGGCATTCCTTGGCTTGGAGCCACATCACTCCTATCCCTGCCTCCACAGTCACTGTGTCAAATCTCCCGCTGCATCTACTGTGTGAGGAGACATGCGATAGCATTTAGAGCTTCTGCAGCAACCCAAGACATGCTCCCATCTCAAGTCTTTCTTTCTTTCCCCAGGATTCTTAACTTACATGTTGCATGATTTTCCTAGTTGGTTAAAAATCTGTCTTCCAATGCAGGGGACTCAGGTTTGCCTCCTGGTTGGGGAACTAAGATCTCACATGCCTCAGAGCAACTAAGCCTGCGCCACCACTTGAAAGCCCAAATACTGTGACGAAAGATCCTGTGTGCTGCAACTAAGGTCCAACGCAGTCAAGTCAGTAAATACAGAAATATGTTTTAAGGTATAGGGAAACGAATTACCCACAGTGCATTGCACAGAACGCAAAGTGCATTGGATGTTACTCAGGGAAACGAAAAAATAACATTAACCATGTTCCCCTACTACAGATACTGAGCAAGACTGAAGGCAAGAGAAGGGAGCGACAGAGGATGAGATTATCACCGATTGAACAGATGTGAATTTGAGCAAACGATGGAAGATAGCAGAGGAGAGGGAAGTGCTCCAGTCCATGGGGTCATGAAGAGTCACACATACTGAGCAACTGAACAACAACCACCTACTTACAGAGGTTCCCAGAGCGACGGAAATTAATTGTATTTATTTCTTGAATACACAGGACACTCACATGGTTTAAATTTCAAAGGTCAAAAGAGAAAGTACAGAAAGAAAATTCTCACTTTTGCCTTTTTCCCCAGGCACTTGGTTCCCCAGGGGTCACTCCAGTCCTGATTCCTCAGGGTCTTAGTTAGATGGGCAAGGGTCACTGGCCGTCAGGAAAGCAGGAACTTAAGTAAATTAATTTCTCGTGGCTACTGTAGAAACATGGTGGGTTAAGACAAGAGAGATCTATTTTTTACAGATCCAGAGGTCAGAAGTGCCAAGTCATTACCATTGGGCCAAAATCAGGTATGAGGAGGGCCCCACTCCCTTTGGAGGCTCTAAGGAAAATCCGACCCTTGCCTGCTCCAGCTCCTGGTTGGCATTCCTTGGCTTGGAGCCACATCACTCCTATCCCTGCCTCCACAGTCACTGTGTCAAATCTCCCGCTGCATCTACTGTGTGAGGAGACATGCGATAGCATTTAGAGCTTCTGCAGCAACCCAAGACATGCTCCCATCTCAAGTCTTTCTTTCTTTCCCCAGGATTCTTAACTTAATCATGTCTGCATGATTCCTTTTGATCCATCAGGTAATATCCACTGGGGGCACTAGTGGTAAAGAATCTGCCTGCCAATGAAGGTAGACATAATAGACAAGGGTTTGATCCCTGGGTTTGGAATATTTCCTGGAGGGTGGCACAGCAACCTCCTCCAGTATTTTTGCCTGGAGAATCCCATGGATAAAGGAGCCTAGTGGGCTACAATCTATAGTGTCCCAAAGAGTTGGACATGACTAAAGTGACTTAGCACACACAATATCCACTGGTTCCCAGCGATTAGGACCTGCTTTCTTCTGTGGGGAGGGAGGAATTAATTTTTAGCCTACACACAAACCAATCAGGAAAATAAAGCCCACAGTGAAAGTTGTCCAACCTACTGCCCGGTGAGGGAGGTCAGCAGATGAAGTTGCAGCTGCCCCTGTTTCTCTGCTGAATTACCTGTGGCATGGCGCACAGGCCCCATTATTCTGTGGCTGGCAAGAGCATCTCTGTCCCCATTAGATTATCAATAAAAGCTACTGCCATCATGGCTTTTTTGAGCTCTGAGGCTTAGACAACTGGGAGGGTAATGAAACTTGGTAGATCTAGAAAATGGGAGGCTGAATTGTTTCAATACACATTTTTATCAACATAATACCATGCAACCCCCCCAACAATGCTCATCAAATATTCCATATGCTTCGCCATATCTCAAGCCCGTTGCAGTTAGGCAGGGTCCCGTGACCAGCTCTGGCCAGTGAGCTGTGAGCAAAATGACTACAGTTCAGGGAAGAGGCGTCAAAGAGTAGGTATGAATTCTCTTTCCTACCACAGCAACATGAAAGGCATATGTCCTGAGCAGCTCCAAGATGGTAGGGTCTCTGTCAACCCAACTCTCCGAGTATACCTGCAAAGAAAGACAGGCATTTCCCATCCTGACTCTAACTGAATATGGGATGTGAGCAACCAATAAATCTTTGCTACGCTAAGCCCACCAAAATTTCTACGCTGGTTGCTTTGTTAATGTTGCTGTTTAGTTGCTAAGTTATGTTCACCTCTTTTGTGGCTCCATAGACTGTACCCACCAGGCTCCTCTGTCCATGGAATTCTCCAGACAAGAATACTGGAATGGGTTGCATTTCCTCCTCCAGAAGATCTTCCCAGCTCAGGGACTGAACTGACAACTCATGCATTCGCAGGCAGATTGTTTACCGCTAAGCCACCAGAGAAGCCTACCCTGGGTAATAAACTGGTAAGTTCAGTAAGTAGTAAGATATGCACTCAAAAAGGACTGCAAGAGTTCAGCTAAAGTACAATGCTCCTCTCCAGCCAGATGTGAGCAAGAGCGCTGGACCTGCAGTGGGAAGACTTGCTGCTGTTCTCACTCTGATCTTTTAAGGGCTCCCCCAGCAGTAAAATCCTAAGATTTGATTAAATTAAGAAGAGTAAAAATGCTAATTCTGCCAAAAACACCAGGACATTTTCAGCTAATTACTTCCACCAGCAGCCAAATTGTTCAGATTAAAAAGGAGGAAATCCAAAGGATGTGAAATAATCTCTCAGTAAGGAAATCTCAAAAAGGTAAAGTCATCTGTAATGAGGCCCGCTGGGCTTCTCCTGCCCACCCCCAATGTCAGACACAGCTTAGACAGAATTCCACGCTAAAGGGATGAATCAGTGAGAAGCCCAGGCATCCCTCTTGCACCGAGGATTACGCCAAAGCATCCTCCAACAACAAACACCACCAATGCCAAAAGTTTAAATCATCAAATATTCCATATGCTTCGCAAACCAGCCTCTGCAGGGTCCCGTGACCAGCTCTGGCCAGTGAGCTGTGAGCAAAATGACTACAGTTCAGGGAAGAGGCGTCAAAGAGTAGGTATGAATTCTCTTTCCTACCACAGCAACATGAAAGGCATATGTCCTGAGCAGCTCCAAGATGGTAGGGTCTCTGTCAACCCAACTCTCCGAGTATACCTGCAAAGAAAGACAGGCATTTCCCATCCTGACTCTAACTGAATATGGGATGTGAGCAACCAATAAATCTTTGCTACGCTAAGCCCACCAAAATTTCTACGCTGGTTGCTTTGTTAATGTTGCTGTTTAGTTGCTAAGTTATGTTCACCTCTTTTGTGGCTCCATAGACTGTACCCACCAGGCTCCTCTGTCCATGGAATTCTCCAGACAAGAATACTGGAATGGGTTGCATTTCCTCCTCCAGAAGATCTTCCCAGCTCAGGGACTGAACTGACAACTCATGCATTCGCAGGCAGATTGTTTACCGCTAAGCCACCAGAGAAGCCTACCCTGGGTAATAAACTGGTAAGTTCAGTAAGTAGTAAGATATGCACTCAAAAAGGACTGCAAGAGTTCAGCTAAAGTACAATGCTCCTCTCCAGCCAGATGTGAGCAAGAGCGCTGGACCTGCAGTGGGAAGACTTGCTGCTGTTCTCACTCTGATCTTTTAAGGGCTCCCCCAGCAGTAAAATCCTAAGATTTGATTAAATTAAGAAGAGTAAAAATGCTAATTCTGCCAAAAACACCAGGACATTTTCAGCTAATTACTTCCACCAGCAGCCAAATTGTTCAGATTAAAAAGGAGGAAATCCAAAGGATGTGAAATAATCTCTCAGTAAGGAAATCTCAAAAAGGTAAAGTCATCTGTAATGAGGCCCGCTGGGCTTCTCCTGCCCACCCCCAATGTCAGACACAGCTTAGACAGAATTCCACGCTAAAGGGATGAATCAGTGAGAAGCCCAGGCATCCCTCTTGCACCGAGGATTACGCCAAAGCATCCTCCAACAACAAACACCACCAAGCCTGCCAAACCTCCCCATGTTTCCAAATGGCACCATCGCCAATGCCACCTCCAGCGACTGATGGGAAATGGAGTGGTGTGTTACTGAGCATTACAGCCAATGACTGGGTACTCTGTGGGTTCCTTGTACGAAAAAACAAACTGGAAAAAAAGAACAGAAGAAGCAACTGGAGGATACTGGAATCTTTGAAGCCCATTCTTATTCTGAGGCCCAAACATATGGAAGCTCATGAATTCACAGTCTAAAATATATCTCCCACTTTTTTAAGTCTTTCATTTGGGCACAGTACTAAGCACTTTGCTGACATCATCTCATTTAACCCTTTTCAGGAACTCTAAGGCATGTGTAGTTCCCCTAATATCTCCATTTTACAGATGACAAAACAGAGGCTATTAAACACCTCTTCCAAGAGCACACAATGAAGAAATTGCTACGGCAGAGGTAATGAAACCCGGAGCTACTGGCCTTTGGAGCACAAAGGAACATCTGAAATTGCTGATGATCTTTGCCAATGCTCAGCTTTAATAATAAATGATCTATGTTAATCTCTTGGTCTCCACAGTTGATGTATTTAAGCAGATTTTTTTACACTGCTGGTTCTTAACCCGTTAATGGATCAAAATGGACAGAAGTCTCTTTTTTTTTTTTGAAATTAAACAGAAATGATAGAGTGAATCAAAGTGTAAACCTTGTATTTCAGTTATATATAATCGTGTACTAAGTTACTATGTAAAACGTATTTCTTTCTGTAGGCACTGGAGGACCTCAAAACTTGTTGACATCACCAGTCATTCTAATTTCCTTAACTGATCCCTCAGCATAGAAGGCATACGGCAATGACTCAGAGGTTTACAAACAGGCTCCGCAGGACGCAGGAGAAGGAAGGCTTTTAGTGCTAACGAGTTCTACCCCCATGCCCTCTGGCCTGCGGAAGAGACTAGGACAGGACACAGAGGCCATTAACTAGCTTGTGTGAGGTGAAACTCTGTCTCCCTCTGGATGCTATCTTCTCATCTTTTTCCTTTCAATATTTTATTATGAAATATTTCAAACATGGACCCCATGCAACACAGCTTAGACAGAATTCCATTCAGTGAGAAGCCCAGGCATCCCTCTTGCACCGAGGATTACGCCAAAGCATCCTCCAACAACAAACACCACCAAGCCTGCCAAACCTCCCCATGTTTCCAAATGGCACCATCGCCAATGCCACCTCCAGCGACTGATGGGAAATGGAGTGGTGTGTTACTGAGCATTACAGCCAATGACTGGGTACTCTGTGGGTTCCTTGTACGAAAAAACAAACTGGAAAAAAAGAACAGAAGAAGCAACTGGAGGATACTGGAATCTTTGAAGCCCATTCTTATTCTGAGGCCCAAACATATGGAAGCTCATGAATTCACAGTCTAAAATATATCTCCCACTTTTTTAAGTCTTTCATTTGGGCACAGTACTAAGCACTTTGCTGACATCATCTCATTTAACCCTTTTCAGGAACTCTAAGGCATGTGTAGTTCCCCTAATATCTCCATTTTACAGATGACAAAACAGAGGCTATTAAACACCTCTTCCAAGAGCACACAATGAAGAAATTGCTACGGCAGAGGTAATGAAACCCGGAGCTACTGGCCTTTGGAGCACAAAGGAACATCTGAAATTGCTGATGATCTTTGCCAATGCTCAGCTTTAATAATAAATGATCTATGTTAATCTCTTGGTCTCCACAGTTGATGTATTTAAGCAGATTTTTTTACACTGCTGGTTCTTAACCCGTTAATGGATCAAAATGGACAGAAGTCTCTTTTTTTTTTTTTTTTGAAATTAAACAGAAATGATAGAGTGAATCAAAGTGTAAACCTTGTATTTCAGTTATATATAATCGTGTACTAAGTTACTATGTAAAACGTATTTCTTTCTGTAGGCACTGGAGGACCTCAAAACTTGTTGACATCACCAGTCATTCTAATTTCCTTAACTGATCCCTCAGCATAGAAGGCATACGGCAATGACTCAGAGGTTTACAAACAGGCTCCGCAGGACGCAGGAGAAGGAAGGCTTTTAGTGCTAACGAGTTCTACCCCCATGCCCTCTGGCCTGCGGAAGAGACTAGGACAGGACACAGAGGCCATTAACTAGCTTGTGTGAGGTGAAACTCTGTCTCCCTCTGGATGCTATCTTCTCATCTTTTTCCTTTCAATATTTTATTATGAAATATTTCAAACATGGAACAAATTCATTAATATTTTAAATATACTTGCTTATCACCTATTTACTCCTTTATCCATGTACTAGGGAGTTCCCAGCGGGTGATAGTTGTAAAGAACCTGCCTGCCAATAAAGGAGACATAAGAGACTCGGGTTTGATCCCTAGGTCAAAAGGGAATGGCGGGCTTCCCTGGTGGTCCAGTGGGTAAGAACACCATCTTGCAGTGCAAGGGGCGCCGGTTCGATCCCTGGCCTGGAAAGATCCCACATGCCAGCGGAGCGGCTGGACTGATGTGTCCAATTACCGAGTCGGAGCTCTGGCGCGCATGCGCCCAGAGCCGCCGCTCTGCAACGACAGAGGCCACCGTGATGGGAGGCCCACAGGAGCCAAAGAACAAAGACGGATGAAAATGGAGAAATGAAAGACCAATAGAAGTGGCCCGCCCATCCCCCTCCCTGCCCACCCCACCCCCCAAAAAATAAATAAATAAAATAAATGTTTAAAAAAAAAAAAAAAGGGAATGACAACCCACTCTGGTATTCTTGCCTGAAGAATTTCATGGACAGAGAATCCTGGCAGGCTGCAATTCATAGGGTTGCAAAGACACAACTGAAGGGACTTAGCACTCATGCATGAATCCATGTATTAATCCATCTTTGCGGGGAGAGGTGCATTTTAAAGTCAATCCAGGACTTCCTTGTTGGCACAGTGGATAAAAATCTGCCTTTGGGCTTCCCTGGTGGTCCAGTGGGTAAAGAGTCTGCCTTGCAGTGCAACGGGCTTCGGTTTGATCCCCGGCCCAGGAAGATCCCACGTGCCAGCGGAGCGGCTGGACTGATGTGTCCAATTACCGAGTCGGAGCTCTGGCGCGCATGCGCCCAGAGCCGCCGCTCTGCAACGACAGAGGCCACCGTGATGGGAGGCCCACAGGAGCCAAAGAACAAAGACGGATGAAAATGGAGAAATGAAAGACCAATAGAAGTGGCCCGCCCATCCCCCTCCCTGCCCACCCCACCCCCCAAAAAATAAATAAATAAAATAAATGTTTAAAAAAAAAAAAAAAGGGAATGACAACCCACTCTGGTATTCTTGCCTGAAGAATTTCATGGACAGAGAATCCTGGCAGGCTGCAATTCATAGGGTTGCAAAGACACAACTGAAGGGACTTAGCACTCATGCATGAATCCATGTATTAATCCATCTTTGCGGGGAGAGGTGCATTTTAAAGTCAATCCAGGACTTCCTTGTTGGCACAGTGGATAAAAATCTGCCTTTGGGCTTCCCTGGTGGTCCAGTGGGTAAAGAGTCTGCCTTGCAGTGCAACGGGCTTCGGTTTGATCCCCGGCCCAGGAAGATTCCACGTGCAGAGGAGCGGCTGGACCGATGTGTTCAATTGTGAGCCAGCACCCTGGAGCGCATGCATCCAGAGCCGGTGCTCTGCAGTGAGAGAGGCCACTGCAATGGGAGGCCCACACATGCCAAAGAATAAGAAGATGGATGAAAATAAATATAAACAAAAGAGGCATGATGGGGAAAAAAACAATCCACCTGTCAATGCAGGAGACTTGGGCTTCCCAAACTTCCCCGGTCTGGGAAGATCTCCCATGCCAAGGCGTAACTAAGCCTCTGTACCACAACTGTTGAGCCTGTGCTGTAGAGTCCGGAAGTCGCAGCTACTGAGCCCCTGTGCCACAGTTACTGAAGCCTGCATGCCCTAGAGCCCATGCTCTGCAACAAGAGAAGTCACCACAGTTAGAAGCACTGCAACTAGAGAAAAATAGTGAGCAATGAAGACCCAGTACAGTCCAAATAATAAATAAACAAATACAATTATTTTTAAAAGGTAACAATGACCCAGAGGAGCCAAAAATAACTCATTAAATAAAGTAAATCCAGACACCAATGCACTTCCATCTAAAAACTTCAGAGTGCATATTCCTAACCAAAGTTCAATATTTGCTTCATTTTTTTCTTTGGACTTGAATTTCTTTTGTTTCATTTTTTTCTTTTGAGTTACATGCAGTGGAAAGCACAGACCTTAAGTGCACATTCACTGAGGTTTGACAAATGCACGACTTCTGTCACTGAAACTCCTATTAAAATACTGAGCATTCACATCACCTGAGAGTGGCCTGCCTTATTCATCTTTGTATCTCCTGCCCTTACTTCCCAAGCTCATTAGACACATAACAGGTGCTCAAAACTTCTAGTCCAGTACAATATAAGAGCCTTTGATAGAATCTGAAGGACTGGAATAGCTTCTTCTGGAAGCTTTATAGGATAACTGAAGCCTGACATCAAAAATGGTGCTAAATTCAGTTGAACCCTTATCTTACACCAAGAACAAAAGTTGACTCAACACAGATTAAACCTAAATGTGAGACCCAAGATAATCTTTTTAATTCCTAGAAGAAAAAAATTGGGGAAAAGCTTCATGACACTGGCCCTGGCCACGATTTCTTGAATATGACACCAAAAGAATGAACAAACAAAAATAAAAACAGACAAATGAGACTACATCAAACTTAAAAGCTTTTGTGCATCCAAGAACACAACTGAGTGAAAAGGCAAGTTATGGAATGGGAGACAATGTTTGCAAATCATATATCTGATAAGAGATTAATATCCAGAATACATATTTAACCCCTATACCTCAACAACAAAAAATCAAATAACTTGATTTAAAAATGAGCAAAGAGGGCTTCCCTGGTAGCTCAGTGGTGAAGAGTTCACCTGACAATGCAGGAGACACAAGTTTGATCCCTGATCCAGGAAGAATCCACATGCTGAAGAGCCCAGGAGCCACAACTATGGAACCTGTGCTCTAGAGCCTCAGAGCAGCAACTATTGAGCCCATGTGCTGCAATTACTGAAGCCTGTGTGCCCTAGAGCCCGAGTTCCACAACAAGAGAAGTCACCGCAACAAGAAGCCTGTTCACCTCAACTAGAGAGTAGCCCCCACTCCCTGCAACTAGAGAAGAGCCTGCAGCAGCAGTGAAAACCCAGAATAGCCAGAAATAAATAAATATTTTTTTTAAAAAAAGGCCAATGGGAGAACTCAGCAGAGATGTTTAAAAAAAAAAAATGATCAAAGAACCTACATAGACATTTCTCAAAGATGACACACAAATGGCCAACAAGCATCTGTAAAGGGGCTCAACGTCACTAATCATGTGAGAAATGAAAGTCAAAATCACTTGAAGATATCATCTCACATCCACTAGGATGCCTACTATTAGAAACAGAAAACAAATATTGAAGAGCATGTGGTGAACTTGAAATCTCTGTGTACTCTTGGTAAAACAGTGCAGTAAAACTATGTCAAAAACTAAACATAGCCCAGCAGCCCTTACCAACTGTCTAGTCCAGTACAATATAAGAGCCTTTGATAGAATCTGAAGGACTGGAATAGCTTCTTCTGGAAGCTTTATAGGATAACTGAAGCCTGACATCAAAAATGGTGCTAAATTCAGTTGAACCCTTATCTTACACCAAGAACAAAAGTTGACTCAACACAGATTAAACCTAAATGTGAGACCCAAGATAATCTTTTTAATTCCTAGAAGAAAAAAATTGGGGAAAAGCTTCATGACACTGGCCCTGGCCACGATTTCTTGAATATGACACCAAAAGAATGAACAAACAAAAATAAAAACAGACAAATGAGACTACATCAAACTTAAAAGCTTTTGTGCATCCAAGAACACAACTGAGTGAAAAGGCAAGTTATGGAATGGGAGACAATGTTTGCAAATCATATATCTGATAAGAGATTAATATCCAGAATACATATTTAACCCCTATACCTCAACAACAAAAAATCAAATAACTTGATTTAAAAATGAGCAAAGAGGGCTTCCCTGGTAGCTCAGTGGTGAAGAGTTCACCTGACAATGCAGGAGACACAAGTTTGATCCCTGATCCAGGAAGAATCCACATGCTGAAGAGCCCAGGAGCCACAACTATGGAACCTGTGCTCTAGAGCCTCAGAGCAGCAACTATTGAGCCCATGTGCTGCAATTACTGAAGCCTGTGTGCCCTAGAGCCCGAGTTCCACAACAAGAGAAGTCACCGCAACAAGAAGCCTGTTCACCTCAACTAGAGAGTAGCCCCCACTCCCTGCAACTAGAGAAGAGCCTGCAGCAGCAGTGAAAACCCAGAATAGCCAGAAATAAATAAATATTTTTTTTAAAAAAAGGCCAATGGGAGAACTCAGCAGAGATGTTTAAAAAAAAAAAATGATCAAAGAACCTACATAGACATTTCTCAAAGATGACACACAAATGGCCAACAAGCATCTGTAAAGGGGCTCAACGTCACTAATCATGTGAGAAATGAAAGTCAAAATCACTTGAAGATATCATCTCACATCCACTAGGATGCCTACTATTAGAAACAGAAAACAAATATTGAAGAGCATGTGGTGAACTTGAAATCTCTGTGTACTCTTGGTAAAACAGTGCAGCAGCTACGGAAAACAGTATGTCAAAAAACTAAACATAGCACTCTCCTATGAGGCAGTAATCCCACTTCTGAGTATATATCCAGAAGAACTGAAAGCCGGATGTGGAAGAGATATTTACACACCTGTCTTCAGAGCAACACTATTGACAATAGCCAACAGGTGGAAGCAACCCAAATGGCCAATGATGAATGCATTAATGAACAGAATGTGTCCTAATCTTGCAATAGAATATTATTCAGCTTTACAAAGGAAGAAAATCCTGTCATGTGCTAAAACATGGATGAACCTCCAGGACATTATATGAAGTGAAAGAAAGTCAGTCCTATACACACAAAGACAAATACTGTATTATTTTACCCATGTAAGATATTTCAAATAGTCAAATTTAGAGAAAAGGAGAGTGGTTGTTACCAGGGCAGAGGGAAAAAGAGAAGTTGTTTAATGGGTACTTCACTAACACCTCCATATTACAGATAACAAAACTGAGGCTGAAAAGTTAAGCACCTTTTTCAAGACTACACAATATGACTAATCTGGAATTATACGTGTCTGTAAACAACAAAACTGTAAAATCAAAAAGGCAAAATAAAAACTTGTGACTGTGGGAAAAAAAATTACAGTGGCACCAGAAATAAAGCATGGATCTACTGGGCTTTGAAGCACTAAGGAACATTTGAAGATGCTCATGATTTTTATGACAATGTTCAGTGCTAATATTAAATGATACATGTCAATCTCTTAGTCTCCAGGGTGTTTGTTTTAGAACAGGATTTTTCATACTGCTGGTTCTGAACACAGTTTCAGATCTGCTAGACAGTAAATTTTATGCTGTGCATTTTTCACCATGATTTTAAAAAAGAAAGAAAAAGGAGAGAAGGCAGTGGGATTTAAAACCATGCTCTCAAAGAGACTGGAGCCTTGATCCAGACCCTTGGACTATGCGGCCAGGCTACCCACTGGATCAAACTAAAACAGCAGTGCTGATGCTGCCATTAAAGTAACGACTTCCATTCTGCCTTACCGCAGCAGGACTTACAGGGATGGTTCCTGTCAATTGCTGCAGTCAGAACATGATTAAAATTCAATATTACAGAGACAATTAGGCTAATTAAAATGTAAAAAAGCCAAAGGCTGAATATTTTTACTGGATAGCTGACTTGAAAAAGCTAAACAAATGGCATAAACATATGACAGAACAGAAAACATTTGCCATATTTATTATATGTGTATTTTATATATAACATCAGTATACATATATAATGATAATAAAACTATATTTAAAAGAAGTACAACATCACAGTGATTAAGAATATAACGTAAGAAAATGCTATATGAATTCAAACCCCAATAACTTTCTTTTAAATGGGAATCGAATTCTAGGATTCAACATTATAGTTTTAGTAGGGAAAAACAAAATATAAGTCTCTTAAAGTCACATGTATGTTGACAAACAAGTATAAGATAAAAGATAATCGACTGAGATAATTTTTTACCCAAAAAAATATGAACATGAAACTGTCCAACAAAGCGGGGAGAGTAGGAGGATTTTTTTTTAATATTTACTTTATTTGTTTGGTTCCACTGAGTCTTCACTATAGCATGAAGGATCTTTGTTACAGCATGCGTAACCTTTAGTTGCAGCATAAGGGGTCTTTAGTTACAGTATGAGGGATCCAGTTCCCTGACCAGAGATGGAACCTGGGGCCCCTGCATTGGAAGCAAGGAGACTTAGCCGCTAGACCACCAAGGACTTAGTCCAGACATTTGCACCAGAATAAAGCATGGATCTACTGGGCTTTGAAGCACTAAGGAACATTTGAAGATGCTCATGATTTTTATGACAATGTTCAGTGCTAATATTAAATGATACATGTCAATCTCTTAGTCTCCAGGGTGTTTGTTTTAGAACAGGATTTTTCATACTGCTGGTTCTGAACACAGTTTCAGATCTGCTAGACAGTAAATTTTATGCTGTGCATTTTTCACCATGATTTTAAAAAAGAAAGAAAAAGGAGAGAAGGCAGTGGGATTTAAAACCATGCTCTCAAAGAGACTGGAGCCTTGATCCAGACCCTTGGACTATGCGGCCAGGCTACCCACTGGATCAAACTAAAACAGCAGTGCTGATGCTGCCATTAAAGTAACGACTTCCATTCTGCCTTACCGCAGCAGGACTTACAGGGATGGTTCCTGTCAATTGCTGCAGTCAGAACATGATTAAAATTCAATATTACAGAGACAATTAGGCTAATTAAAATGTAAAAAAGCCAAAGGCTGAATATTTTTACTGGATAGCTGACTTGAAAAAGCTAAACAAATGGCATAAACATATGACAGAACAGAAAACATTTGCCATATTTATTATATGTGTATTTTATATATAACATCAGTATACATATATAATGATAATAAAACTATATTTAAAAGAAGTACAACATCACAGTGATTAAGAATATAACGTAAGAAAATGCTATATGAATTCAAACCCCAATAACTTTCTTTTAAATGGGAATCGAATTCTAGGATTCAACATTATAGTTTTAGTAGGGAAAAACAAAATATAAGTCTCTTAAAGTCACATGTATGTTGACAAACAAGTATAAGATAAAAGATAATCGACTGAGATAATTTTTTACCCAAAAAAATATGAACATGAAACTGTCCAACAAAGCGGGGAGAGTAGGAGGATTTTTTTTTAATATTTACTTTATTTGTTTGGTTCCACTGAGTCTTCACTATAGCATGAAGGATCTTTGTTACAGCATGCGTAACCTTTAGTTGCAGCATAAGGGGTCTTTAGTTACAGTATGAGGGATCCAGTTCCCTGACCAGAGATGGAACCTGGGGCCCCTGCATTGGAAGCAAGGAGACTTAGCCGCTAGACCACCAAGGATGTCCAAAGATGATGATGTTGATCTTGAAAGGGGTGAATAGACAGACTTGGTAAGGAGGCCAGCGGTTTCCATGGAGGAGGAGGAGGAGGGGGAACACTCTTAGCCATGGTGCCTTCACCTTGATTGCCTACGACAATAATCTATTTTGCCTAAGACTTTCTTTAAGCCCAGAGCTAATGTTTATAACAACAGTGTATCTTGCTGGAGGACATGTTGCTCCTTCTTAGCTTGCACCTATGCTATTTAAAGATGTATGCTGTGGATGTGGGCCTGGTTAGACTTTTATCACCTTAAAATATTCTTTTGATCTATTGTTAATAACCAACTGGAAAAGTACAAAATGCCTCGCCTAAACTAGTTTCTTGGGATACTCTTCTATCCCTCTTTTAGTTCCTTTAGCTGGAGGCTTTCTCTACCCCTTTTTTTTCTTTAATAAACCTTTTACTGCATGAAGTTCTGAGTGACCAAATCCTAATCTTTTTGATCCCCATGTGAAATCTTCTCTTTAGGAAATAAAGAACCCGGCACCATTCATGGCAAGCTCTCTACTGTCATCTATCAATATTCATTCGCTCAGTGTGTCCAACTCTGCGACTCCATGGACTGCCGCCCACCAGGCTTCCCTGTCCACTCTCTCCCAGAGTCCAAAGATAGGGGATCTTGAAGCTGGTAGCTCTTCTCCATTAGTAATTGGCTGTGAAACCATGGAAAAACTACTTAATCTCTCTACATTTTCCTCAATGATTAAATGATGAAAATGATAGGAGGACCTATCTCTCAGGTTATCTTAAGAATTACATGAATTAGGGACTTCCCTTGTGGTGCAGGAGTTAAGAAACTGCCTTGCAATGCAAGGGATGTGGGTTTGATTCCTGGTCCATGACCTAAGATCCCACATGCATTGAGCAACTATGTTCATGTGCCACAACTACAGAGCCCACACACTGCAACAAAAGATCCCACCCTCATGATGCAACAAAGATCCCGTGCACCACAACTAAGACACATTCCACTAAATAAATACTTAAAAAATAAATACTAAAAAAGAATTAAAAAATTAATATGAAATAAGTCAATACTTAATAAATTGTGCTTATAACTATCATTATTACAAACAATCTCTGGGCTCATAGTCTTTCCTTCACACCCAAAAAGAGATGGTGTTTTCCTGAGTGCAAAGAGAAGGCAAGGGGGGGCACTCTTAGCCATGGTGCCTTCACCTTGATTGCCTACGACAATAATCTATTTTGCCTAAGACTTTCTTTAAGCCTAATGAACTATCGCTGGAGGACATGTTGCTCCTTCTTAGCTTGCACCTATGCTATTTAAAGATGTATGCTGTGGATGTGGGCCTGGTTAGACTTTTATCACCTTAAAATATTCTTTTGATCTATTGTTAATAACCAACTGGAAAAGTACAAAATGCCTCGCCTAAACTAGTTTCTTGGGATACTCTTCTATCCCTCTTTTAGTTCCTTTAGCTGGAGGCTTTCTCTACCCCTTTTTTTTCTTTAATAAACCTTTTACTGCATGAAGTTCTGAGTGACCAAATCCTAATCTTTTTGATCCCCATGTGAAATCTTCTCTTTAGGAAATAAAGAACCCGGCACCATTCATGGCAAGCTCTCTACTGTCATCTATCAATATTCATTCGCTCAGTGTGTCCAACTCTGCGACTCCATGGACTGCCGCCCACCAGGCTTCCCTGTCCACTCTCTCCCAGAGTCCAAAGATAGGGGATCTTGAAGCTGGTAGCTCTTCTCCATTAGTAATTGGCTGTGAAACCATGGAAAAACTACTTAATCTCTCTACATTTTCCTCAATGATTAAATGATGAAAATGATAGGAGGACCTATCTCTCAGGTTATCTTAAGAATTACATGAATTAGGGACTTCCCTTGTGGTGCAGGAGTTAAGAAACTGCCTTGCAATGCAAGGGATGTGGGTTTGATTCCTGGTCCATGACCTAAGATCCCACATGCATTGAGCAACTATGTTCATGTGCCACAACTACAGAGCCCACACACTGCAACAAAAGATCCCACCCTCATGATGCAACAAAGATCCCGTGCACCACAACTAAGACACATTCCACTAAATAAATACTTAAAAAATAAATACTAAAAAAAGAATTAAAAAATTAATATGAAATAAGTCAATACTTAATAAATTGTGCTTATAACTATCATTATTACAAACAATCTCTGGGCTCATAGTCTTTCCTTCACACCCAAAAAGAGATGGTGTTTTCCTGAGTGCAAAGAGAAGGCAAGAATGAATACTCCATCCTTTCATTTCCTCTTCTCCCAAGAATTCTGCTTATGTTCTCATACACTGATGGCTGTAGCATTAAGTGGTAAAAACACTTAAAAGAGCCACTAGCAAGATCTGTCAAGCTTTCTACTCCACATGAGACCTAGTCACCCACTCTAGGAATTTACCCTACAAACACACTCTCGTATTTACACAAGAATATGTGAATGAAATCCACTGTTTGGAATACCCAAGGATTAAAAAAAAAACCACAAACATCTATCCACAGGAGATTCATTATACAAATGTATCTCTCGAAGTTATAAGTCATATGAAATGGACATTGGAAATTTTACAACTCTACCTTATGCCACATAGCCGCGAAAAGGAATGAGGTGCATTACTGTGATCTGATGTGAAATAGTCTTCATGACATATAAGTGCAGAGCAGTACATATGTTATGCTCTAAATGTGTGTGTGTGTGTGTGTGAGAGAGAGAGAGAGAGAGAGTGCATGTGTGTACTGGAAGGATACTTAAGAAACTGTTAATGCCAGCTACTGCCTTCAGAGAGGAAGCCTAGTGCAGGATGGAAACTCACATTTTACTTTTTTTTTGTACTGTTAAATGATTGGCTATGTGCACATATTATTTTTCCAATTAAGAAAAAATCTTAGAGGAAACAGTGGGAAAGCATACCCAATTAGAAAAGCAATCACCATGATGGAATTGTCAGTGACTTGAATCAACCAGAACACTCCCAAGAGTAGCACCAAAAGAAAAGTTGCCCCCTTCCTACCCTCAACTTTCTGACTTAAACATATGATGTATCTCCAATCACATTTCCAACAGGTCTGTACTTTCCAATGATCCATGGCATAATAAAAATTTCCAACAAACTTCACATCACTGTAAACCACCTTCTCTACAATCTCTTTCATGTCCTTGTAAGAGTTATTTCCACAAGTTCAATGGGGAGAAGAGGTAGGATTAAAAAAAAAAAAAAAACTTAACTTTTTTCTGTATTTTAATTACTTTATAGAAAAAAATCCATACCACTCATAGATTCTTCTATTCTTCCATTGTTTATTAGATCAATAATGAGAATAAATGAAAACATTCATTAAAGACTTACTCAAGTGCTAAGCATTTTTCTGTAAATTTACACATATTAATTCATTTCATTCTCACAACTGAAAGAAAGCAATACGTTTTATTTTCCCTACCTCTAAATGAGGAAACTGAAGCAAAGTTATTTGCTCATGCCACACAGCTAATAAATGGCAGAGGGCTTGATCTCTGGGTCAGGAAGATGCCCTAGAGAAGGGAACGGCTACCCACTTTCCTGAAGAATTCCATGGACACAGGAGCCTGGCGGGCTACATACAGTCCATGGGGTCACAAAGAGCTGGACACAACTTAGCAACTAAACAACAGCAACAACATTATTCTACTGGATCTCTTCTACCTGTAACCACCTCCACTGGGCTGCCCTTGTTCTTTCCACCTCATCCTTAACAGACAAGAACATGCAGCTCTCCCCTTTGTTTGAGTAAATTAGGGGTTCCACCTCCTAACTACACAGCACAGTTTCTCCTCTGCTGCTCCTCTGTCCTTTGTCTTGGCAACAATAACACCAGATCACATTCTCTCTACACAGATAAACAGGAGCCAATGACCTTCTATAAAGGAACAACCAACTTCCTGACAATACATCCAAGGACCACAACACCTGTTCTGCTAAGGGAGGAGGCTACGCATTGTATATAAGTCTCCATCAAAAACCAGACTGTGTTTCTGTGAGATCTCACAAGCAATTAGTACATGTAACCCTTAGCTTCTCTAACTCCTTTTATTTTTGAATGCCATAGACCCCACCCAAAAAACCTGTTCATTTCTTTGTGAGGAAATGTCCTGCTACGTATAATAGGTCAGTGTAAAAACACTTAACATTTCCTTTTTGACTTAAACATATGATGTATCTCCAATCACATTTCCAACAGGTCTGTACTTTCCAATGATCCATGGCATAATAAAAATTTCCAACAAACTTCACATCACTGTAAACCACCTTCTCTACAATCTCTTTCATGTCCTTGTAAGAGTTATTTCCACAAGTTCAATGGGGAGAAGAGGTAGGATTAAAAAAAAAAAAAAACTTAACTTTTTTCTGTATTTTAATTACTTTATAGAAAAAAATCCATACCACTCATAGATTCTTCTATTCTTCCATTGTTTATTAGATCAATAATGAGAATAAATGAAAACATTCATTAAAGACTTACTCAAGTGCTAAGCATTTTTCTGTAAATTTACACATATTAATTCATTTCATTCTCACAACTGAAAGAAAGCAATACGTTTTATTTTCCCTACCTCTAAATGAGGAAACTGAAGCAAAGTTATTTGCTCATGCCACACAGCTAATAAATGGCAGAGGGCTTGATCTCTGGGTCAGGAAGATGCCCTAGAGAAGGGAACGGCTACCCACTTTCCTGAAGAATTCCATGGACACAGGAGCCTGGCGGGCTACATACAGTCCATGGGGTCACAAAGAGCTGGACACAACTTAGCAACTAAACAACAGCAACAACATTATTCTACTGGATCTCTTCTACCTGTAACCACCTCCACTGGGCTGCCCTTGTTCTTTCCACCTCATCCTTAACAGACAAGAACATGCAGCTCTCCCCTTTGTTTGAGTAAATTAGGGGTTCCACCTCCTAACTACACAGCACAGTTTCTCCTCTGCTGCTCCTCTGTCCTTTGTCTTGGCAACAATAACACCAGATCACATTCTCTCTACACAGATAAACAGGAGCCAATGACCTTCTATAAAGGAACAACCAACTTCCTGACAATACATCCAAGGACCACAACACCTGTTCTGCTAAGGGAGGAGGCTACGCATTGTATATAAGTCTCCATCAAAAACCAGACTGTGTTTCTGTGAGATCTCACAAGCAATTAGTACATGTAACCCTTAGCTTCTCTAACTCCTTTTATTTTTGAATGCCATAGATCCTTCTCTAACTCTTTTTGCCAAAATAATCAATTCCATTTGCAGCTTAAATACGCAAGTTGAATGGGTCTTGGTAGAACCTGTGGTAGCATGTATCTTGCTAGGAACACTGTCCTGCTACTGTGACTTAGGTGGATTATAAAACCTAAGAAAGAAGTGGTTATGATTCTTTGGCAATGTGACAGGTTTTGCTTTGTTTTATTAATTTTTGAGATGGAGAACTGAGACCACTCAACATACTAAAGAAGACAGAATGGTATTATGAACCTTGCCCTATCACCCATCAGTTCAAGGTCAATTCCTCCACATCCATACCTGCACCTAGTTCCCTCCTCAGGTATTATCTTGAAATAAATCCCAAGTGTGAGCATGCATCTCAGAACACTTCTCCTGTCTGTCTGATGGGTCAACCAAACTTTCACAAAGAAAGGTAAGAAATGTCCATGGCTTCATCTGAGTCTCCTAAGGCAGGCCAGTGCTAGCCAGGGAGATGTAACGTCCTGGAGTAAAGATGGGGTGACAATCTATTACTTGGATGTGGTTTGAAGCCAGTTGAGCACATTCATTCACTCATCATACAATGAAGTTTATCAATTCCTACTGTATGCCATGCTCTACACACCCACCAAGAGGCCTCTAAAGGTGACTTATACATATAACTTAACTATAGTTACGTAAGTTGTCACCATTGGAGGACGCTGGATGAAGGGTACACTGGAACTCTCTGTACTACTTTGCCAACTTCTTATGAGTATAAAAGGATTTCAAAATAAAAGTCTTTTTAAAACAACAGAACGGGACTTCCTTGGTGGTCCAGTGGCTAAGACTCTACACTCCTAATGCAGGGGCCCAGGTTGGCAACAATAACACCAGATCCCATTCTCTCTACACAGATAAACAGGAGCCAATGACCTTCTATAAAGGAACAACCAACTTCCTGACAATACATCCAAGGACCACAACACCTGTTCTGCTAAGGGAGGAGGCTACGCATTGTATATAAGTCTCCATCAAAAACCAGACTGTGTTTCTGTGAGATCTCACAAGCAATTAGTACATGTAACCCTTAGCTTCTCTAACTCCTTTTATTTTTGAATGCCATAGATCCTTCTCTAACTCTTTTTGCCAAAATAATCAATTCCATTTGCAGCTTAAATACGCAAGTTGAATGGGTCTTGGTAGAACCTGTGGTAGCATGTATCTTGCTAGGAACACTGTCCTGCTACTGTGACTTAGGTGGATTATAAAAACCTAAGAAAGAAGTGGTTATGATTCTTTGGCAATGTGACAGGTTTTGCTTTGTTTTATTAATTTTTGAGATGGAGAACTGAGACCACTCAACATACTAAAGAAGACAGAATGGTATTATGAACCTTGCCCTATCACCCATCAGTTCAAGGTCAATTCCTCCACATCCATACCTGCACCTAGTTCCCTCCTCAGGTATTATCTTGAAATAAATCCCAAGTGTGAGCATGCATCTCAGAACACTTCTCCTGTCTGTCTGATGGGTCAACCAAACTTTCACAAAGAAAGGTAAGAAATGTCCATGGCTTCATCTGAGTCTCCTAAGGCAGGCCAGTGCTAGCCAGGGAGATGTAACGTCCTGGAGTAAAGATGGGGTGACAATCTATTACTTGGATGTGGTTTGAAGCCAGTTGAGCACATTCATTCACTCATCATACAATGAAGTTTATCAATTCCTACTGTATGCCATGCTCTACACACCCACCAAGAGGCCTCTAAAGGTGACTTATACATATAACTTAACTATAGTTACGTAAGTTGTCACCATTGGAGGACGCTGGATGAAGGGTACACTGGAACTCTCTGTACTACTTTGCCAACTTCTTATGAGTATAAAAGGATTTCAAAATAAAAAGTCTTTTTAAAAACAACAGAACGGGGACTTCCTTGGTGGTCCAGTGGCTAAGACTCTACACTCCTAATGCAGGGGGCCCAGGTTCAATCCCTAGTTATAAAACTAGATCCTACATGCCGCAACTAAGACTTCATCTGCCACAACTAGAATATCCCATATGCTGCAAAGAAGACCAGACATCCTGCATGCCTCAACTAAGACCTAGCACAGTCAAATAAATAAACATTTTAAAAACAACGACAATGAAACTAAACAAAAACAAAAAAAGATTGGGCCTTCCCAAGTAGTCCAATGGCTAAGAATCTACTTTGCAGGGCTTCACTGGTGGTTCAGCGGGTAAAGAGTCCACCTTGCAATGCAAGGGGCACTGGTTCAACTCCTGGCCTGAGACAATCCCACATGCCGAGGAACAGCTGGGTTGGTATGTCCAATTATGAGCCAACGCTCTGGGAGCCCATGCACCCAAAGCTGGTGCTCTGCAATGAGAGAGGCTGCTGCAATGGGAAGCCCACACATGCCAAAAAATACAAATGGATGAAAAATAAACAATGACTTAGAGGCAAAAAAAAGCTTAAAAAAAAAAAAAAAAGAATCTACTTTGCAATGCAGGAGACAAGAGTTTGGTCCCTGGGCCAGGAAGATCCCACATATCACAAAGCAGCTAAGCCCATGCACCATGATGACAGAGCCTGGGTTCTAGAGCTACGTGCCTCAACTACTAAAGATCTCATGCCCTAGATCCTGTCCTCTGCTACAAAAGAAGTCACGGCAATGAGAAGCCCAAGCACCACAGCTAAAGAGTAGCTAGTGAAAGCTTGCCACAACTAGAGAAAGTACATGTGCAACAACGAAGGCACAGCACAGCTAAGAAGGAAATAAAGTTTAAAAATTAAAAAAAAAGAAGATTGAACTTAGTCTAAACACTGTACAACTTAGCGAAAGGTAAGATATACCCTCCCCCAAAACAATCTTGACCATGGAAATTCAAATGTAAAATATAGAAAGTGATAAATGCTGTAGTCAATATACATGAAGTTCAGAAAAATTTCAGTTTTTCTTCATCTGGGAGATTATAGAAAACTTCTTTGAGAAAGCAGCAATTTAATCTGTCATGGAAAAACCAGCACAAGCAAAGGTAGGAAAGTGCTAGGTAAACTGGGAGCAGTGAAAGCAATTACGTTAAAACAAAATAAAGTTTAAGGCAGGTAATAAAGATGGAAAGGCAAATTAGACCCTGAAGTTTATTTGATGGCAATAATCATGGGTCCTATTTACTGACATGACTCCTATGAGGCTGATACTTTCAATATACCATGTCATAAGTAACTATGAAAAGGAGACAGGTTATCAAATTGTTAAGAGTGGCCATTCCAAGAGAAAGAGGAAGAGTGGCAGATAGATTACTATAAAGAAGGAATCAATTCTTTTTTTTTTTGTCATGAACCTCTATGAATACTTGAATTTTTCACAACTAGAATGTAATCAAGTATTAACTATGTGATTTTTTTTTTGGCCATGTCTATTGATCTTTCATTTATTTATCTTTGTTCTTTGGCCTGTGTGGGCCTCACATCGCAGTGGCCTCTCTCGTTGCAGAGCACCGGCTCTGAGTGCATGTGCTCCAGAGCTCCGGCTCGGTAGTTGGACACATTGGTCCAGCTGCTCCACAGAACATGGGATCTTCCCAGGCCAGGCATCGAACTGGCACCCCTTGCACTGCAAGGCGGTGCCCTTACCCACTGTACCAGCAGGGAAACCCAACTATATGATTTTTAAATTTTTATTTACTTATTCATTTTTAGCTTTGGTGGGTCTTTGTTGTGCAGGCTTTTCTCTAGTTGCGGTGTGTGGGTTTCTCATTGCAATGGCTTCTCTTGTTGCTGACATGGACTCTAGGGCACAAGGGCTTCAGTAGTTGTGGCATGTAGGTTCAGTAGTTATGACTCACGGGCTTAAGAACACAAGGCTAGGGCTTCCCTGGCAGCTCAGTGGTAAAGAATTTGTCTGTCAGAGTTCAATCCCTGATCCGGTAAGATCCCACAAGCTGTAGAGCAACTAAGCCCGTGAGCCACAACTATTGAGTCTGTGCTCTAGAGCCTCAGAGCCGCAACTACTGAGCCCATGTGCCGCAATTACTGAAGCCCATGTGCCCTAGAGCCCGAGTTCCACAACAAGAGAAGTCACCGCAACAAGAAGCCTGCTCACCTCAACTAGAGAGTAGCCCCCACTCCCTGCAACCAGAGAAGAGCCTGCAGCAGCAGTGAAAACCCAGAATAGCCAAGAAAAAGAAAAAAGTATACAAGGTTAGTAGTTGTGGTACATGGGCTTAGTTGCTCTGCAGCATGTGGGATCTACCTGGACCAGGGATTGAACATGTGTCTCCTGCATGGGCAGAAGGATTCTTGACCACTGAGCCACCAGGGAAGCCCTATTAATAATCTTTAAAGATTATATTATTATTACTCTTCAGGGTACACAAGTTGGTCATTATTCCTACCATACAGATAAGAAAACAGGTTCCAAGCTAAGTCAGTGGCCTAGCTGAGGGGATGGGTCTACAGCAGGGACATTTCTGCTGAGGAGAAAACTGAAAGCAGAAGGTCTGGTTATGGGACTACTAAAATATTCAAAAACAATAACAAAGGTCAGAAACCAAGCAGTGATAGTAGAAAAGGAGAGGAAAGGCCAGGTCAGAAAGTCACAGGTGCAGAAAAGCATCTTAGAGCAGAGAACAGAGGGACCTCACTGGGAGGCCAAGTGAGACGTACAGTGGAAACAGGCATGGTTGTAGGATTTATAGTAGGAAGCCTCATGGCAAAGCTAACAGATTTTCAAGGTCAAGTTATAGCTTCAAAGGCAAAGGGAACTGGTTAAAGATTTTGCAACACATGGGTTCATTCATTGAATAAGCATTTCTTAAGAAGTTACTGGGGCTTCCCAGATAGTGCTCATGGTAAAGAACCTGCCTGCAAACGCAGGAGATGCAAGAGAGGCAGGTTCGATCCCTGGATGGGGAATATGCCGCGAAGAAGACATGGCAACCGACTCCAGTATTCTTGCTTGAAGAACCCCATGGACAGAGGAACCTGGCAGGCTACTGTCCATGGGGTCACAAAGAATCAGATACGACTGAAGCAACTGAGCATGCACGGACAATAAATAGATTACCATGTGCTGGGCACATTGCCAGGCCCACGAGCTGAGAAGAGGCCAAGTGCACTGTGGGAATACATGTCTGGCAGGAGTTTATAGGATGACAGGAGGGTGCAGACAGGAAGCTATGACACGGGCAAGAGATAGGGAAGGCCCAAACTGCCAGATGATGGGAATAAAATGAAATGAAATAAAATGATGGGAGAGGATGAGAGAAGCCTTCAACAAGAGCCTGCCACTGGCTGGCTGTGAGAAGCACAGCTGCAAGGACTCAACAGACCATCGTCACCACCCTGCGGACTGTGATCAGAGGGAACCAGGCAGGTGCCCCAAGGCCATCCCTAAACTGAAAAGGCAAGTGAAAAGCCACCAAGCAAAACCTTATTACAAGAGATGGCTACTCTGAACCAGTCTCTCGATTTTCCTAACGGATGAAAAGACAAATCATCTTTCCAGAGCCCAGTTAGGAAAAGCATTTCATCAATATCACAGGTTACTGTAGGGTTTTCCTGGTGGCTCAGGTGGTAAAAAGTCCAATGGGTTCGAAATCTGGGTCGGGAAGATCCCCTGGAGAAGGGAATGACAACCCACTACAAAGGTCAAGGTCAGAAACCAAGCAGTGATAGTAGAAAAGGAGAGGAAAGGCCAGGTCAGAAAGTCACAGGTGCAGAAAAGCATCTTAGAGCAGAGAACAGAGGGACCTCACTGGGAGGCCAAGTGAGACGTACAGTGGAAACAGGCATGGTTGTAGGATTTATAGTAGGAAGCCTCATGGCAAAGCTAACAGATTTTCAAGGTCAAGTTATAGCTTCAAAGGCAAAGGGAACTGGTTAAAGATTTTGCAACACATGGGTTCATTCATTGAATAAGCATTTCTTAAGAAGTTACTGGGGCTTCCCAGATAGTGCTCATGGTAAAGAACCTGCCTGCAAACGCAGGAGATGCAAGAGAGGCAGGTTCGATCCCTGGATGGGGAATATGCCGCGTAAGAAGACATGGCAACCGACTCCAGTATTCTTGCTTGAAGAACCCCATGGACAGAGGAACCTGGCAGGCTACTGTCCATGGGGTCACAAAGAATCAGATACGACTGAAGCAACTGAGCATGCACGGACAATAAATAGATTACCATGTGCTGGGCACATTGCCAGGCCCACGAGCTGAGAAGAGGCCAAGTGCACTGTGGGAATACATGTCTGGCAGGAGTTTATAGGATGACAGGAGGGTGCAGACAGGAAGCTATGACACGGGCAAGAGATAGGGAAGGCCCAAACTGCCAGATGATGGGAATAAAATGAAATGAAATAAAATGATGGGAGAGGATGAGAGAAGCCTTCAACAAGAGCCTGCCACTGGCTGGCTGTGAGAAGCACAGCTGCAAGGACTCAACAGACCATCGTCACCACCCTGCGGACTGTGATCAGAGGGAACCAGGCAGGTGCCCCAAGGCCATCCCTAAACTGAAAAGGCAAGTGAAAAGCCACCAAGCAAAACCTTATTACAAGAGATGGCTACTCTGAACCAGTCTCTCGATTTTCCTAACGGATGAAAAGACAAATCATCTTTCCAGAGCCCAGTTAGGAAAAGCATTTCATCAATATCACAGGTTACTGTAGGGTTTTCCTGGTGGCTCAGGTGGTAAAAAGTCCAATGGGTTCGAAATCTGGGTCGGGAAGATCCCCTGGAGAAGGGAATGACAACCCACTCCAGTATTCTTGCCTAGAGAATTCCATGGACAGAGGAGCTTGGCCAGCTACACTCCACGGAATCGCAATAATGGGAACCTGACATAGTGACTAAACCACTACCACGACATGCATTACTATTTGTGTTCATTACCCCCTCATCAAGGACCTGGCTCTCACTTGAGTCTGTGAAGAACTCATGCCCGTTTCTGTGTGTATCACACAAGATGCTCTCAAAGTCAGGGACACCAGGGCAGCTTTTCTTGACCAGATACTGAGGAATGACTTTTCAGAAAAACACTGGGTTCTAGGTGAACACACACATAACAAAATCTGTGGCTCTGGTTCTCATTACTAAAAAATTTCCCAGACATGAGAGCAAAAGAAACCCAGACCCATCAGCACCTGCCCACCCAAGCCACCAGCATTCTTCCCTCCAGGTGGGTCCCCTTCATCCTGCAGGTACAATAACTTCTCCTAGCACCTTCATCTCTACTCCTGAGAGACACAAGTCCATTTAAATTATGACACAAGAAGATCAACTCACTGCAAGAATTACTCTGTTCCCAACCCATATATAACTACCAGGTGGGTTCTACTCCTTTCTTTTTATTTATTTTATGGCAATTCATGAGTAAAAGAATTTTTTAAAGATGTATTTATTTATTTATTTTTGGCTGTGGTGAGGTCTTTGCTGCTGCATTCTGGCTTTCTCTAGTTGAGGTAAGCTGGGGGCAATTCTTTGTTGTCATGTGTGGCTTCTCATTGCAGTGGCTTCTCTTGTTGCAGAACACAGGCTCTAGGTGCTCAGGCTTCAGTAGCTGGGGCTCATGGGTTCTAGAGCATTGGCTCAGTAGTTGAGACAAACAGGCTTAGCTCCTCTGTGGCATGTGGGATCTTCCCAGACAAGGGATTGAACAGGTATCCCTTGTCTTGCAAGGTGGATTCTTAACCACTGGACCACGAGGGAATCCCCCATTAGTAAAAGAATTTTTTAAAAAAGAAAGGAAATCAAGAGACCATCTTCCTCTTTTTTTTCTTTAAACATTTACTTATTTATTTATTTTGGGGGGGTAAGGAGGGGAGGGAGAGGGGTGGGTGGGCCGCTTCTATTGGTCTTTCATTTGTCTAGTTTTCATCCATCTTTGTTCTTTGGCTCCTGTGGGCCTCCCATCATGGTGGCCTCTGTTGTCGCAGAGCATCGGCTCTGGGCGCATGCGCTCCAGAGCTCCCGCTCAGTAGTTGGACACATCGGTCCAGCCGCTCCGTGGCACGTGGGATCTTCCCAGGCCAGGGATCGAACCGGCGCCCCTTGCACTGCAAGGCGGTGTCCTTACCCACTGGACCACCAGGGAAGCCCCCCATCTTCCTCTTCAGACATGCTCCTCTTATAGAAAATGATATCAGATTTTTCTTTTTTTCTAGTTCCTCTTCTTATTTTATTTTTACATTTTTTATATTCTTTTCATTATGACTTATCACAGGATATTGAATATGGTTCCCTGTGCTATACAGTCGGACCCTGTTTACCCATTCTATATACACTAGTTTACATCTGCTAATCCCAAGTTCTTCCCTCCCCCAATTCTTTTCTTTAATAACATTTTATCATTTTTAATTGAAATACAGTTGACAAATACTATGTTAGTTTCAGATGAACAGCATAGTGATTGAATATCTGTATACATTATGAAATGATTGCCATGATAAATCTAGCAACCATCTGTCCCTGTACAAGTTATTATAAAATTATTGACCATATTCCTTTTGTGGTATAATATACCACACAATACACCCTGGTGCCTTATTTATTCTCTAACTAGATGTTTGCAGCTCTTAATCCCCTTCATCTTTTCACTTTCCCTACTCCACCCTCAATCCTGCCCCAGCAACCACTAATTTGTTTTGTGTATCTATGAGTCTCTTTTTCATTTTGATTTGTTTGTTTTGTTTAAATTCTACATATAAGTGACATCATAGGGTATTTGTCTTTCTCTGTTTGACATATTTCACTTAGCATGAAAAAAATTGATAAATTAGATTTCATCAAAAACTTTAATACACTGAAACCAAATAGGCAAGCCAGAGACTAAAGGAAAATCGTCATAAAGCGTTTATCTGGAGCTTCTCTGGTGGCTCAGGGGTAAGGAACCCACGTACCAATGCAGAAGACAGGGGACGATCCCTGATTTGAGAGAATCTCACATGTCCAAGAGCAACTAAGCCCCTGTTTGCCACAACTACTGAGCCTGAGCTCTACAGCCCAGGAGCTATAATGAAAGAAGCCACTGCAACCAGACATCAGTACATAACAACTAGAGAGTAGCCACTGCTAGACACAACTAGAGAGAAGCCCGGGTAGTGATGAAGACTCAGTACAGCTAAAAATAAATAAATAAAAATTTAAAACAAACAAGCAAACATTTATCTGACAAAAGACTGGTATTCGGATATATAAAGAACTCCTAAGACTCAATTATAAAGATAGCGCTTCCCTGGTAGTCCAGCGGGCAAGGACACGGCCTTGCAGTGCAGGGCACCCGGTCCCATCCAGACATGCTCCTCTTATAGAAAATGATATCAGATTTTTCTTTTTTTCTAGTTCCTCTTCTTATTTTATTTTTACATTTTTTATATTCTTTTCATTATGACTTATCACAGGATATTGAATATGGTTCCCTGTGCTATACAGTCGGACCCTGTTTACCCATTCTATATACACTAGTTTACATCTGCTAATCCCAAGTTCTTCCCTCCCCCAATTCTTTTCTTTAATAACATTTTATCATTTTTAATTGAAATACAGTTGACAAATACTATGTTAGTTTCAGATGAACAGCATAGTGATTGAATATCTGTATACATTATGAAATGATTGCCATGATAAATCTAGCAACCATCTGTCCCTGTACAAGTTATTATAAAATTATTGACCATATTCCTTTTGTGGTATAATATACCACACAATACACCCTGGTGCCTTATTTATTCTCTAACTAGATGTTTGCAGCTCTTAATCCCCTTCATCTTTTCACTTTCCCTACTCCACCCTCAATCCTGCCCCAGCAACCACTAATTTGTTTTGTGTATCTATGAGTCTCTTTTTCATTTTGATTTGTTTGTTTTGTTTAAATTCTACATATAAGTGACATCATAGGGTATTTGTCTTTCTCTGTTTGACATATTTCACTTAGCATGAAAAAAATTGATAAATTAGATTTCATCAAAAACTTTAATACACTGAAACCAAATAGGCAAGCCAGAGACTAAAGGAAAATCGTCATAAAGCGTTTATCTGGAGCTTCTCTGGTGGCTCAGGGGTAAGGAACCCACGTACCAATGCAGAAGACAGGGGACGATCCCTGATTTGAGAGAATCTCACATGTCCAAGAGCAACTAAGCCCCTGTTTGCCACAACTACTGAGCCTGAGCTCTACAGCCCAGGAGCTATAATGAAAGAAGCCACTGCAACCAGACATCAGTACATAACAACTAGAGAGTAGCCACTGCTAGACACAACTAGAGAGAAGCCCGGGTAGTGATGAAGACTCAGTACAGCTAAAAATAAATAAATAAAAATTTAAAACAAACAAGCAAACATTTATCTGACAAAAGACTGGTATTCGGATATATAAAGAACTCCTAAGACTCAATTATAAAGATAGCGCTTCCCTGGTAGTCCAGCGGGCAAGGACACGGCCTTGCAGTGCAGGGGGCACCGGTTCGATCCCTGGCCTGGGAAGATCCCACATGCGGCAGAGCAGCTGGACTGATGTGTCCAACTACCAAGCCAGAGCTCTGGAGCGCATGAGCCCAGAGCCGGTGCTCTGTGACAACAAAGGCCACTGTGATGGGAGGCCCACACAGGCCAAAGAACAAAGATAAATAAATGAAAGATCAATAGACATGGCCAAAAAAAAAAAAATCTACAAAAATAGTTAAAATAATAATAATAAATATAAAGAGCCCATCTTTAAAAAAAGCCTTTGGACAAACACTTCACCTAATAAAATAAAATGAAAAAGATGATCAATACTCATCATCAGAGAGATGAAAATTAAAACCACAATGAGATATTACTATACTCAACAGAATAACAGGGGCTTCCCAGGCGGCATTGTGGTAAAGAACCTGGCTGACAATGCAGGAGATGAAAGAGACTCAGATTCAATACTGGGTTGGGAAGATCCCCTGGAGGAGGTCATGGCAATACATTCCAGTATTCTTGCCTGGAGAAGCCCAGGGACAGAGGAGCCCAGGCAGGCTACAGGCAAGGGGTCACAAGCAATTAGACACGACTGAATCGACTCAGCAGCAGCAATAAAATAACCAATTGGTAACACCAAATACTGGTGAGGATGGGGAACAACAGAAACCTTCATATGTCATTGGGTGAGGCGGAGGCAGGGAGAGAATAAAACAGTACAACCTCTCTGGGAAAAGGCGTAGCAGTGTCCCCAGTGCCCTAGATGAACTGATGTGCCAGAACATGTAATAGCGTCAGTGACTCTACAGTGTCCTGAAGTGTGCATTCATTAAAGCAAATTTTAAATGATTTTTAAATAGAATGATTGAAGGGGAGAAGGGAAAAGAAAGAATCAAGAAAATGATAAAGATATGACAAATAATAAGAACACAAAGATACCCAAAAAAAAGGAAAACACGAAACCAAAAGCTGGTACCAAGAAAAGATGATTCCAAAAAACCTTGCCCCTGGCAATACTCAGCAAGAAAAAAAAAAAATGTGGAGCTTCCCTGGTGGTCCAGTGGGTAAAGAGTTCACCTTTCAGTGCAAAGGGCACCAGTTCGATCCCTGGCATGGGAAGATCCCACATGCCACGGAGCAGTTGGACTGGTGTGCCCAATTATGAGCCAGCGCTCTGGAGCACATGTACCCAGAGCCGGTGCTCTGCAAGGAGAGAGGCCACTGCGATGGGAGGCTCACACAAGCCAAATGATTAAGATGGATGAAAATAAATAAATGAAGGACCAATAAGAGAGGCCAGAATTTTAAAAAAAAAAAATTTTTTTTTTAAAGAAAGAAAAGGTGGCAACCAAAAGTAATGTGACCCCAGAAGTAAGTTCAGGTACTTGCAGAGACTGGATACATGCAGATGAAGCCTATCAGGTTCGTGGGGTAAATACTGGATTATGCTATAGTGCTGAAGAAACTGTTATCCATACGAAGAAGTAAAATTAGATTCCTCATATCAAAATTATTTTAAGTAGGGACTTTCCCAGTGGTGCAGTGGACAGGAATCCACCTGCCAGTGCAGGGGACATGGGTATGATCCCTGGCGTGGGAAGATCTCACATGCCACGGAACAACTAAGCCTGTGCACCACAACTACTGAACCCTGTACACTCTAGGGCCCTTGTGCCACAGCCAACGAGCCACTGGGCCACAGCTACTGATGTCCATACACCTAGACCCTGTGATCCACAACAAGAGAAGCCACCACAATGAGACGTCCATGCACCAAAATTAGAGAGAAGCCCCCATGCTTCACAACTAGAGAGGGCCCCCACACAGCAGCAAAGACTAGGTGTGGCCAAAAAATAAATTAAAAACCTCCAGAAAAGAATTTTAGGTAGATTAAATTCAAATTTGAAACATAAAAGCTGAGTAAAATCTTTATAAATATATTGTTAGACTATAAGAAAATACAAAAGAATATAAAATAATCCTTAAGACCTTAGAGATATGGGATGCTGTCTTAAATAATAATAACTTTTAAAAATACAAGCCATAGAAGACTATATGGATACATTTTGTCTATGTGAACACAAATTCTGTACACCAAAAACACTATAAACAAAGTCAAAATACAAGCCACAGTCAAGAAGATATTTACAATGCACATAATTGACAGATATCAGTACTCAAGATACTTAATCACTACAGGGAAAAAAAGGCCAAAGGATACAAACATACCAATTCACAAAGAGGAAATTCATATGAGCCAGCGCCTGGAGCACATGTACCCAGAGCCGGTGCTCTGCAAGGAGAGAGGCCACTGCGATGGGAGGCTCACACAAGCCAAATGATTAAGATGGATGAAAATAAATAAATGAAGGACCAATAAGAGAGGCCAGAATTTTAAAAAAAAAAAATTTTTTTTTTAAAGAAAGAAAAGGTGGCAACCAAAAGTAATGTGACCCCAGAAGTAAGTTCAGGTACTTGCAGAGACTGGATACATGCAGATGAAGCCTATCAGGTTCGTGGGGTAAATACTGGATTATGCTATAGTGCTGAAGAAACTGTTATCCATACGAAGAAGTAAAATTAGATTCCTCATATCAAAATTATTTTAAGTAGGGACTTTCCCAGTGGTGCAGTGGACAGGAATCCACCTGCCAGTGCAGGGGACATGGGTATGATCCCTGGCGTGGGAAGATCTCACATGCCACGGAACAACTAAGCCTGTGCACCACAACTACTGAACCCTGTACACTCTAGGGCCCTTGTGCCACAGCCAACGAGCCACTGGGCCACAGCTACTGATGTCCATACACCTAGACCCTGTGATCCACAACAAGAGAAGCCACCACAATGAGACGTCCATGCACCAAAATTAGAGAGAAGCCCCCATGCTTCACAACTAGAGAGGGCCCCCACACAGCAGCAAAGACTAGGTGTGGCCAAAAAATAAATTAAAAACCTCCAGAAAAGAATTTTAGGTAGATTAAATTCAAATTTGAAACATAAAAGCTGAGTAAAATCTTTATAAATATATTGTTAGACTATAAGAAAATACAAAAGAATATAAAATAATCCTTAAGACCTTAGAGATATGGGATGCTGTCTTAAATAATAATAACTTTTAAAAATACAAGCCATAGAAGACTATATGGATACATTTTGTCTATGTGAACACAAATTCTGTACACCAAAAACACTATAAACAAAGTCAAAATACAAGCCACAGTCAAGAAGATATTTACAATGCACATAATTGACAGATATCAGTACTCAAGATACTTAATCACTACAGGGAAAAAAAGGCCAAAGGATACAAACATACCAATTCACAAAGAGGAAATTCATATGGCAAAAATTATATGAAAAGAGGCCCAACATCATGTGTAATCAGAAAATGCAAATTAATCAGAATGAGATGTGTGGTCTCCTAGGAGAGCCAAGACTCTTAAGAGTCCTTTGCACTGCAAGGAGATAAGACCAATTAATCCTAAAGGAAATCAACCCTGAATATTCATTGTAAGGACTGATGCTGAAGCTGAAGCTCCAGTACGCGGGCTCCCTGATGCAAAGAGCCAACTCACTGGAAAAGACCCTGATGCTGGGAAAGATTGAGGGCAGGAGCAGAAGGGGATGACAGAGGATGAGATGGTTGGATGGCATCACTGATTCAATGGACATGAGTTGAAGCAAACTCTGGGAGATACTGAAGGACAGGGAAGCCTGGTGTCCTTTCGTCCATGGGGTCACAAAGAGTAGGACACAAGTGAGCGAGTGAGCAACAACAACAACAGATAAAATTAAAGAGACTGACAATACCTAGTTTCAGTAAGGGCAGCAAGCAACTAGAACTGTTACACACTGCTAGTGGGAGTATAAAATAGTACAGCCACTTTCGAAAACAGTCTGTCAGTATCTTAAAAATTAAACATGAGAGTTCTCTGGTGGCCTAGTGGTTAGGATTCGGTGGCTTTACAACTGAGGCCCAGGCTCGATCTATGATCACGGAAACCATCCCACATGCCACACAGCATGGCCAAAATACATACATACATAAAATTAAACATACATCTATCCTGTGATCCAGCAATTCTACTCGTAGGTATTTGTCCAAGAGGGAAAAAAAGGCCCACAAGAACACCTGCACATGAATGTTCATTACTAAAAACAAAAAGCAGTGAAAATGCCCGTCAACTCGTGAACTGACAAGAAAATGTGGTATATTCATATAAAGGAATACTATAAAAGGAAATGAGCTTTTCTCAAAAAGTTAAACACAGAACTACCATCTGACCATTCCTAAACATCTACCCAAAAGAAACGAAAACATATGTTCACACAAAAACTTGTATACATGAATGTTCACAGCAGCATTATACATAAAAATCAAAAATGGATATAATCCTAATGTCTATCAATCGATAAACAGATAAACAAAATGAAGTATAACCATATAATAGATTGTGTGTGTTAGTCACCCAGTCGTGTCTGACTCTTTGCAACCCCATGGATTGTAGCCCACTGCCAGGTTCCTCTGTCCTGGAATTTTCCAGGGAAGAATACTAGAGTGGGGGCTTACCTGGTGGTCCAGTGGGTAAGGACACCGCCTTGCAGTGCAAAGGGTGCCAGTTCGATCCCTGGCCTGGGAAGATCCCACGTGCCACAGAGCGGCTGGACCCATGTGTCCAATTACGGAGCCGGAGCTCTGGAGCGCATGCGCCCAGAGCCGGTGCTCTGTGACAACAGACGCCACCGCGATGGGAGGCCCACAGGAGCCAAAGAACAAAGACAGATGAAAATGGAGAAATGAAAGACCAATAGAAGTGGCCCGCCTGCTCCCCTCCTTACCCCCCAAAATAAATAAATAAATAATTTAAAAAAAAAAAAAGAATACTAGAGTGGGATGCCATTTCGTGCTCCAGGGGATCTTCCCAACCAACGGATCAAACCCCAGTCTCCTGCATTGGCAGGTGTGTTCTTTACCAGTAAGCCATCAGGGAAGCATGAAACCTAAATAAAGTTGACATAAATCAAAAAAAAATTGATTCTAAGAGAATATAACACGAGATATTATATACCAGATTACCAGTGATAAAGTCTATCAATGTGCAGAAATAGCAAGGATTGAGCAGCAGGACTCATTCACGACTGATGAAAGAAACTCAGTACAACTACTCCGGAGGACTATTAGCGACATCTAGGAGAGATGTATTTACCTTTCAATATAGCAACCTCAGTCCTAGGTAGATACGGCAATGAACCCTATCCTGGGATCCAGCAATTCTACTCGTAGGTATTTGTCCAAGAGGGAAAAAAAGGCCCACAAGAACACCTGCACATGAATGTTCATTACTAAAAACAAAAAGCAGTGAAAATGCCCGTCAACTCGTGAACTGACAAGAAAATGTGGTATATTCATATAAAGGAATACTATAAAAGGAAATGAGCTTTTCTCAAAAAGTTAAACACAGAACTACCATCTGACCATTCCTAAACATCTACCCAAAAGAAACGAAAACATATGTTCACACAAAAACTTGTATACATGAATGTTCACAGCAGCATTATACATAAAAATCAAAAATGGATATAATCCTAATGTCTATCAATCGATAAACAGATAAACAAAATGAAGTATAACCATATAATAGATTGTGTGTGTTAGTCACCCAGTCGTGTCTGACTCTTTGCAACCCCATGGATTGTAGCCCACTGCCAGGTTCCTCTGTCCTGGAATTTTCCAGGGAAGAATACTAGAGTGGGGGCTTACCTGGTGGTCCAGTGGGTAAGGACACCGCCTTGCAGTGCAAAGGGTGCCAGTTCGATCCCTGGCCTGGGAAGATCCCACGTGCCACAGAGCGGCTGGACCCATGTGTCCAATTACGGAGCCGGAGCTCTGGAGCGCATGCGCCCAGAGCCGGTGCTCTGTGACAACAGACGCCACCGCGATGGGAGGCCCACAGGAGCCAAAGAACAAAGACAGATGAAAATGGAGAAATGAAAGACCAATAGAAGTGGCCCGCCTGCTCCCCTCCTTACCCCCCAAAATAAATAAATAAATAATTTAAAAAAAAAAAAAGAATACTAGAGTGGGATGCCATTTCGTGCTCCAGGGGATCTTCCCAACCAACGGATCAAACCCCAGTCTCCTGCATTGGCAGGTGTGTTCTTTACCAGTAAGCCATCAGGGAAGCATGAAACCTAAATAAAGTTGACATAAATCAAAAAAAAATTGATTCTAAGAGAATATAACACGAGATATTATATACCAGATTACCAGTGATAAAGTCTATCAATGTGCAGAAATAGCAAGGATTGAGCAGCAGGACTCATTCACGACTGATGAAAGAAACTCAGTACAACTACTCCGGAGGACTATTAGCGACATCTAGGAGAGATGTATTTACCTTTCAATATAGCAACCTCAGTCCTAGGTAGATACGGCAATGACATTCTCCTATATGTGTACTAAGACATGAACAAAGCTATTCATTGTAGTAGGACAATAATAGCAAAATGTCCACCGACAGAATAACAAACAAATCAACACTCACTACATTACAGTTAAGATGAAAGGGCTACAGCTACAGACTTCAACACGCACACATCTCAAGAAACACAAAGCTAAAAGGGCAAGCTACAGATTCCACTAATGATACCATTTATAAAAATGGTTTTATTGCTTCTCAGCCTTTCAGCTAAGACCAAGTGTATAAAAACAGCTTTAAATATGCAGGAAGGAGGAGGGACATGTCACTTCAGTCATGTCCAACTCTTTGCGATCCCTATGAACTATGGCCCGCCAGGCTCCTCTGTCCATGGGATTCTCCAGGCAAGAATACTGGAGTGGGTTGCCATGCCCTTCTCCAGGGGATCTTCCCAACCCAGGGATCGAACCCATCTCTCTTATGTTGCCTGCTTGGCAGGCAGGTTCTTTACCACTAGCACCACCTGGGAAATCCAGGTTAAATACGCAAAACAACCCTATATTTTACAATGCATAAAATAGTAACACCAGTCAAGAAAGTGGCTATTATCTGTGGAAAACAGAGAGATTTCAATGGGAAAAGAGTACCCAGTAGATTTCAACTGTATTTTTTATATTTTATTTCTTAGGTTGGGTGGTCAGTACACAGGTGTTCAATGTACTATGATCTATACTTTTTTATATGCCTGAAAGATTTTATGATGGTTTTATGCATAATTTCCTTTTCTGCCTTTATAAAACATGTGTTTCTTTTATTTCACAGATTGATTTGTTCTGCTTTTTAAGTTTGTGGTAACTGTGTTCAAAGAAAACACATTTTGATTGACGTAAAGAATTCTACATTTTAAATAAATGCTTTAATTTTGCTTCATTTTCAGTAGTCTTTTAGATTTTAAAAAAACTCCTTAGAGCATTTGCAGTAAAAATGTTAAAGCAACAACATCCAACATTTAAATAAATTATACAGATTAAATGAGAAATAGTAACAATTTGTTTCAAAATCACATTGTATAAAGTACTGTTAACTAGTAAAATTTAATTCTTGTCTTTAAAGAAACTAATTCTGTTATTACTTGTTTTTAAGACATAAAAATTCATTGTAGTAGGACAATAATAGCAAAATGTCCACCGACAGAATAACAAACAAATCAACACTCACTACATTACAGTTAAGATGAAAGGGCTACAGCTACAGACTTCAACACGCACACATCTCAAGAAACACAAAGCTAAAAGGGCAAGCTACAGATTCCACTAATGATACCATTTATAAAAATGGTTTTATTGCTTCTCAGCCTTTCAGCTAAGACCAAGTGTATAAAAACAGCTTTAAATATGCAGGAAGGAGGAGGGACATGTCACTTCAGTCATGTCCAACTCTTTGCGATCCCTATGAACTATGGCCCGCCAGGCTCCTCTGTCCATGGGATTCTCCAGGCAAGAATACTGGAGTGGGTTGCCATGCCCTTCTCCAGGGGATCTTCCCAACCCAGGGATCGAACCCATCTCTCTTATGTTGCCTGCTTGGCAGGCAGGTTCTTTACCACTAGCACCACCTGGGAAATCCAGGTTAAATACGCAAAACAACCCTATATTTTACAATGCATAAAATAGTAACACCAGTCAAGAAAGTGGCTATTATCTGTGGAAAACAGAGAGATTTCAATGGGAAAAGAGTACCCAGTAGATTTCAACTGTATTTTTTATATTTTATTTCTTAGGTTGGGTGGTCAGTACACAGGTGTTCAATGTACTATGATCTATACTTTTTTATATGCCTGAAAGATTTTATGATGGTTTTATGCATAATTTCCTTTTCTGCCTTTATAAAACATGTGTTTCTTTTATTTCACAGATTGATTTGTTCTGCTTTTTAAGTTTGTGGTAACTGTGTTCAAAGAAAACACATTTTGATTGACGTAAAGAATTCTACATTTTAAATAAATGCTTTAATTTTGCTTCATTTTCAGTAGTCTTTTAGATTTTAAAAAAACTCCTTAGAGCATTTGCAGTAAAAATGTTAAAGCAACAACATCCAACATTTAAATAAATTATACAGATTAAATGAGAAATAGTAACAATTTGTTTCAAAATCACATTGTATAAAGTACTGTTAACTAGTAAAATTTAATTCTTGTCTTTAAAGAAACTGAAAATTTCTGCTTTCACTTACTTGTTTTTAAATCACATATATAAAACTAATTGTCAAGACCTCCCTGGTGGTGGTGGTGGTTTGGGTAGCTAAATTGTGCTGGACTCCTTTGACCTCATGGATTCCCCGTGGACTGGCCAGTCTCCTCTGTCCATTGGATTTCCCAGGCAAGAATACTGGAGTAAGTTGACATTTCCTTCTCCAGAGGATCTTCCTGACCTAGGCAGGGATCGAACCTATGCCTCCTGCATTGGCAGGCAGATTCTTTACCACTGAGCCACCAGGGAAGCCCATCTCATACATGCACGGAAATAGGCACAGATGTAAAGCTGCTTACAAGATAACACGCAGACAAGCTGTACTGCTTCAAAGAGTTTCTAAAGGACACAAACTGACAAAACCAGAAACGTTTGTTTTCCTTCAAAAAGTCATAAAACCACACCCTTAGTGATCATAAATGAATGTACACTGTAAGTAAATGAACAAAGGGGTGGATAAAACCCTGTCATGAACTATCCTACAAAGAGGCATTTTAGAAAAGCCAAAAGCTCAATGTTGTCTTCCAGGTATTTCAGTCTTGTTATTTAGGGTTTGAATGCTTCCTTGGCATTTTTTCCCCTTCCTGAAAAGGTCAAGCTACTTGTCACTCGGCAAGTTGCTGCCCAACCTGACACCCTCTTCCTAACCATCCTCTTCTCCTGACACTTCATGACACATTCTTGATTTACAGACCTATAGCAATGTGGTGCCCCAAACCAATCCAGCAGCTAGCTAGTGCCTGCCTCTAGCACACAGGTAGAACACAGTATTTTTTTTTTTAAACCTTTATTTTACTTTTAACTTTTACAGAGGGTTTTCAGATGTACATGTTCCCAGATTAGTCATATGTATACCGCCTCCCTACCTCCCGACCATCACACAGCACCCTGGTTTTTACCAGATTAGCAATGAGCAACATCCAACATTTAAATAAATTATACAGATTAAATGAGAAATAGTAACAATTTGTTTCAAAATCACATTGTATAAAGTACTGTTAACTAGTAAAATTTAATTCTTGTCTTTAAAGAAACTGAAAATTTCTGCTTTCACTTACTTGTTTTTAAATCACATATATAAAACTAATTGTCAAGACCTCCCTGGTGGTGGTGGTGGTTTGGGTAGCTAAATTGTGCTGGACTCCTTTGACCTCATGGATTCCCCGTGGACTGGCCAGTCTCCTCTGTCCATTGGATTTCCCAGGCAAGAATACTGGAGTAAGTTGACATTTCCTTCTCCAGAGGATCTTCCTGACCTAGGCAGGGATCGAACCTATGCCTCCTGCATTGGCAGGCAGATTCTTTACCACTGAGCCACCAGGGAAGCCCATCTCATACATGCACGGAAATAGGCACAGATGTAAAGCTGCTTACAAGATAACACGCAGACAAGCTGTACTGCTTCAAAGAGTTTCTAAAGGACACAAACTGACAAAACCAGAAACGTTTGTTTTCCTTCAAAAAGTCATAAAACCACACCCTTAGTGATCATAAATGAATGTACACTGTAAGTAAATGAACAAAGGGGTGGATAAAACCCTGTCATGAACTATCCTACAAAGAGGCATTTTAGAAAAGCCAAAAGCTCAATGTTGTCTTCCAGGTATTTCAGTCTTGTTATTTAGGGTTTGAATGCTTCCTTGGCATTTTTTCCCCTTCCTGAAAAGGTCAAGCTACTTGTCACTCGGCAAGTTGCTGCCCAACCTGACACCCTCTTCCTAACCATCCTCTTCTCCTGACACTTCATGACACATTCTTGATTTACAGACCTATAGCAATGTGGTGCCCCAAACCAATCCAGCAGCTAGCTAGTGCCTGCCTCTAGCACACAGGTAGAACACAGTATTTTTTTTTTTAAACCTTTATTTTACTTTTAACTTTTACAGAGTTTTGTTGTTTACAGATGTACATGTTCCCAGATTAGTCATATGTATACCGCCCCCTCCCTACCCCTCCCGACCATCACACAGCACCCCTGAAGGATCCCCTTTTCTCACAGAGCAATGACTATAGCTATTTTCTTCACTTATGATAATACAGGCCTTCATGCTACTTCCTTTACGCCTCCCACCCTCTGTTCCTTCCCCACAATGTCCATACGTCCACTGTCCATGTCTGTCTTTCCGTTGCTTCACTGCGTGTGCCATCATCACCATCCAACACAATACTTTTTGAGCACATGACCCCTGAAAAACTATGTATTCCCCTGACATTTTTATTATGATACCTGACTATTTTTAAGTTAAAATAATTGCAAAGCATACATAGTCCGGCATGTTGAAAACACTGATGCTTTAAAAATGAAACTTCTATCACTTTTTTAAAGTAATGAGTCCAAGTACTATAGTTTCAATACAACCCACCAACTTCATAAAAAATAAAAAACACTAACAAACTCTTTGATAGAAGTTATACATTTTATTTTCATAAAACTTCCACTCCATTTCTCCCACATAATATTGTTCTAATGTAATATGTTTAATGTTTGAAAAAATTTAAACATTCTATCATACTTCTCTGCAACAATAAAAAATGTTCTTATATCTTAATTTTCTCGATTTGTGACTATAAACCTATAAATGTCCTTTTTTATTGAGTTATTATAAAATGTATTATATAACTAAAAAATTTTATTGAAACTCCATCTATTAATGAAATGGATAGGTTTTTTCTTTTCATTTAGTTCATATATTTTTAGTAGTTGGATATTTAACATCCATATTAATAAATGAATATTTCGTACTGGTAGAATGATATTGATCTATTCCTCTTTATGTTTTTACTAATAAGAAGTCTGAAAAGTCTTATTTTCAGAAATGGAATGAGCTATATCAAAGTTATGTTAAATTATTTTCCCTCTTCCCAAATATATCTAAAAAGAATCATAGTTCCATCTCTCATCATTATCAAAAATTAATTTTATACCTATGTTGTATTTGTACAGAGAAGGCTTGACTTGAATATAATTATGATGAAACCATCAGGCCAGTTCGAATGAAGAGACTCTACAAATGGCTTAGTGTTTCTAGAAACACCAATGTTAAATAATATCCTAAGTGTGATCATTGTATTGCTGGATTGGAAAGTATCCCTATTTTGGAATGGAACATGCTTAAGTGTTTAGGGATGAAGTGTCAAGATGTTTGTAACCAACTTGCAAGTTTTTCAGCAAAGGAATAACGATTATAGATAGGTAGATATACAGAAAAATGAAGCACAGTAATGATGGAAAAAAAAGACTGTCCATGTCTGTCTTTCCGTTGCTTCACTGCGTGTGCCATCATCACCATCCAACACAATACTTTTGAGCACATGACCCTGAAAACTATGTATTCCCCTGACATTTTTATTATGATACCTGACTATTTTAAGTTAAAATAATTGCAAAGCATACATAGTCCGGCATGTTGAAAACACTGATGCTTTAAAAATGAAACTTCTATCACTTTTTTAAAGTAATGAGTCCAAGTACTATAGTTTCAATACAACCCACCAACTTCATAAAAAATAAAAAACACTAACAAACTCTTTGATAGAAGTTATACATTTTATTTTCATAAAACTTCCACTCCATTTCTCCCACATAATATTGTTCTAATGTAATATGTTTAATGTTTGAAAAAATTTAAACATTCTATCATACTTCTCTGCAACAATAAAAAATGTTCTTATATCTTAATTTTCTCGATTTGTGACTATAAACCTATAAATGTCCTTTTTTATTGAGTTATTATAAAATGTATTATATAACTAAAAAATTTTATTGAAACTCCATCTATTAATGAAATGGATAGGTTTTTTCTTTTCATTTAGTTCATATATTTTTAGTAGTTGGATATTTAACATCCATATTAATAAATGAATATTTCGTACTGGTAGAATGATATTGATCTATTCCTCTTTATGTTTTTACTAATAAGAAGTCTGAAAAGTCTTATTTTCAGAAATGGAATGAGCTATATCAAAGTTATGTTAAATTATTTTCCCTCTTCCCAAATATATCTAAAAAGAATCATAGTTCCATCTCTCATCATTATCAAAAATTAATTTTATACCTATGTTGTATTTGTACAGAGAAGGCTTGACTTGAATATAATTATGATGAAACCATCAGGCCAGTTCGAATGAAGAGACTCTACAAATGGCTTAGTGTTTCTAGAAACACCAATGTTAAATAATATCCTAAGTGTGATCATTGTATTGCTGGATTGGAAAGTATCCCTATTTTGGAATGGAACATGCTTAAGTGTTTAGGGATGAAGTGTCAAGATGTTTGTAACCAACTTGCAAGTTTTTCAGCAAAGGAATAACGATTATAGATAGGTAGATATACAGAAAAAATGAAGCACAGTAATGATGACAGACAGAACAAATGAGGCAAAATGTACACAACTGGTGAATCTAGGTGAAAGATTTAACACTATTCATTGCATTTTTCTTGCAGTTTTCCTATAGGGTAGATATTTATAAAATTAACAACAGGAAAAAATATCTTTAATGATTTATCTGCTGTGAAATCAATTACGCTCTTCAAATTTGTTAAAAACAAAAAAACTGACAATCATCTAACTTGTAATAGGATTTGTTGCCCATTATGAGAATCATTCACTTTCTCACTTCCTGGGAGGTACTACATAAAAAAACACTTAGAGGAAGATTTATCCAGTGACTGCTAAAGACAGTGGTTACTCTGCTACTTTGAAGCACCAGTTCTAATTGACAATATTAGAGAAGGTTGGGATTTTTACATATTGCAATATGTCTTTGTCAATACAGCTTTGTTATTCAATATTTGTACCTTATGTGGTTTAAGTGTATTTGCATCAAAACCTTAGGGCCACACACTTAGTTTATGAAAAATGCCCACTCTATAGCTATTTTGAGAGTGAGGTCTGACTTTGCAAATTCAGTCATTCAAATCAGATGAACTTTAAGGAATAGAGTGATTTATTTTTCAATTCAAATGATGTGTAAATACATTTCCTTATGACAACCTTTTGAATCTTTATGACAACTTTCTGAATCACTTTTGAATTCTAAGACAGAGAGGGAAAGAGAGAAGAGAGAGAAGGCGTGAAGAGGGAGATTAAAAGAAAGAAAAGAAGGAAGGAAAGAAGAGAGAGAGGGAGGGAAGGAAGAAATGAAGGAGGGAGGAAGGGAGGAAAAGTATCGCCAGGAGTCTGTTGTCTGAATGAAATAAGGTACTTCTGGATACTGTCTCATGAATCCTACTCATTCCCTAGGTATTTCTTACCAAAGTCCCCTTTGCTTTACTGTCATAGGCCTCTCTCTCGGAGACCAGCAGAGCCAAGGTCACTGAAAGAAAAATAGTTTGCTGGGGGGTAGGGGAAATGGGTTGAAGGAGGTCCACTGTATGATGATGGATATAGACTCAGATGGTGATCACTCTGTAGAGCATACAGATTACAATGCTGTGCACTGGGAACTTACATAATAAAAGAGAAAACACAAATATCTGGAAGGCAGCTATGCTCATGACTATATCACCAATGCAGGTGAAAACACAAATATTTGAAGTAGCCTCTTTCATTGGCATCCAGATGTTTTTACACACTGAGACAATGTACCTTACTAAGTAAGATTCAGGGCTACAGAGGGAATGCTCTCCCTTTGTGAAATGAGAGGAGGAACTGTGAAAGGAGAATGCTGCCTTCAGCACAGGGCTTTACTCAGACAGATTGGTTTTATAAGACTGCAAACACTGGGACCTTCCCTGGTGGTCCAGTGGTTAAGACTTCATCTTCCCATACAGGGGAGGTGGATTTGATTCCTACTCAAGGAGCTAAGATCCCACACACTTTGTGGCCAAAAAAAAGAAAAAACATCCAAAAGATAAAACAGAAAAAAACATTTGTATTGTAACAAATTTAATACAGCTTTGTTATTCAATATTTGTACCTTATGTGGTTTAAGTGTATTTGCATCAAAACCTTAGGGCCACACACTTAGTTTATGAAAAATGCCCACTCTATAGCTATTTTGAGAGTGAGGTCTGACTTTGCAAATTCAGTCATTCAAATCAGATGAACTTTAAGGAATAGAGTGATTTATTTTTCAATTCAAATGATGTGTAAATACATTTCCTTATGACAACCTTTTGAATCTTTATGACAACTTTCTGAATCACTTTTGAATTCTAAGACAGAGAGGGAAAGAGAGAAGAGAGAGAAGGCGTGAAGAGGAGATTAAAAGAAAGAAAAGAAGGAAGGAAAGAAGAGAGAGAGGGAGGGAAGGAAGAAATGAAGGAGGGAGGAAGGGAGGAAAAGTATCGCCAGGAGTCTGTTGTCTGAATGAAATAAGGTACTTCTGGATACTGTCTCATGAATCCTACTCATTCCCTAGGTATTTCTTACCAAAGTCCCCTTTGCTTTACTGTCATAGGCCTCTCTCTCGGAGACCAGCAGAGCCAAGGTCACTGAAAGAAAAATAGTTTGCTGGGGGGTAGGGGAAATGGGTTGAAGGAGGTCCACTGTATGATGATGGATATAGACTCAGATGGTGATCACTCTGTAGAGCATACAGATTACAATGCTGTGCACTGGGAACTTACATAATAAAAGAGAAAACACAAATATCTGGAAGGCAGCTATGCTCATGACTATATCACCAATGCAGGTGAAAACACAAATATTTGAAGTAGCCTCTTTCATTGGCATCCAGATGTTTTTACACACTGAGACAATGTACCTTACTAAGTAAGATTCAGGGCTACAGAGGGAATGCTCTCCCTTTGTGAAATGAGAGGAGGAACTGTGAAAGGAGAATGCTGCCTTCAGCACAGGGCTTTACTCAGACAGATTGGTTTTATAAGACTGCAAACACTGGGACCTTCCCTGGTGGTCCAGTGGTTAAGACTTCATCTTCCCATACAGGGGAGGTGGATTTGATTCCTACTCAAGGAGCTAAGATCCCACACACTTTGTGGCCAAAAAAAAGAAAAAACATCCAAAAGATAAAACAGAAAAAAAAACATTTGTATTGTAACAAATTTAATAAAGGCTTAATAAATGATCCACATTTTTTAAAAAGTTAAAATCTTAAAAATAAATAAATAAAAAAGGGCACACACTGAAGTTGAGGACTTAGAAACTGGTCATTTTAAAACCACCAGTTTAAAACTGGTTCTCAAAGGTTTTGGTCTCAGGACCCCTTTACACTTAAAAATTACTGAGGACCCCGAAGAGGTCCACAAGTGATTTCTTGTAGAATATCACTATCAAGCTTCCCTGATGGCTCAGATGGTGTAGAATCTACCTGCAATGCAGGAGATCCAGGTTTGATCCCCAGGTAAGGAATTTCCCCGAAAGAAGGAAATGGCCACCCACTCCTGTATTCCTGCCTGGAACATCCCACGGACAGAGGATCCTGGAGGGCTACAGATCATGGGGCACAAAGAGTAAGATAAAACTAAGTGAGCAGCACTTCTCTATCTCTCTCAACTTGTACCATATTGGATACTGAAACTAACAACTGTTTAAACTATTTAGTTATTGGTTTTATTTAAAATAAACAAATCCATTACAAATAAATGACATATTTTAATTAAAAAAAAAAAGAGAGAGAGAGAGAGCTTCCCTAGTAGCTCAGTGCAGAAGACACAGGTTCTATCCCCGATCCGGGAAGATCCCACATGCTGTGGAGCAACTAAGCCCACAAGCCACAACTATTGGGCCTATGCTCAAGAGCCTTGGAGCCGCAACTACTGAGCCCATGTGCCGCAACTACTGAAGCCCGTGTGCCTTAGAGCCCGAGTTCCACAACAAGAGAAGTCATAGCAACAAGAAGCCTGCTCATCTCAACTAGAGAGTAGCCCCCACTTCCTGCAACTAGAGAAGAGCCTGCAGTAGCAGTGAAAACCCAGAATAGCCAAAAATAAACAAATAAACAAGATGCATTTCTTTAAAAAAAAGAAAAGCTTTTTTCCACAACCAAATAAGGGAGTGAATAAAGCGACAATTGTTTTAGCTTTCTGCAAATGTGATTACTATAATGTCTGGCTTAATATAGGACAGCTGAATTTTCAAATCTATTTCTGTAATTAATATGTTATGCTACAGTTACTGCAACTACTAAAGCCTGTGTACCTAAAGCACATGCTCTGAAACAAGAGAAGCCATCATAGTGAGAACGCAATGAAGAGTAGCCCCACTGGCCACAACAAGAGAAAGCCCACAAAAAGCAACGAAGACCCAGTGCAGTCAAGTAAATAAATAATTTTAAAAACATACCCATTGTGCCATGTTGTTTTAAACTATACGAAGAGAAATTAGCCTCAGAAACACAGATAATTAGAAAAAGGAAGAACACACTAATAGTTTTTACCAACACTGTGGATGTTCTTTGATACTACACCAAAACTCAAAAAGCAGTAGTTTCTTAAAGGCTAGCTGCAATGTGGAAACTGAAATCATATCAGTGAACTTATTCAGACTTACTCAACTATATTGAAACCCATTGCTAGGCTGGATGGGACGGGGGTTTGGGGGAGAATGGATACATGTATATATTAGGCTGAGCGCCTTCACTGTTCATCTGAAACTATCACAAAATTGTTAACTGACTATACCCCAATAAGAAATGTTTTTGGTGAAAAAATAAAATAGAGTGAATAAAATAAAACTCATTGGTCTGACACTCAGAATATATCTTTTGCCCATCATGGTTGTATACCATCTGGCACTGGTCATTTAGGATGTATCAGTTACTGAATTATGCAGATCTTCCAAAAGCTAACATACTTCATTCTACAGTATTTTTCAAAATCACATGTATTAATATCACCACCAATCTTATGAGAAAAGCTGTTAAGTTACTTGGAGGGTGGCAAGTGCACAGTGGCAGATTCAAATGTCTAATTTTTTCTTGAAAGGTCTCACTTTAATATTGGCAACAAACACTACTCGGGTTCCATCCCTGGGTAAGGAAGAGCATATGGAGTAGGAAGTGGCAACCCACTCCAGTATTCTTGCCTGGAACAGAATACCCCCAAGAACAGAAGTCCTTTGGGTCACAAAGAGTCAGACACGACTAAGTAACTGAGCACAACAAGTACTGTCTACTGTCTTCCTTGATGTGACAGACTCACCTTGTTCCTCTGTGAGAAAATGTCTGCTATACACTCAAATCCCAATAACCATGTTGGTCCATCACTCTTTCAAATAAAAGCAGGTGTTTCATCAAAAAAGTCACTGCTTCAGCTTACAACTTGTTCAAGGGCACAAGCCCTTTCCCTCCGACAACCACAGTGTTTCAGGAGGCATCAGGAGTGCTTTCTGCAACATTCCACATAAGGAAGGGTCAAGGTGTAATAAAATTAATAATTTCGACTGCTTTGTCAAGGACAGTCTTGGGTAAAATCCTTTTCTTTGTTTTAAACTATACAAAGAAACTAGCCTCAGAAACACAGATAATTAGAAAAAGGAAGAACACACTAATAGTTTTTACCAACACTGTGGATGTTCTTTGATACTACACCAAAACTCAAAAAGCAGTAGTTTCTTAAAGGCTAGCTGCAATGTGGAAACTGAAATCATATCAGTGAACTTATTCAGACTTACTCAACTATATTGAAACCCATTGCTAGGCTGGATGGGACGGGGGTTTGGGGGAGAATGGATACATGTATATATTAGGCTGAGCGCCTTCACTGTTCATCTGAAACTATCACAAAATTGTTAACTGACTATACCCCAATAAGAAATGTTTTTGGTGAAAAAATAAAATAGAGTGAATAAAATAAAACTCATTGGTCTGACACTCAGAATATATCTTTTGCCCATCATGGTTGTATACCATCTGGCACTGGTCATTTAGGATGTATCAGTTACTGAATTATGCAGATCTTCCAAAAGCTAACATACTTCATTCTACAGTATTTTTCAAAATCACATGTATTAATATCACCACCAATCTTATGAGAAAAGCTGTTAAGTTACTTGGAGGGTGGCAAGTGCACAGTGGCAGATTCAAATGTCTAATTTTTTCTTGAAAGGTCTCACTTTAATATTGGCAACAAACACTACTCGGGTTCCATCCCTGGGTAAGGAAGAGCATATGGAGTAGGAAGTGGCAACCCACTCCAGTATTCTTGCCTGGAACAGAATACCCCCAAGAACAGAAGTCCTTTGGGTCACAAAGAGTCAGACACGACTAAGTAACTGAGCACAACAAGTACTGTCTACTGTCTTCCTTGATGTGACAGACTCACCTTGTTCCTCTGTGAGAAAATGTCTGCTATACACTCAAATCCCAATAACCATGTTGGTCCATCACTCTTTCAAATAAAAGCAGGTGTTTCATCAAAAAAGTCACTGCTTCAGCTTACAACTTGTTCAAGGGCACAAGCCCTTTCCCTCCGACAACCACAGTGTTTCAGGAGGCATCAGGAGTGCTTTCTGCAACATTCCACATAAGGAAGGGTCAAGGTGTAATAAAATTAATAATTTCGACTGCTTTGTCAAGGACAGTCTTGGGTAAAATCCTTTTCTTTCTTTTTTTGGTAAACTGTAAAAGCAACTACTGTCTGGAGAATACAACTACAATCTGAGGCCACTCCCACTCCCACTGCGTTCTTGTGCCTGGCATTCGAGAATACAGCGTAGACAGAAAGGCTGCTACATCAGAAGCCCTTCTACCACACCCCAGGCTACACTGGCTCTGCTGCCTTCTACAGCAGCACCATCTCACCTTCTCCCCACCCATCAGCGACTCCTGGGCTCTTCCTCCCGCTATGAGGAGGGCAAGGGCTGTCCTGGTAATGCCTCAAGGCTTACTGCGTTGTATGGTATATTAAGAAATATGACTCACTTCCTTTTTAAAAATGTACTTCCCCATCTTATTCCCTATAAAATAATAAACTTTATTAGGTTACAAAAATTCAGCCCTGATTCCATAGGCCTGTCTCATGAATCCCTATTTTGATCATCCATCCCTTTCCTAGCCACCTCCCATGTTTACAATTCAGAGTAAATCAGTAAATCTAAATCTGTAAGCTTAAATTAATACAGACAGCCCCTAACTTATAATACTTGATCTCCCACACCAACCAAAAATACTGATAAAATACCCCGCTCTACCAGAACTCCTATGATTCAACAATAAGCTCTGGGAAGGGGACCTCCTGGGCTTTCCCGGTGGCTCAGTGGTAAAGAATCTGCCTGAAATGCAGGAGACGCAGGAGATGAGGGTTCAGTTCCTGTTGGGAAGATGCCCTGGAGGAAAAAATGGCAGCCTACTCCAGTATTCTTGCCTAGAGAATCCCATGGACAGAGAAGCCTGGCCGGCTACAATCCATACGGTCAAAGAGTTGGATACGACTGACATATCTGAGCACACACGCAGGGGAAGACCTTGGGAAAACAGAACAATCTGAGAGTCAGGGTGGGCCTCGCTGAGATGCCGGGTGCATCTGTCTTCAGGCTGGTAAGAAGACAAAAATCAGTCACAGATCCTCAAGAACATAGATACGTATGATCGCCAGTCTTATTTTACAAAGGCGGCAACAGTCATAAGGGAAGCCCATTAACAATTCCCAAGGAATAAAAATAAACTCTGGGTAATAAAGTCTAACCTTCTTCTCCTTTCCTTTGTGCTTAGTCTGGTTTCACTTTCTCACAGGGTGTCGTGTGCAGCACCTGTGACTCAGGTACCTCAGACCTGAATTCCTGGTATGACATGGGTGTGCCCATACCTCAGCTCTGACCATGTGCACAAGCTGCACACGGCATTCAATTCAATCTGGCGCCAGTGGCGTTGGGCTGTGCGCAAAGACGCTGCTCCCAACAGGCACTGCCATCTGGTGCCATGAGCAGGGCACCTCAGCCAGCCTTGCAAGAACCCTGCCCCTTCCCCTCCCTGATGCCCAGATCCCTATTAAACAGCCTGGCTACTAGCCTTTCTGGGAGGGCAGGTGCTCTAGAGCTTAACCTCCCAACTCTCAGTTCTTTGATCAGCGAATAAAGCTTCCCTTTGCTTCTGAACTAAAGGCAGTCTTGATCTACTGACTCAAATGACACCAGGCAAGAGGACTCCTGTTGGAGCCTGACTTGGGAGGCTTGAACAGAAACTTAGGTGTAGGGAAGGAAGGGGCTTGAAGGTGTCCAGCTGGACAGACCAGGACACCTGACAAGACCATCCTAGGCCAAGAGTTGGCAAACTTCTGTAGAGAGTCAGACAGGAACTGTTTCAAGCTCTGCAGGCCGTATGGTCTCTGCTGCAACGACTCCACTCTGCCCAAGTAGCAGGAAAGCTGCCATAGGCGATATGTAAACGATGGGGGCTGAGCTCCAGTAAAACTCTATTTATGGACACTGAAATTTGAATGTCAGCTAATTTCCAAGAGTCACAAAACAGTAGTCTTCTTTTGATTTTTTTCCCACCATTTAAAAATGTAAAAACCATTCTTAGCACAGGGGCTGTACCAAAACAGGCAGTGGGCCTGAGCTGAGCTGTCTCCACGCCACCAGCAGTCCTGCAAAAGACGTGTCCTCGCTGAGATGCCGGGTGCATCTGTCTTCAGGCTGGTAAGAAGACAAAAATCAGTCACAGATCCTCAAGAACATAGATACGTATGATCGCCAGTCTTATTTTACAAAGGCGGCAACAGTCATAAGGGAAGCCCATTAACAATTCCCAAGGAATAAAAATAAACTCTGGGTAATAAAGTCTAACCTTCTTCTCCTTTCCTTTGTGCTTAGTCTGGTTTCACTTTCTCACAGGGTGTCGTGTGCAGCACCTGTGACTCAGGTACCTCAGACCTGAATTCCTGGTATGACATGGGTGTGCCCATACCTCAGCTCTGACCATGTGCACAAGCTGCACACGGCATTCAATTCAATCTGGCGCCAGTGGCGTTGGGCTGTCGCAAAGACGCTGCTCCCAACAGGCACTGCCATCTGGTGCCATGAGCAGGGCACCTCAGCCAGCCTTGCAAGAACCCTGCCCCTTCCCCTCCCTGATGCCCAGATCCCTATTAAACAGCCTGGCTACTAGCCTTTCTGGGAGGGCAGGTGCTCTAGAGCTTAACCTCCCAACTCTCAGTTCTTTGATCAGCGAATAAAGCTTCCCTTTGCTTCTGAACTAAAGGCAGTCTTGATCTACTGACTCAAATGACACCAGGCAAGAGGACTCCTGTTGGAGCCTGACTTGGGAGGCTTGAACAGAAACTTAGGTGTAGGGAAGGAAGGGGCTTGAAGGTGTCCAGCTGGACAGACCAGGACACCTGACAAGACCATCCTAGGCCAAGAGTTGGCAAACTTCTGTAGAGAGTCAGACAGGAACTGTTTCAAGCTCTGCAGGCCGTATGGTCTCTGCTGCAACGACTCCACTCTGCCCAAGTAGCAGGAAAGCTGCCATAGGCGATATGTAAACGATGGGGGCTGAGCTCCAGTAAAACTCTATTTATGGACACTGAAATTTGAATGTCAGCTAATTTCCAAGAGTCACAAAACAGTAGTCTTCTTTTGATTTTTTTCCCACCATTTAAAAATGTAAAAACCATTCTTAGCACAGGGGCTGTACCAAAACAGGCAGTGGGCCTGAGCTGAGCTGTCTCCACGCCACCAGCAGTCCTGCAAAAGACGGTGTGGGAGGGGCATGGTAGAGACCCTTGTCATACAAAGATGTCAGAGGCAAGTGTGGCCAATTACCACAAGATCCTCTTTACCCAATAAATGAGAAAGAAAACCTTGACACAACCTGGATCAACACAGCTGTTAGCAGCCTGGAGCCAGGACTCAAGGCAGCCCTTTAAGAGTTGAGGTGAAATGTGGCCCTAACTGGCCTCACTGGCTCCACCCTTAACCCCGAGAGTCTGTCCTCCACCAGAGCCACAGTGATCTTTTAAAATTAAGTCAACACTATTCTCTGATTAAAACCCCACTTTCAGATGCAAATCCAAAGTGTTTACCATTTTCTCTCTTAAAAAAAAGACTATCAGGCTTCCCCAGTGGTTTAGTGGTTAGGAATCCACCTTGCAGGACTTCCTTGGTGGTACAGTGGATAAGAACCTGCCCACCAATGCAAAGGACATGGGTTCATTCCCTGACCCAGGAAGATTCCACATGCCACAGAGCAACTAAGCCCGTGTGCCACAACTACTGAAGCCCACACACCTAAAGCCGTGCTCAGCAACAAAAGAAGCTGTTGCAATGAGAAGTCCATTAACCACAACTAGAGAGTACCCCGCACTTGCTGAAACTGAAGAAGGCTTGCATGTAGCAACAAAGACCCTGGGCAAACAAAAACAAAATAAATAAATCAAAGATTAAAAAAAGAAGACGTGAATTCATGCTGACTTAAAAAAGAAAGAGAAACTGGACTCCCCTGGTGGTCCAGTGGTTAAAGGATCTGCCTTCCAATGCAGGGGACATGGCTTGGATCTCTAGCCCAGGAAGACCCCATATGTCATGGGGCAACTAAGCCCAAGAGCCACAACTACTGAGCCCACATATCCTAGAGCCTGTGTTCTGCAACAAGAGAAGGCAGTGCAATGAAAAGCCCACGCACCACAACTGGAGAAAACCCATGTGCAGCAACGAAGACCAAGCACAGCCAAAAAAAAAAAAAAAAAAGACTATAAAAAGAAATCCTCTACAAGATCTACAGTCCCCCTCCTTCACTCCCAATTCCCTACCCCTCCCTTGCAGATCCAACAGGGGGTTGCAATTACTGTGCTATACTGCTTGAAACTTTCTTCCTCAGATTTCTTCATGGCTGCCTACTATATTCCCCTTGGTCCTCTTGGTCCTTGTTCATCTTACCAGAGAGGCCCTTCCTAACCGTGATTCATACTTACCCTGTAAACCCCTTACTCTGCTTTATTTCTTCATAGTACTTCTCACCATCTGTCATACATTTATTTAGTAGAACAGACAGTTCTGGGGGGCAAAGACTCTTTTTTTTAATTTTCATTTTTATTTTTGGCCACACTGTGTCCTTGTTGCTGTGTATGGGCTTTCTCTTGCTTTGGAGCAAAAGTTCTGGAGCACATGGGTTCAGTAGTACAGGCTCTTGGGCTCTAGAGTGGGGAAACAATAGTTGTGGTGCACAGGTTTACGCTGTCCTGCGGCATGTGGTATCATCCCAGACCAGGAATAGATCTGGTGCCTCCTGCACTGCCAGGCGGATTCTTAACCTCTGGACCATCAGGAAAGCCTGACTCTGTTTTGCTTACTACCCATGTGCAAGGTATTGAACTACGTGTCTTAAAGCATTCTACGTGTTCTCAGAGAATCTCACTTAAAAGGGAGCTAAGATAAACAAGTAACCTCAAGAAAGGATAGACAGTGAGAAGGGGCCTAGGACAGGGAAAGATAATACTTAGTTTAGCTTTCCACTGAGGGCTCCACCTTTAGTCTCTCCTCTGACCTTTTTGTGTGAAAGCTCCACTTACCAGATGAGAATCTAGGCCCAGTGGCCTCCTGATCCAGAATTCTGGGTTCTTTCCAACAAAGCCTTTTCCTTATGACATTCTTTTTAACCTGAGAAAGTCAGGTGATTGCCTCAATTACACACTTCCCTTTGCCAATACAGTCAGAAGTTGACGAGTCCTTGCTACTCAAAGGATAAGAAAATCATTGAGAGATAAAAAAAAAAAAACTATGCCAAATACTCCAACAGAACCCACCAGTTCATGAATGAATTCATTCAAACACAAATGTTTTGCCTGTTGCTTTCTCTAATTCATCTGCTCAGCCCAAATGCCTGGGTCCCTTAAGCATTCAGGGGCTCCAGTTTTCTAACATACTTTAAACTCATTGATACCACCAAAACATGCTTAAAACAGTACAGATAGGGACTTCCCTGGTAGTCCAATGGCTAAGGCTCCCTGTTCCCAGTGCAGAGGGCCTAGGTTCAATCTCTGGCTGGGGAACTAGGCCCCACATACCAAACCTAAGAGTTCACATGCCAAAATATTCCTGCATGCCACAATGAAGACTGCAGATCTGGCCTTCTGCAAATTACATGCCATACAAACAAAAAATAAAAATAGACAGTATAGATGGAGATGGCTGTACAATTCTGAATATACTAAAAGTCACTGAATTGTGCCCGTTAAATGATATTTTTATGGCATGTGAACTATATCTAAATAATGCTTTTTAAAAAATAAGGTTATTCCTAAATGTTTGCTACTAAAATATTATTAGTATTAGTATTCTGTTCATTATTAATTGCATTATCATTATCATATGGGCTTCCCTGGTGGCTCAGAGAGTAAAAGAATCTACCTGTAAGGCAGGAGACCTGGGTTCAACCCCCAGATTGAGAAGATCCCCTGGAGAAGGGAATGGATCCCCACTCCAGTATTCATGCCTGAAGAATTCCATGGACAGAGGAGCCTGGAGGCTACAGTCCATGGAGTGCCAAAGAGTTGGATATGATTGTGTGACTAACACTTTGCTGGGCTTCCCTAGTGGCTCAGACAGTAAAGAATGATATAATTATCATTATAATAGTGATGAGTAACAGGGAGCAGTGATGAATTCCATTCATGTTTTAAAGAAAAATTTGACAATATCCATCAAAATAATTTTTTAAGAACAATTCTTTTCATCCAGCTATTGCTCTACTTTGGAATTTATCGAACATATACATGGACACCAATATGCAAAGGAACATAAAAAACACTGTGTTCTGCATCACTGTTTGCATTTTTGAAAAATTAAGAGTGGAACCAACCATTCTACGGAGTAAAGCAGAGACCTAGGAATCAAATCTCCGTCACAACTTACCAACTATATGAGTCTGACATACTACTAAATTTTTCTAGATCTGAATCCTAAAATGAGATAACAATGGGGCCACATTGTAGGCTTATTATAAGACTTAGATTATAAAACAACTGTAGAAACTTAACAAGTGATTAGAACAGATGAAGTATTCAGTGAATATTGGCTATTACAGCTATAATGGACAGGACAGACACTTGTTAAATGAATTATGGCATTTATACAGTAGAATATTACACAGACTTTTAAAAGGAGGAAGATTTACATTAACTGGTGTGGAAAGAGTTCCTAGACATTGAGTGAAAAAAATTGCTAAATAAGATTTCAGAATGATTCCAGTGATAAACTTAGAAAGACATCTGTATAATATGTATATATAATGTATATGCATGTGTATGTATATGGGCTTCCCCAGTGGCTCAGCAGATAGTCTGCCTCCAACTCAGGCAACATAGGAGGCTTGGGTTTGATTCCTTGGTCAGGAAAATCCCCTAGAGGAGGAAATGGCAAGCCATTCCAGTATTCTTGCTTGGAGAATTCCACAGACGAGGAGCCTCGTGGGCTACAGTCAATAGGGTTGAAAAAAGTCAAACACAACTGAGCACGCTAGCACACCTACATATGTACACACAGACATATATATGTGAGTGTGTGTGTATCTATGTTTATATATGCAAAGAAAATTTCTGGAAGAATACTCAGAAGCTGGGTAATAGGATGAGGGAGAAAGAGGCATGTTTACTCTTTATGATGTCACACTTAGAACCATACTTTTCCCCAAAGAGCAAAGTTTTCATTAAAAAAAAAGAAAAGTTTAAAATAACTTGCTTACCGAAAGGGAAGAAAAAAGCACTTTGATTAAAGAAAAGGTATTGACAAAAGGAAGTTTCCACTGAATTCTAAAATTGGTAGCAGATAAAAAAGCCCTGTATATGTATTAAAAGAAACAGTCCACTGTGAAAGAACAGACTAACTGAGCTTCGGGGTTATGTTCAATCCTATCAGAGATCTATTAATTACTGGCTTCTGAAAATATCCACCTTATCTGCAAAGTAAAAGCACTGAGACTTCCGTCTTCAGTTTCAAACAGTGCTTTTTATTTTTCAAGTGCTTTAAAACCTACCAAATTTATATAATACTGACTCAAAAAGCAATAGAAAGAATACAATTGATTTTAAAATTTCTATCACCTGTTGTTTCATTTTGATTTCATTTTTTAAACTTGGGCTTAAAATAACACCTCAAGAAATTTAAACATCTTTTACATCTCCTCAAATTCTCACCACAACACAAAGCAACTTTTAGAAATAGTTTCTAAAGAAACTCATTAAAATTACAGCAAGACTTTGCATGCTAAAGAGATTTAAAACTCAAAAGAGAACACACCACTCCAGAGACTGACTGAGGAACCAAAAAGCAAAAGGGACAGCTTCTTTACATCTGGTCCATCTTTTAGAAGTTCTGCCTAACAATAGCATCTTTTTTATGAACTAGGCAGCAGTGCTTCATAAAATGAAAAGATGACTATGTCTATATGTTAAAATGCTAAAAAGAACGTTAGTCTCTTTTGGCAGTGCTGAAATGATGAAATGTTCAGATGTTACTGGAAGGCAAGCTGCCTGAAAAATCTGTAGTGTGTTTTATCAATCAGATAAAGCATTAAGAACATTATCCACTCTAAGATTAATTAGTTACCAGAATTGTTCGCTATGGGAAGTGGTGAAAGTGTTCACCAAAGATATTCAACAGAAGGGACAGTCCTCTCCATGAGATGGCTTTTGTTGTTCAGTTGCTCAGCCATGTCTGAGTTTTTGCGACCCCATGGACTGCAAAATGCCAGGCTTCCTTGTCCTTCACCACTCCTGGAGCTTGCTCAAACTCATGCACATTGAGTTGGTGATCTCATCCAACCATTTCTCATTTCCCCTGTTTTAACCCCTCTTCTTCCTTCAACAAAGGGAAGAAAAAAGCACTTTGATTAAAGAAAAGGTATTGACAAAAGGAAGTTTCCACTGAATTCTAAAATTGGTAGCAGATAAAAAAGCCCTGTATATGTATTAAAAGAAACAGTCCACTGTGAAAGAACAGACTAACTGAGCTTCGGGGTTATGTTCAATCCTATCAGAGATCTATTAATTACTGGCTTCTGAAAATATCCACCTTATCTGCAAAGTAAAAGCACTGAGACTTCCGTCTTCAGTTTCAAACAGTGCTTTTATTTTTCAAGTGCTTTAAAACCTACCAAATTTATATAATACTGACTCAAAAAGCAATAGAAAGAATACAATTGATTTTAAAATTTCTATCACCTGTTGTTTCATTTTGATTTCATTTTTTAAACTTGGGCTTAAAATAACACCTCAAGAAATTTAAACATCTTTTACATCTCCTCAAATTCTCACCACAACACAAAGCAACTTTTAGAAATAGTTTCTAAAGAAACTCATTAAAATTACAGCAAGACTTTGCATGCTAAAGAGATTTAAAACTCAAAAGAGAACACACCACTCCAGAGACTGACTGAGGAACCAAAAAGCAAAAGGGACAGCTTCTTTACATCTGGTCCATCTTTTAGAAGTTCTGCCTAACAATAGCATCTTTTTTATGAACTAGGCAGCAGTGCTTCATAAAATGAAAAGATGACTATGTCTATATGTTAAAATGCTAAAAAGAACGTTAGTCTCTTTTGGCAGTGCTGAAATGATGAAATGTTCAGATGTTACTGGAAGGCAAGCTGCCTGAAAAATCTGTAGTGTGTTTTATCAATCAGATAAAGCATTAAGAACATTATCCACTCTAAGATTAATTAGTTACCAGAATTGTTCGCTATGGGAAGTGGTGAAAGTGTTCACCAAAGATATTCAACAGAAGGGACAGTCCTCTCCATGAGATGGCTTTTGTTGTTCAGTTGCTCAGCCATGTCTGAGTTTTTGCGACCCCATGGACTGCAAAATGCCAGGCTTCCTTGTCCTTCACCACTCCTGGAGCTTGCTCAAACTCATGCACATTGAGTTGGTGATGTCATCCAACCATCTCATCCTCTGTCACCCTCTTCTCCTCCTACCTTCAATCTTTCCTAACATTAGTGTCTTTTTCAACGTGTTGTCTCTTCACATCAGGTGGCCAAAGTATTGGAGCTTCAACTTCAACATGAGTCCTTCCAATGAATAGTTACAGTTGATTTCCTTTAGGATTGACTGGTTTGATCTCTTTGCAGTCCAAAGGACTCTCAAGTCTTTTCCAACACCACAGTTCAAAAGCATCAATTTTTCAGCACTCAGTGGAAAGGAAAATGGTCCATGATCCCTTTCCCACTAACCCTCAGGTGATCTCTTTTTTCCAGAGCTTGCTCCTCACAATACTCCCAAAGGGAAACAGATTCCCAGAGAAAAGCACTGGTTTCCCAGCTCACCACGCATGGGCCAAGGCAGGTAAGCAAGAGGGACCTCAATGTCCGTGGGCACTGCCACTGCTTCACTCAATATCAATCTCATAGACCTTCCTACTACTGGCAGATGAGTCATCATTAGTAACATAATAAAAACCCACATATTTATCCAAATCTAATCACTTTCACCATTGCCACTCCTACTCCCTGAGAGCAAACGCCCATTCTCTTGTCCTGCTGCATCGACAGCTGTCCCTTAGAGTCCATACACCCATTGGTAAGTGATGTTTTAAAAATACATCAGATCCCTGGTGGTCCAGTGGGTAAGGACACTGCCTAGCAGTGCAGGGAGCGCCAGTTCGATTCCTGCCCTGTGAAGATCCTATGTGCCGTGGAACGGCTGGACCCATGTGTCTAACTACTGAGTCAGAGGTCTGGAGAGCATGCACCCAAAGCTGGTGCTCTACAGCGAGAGAGGCCATTGCGATGGAAGGCCCACACAGGCCAAAGAACAAAGATAAGTAAATGAAAGATCAATAGAAGTGGCCAGAAAATAGAGCAAGAAAGAAAAAACATTAGATCAGGATTTCTCTGGTAGTCCAGAGGTTAGAATCCACCTGTCAGCATGTCTGAGTTTTTGCGACCCCATGGACTGCAAAATGCCAGGCTTCCTTGTCCTTCACCACTCCTGGAGCTTGCTCAAACTCATGCACATTGAGTTGGTGATGTCATCCAACCATCTCATCCTCTGTCACCCTCTTCTCCTCCTACCTTCAATCTTTCCTAACATTAGTGTCTTTTTCAACGTGTTGTCTCTTCACATCAGGTGGCCAAAGTATTGGAGCTTCAACTTCAACATGAGTCCTTCCAATGAATAGTTACAGTTGATTTCCTTTAGGATTGACTGGTTTGATCTCTTTGCAGTCCAAAGGACTCTCAAGTCTTTTCCAACACCACAGTTCAAAAGCATCAATTTTTCAGCACTCAGTGGAAAGGAAAATGGTCCATGATCCCTTTCCCACTAACCCTCAGGTGATCTCTTTTTTCCAGAGCTTGCTCCTCACAATACTCCCAAAGGGGAAACAGATTCCCAGAGAAAAGCACTGGTTTCCCAGCTCACCACGCATGGGCCAAGGCAGGTAAGCAAGAGGGACCTCAATGTCCGTGGGCACTGCCACTGCTTCACTCAATATCAATCTCATAGACCTTCCTACTACTGGCAGATGAGTCATCATTAGTAACATAATAAAAACCCACATATTTATCCAAATCTAATCACTTTCACCATTGCCACTCCTACTCCCTGAGAGCAAACGCCCATTCTCTTGTCCTGCTGCATCGACAGCTGTCCCTTAGAGTCCATACACCCATTGGTAAGTGATGTTTTAAAAATACATCAGATCCCTGGTGGTCCAGTGGGTAAGGACACTGCCTAGCAGTGCAGGGAGCGCCAGTTCGATTCCTGCCCTGTGAAGATCCTATGTGCCGTGGAACGGCTGGACCCATGTGTCTAACTACTGAGTCAGAGGTCTGGAGAGCATGCACCCAAAGCTGGTGCTCTACAGCGAGAGAGGCCATTGCGATGGAAGGCCCACACAGGCCAAAGAACAAAGATAAGTAAATGAAAGATCAATAGAAGTGGCCAGAAAATAGAGCAAGAAAGAAAAAACATTAGATCAGGATTTCTCTGGTAGTCCAGAGGTTAAGAATCCACCTGTCAATGCAGGAAACAAGAGTTCAGTCCTTGGTCTGGGAAGATCCCACATGCCTCGGAGCAACTAAGCCCATGTGCCACAGCAAGTGAGCCCAGGTGCTGCAAGTACTGAAGCCTCTGTGCCTAGAGCCTGTGCCTCACAAGAGAAGCCATGGTAAGGAGAAGCCTTCCCACTGCACCCAAGAGTAGCCCCCGGCTCACAGCAACTAAAGAAAAGCCCACGCAACAACAAGGACCCAGTCCAAATAAATAGAAGAGTTGAAATAAAAGCATCTACATTCTATGCTTTGGAAAAAAACACATCAGATCATATCTTTCCTCATCTTTAAAACCTTCCAAAGGCTTTGCTGGCTCCCTTAGTTGAAATCCAAACTCTCCCAGGACACATAGGACCTGCCTGAGAGGGCTCTGCCTCCCCTCAAGCCTCATACCTCTCTCTCTCCTCAGACTCAAAACCAGCCCACAGGGTCCTGCTTTCTGTTCTGTAAACTAACCAAACTCATTGTCATTACAGAGCTTCTGCATTTGCTATTCCTGCCATCCAGACACTTTACCCTCCCTTTTCCAAAGCTGAGTCTTTCTTCATGATTCAGGTCTCAACTCAGCTCACCTCGTCACATCCTTTGCGAGTGAAGGAGTGGCTGCAGCATTCTATAGACTCTGATGTGCCCCTGCTGCACTCGATACTCTGATTTTCTTTCATGACCTGAAATTCTTACCTGTCTGCTGACTTCCCCTCCCTCCACCATTGTGAATCCACCAGTTTCACGAGAGCAGAAACCTTGTCTTTCTGTACCTCTGTATCCACAGTGCCTGGCACGGTCACCGGAATCAAGAAAGGGTTGATGAATGGTTAGAATTCACAATCAATTTTTAATCAGTATGCATTTTCTCAAATAGATACTAAAAGTACAGCTACTATGTTCTAAGCAACTGTGGTTTTCTTTGAATGGTGTTCTAAATTAGAGAACAGAATGTTTTCAGCTCATGTCATTAGCAAAGAGCTAATTTCTTAATTCTTTTTTAAAAATCTTCCAACTGAGAAAGTCATTGACAAAATGGGGCAAATGGGACACACAACTCACTGAAAAGTAAGATAAATGACTCCTAAATATATGTATTGATGCACATTTTTTACTCAAGGCCAAAACAAATTAAAACTACTTGACACTGGGCTTCCCTGGTGGTCCAGTGGGTAAGGACACCGCCTTGCAGTGCAAGGGTCACTTCCATCCCTGGCCTGGGAACATCCGTGTGCGGAGGAGCGGCTGGACCCATGTGCCCAACTACCGAGCCGGAGCTCTGGAGCGCATGCGCCCAGAGCCGGCGCTCTGCAGCGACAGTGGCCACTGCGATGGAAGGCCCACACGGGCCAAAGAATGAAGATGGATGAAAATAGATAAATGAAAGACCAACAGAAGTGACCAACAAAAAAAAAAAAAAAAAGAAAGAAAGAAAAGGAAAGGAAAACCTAAAAATAAATAAATAAATAAATAAATAACCTACTTGGCACCATTTTTTACCTTCCAGCGTGGTAAAGATCAAAAGTATCATGCTTTGTAGAGTACAAAGAAGCATGGTTTCTCACACTTCGCTGGTAGGTATAAACTGATACAATCTTGTTGAAGGGTAATATGGAATTATCTATGAAAATAACCCTAATGTTGGGGAAAATAGAAGGCAGAAGGAGAAGGGGATGACAGAGGACGAGATGGTTGGATGGCATCACCAAGTCAATGGACATGAATTTGAGCAGGTTTCAGGAGATGGTGAAGGACAGAAGCCTGCCGTGCTGCAAGCTGCCGTGACTGGTACTCTGTTTCTTGACTTCCCTCCCCCCCACCATTGTGAATCCACCAGTTTCACGAGAGCAGAAACCTTGTCTTTCTGTACCTCTGTATCCACAGTGCCTGGCACGGTCACCGGAATCAAGAAAGGGTTGATGAATGGTTAGAATTCACAATCAATTTTTAATCAGTATGCATTTTCTCAAATAGATACTAAAAGTACAGCTACTATGTTCTAAGCAACTGTGGTTTTCTTTGAATGGTGTTCTAAATTAGAGAACAGAATGTTTTCAGCTCATGTCATTAGCAAAGAGCTAATTTCTTAATTCTTTTTTAAAAATCTTCCAACTGAGAAAGTCATTGACAAAATGGGGCAAATGGGACACACAACTCACTGAAAAGTAAGATAAATGACTCCTAAATATATGTATTGATGCACATTTTTTACTCAAGGCCAAAACAAATTAAAACTACTTGACACTGGGCTTCCCTGGTGGTCCAGTGGGTAAGGACACCGCCTTGCAGTGCAAGGGTCACTTCCATCCCTGGCCTGGGAACATCCCGTGTGCGGAGGAGCGGCTGGACCCATGTGCCCAACTACCGAGCCGGAGCTCTGGAGCGCATGCGCCCAGAGCCGGCGCTCTGCAGCGACAGTGGCCACTGCGATGGAAGGCCCACACGGGCCAAAGAATGAAGATGGATGAAAATAGATAAATGAAAGACCAACAGAAGTGACCAACAAAAAAAAAAAAAAAAAGAAAGAAAGAAAAGGAAAGGAAAACCTAAAAATAAATAAATAAATAAATAAATAACCTACTTGGCACCATTTTTTACCTTCCAGCGTGGTAAAGATCAAAAGTATCATGCTTTGTAGAGTACAAAGAAGCATGGTTTCTCACACTTCGCTGGTAGGTATAAACTGATACAATCTTGTTGAAGGGTAATATGGAATTATCTATGAAAATAACCCTAATGTTGGGGAAAATAGAAGGCAGAAGGAGAAGGGGATGACAGAGGACGAGATGGTTGGATGGCATCACCAAGTCAATGGACATGAATTTGAGCAGGTTTCAGGAGATGGTGAAGGACAGGGAAGCCTGCCGTGCTGCAGTCCACGGGGTCGCAGAGTCAGACACGACTGAGTGACTGAACTGAACTGATGAAAATAACAAAGTACTAACTATGGATTACCAACAAGGACTAACTGTACAGCATAAGAAACTACATTCAACATCTTGCAACAATCTATGATGGAAAAGAATCTAAATATGTGTGTGTGTGTGTATGTATAAAACTGAATCACTTTGCCATACACCTGAAATTCACACAACATTGCACAACTATTATATTTAAATACAAATTAAAATATGTACATACACATATACATATAATTTTAAAAGACAAGTGCAAATGCCCTTTGCACTTGTGACTTAACTCTCAGGAATTTATCCTATGGATATACTTTCATGGAATCAAAATAATGTTCATGGGGAAAAAATGTACATATATAAAGATATTCACTATAGCATTTCTTACAGACAAGGAACAATGTTGAGTGTCCAGAAGTTATAGGGCATTCATAGAGTGGAATTCCATGCAGCTGCATAAAAGAACTAGGCAGCTCTTTATAGACAGATATGGAACAATCTCCATGACACGGTGGTGCGTGAGAAAAGCAAGTTTCAGGACATTATTCTTACACTGGTGGGTTTTTTTTTTTTTGTAAATATATAATGATATGTTTGTAAATACAGGGAATATTTCCTAAATGGTATACAAAATGCTAGTAATTTAGGTTACGTTTAGAGAAAAGAACTCTGTGGCTGGGAAATGGAGGTTTGTTTTTATAGCTTCTGAACTTCAAATTATTGTGTATATGATTGTTAACCACCCCCTTAAAGATCAATTTTAAAGAAATATAATCAAAAAGATTTCAAATTACTGATTTGGAAGACCTCTCACAATTTCTTGCAAAGTTAGATTGTGTGCTATTCCAAAATTTCAGAAAATCTTTCTGTTAAAGATCTATTCTCATCTTTGTCATCTTTATTCCTTTGGCCCAATAAGGACTTGATAAACGATCACACCTTGACTTAAGACTCTTTTTACATCATAGCACAGGAGCTCATTTTCCTCAGCTAAGAGCTCCACCACTTGAATGCCTCAGGTTTATTCCACACAGCTCCTCCAATTATGCCAGAGAAGACATACTCCTGAAAGTTTATATTTTAAAATGTAAGCTAAACAACAGCCATGTATTATGCCTGTATAATAATTTTTTCTAAAAGATGCTATCCTAATAGATAGTATAAAAGATTTTAGATGCCTTCCACTGCTCTGCCTCTCATCTAGTTTGGAAGCTAAGGCATGTTTATATGAAAAAATAACAACTACCATGCTAGGAAGGATATTACACCTGCCAAGTAAGTTGCACCAGTAAGCAATGCCTCGATAAACTCAGGAAGAAACATCATATGAACTAGGGCAGTCAGGAAAGGTTTCAAAGGGAAACAGAATGTGATTTGGGCTTGACGGATGATCCAGTTTCAATAGGCAAGGGACTAACTGCCCAGTAAGCAATTCCCAGGTAGTTCAAGAACACGTGATGTTCACATATTCTGGACAGCAGGGAGTGCTCTGAGCTCCTGGAAATCCACTTATTCAGTCCCCTGAGCCTGTATCTTCTCCATGCCCTAGATTTACTTTGATTCTTCCTAATATCTCCCAGAGTTGTCACTTCATCTCCACTCTCACCACCTCAAAGCCATCCAATCTCTCATTCCCTCCCATTGCAAAATCTCCAAACTCATCCTCCTCTTTCCAAACTCCACCATCTCCGATTTTCAGCACACAATTTGTGACATTTGCCACATTATACACACATTATCCACTTACCCCAAACCTGCCAACAGTTATTCATCACCTGCAGAATAAAATTATTCTCCCTCTATTCCAGGCCTTCTAATACTGCTCTCGCTCCCCATCTCTTCCTCCATCCCTGGAGTCACACTCCCTAAACTTAATATACAAACGTCATGCGTAGGCCCTGGATGTTTCTATCACCTGGAAAAGCCTCCTTATTTTGTTCCCACATGGGGTACACATGGTTGTACAGGTTTTGGACACTGTAGTTTATATAAAAGATATCTCTGCAACCTTCCAAAGATGGCTTGTTTCCATCCACTCCCACCTTGAAGGCCTTCTCAGAACAACTCAGCTGTTGATCAATTGTGCCTCTGACCCTACATCGCCAACCTGACAATGTTTCCTCACCAAAAAAAAAGTTGCAATATTTGGAATACGCATAGCACCTTAAACACAGCAGATACTCAAATGATGCTTGCCAATTACGATGGGTAAGTCAATACAGGCAGATTGTGATTAAATGGTAGAGAGCCTTGGGGAATTCCCTGGCAGTCCAGTGGCTAGGACTCAGCACTCTCACTATTCAAGCCCTAGCCAAGGAACTAAAATCCCATAAGCCACTTGGCTCAGTCAAACAGAACAAAATAAAAGGTAAAGAATCTTCTCTCCTGGCTAAGAGAGAAGTTTTGACTTTATCTGGCAGATGCCAAATTTGGGCAAATGATCAGAATGGTGTTTTAAAAGAGAGACTCATTTCAGCAACCACAAGCAGAGACTAAGACATTCTCCTCAAAGTACCACCTGAGCTCTGTTAGAGGAGGCCTGTGGGAAACCCCCTCTGTGATGTGCAGCCTCTTCAAGTCTTCCCGTCATCCTTGAGCTTATCTGTTGGGACTATAGATAATGGTTTTCATATACCTACACTCAAAGTAAAGCTTAAAACTGGGCCATTAAGCCAAGAAAAACACTGTTTCTGCCTGAAATATCTGCGTATCTAGGAAACAGTTCTGACTTGAATAATTATATACATACATAAAATACATATACACAAATTGAACATTTACCTTCTTCCTTCACTTCTTTTACAATCTTCCTCCTTTCCATCTGTCTCTTCCCTTTAATTTCTTTCTCTTTCTCCCCTTAAAATTATTATTCATGTCTCTAATTTCTTTCCAAATGCCTTACCTTAATGATCTCCAGACCTCCCCAAATGCCCTCTATCCTCCCCAAATTATTATTCAAGTTATTTCACTGTTTTTGCTTATATAGTGACTTAGCTAATTCCCTTCAATATTTGTTCTAATAACTCAATTTTCCTGTTTCCTTTGCTAATGTACCTTGAACTTTCACTAACCTTAGAATTCTTCAATTACCAGTGAATCATTTCAAGGCCAATCATTTATGGTTCATTTTCCTATGCCCCTTTAAAAGAACCAAGGATAGTTATGTATTTAGGTACATAAATTAATTTAATTGTACTGATGCAGTACCAAATAAGTAATTCTTTTCTGTAAACAGAAAAACTCAGAAGCTAATACATTAAACAAAATGAGTTCCCTAATGAATCTCCTTTTAAAGCACGTATCTTGGATTCTACACCAAGGAAGGTTATCAGTAACGGACTCCATGGTCCCAGGCAGTTTTATTTGCATCTGAGATTTAAATAAAAATCTTTACTCTCCAAAGGAAGAATATTATGTGGAAGTAATCCACTCCAGTATCAAGGTACACGGCACCTCTGGAACCATGCATATGTCTTATTAGGAAAGGATTACCAAGCAAGTAACTGAATTTTTAAAATGAATGGAGGGGGAAATCTTAAACTAGGATCTCAGGTGAAACACATGATACAATTATGTGTTTGTGCCCAAAGAGGCTGTCTACCTTGAAAGTTCAACTTTTCTGTTTATTCCTTCCACCAAATAGGCAAAATCAGCTCACTAGTACTAAAAACAGAAGTATGTTATCACTATTGAAAAGTAAGCACCATTGTAGGAAAGATCAAAATATTTTTCTTTCAGCTTTTAAAGTGAAAAGAAAAACCATTAAATACTGTAATACTGTTTCCGGATTTAGGGCAACCCCCACCCCCACCCTTGTTTTGCTCTCCTCAGCCTACAGATCTTCTAGAAGTCACATTGTAAATCTTCAGTACCAAACAGTGGACAGGTGCTTTACTAACTCAGTACTTGTTAGGAAAAGAAAAGGGCACAGACATCCATTATTCACTCTATCGCTAAATTCATCCCCTTTATCACAATTCCATTACAACTCATCTTATGCACCGTATAAAGAGTGTGTGGGCACCACACCCCATGATAACCAGACTTCCTCTTTTAAAACACCATCAAACATTGGCAAATAATTCAAACTGCTCTTAGCCCAATTCCTGAATACCAACAATAAAAGTTCAGAAAAATCTAATTAACCGGTTCCTGTTTGCTCAGTATTCGTATCTGCCTTTCTCCAAGGCTGGCGATTCGCCCTCAAGAGGGGCGTCTAGTGTGTGGACCAGAACCGGCTAGAGTTAGGGGAAGGGGCCGGAGGTGGAGGTAGTGAGGACCAAACCTCCCCCTGGCTGACCACGCCTGAGGCCTCACTGAGCCAGAACCCAGTTTGGCTCGGCCTCCCCGAGGCAAACAGGACGGAGACTGGACCGACGGACTCGACGGACAGACGCAACAAGACGGACGGGACGGGTAGAGAAGCAGTGCATCCTACCCGGAGGGCTCCCTCCCAGGGCCGGCGGAGTACCTGCTCCGGTCATCCAGGCTGCGGTTGTCGGCCGCCGCGGCGCGCCAGTCCGGCAGGGTGCTGGCGCACAGCACCACCATGGACACGATCACGAACACCACCGACACGCTGGCCAGGATCTGCGCGGCCAGCGACGAGGTGGGCTCCTCAAAGGTCCGCCGCATGCGCTCCAGCCAGCGCCGGGAGGGGGCCGCCTCGGCACCGCCGGCTCGCGCGTCGTCCCGGCCCAGCGCGCCCGGTTCCTCGGCGGTGTAGAACGTGTAGGTGTCGGACATGCGGTCGTCGAGGCGGCGCTGGCAGCAGTACTCCAGGTGCGCGCCCTCCAGGCCCCAGTAGATCATCTCATTGTAGAAGGAGAGCTCGCACATCCGCGGCGCGAAGCGAAGCTTGCCGTGGCCGCGGACATAGAGCAGGATGAAGCCGAAGGCCTCAGAGTGCCGGTCGAAGAAGTACTCGTTGCGCTCGCGGTCGTAGTCGTCGCACACCTCGAGCACGTCGCGCTCCGAGCGGCAGCCGTGCAGCCGGCTCACGCGGCGCAGCGGAAAGTCCTTCAGCAGCTCCGGGACAGCGAGTACCGGGCGCGCCCCGCAGCACACGTACCAAACAGTGGACAGGTGCTTTACTAACTCAGTACTTGTTAGGAAAAGAAAAGGGCACAGACATCCATTATTCACTCTATCGCTAAATTCATCCCCTTTATCACAATTCCATTACAACTCATCTTATGCATCAGTATAAAGAGGGTGTGGGCACCACACCCCATGATAACCAGACTTCCTCTTTAAAACACCATCAAACATTGGCAAATAATTCAAACTGCTCTTAGCCCAATTCCTGAATACCAACAATAAAAGTTCAGAAAAATCTAATTAACCGGTTCCTGTTTGCTCAGTATTCGTATCTGCCTTTCTCCAAGGCTGGCGATTCGCCCTCAAGAGGGGCGTCTAGTGTGTGGACCAGAACCGGCTAGAGTTAGGGGAAGGGGCCGGAGGTGGAGGTAGTGAGGACCAAACCTCCCCCTGGCTGACCACGCCTGAGGCCTCACTGAGCCAGAACCCAGTTTGGCTCGGCCTCCCCGAGGCAAACAGGACGGAGACTGGACCGACGGACTCGACGGACAGACGCAACAAGACGGACGGGACGGGTAGAGAAGCAGTGCATCCTACCCGGAGGGCTCCCTCCCAGGGCCGGCGGAGTACCTGCTCCGGTCATCCAGGCTGCGGTTGTCGGCGCCGCGGCGCGCCAGTCCGGCAGGGTGCTGGCGCACAGCACCACCATGGACACGATCACGAACACCACCGACACGCTGGCCAGGATCTGCGCGGCCAGCGACGAGGTGGGCTCCTCAAAGGTCCGCCGCATGCGCTCCAGCCAGCGCCGGGAGGGGGCCGCCTCGGCACCGCCGGCTCGCGCGTCGTCCCGGCCCAGCGCGCCCGGTTCCTCGGCGGTGTAGAACGTGTAGGTGTCGGACATGCGGTCGTCGAGGCGGCGCTGGCAGCAGTACTCCAGGTGCGCGCCCTCCAGGCCCCAGTAGATCATCTCATTGTAGAAGGAGAGCTCGCACATCCGCGGCGCGAAGCGAAGCTTGCCGTGGCCGCGGACATAGAGCAGGATGAAGCCGAAGGCCTCAGAGTGCCGGTCGAAGAAGTACTCGTTGCGCTCGCGGTCGTAGTCGTCGCACACCTCGAGCACGTCGCGCTCCGAGCGGCAGCCGTGCAGCCGGCTCACGCGGCGCAGCGGAAAGTCCTTCAGCAGCTCCCGGGACAGCGAGTACCGGGCGCCGCCCACGTTCAGCACCACCGAGGCCGCCCCGCTGCGCCCGAAGGTCATGGTTGGCTGCCCCGAAGTCCCCGGAGCCCGAGGGCGCCGCCGCCGCCCCCTCCGGCCGCCGCGTTGGGCCTGCCTGCAGCTGGCCGACCGGGGAGCGCGCCGTCGGGGTCCGCGGGTGGTCCGGCCGGCTCTCCCTCCCGGCTGCGCGGCTGCCCTTCGCCGGCCCGAGGGCCCCTCGGCTCTAGCCTACTCGGCCGCCCAGCGCAGCCGCGAGCGACGCTCCCTCCGCACGGCGGTACCTGCGGGTGGCCGGGGAGTCCCCTCAGGCGCCAGCGCTGCGCCCCGCTGGCGGAGAAACAGGCTGCCAGCGCCGCCGCCCCTCGCGCCTGGGGGATGCTCCCTCCGAGGCCCGGGTGCTCTTTCAAGGCGGCGGCGCTGTCCCCCCTGGGGGGGCGTGCGCGCCGAGAGGAGGCGCCGGCGCTGGAGGGCTCTGGGTCCCCGGCGCTCCCTCCGGCCGCAGCTCCGGCTGGCGCCCCACCGCCGTCCAGAGGCAAGAGGCAAAGTGAGCAGGTTCGGAGGCGGCGGAGAGCCGGCTCCTGGAGGCGGGGGCGGGGCCTCCTCGCGGTGCCCCCGCCTTGCCTCCCGGCTCGGCTCCGCTCACTTCCCTCCGCGCGCCGCCCTCCTCTTCCCACCCGAGCCCGCACCTCGCTCGGGCTGGGATTCCCCGGCGCCCCGCCCTGGACCTCGGGCTCCCCGCCTCGTGACGCCGTCCTCCCCCTCCGCTCGCGCCTGCAGCGGCCGGGAGGGGTCCCCGGAGCAGGGACGCGCCGAGGCTGGAGACCGGAGTGGAACGGGTACCCCGCGCCTGGGGTCTCAGTTCCTGCGTCCCTCCCCGGATCATCGGGATGACTTGAGGAGTCCCCAAGGGCCCTTTTAACGGCTCCCCAAAAGGAGCCAGGAGGGTAAGGAGGAGTGAGGACTGGGGTGCAGGATTGAGGAGCGGGGACAGACGGCGTTGGGAGAGCTTTTTCCAGAAACTATCCGGAGCCCAGATAGGTTTCCGAGACCGCCCCAAGGAATTTCTCAGAGAAGGCACCCCAGCAGTTCTTTTCTTGCCGACTTTGTTCTTCCTTTCCCGGCGCTCAGACCCACGTACCGTGTGCTCCGAAGGCGGCCACACATCCCAGCACATAGCCTCGGTGCCACCTTCTCGCCTGCCCTCACTCGGAGGGGAGCGGCTCCAGCCCCCGCTTTCTAGGGCATGAGTCCCAAGAGAGCGCCTAAGTATAGCGCCCCTGGACCCCCCTTGTGACGCTCCCCGTAGAGTGGGGTGAAAGTCTGAGGAGAATTGTCTTGCCACTGGCAAGAACAGAATTTTGTCTCATCTTCGTCTGCATCCTCCTTTTCATAATGTCTTGATTTCCCCGTGCACCTCGGAGCCGGCTGCAGCACCGGCCCTCGAGCTTCAAGAGCCCTTTAAAGGCTCTGCAGAGCGTACGGCCCTGGGCACTGCTCGATGCCCGGGTGTGGGCTCCACTTTGGCAGGGATGATTTTAAACTGCTCCCAGCAAGTCACACGGCATCCGACACAGGCAGCCCTGCCCCCATGGGCCCCAAAGGGGGTAAGGCAAAGTGAGCAGGTTCGGAGGCGGCGGAGAGCCGGCTCCTGGAGGCGGGGCGGGCCCCCGCGGTGCCCCGCCTTGCCTCCCGGCTCGGCTCCGCTCACTTCCCTCCGCGCGCCGCCCTCCTCTTCCCACCCGAGCCGGCACCTCGCTCGGGCTGGGATTCCCCGGCGCCCCGCCCTGGACCTCGGGCTCCCCGCCTCGTGACGCCGTCCTCCCCCTCCGCTCGCGCCTGCAGCGGCCGGGAGGGGTCCCCGGAGCAGGGACGCGCCGAGGCTGGAGACCGGAGTGGAACGGGTACCCCGCGCCTGGGGTCTCAGTTCCTGCGTCCCTCCCCGGATCATCGGGATGACTTGAGGAGTCCCCAAGGGCCCTTTTAACGGCTCCCCAAAAGGAGCCAGGAGGGTAAGGAGGAGTGAGGACTGGGGTGCAGGATTGAGGAGCGGGGACAGACGGCGTTGGGAGAGCTTTTTCCAGAAACTATCCGGAGCCCAGATAGGTTTCCGAGACCGCCCCAAGGAATTTCTCAGAGAAGGCACCCCAGCAGTTCTTTTCTTGCCGACTTTGTTCTTCCTTTCCCGGCGCTCAGACCCACGTACCGTGTGCTCCGAAGGCGGCCACACATCCCAGCACATAGCCTCGGTGCCACCTTCTCGCCTGCCCTCACTCGGAGGGGAGCGGCTCCAGCCCCCGCTTTCTAGGGCATGAGTCCCAAGAGAGCGCCTAAGTATAGCGCCCCTGGACCCCCCTTGTGACGCTCCCCGTAGAGTGGGGTGAAAGTCTGAGGAGAATTGTCTTGCCACTGGCAAGAACAGAATTTTGTCTCATCTTCGTCTGCATCCTCCTTTTCATAATGTCTTGATTTCCCCGTGCACCTCGGAGCCGGCTGCAGCACCGGCCCTCGAGCTTCAAGAGCCCTTTAAAGGCTCTGCAGAGCGTACGGCCCTGGGCACTGCTCGATGCCCGGGTGTGGGCTCCACTTTGGCAGGGATGATTTTAAACTGCTCCCAGCAAGTCACACGGCATCCGACACAGGCAGCCCTGCCCGCGCAGTACCCGCCAGAGGCGAAACAGGTGAGTTGTAAGGCAAACAAAATAAGAACGGGGTGGGGTGGGGCGGGGTGGGAAGTGGTCATCTGACCTCGGAGTAAACCCAGCTGGTTACTGGGAAGGGTTTGACTTGCCCTTCACTTTTCATAGTTTTGTAGGATTGTCCAGTGCCCACTAGAGGTCACCATAAAGAGTCGTTTTAAAAGCTCTGATTCTACTGTGGATTCTTAGAGAAAAAGCAGACACCTAAAAATCGGAGTGCTCTCTCTAACAAAGTAAAATCACTCTGGGTGATTTTTTGTTCCTTTTTCTTTTAATTGAAGCGTATTTGATTTACAATGTTCCAGGTGTACAGCAAAATAATTCAGATATATATAGAGAGAAAAATATAAAGAGACACTATTTTTTTTCATATTTTTTCCATTAAAAAGTATTTTCAAGGTATTTAATATAGTTCCTTGTTGGGTGGTTTTTTAAAGGATGAAAATCTCCATAAGTTTTTTATACCCAGACTTGGATAATTTGTCTTAAAAGCACTTAATGTGATTAAAAACTGCAAAACGGGAGTCGTTTAACTTGCTAAGTAGCTACTAACCTATGAAAACCTCCTGAAAGAAGTGTTTCAAGACAGAATCAAGAGAAGCCATGAACTGGCAGAAAGAGCAGAGCATGCCCAATAACGAAGTCTCAGGTGTGGAGGATTAAAGTCTGAAAGAAAGCTAATACATTGCCTGACTTAAAGCATGGGGATCTCCACTGCAGAATTTAGCTTTCATCCAGTAAGCTAATAGGATCCCTGAAGGTTTTGAGAGTAGATCTGACTTCATCTCAGAAAGTGTCATTTGCCCCTTAGGTTATTCTAAGGAGAAGGCACTTCTGCAACCAAGGAATAGGGAACCCAACTCCTAAATCTCTGTAGATGAAGAAAGGTTCACTTCTGAGAAACACTGAAAGCAAGGACTCAACAGGGCTTGGAAATGATTTGTTGTAGAATATGAGGATGAAGAAAAGTTTGCAGCTGCTAGCCGAATGAAGAGCCTAGCTTCCCACCAGCAAGAGCTGATCCTCGGGGAGTCATTAAAAATATTTTCTAGAAGCAGTACAGGCAACAGAACACTGAACAACTATTTTGTCAATTATTTGCTTATATGTATTTCCTGTTCTCTATCTAAAATCTCTTTAAAGTCTGTTGATTGAACCAGTCGAAGAAATACCGTATTTTAGAAAACCAATTAATTTGATGACAATACAGTTTGTGTCTCCTTGGTGTATTTTCATAAAATATCTTAGAGAGAGGTTTAAATCACTTCATTTTGATTTTTATATCATCAGCCATGACTGCAGCAGCAATACCCAAGTCATTTTCTTAAAGAAAACAGTAAGATGCAGAAATGATTGGCTTGTCTCAATATAGTCTGGGTTTAGAAAACATTCTTAAAACCAGTTTTATTCCTTTGTACTTGAAAAGACTATGTTGAGAATTGATGTTGTCTTCATTGTCGTTGAGAATTATTCCCTTTAAATTATCTGCTGGATTCTAGATGATATTTAGGGTCTTCATATGTAAATCTTTAGACTGCATTCAAATTTAAAGGCATCAGGCAGAATTTTAGAGTTTGAAAGAGATTTTCTTGTCTTGGTTTATAAGTCTGTTATTTGGGGACAAGGAACAAGCCTTCAGAAATGCGACTGTAACTTGCCTGAGGTTCCCCAACCAGCAGCATCACGGTAGAGACAAGGCTGAAAGTGGGTTTTCTAATTCCAAACCCTAATCACTCCATCTCCAGAGCTTACACTGCAGCCACACTTCCTGTCTGATCTCTGCCCTCCAGTTCTTTCTACCATCTGTGAATCCTCTGTTATGTCACTGAACAGCTCTTCCTTTGCTCCCTTAGGTTATTTCTAAGGAAACATTGCCTGACTTAAAGCATGGGGATCTCCACTGCAGAATTTAGCTTTCATCCGGGAAAAAAACCAAGGTTTTGAGAGTAGATCTGACTTCATCTCAGAAAGTGTCATTTGCCCTTAGGTTATTCTAAGGAGAAGGCACTTCTGCAACCAAGGAATAGGGAACCCAACTCCTAAATCTCTGTAGATGAAGAAAGGTTCACTTCTGAGAAACACTGAAAGCAAGGACTCAACAGGGCTTGGAAATGATTTGTTGTAGAATATGAGGATGAAGAAAAGTTTGCAGCTGCTAGCCGAATGAAGAGCCTAGCTTCCCACCAGCAAGAGCTGATCCTCGGGGAGTCATTAAAAATATTTTCTAGAAGCAGTACAGGCAACAGAACACTGAACAACTATTTTGTCAATTATTTGCTTATATGTATTTCCTGTTCTCTATCTAAAATCTCTTTAAAGTCTGTTGATTGAACCAGTCGAAGAAATACCGTATTTTAGAAAACCAATTAATTTGATGACAATACAGTTTGTGTCTCCTTGGTGTATTTTCATAAAATATCTTAGAGAGAGGTTTAAATCACTTCATTTTGATTTTTATATCATCAGCCATGACTGCAGCAGCAATACCCAAGTCATTTTCTTAAAGAAAACAGTAAGATGCAGAAATGATTGGCTTGTCTCAATATAGTCTGGGTTTAGAAAACATTCTTAAAACCAGTTTTATTCCTTTGTACTTGAAAAGACTATGTTGAGAATTGATGTTGTCTTCATTGTCGTTGAGAATTATTCCCTTTAAATTATCTGCTGGATTCTAGATGATATTTAGGGTCTTCATATGTAAATCTTTAGACTGCATTCAAATTTAAAGGCATCAGGCAGAATTTTAGAGTTTGAAAGAGATTTTCTTGTCTTGGTTTATAAGTCTGTTATTTGGGGACAAGGAACAAGCCTTCAGAAATGCGACTGTAACTTGCCTGAGGTTCCCCAACCAGCAGCATCACGGTAGAGACAAGGCTGAAAGTGGGTTTTCTAATTCCAAACCCTAATCACTCCATCTCCAGAGCTTACACTGCAGCCACACTTCCTGTCTGATCTCTGCCCTCCAGTTCTTTCTACCATCTGTGAATCCTCTGTTATGTCACTGAACAGCTCTTCCTTTGCTTCATTTTCATCATCATTACCTAGACCAAGAATCTAAAGTGGCTAAGGACCTCTGCAACTGCAAACTGTCCTTACGATAAAGTTCACGCTGGTTCTTAGGGCCATCTCTAGATTCAAATCCTGGCTGCACAACTTATTTGCTAAGTAACCTGGACAAGTTTCTCGACCTTTTTAAGGCTCCATTTTCTCCTCCTTAGAATGGCAATAACGTGGCTCCATCAAAGGGGTAATGTGAGGATTAAATGAAATGATGCGAGGGTGGTATTGGGCTCAGTGCATGACTCCAGGAAAAAATATCTCGTTTTGCATATGCTTCTACCGGCCCAAGCAGGTCATGCTCATTCTTATTCCTGGACTGTAATTAAATACAGATCAGACAGGCAAATTGATTCATCTAAAAATGTGACCAATCACAAAACACAGTCAGAAACATGAAAATTTTATTGAAAAGTTGTGACCCATAAGCTGCTGAGTCTAGACTGAGCATGGATTCCTCCATCGCCTTGCATCGCACGACTGGATGTATTTAGGGTTCTGGAGCAAACCTAACCTCTTGAAGCCTCATTTCCTCATCTGGAAAGTGAGGATAATAGTAAGAGAGTTTTTGTGGGAAGCCGAGCTTGTGGTGGAACATTGAAAGGTCTCCGAACCCTCTGCCCAAAGCTTTATAAATTGAAATGCCCTGTGGCCAGCAGTGGTCCTTGCAGCTTACTTACCAACTTTGCCTTAAATTAGTTTTTTTGCTTGAGATTCTTAAAGGTTTGATATTTAGGGTCTTCATATGTAAATCTTTAGACTGCATTCAAATTTAAAGGCATCAGGCAGAATTTTAGAGTTTGAAAGAGATTTTCTTGTCTTGGTTTATAAGTCTGTTATTTGGGGACAAGGAACAAGCCTTCAGAAATGCGACTGTAACTTGCCTGAGGTTCCCCAACCAGCAGCATCACGGTAGAGACAAGGCTGAAAGTGGGTTTTCTAATTCCAAACCCTAATCACTCCATCTCCAGAGCTTACACTGCAGCCACACTTCCTGTCTGATCTCTGCCCTCCAGTTCTTTCTACCATCTGTGAATCCTCTGTTATGTCACTGAACAGCTCTTCCTTTGCTTCATTTTCATCATCATTACCTAGACCAAGAATCTAAAGTGGCTAAGGACCTCTGCAACTGCAAACTGTCCTTACGATAAAGTTCACGCTGGTTCTTAGGGCCATCTCTAGATTCAAATCCTGGCTGCACAACTTATTTGCTAAGTAACCTGGACAAGTTTCTCGACCTTTTTAAGGCTCCATTTTCTCCTCCTTAGAATGGCAATAACGTGGCTCCATCAAAGGGGTAATGTGAGGATTAAATGAAATGATGCGAGGGTGGTATTGGGCTCAGTGCATGACTCCAGGAAAAAATATCTCGTTTTGCATATGCTTCTACCGGCCCAAGCAGGTCATGCTCATTCTTATTCCTGGACTGTAATTAAATACAGATCAGACAGGCAAATTGATTCATCTAAAAATGTGACCAATCACAAAACACAGTCAGAAACATGAAAATTTTATTGAAAAGTTGTGACCCATAAGCTGCTGAGTCTAGACTGAGCATGGATTCCTCCATCGCCTTGCATCGCACGACTGGATGTATTTAGGGTTCTGGAGCAAACCTAACCTCTTGAAGCCTCATTTCCTCATCTGGAAAGTGAGGATAATAGTAAGAGAGTTTTTGTGGGAAGCCGAGCTTGTGGTGGAACATTGAAAGGTCTCCGAACCCTCTGCCCAAAGCTTTATAAATTGAAATGCCCTGTGGCCAGCAGTGGTCCTTGCAGCTTACTTACCAACTTTGCCTTAAAAAGTCCTGGTTCTGCCATTCATTTCTATTTCCAGCGGTTTGTAGAACACCGTTTTATTTCTCAGCATCTACAGAATCAGTGGATGCTCTAAACAGTCAACTTTTGAATGGAAACGTAAGTTTCTAGTGTCTCTGATTTTATGTAAGGGGAAGACACTAATGATTTCATCCACTATGAACAGTTACCCTTGTAGAAGAGCTACAACTTTCAGTAAACCACCGCAGAAGTGCCCCCCTACACGGACCCTGTTCTCATAGATGAGAAGCCACCAAGGGATGTTTCACCCCCATCCCATGCTAAAGTCCTTGCTCCATGACACTTTATGCTCTCATGTCAGCAGAAGGAACACTCTCTTTTTTAAATGTCTAGCCTTTAGAGAGTCACCGTGTATTCATTATACAGGAGGCAGGATTTTACCCCTACCCCCTTAGGGTTTTTAACTGAGCTTGAGAATTCGATTGACAGATTAACAGGAGAAAAACATGCAGATGTATTTATTATAAATTTTACATTGATACCAGTGCCCTCAGAAAGAAATGAAGACCCAAAAAAATGACAGAATCTAAATGTTTTTATACGAGGTTGAACAAAGAGAGGCAACTACAGAAAAGTAACTAAAATATCTGGGGGAGCTAAAGGAAGATAAGAATTATTTTAACCAAGTGTGTTTATACAGAATTCTCTCAGCTTCAGCTTCTGTCCTTGATGATAAGAATGGTATTTTCCTCCTGGTATAGGGAAGGCATCTTTCAAATGGGAGTTTTATCTCCTGCTTTTAGAAAGAAAAGGGGGGAGGGTCAGAGCACCCTTTTTGTACCTGATTTTTTTTAAGTGCTCAAAATAATCCTTTGCCAAAGTGACACATTTTGGGGTGCCATTTTCTGCTACCCTTCATCATTAACAGCAAAAAAAAAAACCCATTTTTTGGTTCCATTACAGAAAGGCCCCTCCCCTTTAGCTTCACCCAACCCATATACCCAGCCTGCTGCTACATTGCACTATGACGTGACGGCCCTTCTGCCCACTGTCACTCCAAGTCTCTTGCTTCTTTTTTTTTTTTTTTTTGACTGTGTTGGGTCTTCATTGTGGCCTACAAGCTCCTCATTGCTGCGTATGGGCTTTCTCTAGTTGTGGTGCACAGGCTCAGTAATTGCAGCTCAAGGGCTCTAGAGTGCAGACTCAGTAGTGATGCTGAGGCTTAGTTGCCCTGTTGCATGTGGGGTCTTAGTTCCAGGACAAGGGATCAAACCTGTGTCCTCTTCATTGCAAGATGGACTCATAAACACTGACCAGCAAGGAAGTCCCCAGGTCTGTTAACTTCTTACAGTGACCAAGAATTTTTTATATGTGGCACCTCTAGCTTAGCTTTCCACAAAATGCCTTTAACTATTACCCTCATTTTCCAGATGAAGAAAGAGGCTTCAAGAGATCACGCTTGGGGCTTCCCCTGGTGGTGCAGTGGGCAAGAAAACCGCCTTGCAGTGCAAGGGGCACCGGTTTGATCCCTGGCCTGGGAAGATCCCACGTGCCGCGGAGCGGCTGGACCAATGTGTCCAATTACCGAGCCGGAACTCTGGAGCGCATGCGCCCAGAGCCGGCGCTCTGTGACAACAGACACCACCGCGATGGGAGGCCCACAGGAGCCGAAGAACAAAGACTGATGAAAATAGATAAATGAAAGACCAATAGAAGTGGCCCGCCCGCTCCCCAACCCGACCCCCGCCCAAAATAAATAAATAAATAAAAGAAAAATGTAAAAAAAAAAAAAGAGATCACGCTTGCTTAAGGACCCACAACTCCTAGCAAGTACCAGGCCCACTAATGAAACCCAGAGTCTCCTCAGGCTCTTTTGCCTCCCATGCTGGCTCACTGCCAACTCTGCTGTCTATCCAGCATCAAACACTGCTGAGAAGGGAGGAGGGAGTTAGGTGATACCAGAGAGAGCCATCTGACAAATCTTAAATGTGGTTCGTTCTACAAGATATCTCATCTTCGACAAGTCACATTCATATCCTAAAATGTTTAAGGAGGCGATGATACAATACCTGCGTTTGGCTTCAAAATGATCAAGGGCAGGGGCAAGTGGATTGAGACCATAGGTGAAATAAGGTTAGCCATGAGTTGATCATTATTGAAGCTGAGTGATAGGGCTCATTTGATTAGTCTCTCTCCTTTCATATTTATTTGAAATTGTCCATCATAAAAAAAAAGGTTAAAAAATTTTTTTAACCTTGAGCTTCATTTAAACTTATTTGTAAATGTTGACAGTTATTGCTTCTGACTGGACCTGAATGCACTCTTTCACAATGTCTGTCACAAAGAATCCCTTCAATTTCTACAGAGTATAAAAGCTCAGCACGTTTGACCATGTCTATTAAAATTTTAAATGCATGCACCTAGTGAGCCAGCAGCTTTAACACCAGGAATTTAACCTACAACATGTGGTCACGTATTTCACAAAGACATACAGGTAAGGATCACTGCATTGTTTTCAATAGCAAAAGTCTAGGAACAATCTCAACATCCATGGTTATTTAAATAATGGCATATCTGTGAACTTAATGCTGTTGTTCATATAGACTCACATATAATAAGTTCTAAACCACATTGCTAAACCAAGAAAGCCTAGCTCCTGAGCTGGGATTGAATTATTCTCACTTTATATTAAAGACATATAGATATGGATGTAGATACATTATAAGATTTCTGAAAGGATACACGAAATACAGGATGGGTGGTGGTTTCTTGATTGAAGGACTGGGAAGAAATTCGGTAGAAAGGAGACCTACTTGTCATTGGGTATTATAAACCTGCTGTCTTTTTTTCTTTTTTAGCCCAGTGAAAGGATTGTGTCTTCAGTGATTTTTGTTTTTGTTTTAATGTAATTAAATGAAAGAAAGAAACTATTAACACATATCCTCTTACCAAATTCTCTCTTTTCCTTGGGCCATCTTTGATGTGTCCTGCCTCCCCCTCTGCTCAGTTACATCTGGGACTATGCACCTGCTAGTCCCTCAGCCCAGAACATTCTCGTTTAGAGCATTCTGATCTATCCAGCATCAAACACTGCTGAGAAGGGAGGAGGGAGTTAGGTGATACCAGAGAGAGCCATCTGACAAATCTTAAATGTGGTTCGTTCTACAAGATATCTCATCTTCGACAAGTCACATTCATATCCTAAAATGTTTAAGGAGGCGATGATACAATACCTGCGTTTGGCTTCAAAATGATCAAGGGCAGGGGCAAGTGGATTGAGACCATAGGTGAAATAAGGTTAGCCATGAGTTGATCATTATTGAAGCTGAGTGATAGGGCTCATTTGATTAGTCTCTCTCCTTTCATATTTATTTGAAATTGTCCATCATAAAAAAAAAGGTTAAAAAATTTTTTTAACCTTGAGCTTCATTTAAACTTATTTGTAAATGTTGACAGTTATTGCTTCTGACTGGACCTGAATGCACTCTTTCACAATGTCTGTCACAAAGAATCCCTTCAATTTCTACAGAGTATAAAAAGCTCAGCACGTTTGACCATGTCTATTAAAATTTTAAATGCATGCACCTAGTGAGCCAGCAGCTTTAACACCAGGAATTTAACCTACAACATGTGGTCACGTATTTCACAAAGACATACAGGTAAGGATCACTGCATTGTTTTCAATAGCAAAAGTCTAGGAACAATCTCAACATCCATGGTTATTTAAATAATGGCATATCTGTGAACTTAATGCTGTTGTTCATATAGACTCACATATAATAAGTTCTAAACCACATTGCTAAACCAAGAAAGCCTAGCTCCTGAGCTGGGATTGAATTATTCTCACTTTATATTAAAGACATATAGATATGGATGTAGATACATTATAAGATTTCTGAAAGGATACACGAAATACAGGATGGGTGGTGGTTTCTTGATTGAAGGACTGGGAAGAAATTCGGTAGAAAGGAGACCTACTTGTCATTGGGTATTATAAACCTGCTGTCTTTTTTTCTTTTTTAGCCCAGTGAAAGGATTGTGTCTTCAGTGATTTTTGTTTTTGTTTTAATGTAATTAAATGAAAGAAAGAAACTATTAACACATATCCTCTTACCAAATTCTCTCTTTTCCTTGGGCCATCTTTGATGTGTCCTGCCTCCCCCTCTGCTCAGTTACATCTGGGACTATGCACCTGCTAGTCCCTCAGCCCAGAACATTCTCGTTTAGAGCATTACATGGCCTCTGCCTTCATGTCAGTCAAGTGTCAGTTCTAATGTCACTTCCTCAGGGAAGGCTTCCCTGACCACTATTCTAGCATATCAATCAGTATATTTTAAGATTTTTTTACTTTATTTTTGGCCAGATTCTACATGGCTTGCAGGATCTTAGTTCCCTGACCAGGGACTGAACCCGAGACTGGGAACATGAAATCCTAACCACTAGACCACCAGGGAATTCCCTCAACCTTTTTTATTTTTATTTTTATTTTTTTTGAATTTTGGCCTCTTTTATTGGTTTCTTATTTATTTATTTTCATCCATCTTTATTCTTTGGCCTGTGTGGGCCTCCCATTGCAGTGGCCTCTCTCGCTGCAGAGCACCGGCTCTGGGTGCATGTGCTCAAGTGCTGGCTTACAATTAGACACACCGGTACAGCCGCTCTGCGACCTGTGGGGTCTTCCCAGGCCAGGGATAGAACCGGTGCCCCTTGCACTGCAAGGCGAACTCTACCCACTGAACCACCAGGGAAGCCCCTATTTTTTTATTTCCTTATCACTATTTTTTTAAAAATCACTTTGCTCATCTACCTGTTTCTTCTTTGTCATCTGCCTCCCTACCAGACTCTGTCACTCCTTTTGAGAGCAGGGGCCGTGGCTCTAGTTGACCATAGTGTCCCCAGCTTCTACAATAGTGCCAGGCTCCTTGTGGAAGCTCAATAACTATCTGTTGAGGGAAGGAATGAATGACTGCTACTGTTGATTAAAATAAGTATTCTCTGAGTGATGATCTGGCAGTATCTATGTATGCATACAGTGAGGCTGGAACGGACCAAGTTGAGAAATCCAGGCTCTTTCTGAAAAACCACTTCAATTTTGTTAAATGGTAATTAGCCCAGTGAAAGGATTGTGTCTTCAGTGATTTTTGTTTTTGTTTTAATGTAATTAAATGAAAGAAAGAAACTATTAACACATATCCTCTTACCAAATTCTCTCTTTTCCTTGGGCCATCTTTGATGTGTCCTGCCTCCCCCTCTGCTCAGTTACATCTGGGACTATGCACCTGCTAGTCCCTCAGCCCAGAACATTCTCGTTTAGAGCATTACATGGCCTCTGCCTTCATGTCAGTCAAGTGTCAGTTCTAATGTCACTTCCTCAGGGAAGGCTTCCCTGACCACTATTCTAGCATATCAATCAGTATATTTTAAGATTTTTTTACTTTATTTTTGGCCAGATTCTACATGGCTTGCAGGATCTTAGTTCCCTGACCAGGGACTGAACCCGAGACTGGGAACATGAAATCCTAACCACTAGACCACCAGGGAATTCCCTCAACCTTTTTTATTTTTATTTTTATTTTTTTTGAATTTTGGCCTCTTTTATTGGTTTCTTATTTATTTATTTTCATCCATCTTTATTCTTTGGCCTGTGTGGGCCTCCCATTGCAGTGGCCTCTCTCGCTGCAGAGCACCGGCTCTGGGTGCATGTGCTCAAGTGCTGGCTTACAATTAGACACACCGGTACAGCCGCTCTGCGACCTGTGGGGTCTTCCCAGGCCAGGGATAGAACCGGTGCCCCTTGCACTGCAAGGCGAACTCTACCCACTGAACCACCAGGGAAGCCCCTATTTTTTTATTTCCTTATCACTATTTTTTTAAAAATCACTTTGCTCATCTACCTGTTTCTTCTTTGTCATCTGCCTCCCTACCAGACTCTGTCACTCCTTTTGAGAGCAGGGGCCGTGGCTCTAGTTGACCATAGTGTCCCCAGCTTCTACAATAGTGCCAGGCTCCTTGTGGAAGCTCAATAACTATCTGTTGAGGGAAGGAATGAATGACTGCTACTGTTGATTAAAATAAGTATTCTCTGAGTGATGATCTGGCAGTATCTATGTATGCATACAGTGAGGCTGGAACGGACCAAGTTGAGAAATCCAGGCTCTTTCTGAAAAACCACTTCAATTTTGTTAAATGGTTGCCATCCTTGGCAGAGATCTTGGCTCTCCCTCTGGGTCACAGTGTATGCCAGATTCCTGCAAAAGCCCTGCTCACTTAGCAGGCCCCAACCCTGGGTCAATGGGTGTCCCTGTATGTCTTGCCCAGCAGGTGCTTTAGTTAGAAAAGTTCTTAGAAGCAGCTCCAGCCATGTCGGGTGCCAGCATCCACCATACCTCTCTCTGGAGGAAGGAAAAAGTGTGGACGCAGAGCAGGGACTGCAAGAAAAGAATTGTGTGTCATTGAACTGAACACTTTAAACGGACTGGTTGTGAATTCTATCTCAGTAAAGTTGTTTCTAAAAAAAATAAGCTGTCCAGAAAGGACTGGATATAGATCTAGGAAGTTCTGTGTGTCTTAGCTCACAAACTGTAGGAAACTTGGAAAGAAATTTTAAAGGCTGCTGTTCTGATAGTAGACAGACCTCTAGAGACCCAGCTGTCTGATCGGGTGCTCAAGATGAGCAGGTAAAGCTTCTCAACAAAGCAGCTCGTTAGCCCAGATGGGAAGAAAGTAGCAGGGCCAAGTAGAAAGCAAGGGATTTCCCCACTCTACCCCATCACATCACAGGGCATATTCACACAGCCCGAGAGAGGATTCTACTCACAGAAAAAATCAAAGACATTTTCAAAGTGAATGGCAAGTTCCCTGCTGTGTTCTATCCATTCTGCAAAGAGGAGAGCTGCATTCATCAACATTAATAAGCCAAAATTATTAATAACTGGTTTAGGAGTCAGCTTCCCAAAGCACCTGATGTTTTTAGCCTTCTGTCCCTATAACAATCTATTTCCCTTTGCCACAATCCAGCCTCCCTCCCCCTCTATGCGCCACACTATTATTTCTGCCTCAGAGGAAAGACTGGGGCTGGGGTTGACTGAAGCGAAGCGTATGATATTCCTGGAAATGATCTTCTCATTGTAGATGCAACCAAAATAGCATTGGTTCTGCACTTAATAATTGATACACTCTTCAACAGCAATTGCATTTTTCTCCAAGGTACAGGATTTAAAATACAGACTATTTTTCCTCCAGTTCTTAACTGGAGATAAAATAGTCCAGTTCTGGTATGTGTGATCCCATTACTTTTCTATGGCAAAAAAAAAAAAAAAACCCTAGGCATTTGCCTCAGTTTTCTCTGAGATACATGTTCTCACGGGTTAGAGAAAAAAAGAAAAAAAAGACGCTCTTAGTGGAAAGCTAAGAGGTATTGAAATCTGGAAGATTTACAGTTTTAAAGCCAAAGCAATTAGGTTGGTATAAGCCTGTCTCAGGCCTGGGTCAGAGAAGGAGCCTATGGCTCAGCAAAAAAATGCTGAAATAAGTGTTGGCTTTAACTCCATGTGCCCGTGTGGACGTGCAACCTCAGATCCTGTCCCCACAGGACCTTCCTCTGCCTACAAGAACCTTGCCCTCTGCTTGAGACTTGGTAGTACCTTAGGTCTTCCAAATAGGATTTTTCCTTTTCAGAGAAAAGTAATCACAAATAAAAATCTTTGTAACAGAAGAGCAGCTTTTTATACCCTTTCACTAGCTTCTATTGTGATGGATGAAATTGCAAGAACAATGGCAGCAGAGCAAATGTCCACATAAATCTACAAAGAAAGAAGAAAATAGGTTTACCAGGTTTCCTTTGATGATGACAAAGAATTCTTTTCTCTAGATGAGAGTGCCTTCCACTTTGACAATGTCAGTGACTGAGCTAGTGGTTTATCTCAATACTCACAAGTACTATGGAAAGAGAGAAATTGTGAATACAACTCCCACTGCCTATCAACTTCATAATTTAGCCAAAATTATTAATAACTGGTTTAGGAGTCAGCTTCCCAAAGCACCTGATGTTTTTAGCCTTCTGTCCCTATAACAATCTATTTCCCTTTGCCACAATCCAGCCTCCCTCCCCCTCTATGCGCCACACTATTATTTCTGCCTCAGAGGAAAGACTGGGGCTGGGGTTGACTGAAGCGAAGCGTATGATATTCCTGGAAATGATCTTCTCATTGTAGATGCAACCAAAATAGCATTGGTTCTGCACTTAATAATTGATACACTCTTCAACAGCAATTGCATTTTTCTCCAAGGTACAGGATTTAAAATACAGACTATTTTTCCTCCAGTTCTTAACTGGAGATAAAATAGTCCAGTTCTGGTATGTGTGATCCCATTACTTTTCTATGCCAAAAAAAAAAAACCCTAGGCATTTGCCTCAGTTTTCTCTGAGATACATGTTCTCACGGGTTAGAGAAAAAAAGAAAAAAAAGACGCTCTTAGTGGAAAGCTAAGAGGTATTGAAATCTGGAAGATTTACAGTTTTAAAGCCAAAGCAATTAGGTTGGTATAAGCCTGTCTCAGGCCTGGGTCAGAGAAGGAGCCTATGGCTCAGCAAAAAAATGCTGAAATAAGTGTTGGCTTTAACTCCATGTGCCCGTGTGGACGTGCAACCTCAGATCCTGTCCCCACAGGACCTTCCTCTGCCTACAAGAACCTTGCCCTCTGCTTGAGACTTGGTAGTACCTTAGGTCTTCCAAATAGGATTTTTCCTTTTCAGAGAAAAGTAATCACAAATAAAAATCTTTGTAACAGAAGAGCAGCTTTTTATACCCTTTCACTAGCTTCTATTGTGATGGATGAAATTGCAAGAACAATGGCAGCAGAGCAAATGTCCACATAAATCTACAAAGAAAGAAGAAAATAGGTTTACCAGGTTTCCTTTGATGATGACAAAGAATTCTTTTCTCTAGATGAGAGTGCCTTCCACTTTGACAATGTCAGTGACTGAGCTAGTGGTTTATCTCAATACTCACAAGTACTATGGAAAGAGAGAAATTGTGAATACAACTCCCACTGCATCAACATGAGTCAAGACTTTCAGTTTATAGGGGCTTCCTTGGTGGCTCACTGGTAAAGAATCTGCCTGCTAACGCAGGAGGCATGGGTTCAATCTGTGATCTGGGAAGATCCCACGTGCCTCGGAACGACTAAGCCCTTGCACCACATCTACTGAGCCTAGGCTCTAGAGCCTGTACTCTGAAACAAGAGAAGCCACAACAGTGAGAAGCCTGAGCACCTCAACTACAGAGTAGCCCCTGCTTTCTGCAACAGTGACCCAACATGGCCAAAAATGAATGAATTAATTTTTTTATAAAAAGACTTTCAATTCATAGCTCATTGCAGTTTCACCCTAATAACCAACTCAACACTGATGTTTATAATCTATATAGATTAAGAATATTCACATTATTGAGACAGCCCCTTACTTATAGGACCCTTAAGAAAACTAGTTTTTTGGTGATTTTATTTGACTGCATCAGGTCTTAGTTGCAGCCCTTGGAATCTTCATTGCATCGTGTGGGATTTTTCATTTTGTGGTATACAGGTTCTTCTGATTGTGGCATGCAGGCTCTCTGGATGAAGCGTGTAGGCTTAATTACTCCGAGGCATGTGGGATCTTTAGTTCTGCATTGAAAAGCGAATTCTTTTTTTTTTTTTCATTATTTATTCATTTTAATTGGAGAATGATTACAATATTGTGAGTTTCTCTTTTTTTTTTTTTTTTTTGCCTCTGAGTCATCCTTTATTTTTCATCCATCTTTTTATTCTTTGGCCCGTGTGGGTTTCCATCGCAGTGACCTCTCACGTTGCAGAGCACTGGCTCTGGGCACTTGCACTCCAGAGCGCTGGCTCATAATTGGACACACCAGCCTGGCCATTTCACAGCATGTGGGATCTTCCTGGACCAGAGGAGGAACCGGTGCCCCTTGCATTGCAAGGTGGACTTTTTACCAACTGGACTACCAGAAAAGCCCGAAAGGTGAATTCTTAACTGCTGGATTGCCAGGAAAGTCCCAGAAAACTCTAGTTTTGATGACACATTTTCCAGACTGTAAAATACTCACAAGTACTATGGAAAGAGAGAAATTGTGAATACAACTCCCACTGCATCAACATGAGTCAAGACTTTCAGTTTATAGGGGCTTCCTTGGTGGCTCACTGGTAAAGAATCTGCCTGCTAACGCAGGAGGCATGGGTTCAATCTGTGATCTGGGAAGATCCCACGTGCCTCGGAACGACTAAGCCCTTGCACCACATCTACTGAGCCTAGGCTCTAGAGCCTGTACTCTGAAACAAGAGAAGCCACAACAGTGAGAAGCCTGAGCACCTCAACTACAGAGTAGCCCCTGCTTTCTGCAACAGTGACCCAACATGGCCAAAAATGAATGAATTAATTTTTTTATAAAAAGACTTTCAATTCATAGCTCATTGCAGTTTCACCCTAATAACCAACTCAACACTGATGTTTATAATCTATATAGATTAAGAATATTCACATTATTGAGACAGCCCCTTACTTATAGGACCCTTAAGAAAACTAGTTTTTTGGTGATTTTATTTGACTGCATCAGGTCTTAGTTGCAGCCCTTGGAATCTTCATTGCATCGTGTGGGATTTTTCATTTTGTGGTATACAGGTTCTTCTGATTGTGGCATGCAGGCTCTCTGGATGAAGCGTGTAGGCTTAATTACTCCGAGGCATGTGGGATCTTTAGTTCTGCATTGAAAAGCGAATTCTTTTTTTTTTTTTCATTATTTATTCATTTTAATTGGAGAATGATTACAATATTGTGAGTTTCTCTTTTTTTTTTTTTTTTTTGCCTCTGAGTCATCCTTTATTTTTCATCCATCTTTTTATTCTTTGGCCCGTGTGGGTTTCCATCGCAGTGACCTCTCACGTTGCAGAGCACTGGCTCTGGGCACTTGCACTCCAGAGCGCTGGCTCATAATTGGACACACCAGCCTGGCCATTTCACAGCATGTGGGATCTTCCTGGACCAGAGGAGGAACCGGTGCCCCTTGCATTGCAAGGTGGACTTTTTACCAACTGGACTACCAGAAAAGCCCGAAAGGTGAATTCTTAACTGCTGGATTGCCAGGAAAGTCCCAGAAAACTCTAGTTTTAATGATGCCACACAGCCAATTTTCCCAGACTGTAAAATTGAGGTATACAAGTAACTTTGCCACTTTATATGACTCAGTTACCATGAGATTCCCCTAGAAGGTTTACTTTGCCCTCCCTTCTCACCTGCTAACTAATCAACTGAGCACATAGGAGAGGCTAGTGTTTTCAGCTACCCCTTCAGTGGACACCCCAGGGTTTTTTTTTCCTTTCTTTTTTTTTTTCTGAGAGGAAAATAAAGTTTATTAGAGTAGGGGAAGGGAGAGTTGCTGCCAGTACAGTGGGTCGGCTTAAGGGAGAAAATGGGAGCCGCTGCTAGGACAGCAGACCTGCTCAAGGGAGAGCCGACCCTAAGCAGGGGTCTTTGATCCATTTTATAGCTAAGGTCTAAGGAGTGGCATAGGGGTCTTAAGGATCATTGCTGATTGGATGGCTGGACATCCCGTTTTATCTCTGCCTTAGCAATCACCTTGTCAGATGTTTAAAGTGTTTATGCACCGTAGGGATTTATATTGCAAAAACACATTGGGATTGGAGGGATTGTAATGAACAAAATGAAAACTACCTGGTCCCTATTCAGAACTTGACTAAGAAAGGATTTGTAGTCATTTAACTTGAGTAGGTCTGTTTTCTTTCTTTAAGCAAGTCTCATTAAAACAGAACATTTCAAAGGCTAAAAAAATGAACCTTCCTGAGAGAACCTCTAGGAGGCATGGGAAGCTAAGAGCAGGAATGGACTCACAATTAAGAAGGCAAGGGGCCTCCAGAGGCTTCTCTGGTGGCTCAGTGTTAAAAACAAAAACAAACAAAAAAGTCTGCCTGCCAATGCAGTGAACACAGGTTCAAGCCCTGATGTGGGAAAATCCCACATGCCGTGGAGCAACTAGACCCTTGAGCCACAACTATTGAACTGTGTTCTCTAGCCCAGGAGCTGCAAGTACTGAAGCCCATGTACCCTAGAGCCTCTGCCTCAGCATGGGAAGCCTGCAAACTGCATCTATAGAGTAGCCCCTGCTCACCACAACTAGAGAAAGCCCATGCAACAACAAAGATCCAGCACAACAAAAGTAAATCAATAAATATGTTTTTAAAATATTTAAAAAAGAAGAAGAAGAAGGCAGTGCCTCCAGAGGCCACCTGACCGGCCAGTTATGACACTACACCTAAAGCTACCAAGAGACTGAGCACTAAGGCAGAATATAATCACACTTAACAGGACTTTCAGAAATATTCTTTGGATAGCTACAAAGGATAGAGATAAGAGTAAAACTTCCAGGCAGAGGAAGAGGGCCACCAGGAGGGACACATGGAAAATTAGACCCAGATGACGTGAAGCCCAGATGATGACTACTGGAGTCAGTGAGCTGGAAATTAGGAGAACCTGAGAGGGCCACGTATCCCAGGCTGGTCCTTGGGGTAAATGGGAACCCTTGCCCAGGAAGACCCTGGGAGGACCTCAGACTCCCATCAGACCCAGCAACACTGGCCCGCTTCCTCCACTCTGGCTAAGAGGAAGAAGTGAGAGCTTGAAGAATCCCAGGTCTGCAATAATGACAACTGGGCAAATTATGGCTATCTTAGGATAAGAACATTGCATTCAGCTCACTATTTCTAGACTGTTTGTAAAAATTCTATATTTTTTCATTTGTGTGTGTGTGTGTATTTTAAAAAGCACTTTCTGTAAAAGTTCAGTCTGTGTTAAACTGAAGGGACAGGAATTTTTGGCCATGCTTCTGCTTAAGGGTGGCAACGGCAAAGATAAATTATTGAAAAACACCATAAATACCACTCCCATTTCTTTCAGTCCAGACTTTTCATTAGGCACTGAAAACGGATGTATCTTCGTGAAACTCAAGCCTTTTCTGGTTCAGAGTCACAATCCAACCCAGTTCTCTAGATGTCCAGGTGATACCCTCTCCCCTACCACTACAAAGGTTTTATAAAATTCTAATTTTTACAGGTTTACAAACTCAAGGCAAATGTTATAGTTTTATTTACAAAATGGCAATACCTTTACATTAGGAAAGAAGGAAATGACTGCAAGATCTTACATCTAGACTTGAAATGCTTATTGTGATTGAAGAATCTAGTCCTCGGTCTTCTTCATGGACATCAATCTGGCCAAAGCCTATTTAAGCAGATTCAAAGTGTAGAGAGACGAGAATTTTCTGGCAGTTCAGTGGTTAGGATTCAGCACAATCTCTGGTTGAGAAACTAAGATCCCACGAGATTCATGGCACAGCCAAAAATTTAAAAATAATAATAAAAAGGAAATGTAGGAAGAAAGCAAATGCGAGAGAATGGGTAGCAAAGCATACAAAGAAATTAGAAGCCGAAATGGAAACAAAAGTAGGCTTATGAATATAATATGCTCTACCTTAAGTCAGGAATAATGAAGGACTAAAATACGGTTGAGCCCACCCAGTGCCCAGATTGTAGTTTCCAATAAAAGGAACCAGGACTCCCTGGAGAAATGGCTGATTTTAGTACTGGGACACATAACTAAATTGCCAGAAAGTAAGGAAGTACTAAAAAACAAAATGGACTTCCCTGATAGTCCAGTAGTTAAGACTCCTCACTCTCACTGCAGAGGCCACACGTTCCATCCTTCTCTCCTTGTATGCCTTGCAGAGCAGCCAAAAAAAGAGACAGTTATCACAATGATGGTGGTATGTCAAGTGAAAAAGCTACCAATGGCCAGAGGTAGAATAATTTGAGTAAAAAAATAAAGTAATATTGGATTATAACCCAAAGGAAGAAATAAATATCCATGAAGTCATATTAATATAAATAAATCATTGGTCAAATAAATAGGGAGAAAAGATAAATTTCCCATGCAGAATAATCCTAAATAATTTGTGTAAGTGCTCCATGCTCAGAGGTTGTAGAGGTTGCTCATAGAGACAAAGAGAAAGGTGGGAAAAAAGAGTAGGTGGGAGGAAACTGACCACTTCAGCCGGGTGAGGAGGGTCAACATCACTAATGATATAAGGTGAGGAGAATAGCATTTCACTTCCATGGTCTTTCTCCTAAAAACCCACAGCCTTGGTCTAATCATGAGAAAAACATCAGAAATATCCTGATAGAGGGACATTCTAAAAATACCTGACTAGTAGTCCTCAAAACTGTCAAGGTCACTGAAAACAAGGAAAGTTTGAGAAACTGTCATAGCCAGGAGAACTTAAGAAGACATGACAACTAAATGTGCTGTGGTACCCTGGATGGGATCCAGGGACAGAAACAAGGACATTAGGTTAAAAACTAAAGAAACCTGAATAAGCTATGGACTGATAGTCAATGATAATGTCCTGAATTGGTCCATTAACTATAACAAATGTGCCATCCTGGTGTAAGTTGTTCATTATAGGAGAGGTTGAGTATAGGGTATATGGAAATTTTCTGTACTACTTTCTCAATTTTTTCCGTAAGTCCAAAATTATTCTGAAAATAAAGTTTGTGCTTTAAAAAAAATGCAGTGGGTTTAAGAAAATATATAGACACAAATCAGAGTAGCACATTCATGACAGATCTCAAAAGGTGAAGGTAAGTTGTCAGAGACACTTTTAGTAATAGTTACTCAAGGATCTGACTGTTCCTCAGTTTACCTTGATGGCAGTGTTCCACCTATGCCCTCAAAACTATGTTCCCAACTCTACATATGCAGTCTCTTTCTAAATCTTCCATCCTTTTTCAATTGCCCATAGAACATTTCCATCTGGATGTTGTGCTGTTGTTCAGTTGCTCAGTCATGCCCAGCTCTTTGAGACCCCATGGATTGTAGCATGCCAGGCTTCCCTGTCCTTCACCATCTCCTGGAGCTTGATCAAACTTATGTCCATTGAATCAGTGATGCCATCCAACCATCTTGTCCTCTGTTGTCCCCTTCTCCTTTTGCTTTCTATTTTTCCCCGTATCAGGGTCTTTTCAAATGAGTTGGTTTTTCGTATCAGATGGCCAAAGTATTGGAGCTTCAGCTTTAGCATCAGTTCTTCCAATAAATATTCAGAGTTGATTTCTCTTAGGATTGACTGGTTTGATCTCCTTGTAGTCCAAAGGACTCTCAAGAGTCTTCTGGAGCACCACAGTGTGAAAGCATCATTTCTTTGGCTTCTTTATGGTCCAACTCTTACATCCATACATGACTGCTGGAAAAACCATATCTCTGACTATATGGACGTTTGTCAACAAAGTATGGTCTCTTTTTTAATACGTTGTCTAAGTCTATCATAGCTTTTCTTCCAAGGAGCAAGGATATTTGTATTTCATGGCTGCAAGTAACCATCCATAGTGATACTTTGGAGCCCAAGAAAATAAAGTCTGTCACTGTTTCCATTGTTTGCCCATCTAATTGCCATGAAGTGATGGGACCAGATGTCGTGATTATAGTTTTCTGATTGTTGAGTTTTGTTTTGGGGAGTTTTTTGGGGCCACTTCTATTGGCCTTTCATTTATTTCCATCTTTGTTCTTTGGCCTGTGTGGGTCTCCCATCACAGTGGCCTCTCTCGCTGCAGAGCACTGGCTCTGGCCACATGCACTCCAGAGCTCTGGCTCAGTAGTTGGACACATCAGTCCAGCCGCTCCGCAGAACGTGGGATCTTCCCAGGCCAGAGATCGAACCGGCACCCCCTCTACTGCAAAGCGATGTCCTTACCCACTGGACCATCAGGGAAGCCCTGAATGTTGAGTTTTAAGCCAGCTTTTTCACTGTCCTCTTTCACCTTAATCAAGAGACTCTTTAGTTCCTTTTCGCTTATTGTCATAACAGTGGTGTCATCTGCATATCTGTAGTTACGGATGTTTCTCCCAGTAATCGTCATTCCAGTTTGTGCTTTATCCAGTCCAGAATTTCACATGATGATCTCTGTATATAAGTTAAATAAGCAGGGTGACAATATACAGCCTTGAGGTACTCCTTTCCCAATTTAGAACCAGTCCATTGTTTCATGTCCAGTTCTAACTATTGTTTCTTGACCTGCATATAGGTCTTTCAGGAGGCAGGTAAGATGTTCTGGTATTCCCATCTCTTTCAGAATTTTGCAATTTGTTGTGATTCATACAGTCCAAGACTTTAGTGCAGTCAATGAAGCAGAGGTAGATGTTTTTCTGGAATTCTCTTGCTTTTCTATGATCCAACAGATGTTGGCAATTTAATCTCTGGTGCCCCTACCTTTTCTACATCCAGCAATTGGATATTCTCAGTTCAAGTACTGTTGAAGCCTAGCTTAAGGATTTTGTGCATACCATGACTCTTACATCCATACATGACTGCTGGAAAAACCATATCTCTGACTATATGGACGTTTGTCAACAAAGTATGGTCTCTTTTTTAATACGTTGTCTAAGTCTATCATAGCTTTTCTTCCAAGGAGCAAGGATATTTGTATTTCATGGCTGCAAGTAACCATCCATAGTGATACTTTGGAGCCCAAGAAAATAAAGTCTGTCACTGTTTCCATTGTTTGCCCATCTAATTGCCATGAAGTGATGGGACCAGATGTCGTGATTATAGTTTTCTGATTGTTGAGTTTTGTTTTGGGGAGTTTTTTGGGGCCACTTCTATTGGCCTTTCATTTATTTCCATCTTTGTTCTTTGGCCTGTGTGGGTCTCCCATCACAGTGGCCTCTCTCGCTGCAGAGCACTGGCTCTGGCCACATGCACTCCAGAGCTCTGGCTCAGTAGTTGGACACATCAGTCCAGCCGCTCCGCAGAACGTGGGATCTTCCCAGGCCAGAGATCGAACCGGCGCCCCCTCTACTGCAAAGCGATGTCCTTACCCACTGGACCATCAGGGAAGCCCTGAATGTTGAGTTTTAAGCCAGCTTTTTCACTGTCCTCTTTCACCTTAATCAAGAGACTCTTTAGTTCCTTTTCGCTTATTGTCATAACAGTGGTGTCATCTGCATATCTGTAGTTACGGATGTTTCTCCCAGTAATCGTCATTCCAGTTTGTGCTTTATCCAGTCCAGAATTTCACATGATGATCTCTGTATATAAGTTAAATAAGCAGGGTGACAATATACAGCCTTGAGGTACTCCTTTCCCAATTTAGAACCAGTCCATTGTTTCATGTCCAGTTCTAACTATTGTTTCTTGACCTGCATATAGGTCTTTCAGGAGGCAGGTAAGATGTTCTGGTATTCCCATCTCTTTCAGAATTTTGCAATTTGTTGTGATTCATACAGTCCAAGACTTTAGTGCAGTCAATGAAGCAGAGGTAGATGTTTTTCTGGAATTCTCTTGCTTTTTCTATGATCCAACAGATGTTGGCAATTTAATCTCTGGTGCCCCTACCTTTTCTACATCCAGCTTGTACATCTGGATATTCTCAGTTCAAGTACTGTTGAAGCCTAGCTTAAGGATTTTGAGCATTACTTTGCTAGCATGTGAAATGAGTGAAATTGTGTGATAGTTTGAACATTCTTTGACATTGCCCTTTGGAAATGGAATGAAAACTGACTTTTTTCCAGTCAACTTGTCCCAGAACGAATCAACGACCCTCATTATTTCCTATCTTGTGTAATTGTACAACCACCCACCTGCCTCCATTCTGCACAGCCTCATGCCTCAGGATTCTCTCACCCATAAGTAAAGGAGAACATCTGTGTGGTACTTCCCTAGAGGTTCAGTGGTTGAGACTTCATCTTTCAATATGGCAGGTACAGGTTTGATCCTTGTTCTGGAAACTGATATCCCACATGCCTCGCTGCTAAAAATCTAAAGTTTAAAACAGAATCAGGTCTTCCCTGGTGGTCCAGTGGGTAAGGACACTGCCTTGAAGTGCAGGGGGTGCCAGTTCAATCCCTGGCCTGGGAAGATCCCATGTGCTGCGGAGCAGCTGGACCAATGTGTCTAATTACCGAGCCAGAGTTCTGGAGCACATGTGCCCGGAGCTGGTGCTCTGTGACAACAGAGGCCACTGCAAAGGGAGGCCCACACAGGCCAAAGAACAAAGATGGATGAAAATAGATAAATGAAAGACCAATAGGCTTACAATGGCATGGGGCGATGGTCCGGAGGGGTGGGATGGGGGGAACTAGGGGGCTGAGGACCAGGGATATGCATATGACTGATCTGGGAACATACATGTCTGTGAACAACAAAACTCTGTAAAACCTTTAAAATAAAGAATAAAAAAAAAAAAAAACAATAGAAGTGGCCTGCCCACCCCCTCCCTCCCCAACCCCCCCCCAAAAAAAGTTTAAAAAAAAAAACACAACAAAAACAAAATCAATATTGTAACAAATTCATTAAAAATGGTTCACTTTTTTTTTAATCTTTAAAAAAAAGAGAGAGATATCACACATATCACACATATCTGTGTGATATGAACAGGTTCACCAAAACTGGTCCCTCCATGCCTCATTGAATCATTTGTACTTTTTCCTATCTCAAGCCACGCCTATTATTGGTTCTGCCTCATTCTTTGGTTCCTCTTCTTCCTGGCCTTTCCAAGAAGGAGGACCAGACATCTCAGCTTCTCCCTTTGCCCTCCAGTCCTTGACTTCCGTCAGTAAATATCTCATTCCTTGTCCTGGCATCTTCTGGAACTGACAGACCAGGGACAAACCCTTTAATTAGTTTCACATCTCTGGAACTGACTGTGGTAGGCTTCCTGGAAGATGATTCCCAATGATTCCAGGTGGAAATCCTCTTCCCTTCAGTGCAGATTGGGCATAAAGACTCCCTTCTAACAAAATACAGCAAAAGTGATGAGATGTTATTTCAAAGATTAGGTCACAAAAAGACGGTGGCATCCATCTTGGGAGTTCTCTCTTCTGTCTCCAAAGGAAGTCTTCATCTCTCTGAGTGAAGTTATGTTTTAAGGTGCTCTTCGGGGAAGCCAACATGGCAAGAAACTGATGTCTGTGCCAACAGGGAGGACCTGAGATCTGTCAGCAGCCATGTGAGTGAGTTTGAAGGTTCTACTCCTTGTAGAACCTCATAGTGACTAGGGCCCCAGTCAGCAAATTGACTGTAGCCTGGTAAAAAATTGTGGACCATAGGCACCCAGCTAAGCCATGCCCCAGTTCCTGACCACAGGAATTCCCTGGTGCCCCAGTGATTAAGACTTTGTGCATTCACTGCAGAGGCCTGGGTTCAGTTCCTGGTCAGGAAACTATGATTCCTCAAGCCGTGCAGCATGGCCAGAAAACAAAAACTGAGGTAGTAACTGTTATTTGGGGTTGCTAAGTTTTAAGAGAATTTGTTAGACAGCAATAAATAACCAATACCTTCCCAAAGCTTTGTAGTACCTTCATGGACAACTCATATTGGCTATAGCCCAATGGCACAGACAATATCATTACAAAGAGCCATGGGTGCACAGAAGGAAAGAAGGAGACTCAAGAGCAGACAAAAGGAACCCTTTTCTTCTCATTTATTCAAGCCAGTTTGGGAAACTCTTTGTGAGACTGGCTGATCTAGGCTGGCTAGTTGCCAGATAATTGTACCAAACTCCTTCTCTGGCAGCCAAGTCTAGCTGTCCATGTTCCCTATACAAAGAGATAATGTGGTAGTCTTTCCAGCCAAGTAATGGAGGCCAACAGAGTATTTTTCGTCATCTTAAACCCACCTGGGGAGACAAGTAGAGCTAGTTGCAGCTAGCCTTGCTCCTTAACTCCAACATGCAATAGGATTGTAAAGGGCTCCTCTGTAAAGAATATAAGATATCTGTGTCTCCAGTTTGAGAGGTAGAGCACTGGGCATCACCAAGAAGGTCAGGGCAGAGGAGCAGTGGTTCTCGGCAGAAGGCCTGCTCTGGAATAATGTTGCTGTTGGCATCCACTTTGAGGAAGAAGTCGTCAATCCCTCTGGACTGAGATACCTAGGCAAAGCACTTGGCCAAAGTAGAGGGGTCCCCTGCTTCTGGCTTAGGAAAGAGCGGAAAGCCGTGTATGATCTTAGTGGTGAAATAGAGACTGGATGGAGCCTCCGCTCACCCCTCTGATCCAAGCACAAATGAAGGCAGGAGCTCCTCCAGAAGCCTATAGACCACACTTATGTTGGGAGTTTAACAGACCCTCAAGGGGCCTCCCAAAGCTTCTTGGGAAGTTGTAAAACATAAAAGCAGCAAGCCGGGACTCTGCCAAGATGACCACTGCCCGTGGTGTGTTCCAACTTATACACATTCTCACAACCACCTGCAAGGGCTCAGCTGCTTTGAATAAGCTGTCCAACTCTGGCTGCTGCATTGCCCCTCCTGGGCATCAGCATTTCAGACTGAAGCTTGCAAGGCTTCCTGAACCAGGATGTGGTCAGGTATTTGGATAATAATCTATGTGACAGTTTTCCTTTCCCTGAAACAGGTCCAGTACATGGTGGCACCCAGGGGTCATTTATGTGTCTCTCCTCCCTGCTCCTGGCTGGGACTCACAGATAGGGGCTGACAGCTGGTCCAGCCTGAAACAGTCACATTCTCCTGCCTGTAAATCTGGAGCACTCAATGAATCAATCACCTGGGTGCACAGAAGGAAAGAAGGAGACTCAAGAGCAGACAAAAGGAACCCTTTTCTTCTCATTTATTCAAGCCAGTTTGGGAAACTCTTTGTGAGACTGGCTGATCTAGGCTGGCTAGTTGCCAGATAATTGTACCAAACTCCTTCTCTGGCAGCCAAGTCTAGCTGTCCATGTTCCCTATACAAAGAGATAATGTGGTAGTCTTTCCAGCCAAGTAATGGAGGCCAACAGAGTATTTTTCGTCATCTTAAACCCACCTGGGGAGACAAGTAGAGCTAGTTGCAGCTAGCCTTGCTCCTTAACTCCAACATGCAATAGGATTGTAAAGGGCTCCTCTGTAAAGAATATAAGATATCTGTGTCTCCAGTTTGAGAGGTAGAGCACTGGGCATCACCAAGAAGGTCAGGGCAGAGGAGCAGTGGTTCTCGGCAGAAGGCCTGCTCTGGAATAATGTTGCTGTTGGCATCCACTTTGAGGAAGAAGTCGTCAATCCCTCTGGACTGAGATACCTAGGCAAAGCACTTGGCCAAAGTAGAGGGGTCCCCTGCTTCTGGCTTAGGAAAGAGCGGAAAGCCGTGTATGATCTTAGTGGTGAAATAGAGACTGGATGGAGCCTCCGCTCACCCCTCTGATCCAAGCACAAATGAAGGCAGGAGCTCCTCCAGAAGCCTATAGACCACACTTATGTTGGGAGTTTAACAGACCCTCAAGGGGCCTCCCAAAGCTTCTTGGGAAGTTGTAAAACATAAAAGCAGCAAGCCGGGACTCTGCCAAGATGACCACTGCCCGTGGTGTGTTCCAACTTATACACATTCTCACAACCACCTGCAAGGGCTCAGCTGCTTTGAATAAGCTGTCCAACTCTGGCTGCTGCATTGCCCCTCCTGGGCATCAGCATTTCAGACTGAAGCTTGCAAGGCTTCCTGAACCAGGATGTGGTCAGGTATTTGGATAATAATCTATGTGACAGTTTTCCTTTCCCTGAAACAGGTCCAGTACATGGTGGCACCCAGGGGTCATTTATGTGTCTCTCCTCCCTGCTCCTGGCTGGGACTCACAGATAGGGGCTGACAGCTGGTCCAGCCTGAAACAGTCACATTCTCCTGCCTGTAAATCTGGAGCACTCAATGAATCAATACCAAGCCTGGGGGCTTGGGGCTTAGGGAGCTGAGTCCAGAGTATTGCCCTAGAGAACATGTCCATGACCTCTAGCTGCTGAGGTCCCTGTAGCTATGCTATTCCTATTCTTTCCAAGCCTTGATTACTTAGCTCCTTGATTTCAGTTCTACAGAAGCCTTCCACTAAACTCTCAATAATATTTTCTTTCAACAACATATATTTATTGGGCACCATTTGTGTGTAGTAGTTACTATGCTAGATTCTGGAAATTTGGGAATGCCAAGTTGAATTTATAAAGATTTATCTATTTATTTATTTATTTTGGGCGGGGGTTGGGTTGGGGAGGGAGGGGAGCAGGCGGGCCACTTCTATTGGTCTTTTCATTTCTCTATTTTCATCCGTCTTTGTTCTTTTGGCTCCTGTGGGCCTCCCATCGCGGTGGCCTCTGTTGTCGCAGAGCACCGGCTCTGGGCGCATGCGTTCCAGAGCTCCGGCTCGGTCACTGGACACATCAGTCCAGCCACTCCGTGGCACATGGGATCTTCCCAGGCCAGGGATCGAACCGGCGCCCCTTGCACTGCAAGGCGGTGGGTGTCCTTACCCACTGGACCACCAGGGGAAGCCCCAAGTTGAATTTTTAATTAGTCTTTCTCCTAAAGGAGTTCATAGTTCAATCTATATTCCTTGAATGTAGCTTCAAAATGCTGAATGTTAAAAATAAAGGGGCTTGGAATTCCCTGGTGGTCCAGCAATTAGGACTCCACATTCTCGCTGCCAAGGGAGTAGGTTGGGAGCAGTTCAGTCCCTAGTCAGGGAACCTGCAAGTCGAGCAGTATGGCCCTCCCCCCAAAAAAATGTGGGCTGACACAGGGACTTTTCCTCCCTCCCTGCTGCTGGAATCTGGACAAGGCAAATTAGAAAAGGGTGGGAAGCCATGATGTGATCTTAATGGTGAAATAGAGACTGGATTGAGCCTCCATTCATCCCTCTGGTCTAAGCACAGCTAGGTGAAGGCAGAGGCTCCTTTGAAGGCAAAGACCCCATTTCAAGCAGGGAGATAGGGAAGACACAGCAGATGAAGAACCACAGGAGGAAAGAACCTAGCCTCTAAATGACCTCCATAACCAGTTACTTTAAAAGAAAAAGAAAGAAAGAAAGAAAAAAGGCAGAGTTACCTGCTGACCTAAACACTCATTTCTGACTTTATGTGAGAGAGTAATCAGCTTCTTTGCTCTTTCAACCACTGAATTTGAGAATTCTCTTTTAAGTAATAATTGGAACCCCCGTCTCTCGCAACGAATACAGTCAACTCCCCAGTAACAGAGACACAGTGTTATCGTGGCCTGAGGTGGCCATCCTAAGCCAGGGCATGCTGACTCTAGTGAAAGTGATCATGGGTCTAGATTGGAATCTCTTCAAGGCATCAAAGACACAGAACAGTTCCTGGGTTTGTAGGCTATACCTCTGATCTGATTCCTGTCTTTCCTACAACTTCCCTTTGATTGGTCTCCCGGAAAAAGGTTTGTATTCACCCAGAATGGTTGCACCCATCATTTGGGGGATGTTTAAGACCCTCTTCATCCCTGTGTCTCTGCCTACAGACTTTGATCCATGATTTATACTAGAGACAGATGCCTCCATTCTTGGATGCTACATTCTCTCAGAATCTGTAGCCACCAAGGCCCTAAAACTGATGGAAGAGAAAAAAAAAATTTCTGGTTATTATTAAAAATAGAGAGGCACCTTCAGTAAGACTACTTTCCAGATCTGAAGGCCAACTTTCAACCTAAAGGCCCCAGTACTCTATCACGTGCAGTTGAATTATCAAAGCATAAACCCTTTTGTTTCTCTTGAGGGTGAGGCCTGGCAGGTGCATGGAGTCCAATTACTTCTGCATTTTGATTTTAACCTCTCCTTTGCCCTAGAGAATGAACCACTGTGTCATTCCATGCTCTCCCAGGTAACCCTAGTGCCCAGGACTCCAAATGCCCCCTGAAGACGTCCACAGGCAGAAAACCCCACCCAGACCTAGAAATCATTGCCCAGAACCAATGCCAATCTGATACCCAGGAGCTCTATCACCCAGTCATAGCCCCGGAGAAAGTCAGGTGCAGGGGTGGCTGCCAACTCCCATAGGGTGTTGTTTGCCCTTCTGAGTGAGGTCAGGAGGGAGATTCATGACTCTGCCAGTGTCTTACATTTACCTGGAGGCATCCAGGGTCCTGCCAAGATGACTGACACATTTTGTGGAGTGTCTCATGGCCCTGCCAGTACTCAGTGTGCTCTGCCCTGTGAACCTAGACAAATGACAGGTGCTCTGAGGACAGCCATATTCACCCTCCTGATGCTTGGGCACCCTGAAAGATGGTCTCGGCTAGGATTTGTTTCCAAACCCCCATTATGTCTGGACTATGATTTATTCATTTTGTTGTTCTTCCATTCAATGTTTATAGAGAAATTCCTATGTGCTAGGCACTGTTCTGTTATCAGAGAGTATGGTAAAGAATAAAATGAAGTCTCGATAGCTTGGGAGCTTATGTTCAACTGGAGAAAAGAAAATGATACATTAAAAAGTAAATACAGGGAATTCCCTGGGAGTCCAGTGGTTAGGACTTTGATTCACTTCCAGGGCCTGAGTTCAGTCCCTAGTCAGGGAACTAAGATCCTATAAACTGTGAAGTGCAAGGGCTTCCCTCCTAGCTCAGTGGTGAAGAGTTCGCCTGCCAGTGCAGGAGACACAGGCTTGATTCCTGATCTGGGAAGATCCCACATGCTGTGGAGCAGCTAAGCCCATGAGCCACAATGACTGAGCCTGTGCTCTAGAGCCTCGGAGCCACAACTATTGAGCCCATGTGCCCTAGAGCCTGAGTTCCACAACAAAAGAAGTCATGGCAACGAGAAGCCTGCTCACCTCCACTAGAGAGTAGCTACAACTAGAGAAGAGCCTGTATCAGCAGTAAAAACCCAGAATAACCAAAAATAAATAAATAAATAAAATTTTAAATAAGTTAAAAAAAAAACAACTGTGCAACCAAAAAAAAAAAAAAAAGGTAAACATATACAATACCTGCTAAGGTTTCCCTGGTGGCTCGGTGTTAAAGAATCCAGCTGCCAATGCAGGAAACATAGATTCTATCCCTAGTCTGGGAAGATTCCACATGCCGCAGAGCAGCTAAGCCTATGCACCACAACTATTGAGCCTGCATTCCAGACCTGGAAGCTGCAACTACTGAGTCCACATGCCACAAATACTGAAAACCCCACACCCTAGAGCCCGTGCTCTGCAACAAGAGAAGCCAGCTCAATGAGAAGCCTGAGCACCACAACTAGAGAAAAGCCCACACAGCAACGAAGACCCAACTTAGCTCCTCACAACTGTGAAATAAAATTTAGTAATAATTTTCTTTAAGTAAATAAACATTACATTTGATGCTGAAGAGTGCTGTGAAGAAAAAGCAGGATCATAGTGCTAGGTGCTCTTTGAGATAGGGTGATCAAGGAAGTCCACTGCATTCAGCAGAAACCTCAGTGAAGGACAGGAGTGAGGCGTGAGGATTTCTGGAGAACAGGGAAGAGGTGCAAAGGCCCTGAGGCAGCAACATGCTAAGTGTGTTGGAGGAATACAAAGGAGACCCGCTTAACTATGTCTCCTATTAGTCATTCTGTGGTCCCTTCCTTCCCGCCCTTCCTCTCTTTTCTTTCTCATTGCTTTTCTTTCTTCCTCACTTCTCTACTGAAAGCAAGTGTTTTAGGGCTTCCCTGGTAGTCCAGTGGATAAAGAATCTGCCTTGCAGTGCAGGGGACACTGGTTCGATCCCTGGCCCGGGAAGATCCCACGTGCCGTGGAGCAACTGAACTGGTGTGTCGCCTGCACCCAGAACCGGTGCTCTGCAACAAGAAGGTTTACCGCAATGGGAGGCCCACACAGGCCAAAGAATAAAGATGGATGAAAAAAAATAAATAAAAGAGGCTAAAATTTAAAAACAAACAAACAAACAAAAAACAAGTGTTTTAATGTTCAGATTGAAAGGCCTGGCTGTGATCCTGAGACCATGTTCACGTACAACTATGAGCCCCTGAAGGCATAAGTCCTCTCAACCTCTATGGTGTTGTAGGTAGACAGTCAGAGATAAAATAAGCTCGAAGAGCTCAGAGAAGGTATGTTTTGCCAAAGTTCACTCTTTTCATATATTTCAAAGCATTTTTCTTTTTCATTAAAAAGAAAATGCTGTTTCTTGATAAATAAAACATCAGAAATCTCTCATGGAATCCCAAGACTTCCTCTCTGCTTGTTAGGGTCAGTCACTTTCTCAGCAAAAGTTTGCCATGTCCAATTACTACCAGTACATGTTAAAGATCCATCTGGGTCAGTCGGGAAAAAAAGAAAAGATCTGTCTGTCCGTGAGATAGCATGGGCTCTCTCCATGCTTCCGTGACCCTCTAAGCAGCACATCTCTCTCCCTTTCTTTCCCCTCACCCTTTCCTCTCGCTTTTCCTTAGGCAGCACATATCTTTACAGCTAGCCTAAGAAATTACCTATTTCTCTTGTAAAAGCAGCTTAGCTTTAGGAGATAGACCTGGTGATTTGAATATTGCCTTCACCTATGGTTACCTGTGTGATCTTAGGAGAATCACCTGCCTTCTCTGGGCATCAGTTATTTCTTATATCTCAGCCATTGTCACTTGGTTGTTTTTTTAAATTTTATTCATTCATTTATTTTTGGCTATTCTGGGTTCACTGCCGCTACAGGCTCTTCTCTAGTTGCAGGGAGTGGGGGCTACTCTCTAGTTGAGGTGAGCAGGCTTCTTGTTGCCATGACTTCTCTTGTTGTGGAACTCGGGTTCTAGGGCACATGGGCTCAATAGTTGTGGCTCCGAGGCTCTCGAGCACAGGCTCAATCGTGGCTCATGGGCTTAGTTGCTCCATAGCATGTGGGATCTTCCCTGATCAGGAATCGAACACATGTGTCCTTCAATGGCAGGGGAGCTCTTTACCACTGAGCCACCAGGGAAGCCCGTCAATTGTTTGGTTTTCTTTTCTTTTTTTGAAAGTTAAAAACAATCCTTTTGCGCAACGTGGGTCTTCCTTCTAGCATAAAGGCCCTTCTTTGTGGCATGTGGATCTTAGTTCCCAGACCTGGAATCAAACCTACACTCCCTGCCGTGGAAACAAGTCCTGCAGTGGAAACAGTCCACTGGACTGTCAAGGAAATCTCAGAACTTTCTCTTAAAAAAAAAAAAAAGAAAATAGATAAATAAACTTTTATCCTGTTTATGTACTTTTTAAAATCTTTGTCTATTATGTGCAACTGGAAGTGTTGCATAGACTTCTAACAGTTATCTTGGACTTTGAGACAATGAACTAATGAAGGTAAACAGGAAAGTAGAAAGAACACAAGTCTTGGATGGCAGTGGAGCTATCATTGCTTTATTGTCTCATGGTTCAAGATGGTTATTGGAAATTCCCCATTTCAGGACATCCCTGGTGGTCTAGTGGTTGGGAATCTGCCTTACAGTGCAGGAGACACTGGTTTGATCCCTGGTCCAGGAAGATTCCACATGCCTCGGGACGATTCCACTGAGCCTTGGAGCTACAACTACTGAAACCTGTGATCTGCCACAAGAGAAGCCATTGCAATGAGAAGCCCACACACGGCAACTAGAGAGTAGCCGCGGAGTAGCCTCCGCTCCTGGAAACTAGAGAAACCCGTGTGCAGCAAGGAAGACCCAGTCTAATAAATAAATTAATAAAAAGGAGACTCCCAGAAGTTCCCTATAACACTGTTTGTAAGTCATTGGCCAGAATTTGGTCACACGGCTATGGTTTTTTTTTTCATTCATTTATTTTTGGCTATTCTGGGTTCACTGCCGCTACAGGCTCTTCTCTAGTTGCAGGGAGTGGGGGCTACTCTCTAGTTGAGGTGAGCAGGCTTCTTGTTGCCATGACTTCTCTTGTTGTGGAACTCGGGTTCTAGGGCACATGGGCTCAATAGTTGTGGCTCCGAGGCTCTCGAGCACAGGCTCAATCGTGGCTCATGGGCTTAGTTGCTCCATAGCATGTGGGATCTTCCCTGATCAGGAATCGAACACATGTGTCCTTCAATGGCAGGGGAGCTCTTTACCACTGAGCCACCAGGGAAGCCCGTCAATTGTTTGGTTTTCTTTTCTTTTTTTGAAAGTTAAAAACAATCCTTTTGCGCAACGTGGGTCTTCCTTCTAGCATAAAGGCCCTTCTTTGTGGCATGTGGATCTTAGTTCCCAGACCTGGAATCAAACCTACACTCCCTGCCGTGGAAACAAGTCCTGCAGTGGAAACAGTCCACTGGACTGTCAAGGAAATCTCAGAACTTTCTCTTAAAAAAAAAAAAAAGAAAATAGATAAATAAACTTTTATCCTGTTTATGTACTTTTTAAAATCTTTGTCTATTATGTGCAACTGGAAGTGTTGCATAGACTTCTAACAGTTATCTTGGACTTTGAGACAATGAACTAATGAAGGTAAACAGGAAAGTAGAAAGAACACAAGTCTTGGATGGCAGTGGAGCTATCATTGCTTTATTGTCTCATGGTTCAAGATGGTTATTGGAAATTCACATTTCAGGACATCCCTGGTGGTCTAGTGGTTGGGAATCTGCCTTACAGTGCAGGAGACACTGGTTTGATCCCTGGTCCAGGAAGATTCCACATGCCTCGGGACGATTCCACTGAGCCTTGGAGCTACAACTACTGAAACCTGTGATCTGCCACAAGAGAAGCCATTGCAATGAGAAGCCCACACACGGCAACTAGAGAGTAGCCGCGGAGTAGCCTCCGCTCCTGGAAACTAGAGAAACCCGTGTGCAGCAAGGAAGACCCAGTCTAATAAATAAATTAATAAAAAGGAGACTCCCAGAAGTTCCCTATAACACTGTTTGTAAGTCATTGGCCAGAATTTGGTCACACGGTACACCTAACTTCAAGAGAAGATGGGAAATGCCTTTAGATAGGTGAATTGCTGCCTTGAAGAAAATCAGAGTTCTGCGACTAAGAAGGAAGAGAAAAAAATAAATATTGGCCTAAACAATGCATTAGTACATTTTGGGTGCATGTTGATGATATACATCCCTCTGAAAGTACCCACAGGTCAGTCCTACAACTTTCGGCATGGGTATGTAGACAAAAGATAAGCCATAGGAGCCTTGACCATCCAAAGACCTTCCCAGGGCCTCATGCAATAGAGAGGGCATAGAGTAAATCAAGTCGGTGCACAGAGGCAAGTTGTAGACAATCTCAAAGGTAATCCTGCCTCAGTGGCAATTGGATGACTCTGAATTTATAGTGGTCCTCATGGCCCATGTTTGACCAGAACACAGATATCTCAGTCAGAGGCTTTATTGGTTCATATAACAAAACTGTGAGAAGGGTAGAGGCAGCTGGCCTCAGAGGCACCTGGAATCAGATACTCAAATGTGACTTTCCTTCTGCACTGTTTGTATCTTTGCTTCCCACTGAAGAATGGCTTATTCTGTTCAACTGGAAATTCATCTGTCATGTCAGCCTCAGAGCCTCACATATACCACCTTCCTCCCTTTCTCTGGCTGGAAGTTAAAGAAAAAAATCCTAGGGGAGGGCTCTAGTACATCATAGGCCCTATCCAGTCATCAGGCTTCGATCTGGTGAAGACTGTTCAGCTGCTGATGGGCAAAACAATGTTCGTTACAGTCAATATTTGGAGTTAGCTTTGTAGAAACCTTTGCTAAAATGAGAGGTAAAAATGATACAGGTTTAAAAAAAGTCTTTGCCCTTTATGTTAAGTTTGTTCCCCAATTGGATGTTCGCCTTTCAGTCTTAGTCATTCAGTAAACACTGCAAAGCATTCATTTTGCATTAGACTCCATGTCCTTAGGTATCCTCTCTTCAGTCATGATTACGTTACAGCTTCCACTAAATCCATTTCAGTCCTAAGGATATACTTCAGTCTCTTGATAGGATTTAGGTATTTCCCAAGTCTTCTCAGTCATAGCTATTCTAGCCACTTCTCCCATTGAAGCCCTTACCCAGTTGGCTCCTGCCCACTAATGAGGGCTTCTTGCTTGTAAATAACAGAAGCCTGTTCAGATCAATGGAGGCAAAAATGAAGACAGAGGGCTTCTCCGGTGGCTCAGTGGTAAAGAGTTCGCCTGCCAATGCAGGAGACTCGAGTTTGATCCCTGATCCAGGAAGATCCCACATGCTGTAGAGCAACTAAGCCCGTGGGTCACAACTACAGAGCCTGTGCTCTGGAGCCTCAGAGCCATGACTATGGAGCCCATGTGCCGCAATGACTGAAGCCTGTGAGCCCTAGAGCCCGAGTTCCACAGCAAGAGAAGTCACCACAACAAGAAGCCTGCTCACCTCAACTAGAGAGTAGCCCCCACTCCCTGCAACTAGAGAGGAACCTGTGGCAGCAGTGAAAACCCAGAATAGCCAAAAATAAATAAATAAAATTATATATATATATATATATATATATATATATATATATATATATAAAAGGAAGACAGAACTTATGCCTTGAAGAAACTGAGCTTAGGAAATCTGAAAATGAGAGGCTGTGAGATGCCAAGGTAGGCATTTTCCACTGTGTTCCTTCCTTCCATCTATCTTCCCTTCCTTCCCCACTCTCTCTCTCTTTTTGGGGCTACACTAATGATCCCTGCTTTTTTCTGCTTTCTCTGCAGATAAACTTTCTCTGTGTTTGTGCAGAAGATAGTTGGCCCCTACCCACTATTCCAAAATGTGAATATACTCCTAGATCAAGTACATAGACTCCCAAGTACCTGTCCCACCCACAGGTTCTTGAGTAACTGGTACACTTGAGTCAAGGGGGCTCTTCATGACCCTAGTCCTTAGCTTTGTAGAAACCTTTGCTAAAATGAGAGGTAAAAATGATACAGGTTTAAAAAAAGTCTTTGCCCTTTATGTTAAGTTTGTTCCCCAATTGGATGTTCGCCTTTCAGTCTTAGTCATTCAGTAAACACTGCAAAGCATTCATTTTGCATTAGACTCCATGTCCTTAGGTATCCTCTCTTCAGTCATGATTACGTTACAGCTTCCACTAAATCCATTTCAGTCCTAAGGATATACTTCAGTCTCTTGATAGGATTTAGGTATTTCCCAAGTCTTCTCAGTCATAGCTATTCTAGCCACTTCTCCCATTGAAGCCCTTACCCAGTTGGCCCCCGCCCCCTAATGCGGGCTCCTTGCTTGTACCTACCAGAAGCCTGTTCAGCTCCATGGAGGCCACACTGAAGCCAGAGGGCGTCTCCGGTGGCTCAGTGGTAAAGAGTTCGCCTGCCAATGCAGGAGACTCGAGTTTGATCCCTGATCCAGGAAGATCCCACATGCTGTAGAGCAACTAAGCCCGTGGGTCACAACTACAGAGCCTGTGCTCTGGAGCCTCAGAGCCATGACTATGGAGCCCATGTGCCGCAATGACTGAAGCCTGTGAGCCCTAGAGCCCGAGTTCCACAGCAAGAGAAGTCACCACAACAAGAAGCCTGCTCACCTCAACTAGAGAGTAGCCCCCACTCCCTGCAACTAGAGAGGAACCTGTGGCAGCAGTGAAAACCCAGAATAGCCAAAAATAAATAAATAAAATTATATATATATATATATATATATATATATATATATATATAAAAGGAAGACAGAACTTATGCCTTGAAGAAACTGAGCTTAGGAAATCTGAAAATGAGAGGCTGTGAGATGCCAAGGTAGGCATTTTCCACTGTGTTCCTTCCTTCCATCTATCTTCCCTTCCTTCCCCACTCTCTCTCTCTTTTTGGGGCTACACTAATGATCCCTGCTTTTTTCTGCTTTCTCTGCAGATAAACTTTCTCTGTGTTTGTGCAGAAGATAGTTGGCCCCTACCCACTATTCCAAAATGTGAATATACTCCTAGATCAAGTACATAGACTCCCAAGTACCTGTCCCACCCACAGGTTCTTGAGTAACTGGTACACTTGAGTCAGGCTCTTCTACTCCAGTCAGTTATGGTCAGGGGAACAGAGTCTCAAATGATAAACATGACCCTAGTCCCAGCTGTGTGCAGGTTGGGAGTGTGGGTGGGTCCTCAGAAATGCAAGTTTGGGCTTATATTGTTAGAATCTGCCTGAGAACTTCCTGTTACAAATTTCCAAATGTGAAAAGAATAGTCCTGAATACCAAGGACTACTCTGTTCATTTCTTGCCTAACTACATGGGGACGGCCAGTATTTGATGACCAATGGATATCTGACCTTGAACCTTAAGTTCTTTATTGACAAGTGGTTTGTTTAGGTCTCACAGAGATTAGACAACTCTGGCACTCCAGATGGCGCTAGTGGAAAAGAATCTGCCTGCCAACACAGGAGACATAAAAGATATGGGTTCAATCCCTGGGTCAAGAAGATCCCCTGGAGGAGGACATGGCAATCCACTCCAGTGGATTTTTGCCTGGAGAGTCCCATGGACAGAGCAGCCTGATGGGCTATAGTGCATAGTGTTGCACAGAGTCAGACAGGACTGAAGCAACTTAGCACGCACACACACAGCATCCCAGGTCCCAGAGATAACAGCAACAGAAAACAGCTTGATCATGAGATCATTAAGATTTTTAATCTCATGGTGTGCTGTCCTTCTTCACTGGCGGTCCAGTGGTTAAGATGCTGCACTCATAATGCAGGGGTCATAGGTTCCATCCTTGGTTGGGGAGCTAAGATCTGCCATGCAAAAGGGCACAGTCAAAAGAAAAGTGTGTTGGGGGGGCTTCCCTGGTGGTCCAGAGGGTACAGAGTCCACCTTGCAATGCAAGGGGCACCAGTTCAATCCCTGGCCCTGGAAGATCCCACATGCTGCAGAGTGGCTGGACCAGTGTGTCCAATTAGCCAGAGCTCTGGAGCGCCTGTGCCCGGAGCCGGTGCTCTGCAATGAGAGAGGTGCCTGCAATGGGAGGCTCACACAGGCCGAAGAATAAAGATTGATGAAAATAAATAAATAAAAAACCAATAAGAAAGGCCAAAATTAAAAAAAAAAAAAAAAGTGCTGTCTTTAAAGTGACTTCTCCAGTGTATTAACTAATGTCACTTGATTTATGGATTTGTGACATACTAACAAGAAAAGACATAGGTGAAAGAACCCTAGATTCTTATCTCACTCGACAATTTACCCTTCAGCAATCCTCTCCATTTCTATGGTTTTAATTGTCATCTCCATTGAAAAGACTCACAAATCTAAACTGTAGCTCTCACCTCTAAACTTAGTGCTAGGTATGACTCCCATCTGCACTGGACATTGCTATAAATACTCCAAATTCACTATCACCCAAAACAAAATTATCTTTCCCCTTGAATTTGCTCTTACCACATTACCAAATAAGCACTCAATGGCACTTCTTAATTTTCTTTTCTTTTTTTTGGCCACACTGAAAACCATTCACCTCAGTATGGGACTCAGACCTGGCCAAAACCCACAGTCTTCCAACCAGGAACAACACATTGGGTATCAGGACTTAATGAAGCTGAGGTTCTTGATGTTTCATCACAGAAAGAATTCAGTGAGAGACAAAGTGATAGGTGAGAAGTGGATTTATTTAGAGAGAAATACACTCCATAGACAGTGTGGGCCACTGCAGAAGAGAACGGCCTTGAAATGTGGTATGGTTAGCTTTTACAGGTTGGGTAATTTCACAGGGCAATGAGTAGGAGGATTATTCCAACTATTTTGGGGTAGGATCCAGGAACTGGGCCGCCACCCAGTGTTTGGTCTTTTGAAATAGTCATGGTGACCATGGCTGTGTCACTTAGGTTGATGGTGTGTAACAAGGAACACATGCTGAGGCCCAAGGTCTAGTGGAGATTGACTTGTCTGCCATTATTGACTAATTTGTTCTAATCTTGTCCTTGGGCTCTGTCATTCTTTTAAAGTTTGTGCCCTGTCCCCTTCCCTCCTATTTCAACATTATGCCACAGGCAGGATCCTAATTCCCTGACCAGGAATTGAACCCATGCCCCCTACAGTGGAAGTGCAGATTCTTGACCACTGGACTGCCAGGGAAGCCCCTCAATGGCATTTCTTGTATAATAACTACTGCCAAGCTAGAAACCCCCCTGTATCCTCTCCATCTGGCCCTTTTATCCAACCTGAAAACTGCCTACTTTGGTTAAGCATTCTTGTATCTTGTCTGGACAATTGCAATACCCTTTTCATTAACTTCCTAATTTTTCTCCCTCTCTATCCTCCAGTACATCTCATTAAAAACAAGAGTCATGTTGCTCCCTGTATAAAAGCATGGTCACCTATGTTAAGGTCCGTGTGCGAGTTGAAAAAGAATTTCCAGCCATTTAAGCAGAGTGAGAAGAAAGTAGAGTTTATTAGAGTAGGGGAAGGGAGAGTTGCTAGTACAGGGGAACCGGCTCAAGGGAGAATGGACCCTAAGCAGGGATCTTTGATCCATTTTATAGCCAGGGTCTAAGGAGTGGCATGGGGGAATCTTAAGGATCATTGCTGACGGGACGGTGCACTGGGTGGGGTAGAGTGATGACTACAGCATGAGGGAAAGGCAGTAGGCTCTGAGGAGTGGCATAGAGGTCTTCAGGATTGGACGGTGTACTTCAGCCTGGAGGAGGAAGGGACAATAAGGGTCTAGTTAATCTCTTCTCGCATTCCAAGACCCCCCTCATTTGCCTTGTTCTTTCATCTTTGGGGCACCACAACCTACAAGGTGAAACCCAAAGCTTCTTAATAATCAAAGGTCTTAAGATTTTCTGTGTGTGTCTGTGTGCGCACTCAGTTGCTTGGTCATGTCCAACTCTTTATGACCCCATGGACAGTAGCCCGCCAGGTTCCTCTGTCCACGGGATTTCCTAGGCAGAAGAAAAGTGTTGATAAAAGAAAGAAAGAGAATCACCGACTGCAGACAGGCAGGATTAAGGGTTTATCCAAGTTGTGTGTGGAGAGATGACCAGGAGTCAAAGAGAGAGAAATGGCGCAGGGGAAAGGCATTTTTAAGCAGCTGGATGAGGAGGCCAAATGGAAGCTGAAGGAGGGGCGGAGGTGGTGCCAAGTGAGTGCGTGCGCGGCCAGCTCTGTGAAGGCGGAGACTCCAGGAAGTTGTGACCGGTGTGGGGTGGTGGCGGGAATAACTCAGCTCTTTGTGACTTTTCAATTCCATCACCAGGCAAGAATACTGGAGTGGGTAGCCCTTTTCTTCTCCAGGGTATCTTCCTGACCCAGGGAGCGAAGCACTGTCTTTTTTGTCTCCTGCATTGGCAGGCAGGTTCTTTATGACTGAGCCGCTGGGAAAGCTTCTGCTTAACCAGCTTCATCTACTGTATGGGCCAGGCATCATACCCTCACCTACTCCTTACACCCTATTAATGTCAATTTCTCATCCTTCTCGAAACAAGCCTTTTCCAACGTAGATATCAGAATATATTGGGTTGGCCCCAAAGTTCGTTTGTGTTTTTCGCACGATGGTATGGAACCACGCAGAAGAACTTTGGAGCCAACTCAATACATTCCAGGGTAATGCACAGAAATGTAATGTGCCATCATGGAGCAATATACAAATACTAAGGGACCCAGAGGAGGAGCAAGCATCAACCTACCTGCTTGGCAAGAAGTACCTTCTAAGCCTAGAGCAGGAATTACCAGATGGAATCAAGGGGGGAAAATCAGCAGCAGATTCTTAGGTGAAAAGAGCACAAGAGAGCTTTCAGCATTTAGCATCTTTAGAGTATCAGAGCGTGTGGGCTGGGGGAGGGAGGCAAGAGACTGGGGATAGCTCTAGCCTGGTTAAACTAAAGGGAAGACAGTGGAGCATATTAGGAGAGGCATCAAGAGATTTGCAAAACAGAGAGATCCTTCTGGAGAGGCAAAAGGAGCCTAAAAAAATGCAAGTCTTTGTCTCTAATTCCAAAAAGAGATGCTCTGGGTGAGATGAGAACTTGGGCCCTGAAGGACAAGCTTCTGGAATGGAGAGGAGAGCAGGGGTGCCCAGGATTTCTAGGCAGAAGAAAAGTGTTGATAAAAGAAAGAAAGAGAATCACCGACTGCAGACAGGCAGGATTAAGGGTTTATCCAAGTTGTGTGTGGAGAGATGACCAGGAGTCAAAGAGAGAGAAATGGCGCAGGGGAAAGGCATTTTTAAGCAGCTGGATGAGGAGGCCAAATGGAAGCTGAAGGAGGGGCGGAGGTGGTGCCAAGTGAGTGCGTGCGCGGCCAGCTCTGTGAAGGCGGAGACTCCAGGAAGTTGTGACCGGTGTGGGGTGGTGGCGGGAATAACTCAGCTCTTTGTGACTTTTCAATTCCATCACCAGGCAAGAATACTGGAGTGGGTAGCCCTTTTCTTCTCCAGGGTATCTTCCTGACCCAGGGAGCGAAGCACTGTCTTTTTTGTCTCCTGCATTGGCAGGCAGGTTCTTTATGACTGAGCCGCTGGGAAAGCTTCTGCTTAACCAGCTTCATCTACTGTATGGGCCAGGCATCATACCCTCACCTACTCCTTACACCCTATTAATGTCAATTTCTCATCCTTCTCGAAACAAGCCTTTTCCAACGTAGATATCAGAATATATTGGGTTGGCCCCAAAGTTCGTTTGTGTTTTTCGCACGATGGTATGGAACCACGCAGAAGAACTTTGGAGCCAACTCAATACATTCCAGGGTAATGCACAGAAATGTAATGTGCCATCATGGAGCAATATACAAATACTAAGGGACCCAGAGGAGGAGCAAGCATCAACCTACCTGCTTGGCAAGAAGTACCTTCTAAGCCTAGAGCAGGAATTACCAGATGGAATCAAGGGGGGAAAATCAGCAGCAGATTCTTAGGTGAAAAGAGCACAAGAGAGCTTTCAGCATTTAGCATCTTTAGAGTATCAGAGCGTGTGGGCTGGGGGAGGGAGGCAAGAGACTGGGGATAGCTCTAGCCTGGTTAAACTAAAGGGAAGACAGTGGAGCATATTAGGAGAGGCATCAAGAGATTTGCAAAACAGAGAGATCCTTCTGGAGAGGCAAAAGGAGCCTAAAAAAATGCAAGTCTTTGTCTCTAATTCCAAAAAGAGATGCTCTGGGTGAGATGAGAACTTGGGCCCTGAAGGACAAGCTTCTGGAATGGAGAGGAGAGCAGGGGTGCCCAGACAGAATCAATGAATTGGAGTTAATAAAGAATGGGGGCTGGGGACCCATGCTGGGGGAGGAGTGTCAAGGAGGAATATAGCTTCCTATGTGTAAGATGAGTGTAATATAATTCCTCCCTCGTTAGACAAAATGTGTCAAGCTTTTAGTTTTGCGCCTGGTGCTTGAAGAGGGGGCTTGAAGTTGCTAAGAGCTATGATGACTGAGAAGTTAAGGTGTTGGTCTCAAAATCCAATGGAGGGCTTCCCTGAGGGTCCAGTGGGTAAAGAGCCTACCTTGCAGCGCAAGGGGCACGAGTTCAATCCCTGGCCCGAGAAGATCCCACGTGCCATGGAGCAGCTGGACCAGTGTATCCAATTACGAGCCGGTGCTCTGCAATGAGAGAGGCCACTGCAATGGGAGGCCCACACATAAAGATGGATGAAAATAAATAAATAAAAAAACAATAAAGAGGACAAAATTAAAAAGAAAAATCCAATGGAGTCTTCTGTGCAGGTGATCCCTGGATCCCCTGGAGAAAGGCATGGCAACCCACTCCAGTATTCGTGCCTCAAAAATCCCATGTACAGAGGAACCTGGCGGGCTACAGTCCATAGGGTTGCACAGAATCAGACAGGACTGAAGCAACGTAGCACACACACACAAGTGCACAAGCGCTCCAAGTTGATAAACTGTTTTCCGTAAACAGTATGATATGACCCTCAGAAGTATGGAAAAGAGCACAAGGAGAGTACCTTCTAAGCCTAGAGCAGGAATTACCAGATGGAATCAAGGGAAAATCAGCAGCAGATTCTTAGGTGAAAAGAGCACAAGAGAGCTTTCAGCATTTAGCATCTTTAGAGTATCAGAGCGTGTGGGCTGGGGGAGGGAGGCAAGAGACTGGGGATAGCTCTAGCCTGGTTAAACTAAAGGGAAGACAGTGGAGCATATTAGGAGAGGCATCAAGAGATTTGCAAAACAGAGAGATCCTTCTGGAGAGGCAAAAGGAGCCTAAAAAAATGCAAGTCTTTGTCTCTAATTCCAAAAAGAGATGCTCTGGGTGAGATGAGAACTTGGGCCCTGAAGGACAAGCTTCTGGAATGGAGAGGAGAGCAGGGGTGCCCAGACAGAATCAATGAATTGGAGTTAATAAAGAATGGGGGCTGGGGACCCATGCTGGGGGAGGAGTGTCAAGGAGGAATATAGCTTCCTATGTGTAAGATGAGTGTAATATAATTCCTCCCTCGTTAGACAAAATGTGTCAAGCTTTTAGTTTTGCGCCTGGTGCTTGAAGAGGGGGCTTGAAGTTGCTAAGAGCTATGATGACTGAGAAGTTAAGGTGTTGGTCTCAAAATCCAATGGAGGGCTTCCCTGAGGGTCCAGTGGGTAAAGAGCCTACCTTGCAGCGCAAGGGGCACGAGTTCAATCCCTGGCCCGAGAAGATCCCACGTGCCATGGAGCAGCTGGACCAGTGTATCCAATTACGAGCCGGTGCTCTGCAATGAGAGAGGCCACTGCAATGGGAGGCCCACACATAAAGATGGATGAAAATAAATAAATAAAAAAACAATAAAGAGGACAAAATTAAAAAGAAAAATCCAATGGAGTCTTCTGTGCAGGTGATCCCTGGATCCCCTGGAGAAAGGCATGGCAACCCACTCCAGTATTCGTGCCTCAAAAATCCCATGTACAGAGGAACCTGGCGGGCTACAGTCCATAGGGTTGCACAGAATCAGACAGGACTGAAGCAACGTAGCACACACACACAAGTGCACAAGCGCTCCAAGTTGATAAACTGTTTTCCGTAAACAGTATGATATGACCCTCAGAAGTATGGAATCCAAGAACAGAGAGCTTACAGATAGGAAAACAGTAGTGGGTGGAGTTGAGATCCCAAACCAGGCTTTCTGCCTGAGACTTCTATGCCTTTGGAAATACTTTCAACTGGAAATTCTAGTTTTTGAAATTCTTTTAAGGAGGGAATCTTGAACTTGCCTTCCCAGAAAGATTCCAAGATGTGAGAGAAAGGCTCAGTATAATGCTAATCACAGTGCAAATAGTATTACTTAAAAAGAAGGCATTCCAGCTAGGCTGTTTTGGAAATTCATTCTGTAGATAACCTGGTTGGGGGAAGGGAGGGAGAAAAAGAGGTTGTTAAAGTCTTAATACAAAACCAGTAACTTCGGCTAATAGCAATGACAATAGAGGCACCTAGTGATTGCTTTGGGCACTTAAATGGAAATGAAAATGGGAGGGCACCTTGGTTTTCTCCATTGTGATCTGCTTCTACAGTGGCTTCACTCGAACAAAGGCCTTGGGGAGATTGGGGGAGGGTGTGGCCTGGCCTCTCTCTAGGTCCGAAGTCTTTGGCAGTCCATGGACTAGAATGAGAATGTGCTTCTCTATCTTTGTGACTCAGAGAAAGATCCTACAGTTTCCTGGATCTATCTGAGCAGTTTTATTTTTACCAAAATGTATATAATCAACTCTAAGGGGCTTCCCAGATGGCGCAGTGGTAAAGAATCCTCCTGCCAAGGCAAAAGGTATAGGAGACACAGGTTCGATCTCTGAGCCAGAAAGATTCCCCTGGAGTAGGAAATGGCAACTCACACCAGTATTCTTGCCTGGAAATTTCCTTGGACAGAGGAACCTGGAGGACTACAGTCCACGGGGTCGCAGAGAATTGGAAACAACTGAGAACACATATATGTAATCAGCTCTAGGGATGGCTTCTGCCAACAACCCAACCTGGCAACCAGAGTGTTGATCATTTTTTTTTTCCTAGTCGAACCAAAAGAGTTTGAAAATAATTATTTGTAGTTTCTCACAGGCACAGGCACTACACTCTAAAATTTTCTCCTGCTTTTTATTCCTTATGTGTATTGCAAATTTTCTGCGCTCCAAGTTGATAAACTGTTTTCCGTAAACAGTATGATATGACCCTCAGTATGGAATCCAAGAACAGAGAGCTTACAGATAGGAAAACAGTAGTGGGTGGAGTTGAGATCCCAAACCAGGCTTTCTGCCTGAGACTTCTATGCCTTTGGAAATACTTTCAACTGGAAATTCTAGTTTTTGAAATTCTTTTAAGGAGGGAATCTTGAACTTGCCTTCCCAGAAAGATTCCAAGATGTGAGAGAAAGGCTCAGTATAATGCTAATCACAGTGCAAATAGTATTACTTAAAAAGAAGGCATTCCAGCTAGGCTGTTTTGGAAATTCATTCTGTAGATAACCTGGTTGGGGGAAGGGAGGGAGAAAAAGAGGTTGTTAAAGTCTTAATACAAAACCAGTAACTTCGGCTAATAGCAATGACAATAGAGGCACCTAGTGATTGCTTTGGGCACTTAAATGGAAATGAAAATGGGAGGGCACCTTGGTTTTCTCCATTGTGATCTGCTTCTACAGTGGCTTCACTCGAACAAAGGCCTTGGGGAGATTGGGGGAGGGTGTGGCCTGGCCTCTCTCTAGGTCCGAAGTCTTTGGCAGTCCATGGACTAGAATGAGAATGTGCTTCTCTATCTTTGTGACTCAGAGAAAGATCCTACAGTTTCCTGGATCTATCTGAGCAGTTTTATTTTTACCAAAATGTATATAATCAACTCTAAGGGGCTTCCCAGATGGCGCAGTGGTAAAGAATCCTCCTGCCAAGGCAAAAGGTATAGGAGACACAGGTTCGATCTCTGAGCCAGAAAGATTCCCCTGGAGTAGGAAATGGCAACTCACACCAGTATTCTTGCCTGGAAATTTCCTTGGACAGAGGAACCTGGAGGACTACAGTCCACGGGGTCGCAGAGAATTGGAAACAACTGAGAACACATATATGTAATCAGCTCTAGGGATGGCTTCTGCCAACAACCCAACCTGGCAACCAGAGTGTTGATCATTTTTTTTTTCCTAGTCGAACCAAAAGAGTTTGAAAATAATTATTTGTAGTTTCTCACAGGCACAGGCACTACACTCTAAAATTTTCTCCTGCTTTTTATTCCTTATGTGTATTGCAAATTTTCTCCAGACATCCATGTACATGGAATCTGTAGTATCTGATGGGTTTCCTGCTGTCAAAGGCTCACATTTGGATGGGAGACAAGACAGGAGGCATCTGTGCAGCCAACTAGCAAAATAATTAAGGGGGGAAAAAAAGGGAGAGAAAAAAAGAAAAAGACTGGAGGCAGAATGTGATCTGGGTGGGAGATACAGCAAATAAGTACACAATACAGCAGAATGGAACGCGTGTCACATGAATTCCAAAACAAGACCTGTACTCAAGTGGGAATGAGGTACTCTGGGAGTCAGTGGGGTCAGTCTAGGAGGCTTCACAATGCTGTGTTCTGTTGGCTGAGAGATTGCATTCTGGGCTTAAGGTTTGTCCACCAAATAAGACAGAATTTTTGACTTTTAGTTGGTTCATTTTTTTCTCTAAATGAGATACCAGATCTGAATGATTTTTTTTTCTTTTTTTAAATTTATTTATTCATTTATTTTTGGCTATTCTGGGTCTTTGTTGCTGCTGGCGGGGCTCTTCTCTAGTTGCAGGGAGTGGGGGCTACTCTCTAGTTGAGATGAGCAGGCTTCTTGTTGCAGTGACTTCTCTTGTTGTGGCATTTGGGCTCTAGGGCACATGGTCTTCAGTAGTTGCGGCACATGGGCTCAATAGTTGTGGCTCTGAGGCTCTAGTGCACAGGCTCCATAGTTGTGGCTCACAGGCTCACTTGCTCTACAGCATATGGGATCTTCCTGGATCAGGGAATCGAACCTGTGTCTCCTGCATTGGCAGGCAAGCTCTTTACCAGGTTCGATCTCTGAGCCAGAAAGATTCCCTGGAGTAGGAAATGGCAACTAAGTATTCTTGCCTGGAAATTTCCTTGGACAGAGGAACCTGGAGGACTACAGTCCACGGGGTCGCAGAGAATTGGAAACAACTGAGAACACATATATGTAATCAGCTCTAGGGATGGCTTCTGCCAACAACCCAACCTGGCAACCAGAGTGTTGATCATTTTTTTTTTCCTAGTCGAACCAAAAGAGTTTGAAAATAATTATTTGTAGTTTCTCACAGGCACAGGCACTACACTCTAAAATTTTCTCCTGCTTTTTATTCCTTATGTGTATTGCAAATTTTCTCCAGACATCCATGTACATGGAATCTGTAGTATCTGATGGGTTTCCTGCTGTCAAAGGCTCACATTTGGATGGGAGACAAGACAGGAGGCATCTGTGCAGCCAACTAGCAAAATAATTAAGGGGGGAAAAAAAGGGAGAGAAAAAAAGAAAAAGACTGGAGGCAGAATGTGATCTGGGTGGGAGATACAGCAAATAAGTACACAATACAGCAGAATGGAACGCGTGTCACATGAATTCCAAAACAAGACCTGTACTCAAGTGGGAATGAGGTACTCTGGGAGTCAGTGGGGTCAGTCTAGGAGGCTTCACAATGCTGTGTTCTGTTGGCTGAGAGATTGCATTCTGGGCTTAAGGTTTGTCCACCAAATAAGACAGAATTTTTGACTTTTAGTTGGTTCATTTTTTTCTCTAAATGAGATACCAGATCTGAATGATTTTTTTTTCTTTTTTTAAATTTATTTATTCATTTATTTTTGGCTATTCTGGGTCTTTGTTGCTGCTGGCGGGGCTCTTCTCTAGTTGCAGGGAGTGGGGGCTACTCTCTAGTTGAGATGAGCAGGCTTCTTGTTGCAGTGACTTCTCTTGTTGTGGCATTTGGGCTCTAGGGCACATGGTCTTCAGTAGTTGCGGCACATGGGCTCAATAGTTGTGGCTCTGAGGCTCTAGTGCACAGGCTCCATAGTTGTGGCTCACAGGCTCACTTGCTCTACAGCATATGGGATCTTCCTGGATCAGGGAATCGAACCTGTGTCTCCTGCATTGGCAGGCAAGCTCTTTACCACTGAGCTACCAGGGAAGCCCATGGTTCATTTTTTTTTTCTTCTTCCCCATCATGCCTCTTTTTTATTTATATTTATTTTCATCCATCTTTTATTGGGAGGGGCACTTCTATTGGTCTTTTATTTATCTATTTTCATCCATCTTTGTTCTTTGGCCCATGTGGGCCTCGCATCACAGAGGCCCCTGTCACTGCAGAGCACCGGTTCTGGGCATGTGTGCTCCAGAGCTCCAGCTCAATAGTTGGACACATCCGTCCAGCTGTTGCACAGCACGTGGGATCTTTCCAGGCCAGAGATCGAATCAGTGCCCCTTGCACTGCAAGGCAGTGTCCTTACCCACTGGACCACCAGAGAAGCCTTTGTCCATCGTTTTATTCTTTGGCATGTGTGGGCCTCCCATTGCAGGGGCCTCTCTCGCTGCAGAGCAGTGGCTCTGGGCGCATGCACTCCAGCGTACTGGCTCATAATTAGACACACCCACCCAGCTGCTCTGCGGCATGTCGTATCTTCCCAGGTCAGGAATCGAACCGGTGTCCCTTGCAGTACAAGGCGGACTCTTTACCCACTGGACCACCAGGGAAGACCTCATGGTCCATTTTTTTCAGTCAACAGTTTTATGAGCTATAGAGATACCACCACCACCCCCCCACACACACACACTTCTTGGTGATGACTACAGTCAATGCAGGACTTTTAAAAAATACAGATTCTCTCCCTCTACGGTGACACACACTCTATCTGTGGAGTGTGCTTGTCTCTGAATCTGAATAAATCCACTTCTTACCTATCAGTTTGTCTCTCATTGAAGTCTTCTCTGCAATGAAACATCAAGAACCTGAACTCCATTAGGTCATATGAAATGACCCAGCCCATAAAAGCTAAGCACACCACATTTTTGCGTCCTCTGCGCTTACCCTCTGCGATGGCCCACACTCTGCCTGTTGAGTGTGCTTGTCTCTGAATCTGTGTAAATCCTCTTCTTACCTATCAAAAAAATTGCAAATTCTCTGGCTCCTCCCCCAGAGAATATGATTTTGTAGTTATAGGGTGGGCTCTGGAAGTCTAGGGGGAAACAACATCTTCACATTAATCAGAATGGCCATCTTTTTAAAAATATATACAAATAACAACTGCTGGAGAGGGTACATGAAAAAGGTAAGCCTCCTACATTGCAGAATGTAAATTGGTACAACCACTATGGAGCACAGTATGCTAAGTGCAAAGTTGCTTCAGTCATCTCCAACTCTTTGCCACCCCATGGACTGTAGCCTACCAGGCTCCTCTGCCCATGGAATTTTCCAGACAAGAACACTGGAGTGGATTGTCATTTCTTTGTCCAGGAACACAGTATTGAGGTTCCTCAAAAAGCTAGAAAGAGAGTTTCCATATGATCCAGCAGTCTCAATTCTGAGGCACATATCTAGACAAAACTCAAATTCAAAAAGATACATGCACCCCTATGTTCATAGCAGCACTATTGACAATAACCAAGACACGGAAACAACATAGATGCCCATGGACAGGCAAATGGACACTGGAACACTACTCGGTCATAAAAAAAAAAAAAAAAAAAGAATGAAATAATGCCATTTGCAGCAACACGAGTGGACCTAGAGATGATCATACCAAGTAAAGTTAGAAAGACTAATGCCATATGATACTCTTAAATGTAGAATCTAAAATATGACACAAATGAACTTATCTGTAAAACAGGAACAGATTCACAGTCATGGAAAATAGACTCCTAGTTGCCAAGGGGGAGATGAGTAGGGCAGGGATGGATTAGAAATTGGGACTTAGACGATGCAAACTATTGTAAACAACAATGTCTTACTGTATAGCAAAGGCAACTATGTTCAATGTCTTATGATAGACCGTAATTGAAAAGAATATGAAAAGGAATGTGTATGTATAACAGTCACTTTGCCATACAACAGAAATTGGCACAACATTGTTAACAATCAGCTATACTGCAATAAAAAAATAAATTAAAAAACAACAGAAGGGCTTCCCTGGTGGTCCAGTGGGCAAACAGTTCACCTTGCTGTGCAAGGGGCACTGGTACGATCCCTGGCCTGGGAAGATCCCATGTGCTGTGGAGCGGCTGGACCGGTGTGTCCAATTAGGAGCCAGAGCTCTGGAGCGCATGCGCCCAGAGCCAGTGCTCTGCAACAAGAGAGGCCGCTGCAATGGGAGGCCCACATGGGCCAAAGAATAAAGATGGATGAAAATACACAGATAGAAAACCAATAAAAGAGGCCAAAAGTAAAAACAACAACAACAACAACAGGAGCACAACAAGAAAACAAACTGCCTTGTACTTCTGATGATCAACCATTGGATCCTACTGGTGCAGTGAGGGTACAGGCCCAAATAACCATGGAGTCATAATAGAGTGGTCTGTTGGGGGTGTTAGTGCTCTAGGGAGAAGCTTACGTTTAAGTTAAGAAGTTTGTCCAGTACAGCAGAAGGAAAGAAAGTCAGGTCATGGAAATGCAAGCACAGAAACTGAGACCAAGACGGAACCTGGCCCTACTCAGGAAACTAAGGCTGATTCCGAGGAGGTGGAGTCCACAGGTTGAAGGGTAGGATGTAAGACTAAGAAGGAGAATTTGGGGCCAGATTACAAAGGGCTAGCCTTAAATATTATGCTAAGGAGTCTAAACTTGATTGTACAAAGACTGAAGAACCATAGAAGGTTGCTTTTATCCACACCCATACCTTGATAGAATAGTGTGAGTTGTTATAGGCATTATATGGATTCAGTTATTCTTTCCTTCTCTCTCTTAGGCAAATTAGTAAATAATTCAGAAGGCAAGTGAATCTAAGTCAATCAACAAGTTTAGAGCAGAATATGAAGAAGCCTGTCTTAAAACCATCTTTCACTTGGATTATTGAAAAAATAGAAATCTCCTAGTTGCCAAGGGGGAGATGAGTAGGGCAGGGATGGATTAGAAATTGGGACTTAGACGATGCAAACTATTGTAAACAACAATGTCTTACTGTATAGCAAAGGCAACTATGTTCAATGTCTTATGATAGACCGTAATTGAAAAGAATATGAAAAGGAATGTGTATGTATAACAGTCACTTTGCCATACAACAGAAATTGGCACAACATTGTTAACAATCAGCTATACTGCAATAAAAAAATAAATTAAAAAACAACAGAAGGGCTTCCCTGGTGGTCCAGTGGGCAAACAGTTCACCTTGCTGTGCAAGGGGCACTGGTACGATCCCTGGCCTGGGAAGATCCCATGTGCTGTGGAGCGGCTGGACCGGTGTGTCCAATTAGGAGCCAGAGCTCTGGAGCGCATGCGCCCAGAGCCAGTGCTCTGCAACAAGAGAGGCCGCTGCAATGGGAGGCCCACATGGGCCAAAGAATAAAGATGGATGAAAATACACAGATAGAAAACCAATAAAAGAGGCCAAAAGTAAAAACAACAACAACAACAACAGGAGCACAACAAGAAAACAAACTGCCTTGTACTTCTGATGATCAACCATTGGATCCTACTGGTGCAGTGAGGGTACAGGCCCAAATAACCATGGAGTCATAATAGAGTGGTCTGTTGGGGGTGTTAGTGCTCTAGGGAGAAGCTTACGTTTAAGTTAAGAAGTTTGTCCAGTACAGCAGAAGGAAAGAAAGTCAGGTCATGGAAATGCAAGCACAGAAACTGAGACCAAGACGGAACCTGGCCCTACTCAGGAAACTAAGGCTGATTCCGAGGAGGTGGAGTCCACAGGTTGAAGGGTAGGATGTAAGACTAAGAAGGAGAATTTGGGGCCAGATTACAAAGGGCTAGCCTTAAATATTATGCTAAGGAGTCTAAACTTGATTGTACAAAGACTGAAGAACCATAGAAGGTTGCTTTTATCCACACCCATACCTTGATAGAATAGTGTGAGTTGTTATAGGCATTATATGGATTCAGTTATTCTTTCCTTCTCTCTCTTAGGCAAATTAGTAAATAATTCAGAAGGCAAGTGAATCTAAGTCAATCAACAAGTTTAGAGCAGAATATGAAGAAGCCTGTCTTAAAACCATCTTTCACTTGGATTATTGAAAAAGCTTTTTGTAACTGGAGTCCTTTCTTCAATCTGGCCCTTCTCAGATAGGTCTTCCTTTAGTGCTTCTGAGTGGTATTTAAAAAAAAAAAAAAAAAAAGCTTGGCACATCTTTGCTTAAAATCCTTTGATGGATCCCTGTGGTCTCCACATAACAGTAAAGCTTCAGCCTGGCCTGGTACACACAGGCATTCAGGAACTGGTATTTTCCTAGTAATAGCAGTTTTTATTTATTTTTTGTTTGTTGCGGTTTTTTTGTTTGTTTATGTGAACTACTTTAAGTCAATTTAAGGAAAAAAAAAAACAGAAAATTGATTTAATGCAAAGAACAGAGGTGCAGGCTGAATATCCAAGAAAAGGGAATAATCAATTTAGCTTCAGGAAGTTTTAGTCTCTGTGTATGTTTTTTACTATAAAATTTTTGCATTAATTAAAAAGGAAATGTACTTGGAGATCTCACTGACCATTCAGTGGTTAAGATTCCACACTTCCAAGGCAGGGACATGGGTTTGATCCCTTATCAGGGAACTAAGATCCTGAAGACAAAAAATACCTGCAAATAAATAAATAAAATTAAAAATGTACTTGGGGCTTCCCTGGTGGTCTAGTGGGTAAATAGTCTGCCTTGCAGTGCAAGGGGCACTAGTTCAATCCCTAACCTGGGAGGATGCCACATGCTGTGGAGTGGCTGGACCAGTGTGTTTGATTAGGAGCCAGCGTTCAGGAGCTCATGTGCCCAGAGCCAGTGCTCTGCAGTAAGAGAGGCCACTGCAATGGGAGGCCCACACAGGCCAAAGAATAAAGATGGATGAAAATAAAAAAAAAAATAAAAAAAAAAACCAATAAAAGACCTAAAATTTAAAAAGAAAAGAAATGCATTTGATAAAAATGTAATGCATTGTAAAGAACTTCTAACAGTACAGAAGTACACAGAAGAAAATTGAGTTGTTTTTCATGGCTCCCACTCTCTGTCCCCAGAGGTAACTACTGTCAATTGCGAATCTTCTATCCAACTCATAAGCTTAGGCAAATTAGTAAATAATTCAGAAGGCAAGTGAATCTAAGTCAATCAGCAAGTTTAGGGCAGAATATGAAGAAGCCTGTCTTAAAACCTGCAAACACAGAGGATATTGAAAAGGCTTTTGGTAACTGGAGTCCTTTCTTCAATCTGGCCCTTCTCAGATAGGTCTTCCTTTAGTGCTTCTGAGTGGTATTTAAAAAAAAAAAAAAAAAAAAGCTTGGCACATCTTTGCTTAAAATCCTTTGATGGATCCCTGTGGTCTCCACATAACAGTAAAGCTTCAGCCTGGCCTGGTACACACAGGCATTCAGGAACTGGTATTTTCCTAGTAATAGCAGTTTTTATTTATTTTTTGTTTGTTGCGGTTTTTTTGTTTGTTTATGTGAACTACTTTAAGTCAATTTAAGGAAAAAAAAAAACAGAAAATTGATTTAATGCAAAGAACAGAGGTGCAGGCTGAATATCCAAGAAAAGGGAATAATCAATTTAGCTTCAGGAAGTTTTAGTCTCTGTGTATGTTTTTTACTATAAAATTTTTGCATTAATTAAAAAGGAAATGTACTTGGAGATCTCACTGACCATTCAGTGGTTAAGATTCCACACTTCCAAGGCAGGGACATGGGTTTGATCCCTTATCAGGGAACTAAGATCCTGAAGACAAAAAATACCTGCAAATAAATAAATAAAATTAAAAATGTACTTGGGGCTTCCCTGGTGGTCTAGTGGGTAAATAGTCTGCCTTGCAGTGCAAGGGGCACTAGTTCAATCCCTAACCTGGGAGGATGCCACATGCTGTGGAGTGGCTGGACCAGTGTGTTTGATTAGGAGCCAGCGTTCAGGAGCTCATGTGCCCAGAGCCAGTGCTCTGCAGTAAGAGAGGCCACTGCAATGGGAGGCCCACACAGGCCAAAGAATAAAGATGGATGAAAATAAAATAAATAAACAATAAAAGAGGCCAAAATTTTTAAAAAAGAAAAGAAATGCATTTGATAAAAATGTAATGCATTGTAAAGAACTTCTAACAGTACAGAAGTACACAGAAGAAAATTGAGTTGTTTTTCATGGCTCCCACTCTCTGTCCCCAGAGGTAACTACTGTCAATTGCGAATCTTCTATCCAATCCTCTATTCATTTGTGTACCGATATATTTACACTACAAATATCTAATTTTTGTTTTTTCTTAAATGTAACCATGGACTTCTCTGCTCAGTCAGTGATAAACAATCTGCCTGCTAATATAGATGATGTGGGTTTGATCTCTGAGTCAGAAAGATCCCCTGAAGCAGGAAATGGCAACCCACTCCAGTATTCTTACCTGGGAAATCCTATGGACAGAGGAACCTAGTGGGCTATCGTCTATGGAGTCGCAAAGAGTTGAACATGACTGAGCGACTAAACAACAAAAATGCAATTGTACCATATGTATTTTTTTTTTTTTTTGGATAGGTAAGAAATGGATTTATTCAGATTCAGAGAAAGCACACTCCGCAGACAGAGTGTGGGCCATGGCAAAGCAAATCCAGTGGCTTACCATATGTATTTTAATCTAGCCTGCTTTTTTTCACTTAATACATTTCTTAGTTTTGTTGTTACTGTTGTTGTTGGGATAGGAGGTATTTCCCTAAATTTATTAGACATTGAAATTATTTTGGGAACAAATAAATTTGAAAATGTGTGTTTCTATACTTGACTCAGAAAAGAGGAACAGAGGGCCTCTACCTGGAGGCCAAACTCTTCTGTCTTTAGTGCCCAAAGAGAGACGGCCAAGGGACTAATATAAACACATATATGGTCTCAGGGCCATATCTTTGGGACTAGTATAAATTTTGGTCAGTCCTTAGCCAATATTTCTTCTCAAGTTGCTTAATATTTACTTTTTTAAAAAACTGTTATAATTTGCCATCTGTTATCTCTTCAATTAATTTTCCAAAGGCCTGGGCAAACTCAGTCTGCACATTTCTCAAATTTGCATGATTCCTGGTTCCCAAACATCTCCAAGTTCCTATCATTGAAAGCCACACAGGCCTGAAGAACCACTTCTCTCCAGTTCTTAAGCCTAAATAATCATTTCTCCTAAGAGCCCCTACACCTTCATCTGCTTCTCCCCTGAAAAGAATTCTCTAGGGCATAGGTGACATTGTCTTCCAGGACTCCTGAGACTTCAGGAGATTTCTTGTGCGTGTGTGCTTCCATCATGATCTTTCTGAGCAGTTTCAAGCAGATGTGGATCACTTCAGCAGATTTCATAGAGTTGGGGGCAGGTGCAGCTGGGATTTTTGAAGTGGGAGCCAATGTATAGGAAGGGTTCTCATGTAATAATATCATTTCCCCTCATATTTGAGTCATTTTCACCTTTCCAAATTTTCTTTCTTTCTTTCATGTATTTTTGGGCTTGCTGACTCTTCATTGCTTTAAGTTGGCTTTTCTCTAATTTTGGAGAGCAGGGGCTGTTCTTCATTGCAGTGGGTAGGGTTCTCACTGAGATGGCTTCTCTTGTTGCAGAATATGAACTCTATGGCATGTGCTCTTCGTTGGTTTTGGTATGGGGGCTCAATAGTTGTGATGCAAGGGCTTAGTTGCCCTGCAGCAAGTGGGATGTTCCTGACCCAGGGATTGAACCCGTGTCACTGTCATTGGCAGCCAGATTCTTTACCACTGAGCCATCAGGGTAGACCCTTTTTATTTATTTTTTCATAGGTAAATTTTGGCATTGTTATATCCAACTCCCCTCCCACTACTGCCAAATTTTCTTAGACCGTTTGTGCTGCTATAACTGAACACCATAGACTGGAAGCTTATCAACAGCTGAAATTTATTCCTCACAGTTGTGGAGGCTGAAAGTCTGAGATCAGGATACTAGAAGGAACAGGTTCTGGTGAGGACCCTCTTCTGAGCTGCAGACTTAAAGCCTCACATGGCAGAAAGAGGGCTAGAGAGTTCTCTGGGGTCTCTTTTGCAATCCCATTCATGAAGACTCCACTCTTGTGACCTAATTGTCTTCCAGAAATTCCCCACGCCTAACACTATCACATTGTGGGTTAGGATTTCAACATAGGAATTTCTTAGGGACAAAAATATTCAGTCCATAATATCAAAATCAGAAAAAAAAAAGAAACTCACACGATGAGCTCCACTTTACCCTCTGTCTCTTAAAATACTTCTCTCTAAGATGGCTGTCCATCTCTATTGTCAGTTCCGGAGGCCCAGAAACTTTATGTGTTTATGCTAACAAAATTCACAGGAAGCTCTTACAAAAGCTAAAATGCCAATTTTCCGGGATTTCCCTGGCCGTCTGCACTTCCACAGCAGGTGACACAGGTTCAGGAACCTCTGCTCAGGGAACTAAGATCCTGCAAGCCCGGCAGTATGGCCAAAAATTTAAAAAAATAAAATAAAATAAATAAATAAATGTATATATATATATATATATATATATAGAGAGAGAGAGAGAGAGAGAGAGAGAGAGAGAGAGTTTATTCAACTTTAGTCTCTACTATGCTTCTTACTTAATACACATATAACAGTGTTAGTGTCCCATTGCCTCTAGGCCGTATCAGTCAGTTCAGTTACTAAGTTGTGTCCATCTCTTTGAGACCCCATGGACTGCAGCACGCAAGGCTTCCCTGTCCAGGCCCTATAGGATTAGGTCAAACTCCTTAGCCTGGCATTTTAAGACCTTTATTATATGGCTTTGAACCAAGTTTCCAACTGGTTCTCATACGTCCTGCATGTACTTTCTATATATTCTTCCATCTGTCTGGAATGTCCTTTCTGACTCTACCTGGCAAAGTTTTTATTTTTAATTAATATTCTAGATGAAATAGCACCTTCTCTCAAAGCTTTTTCTGACCAGCCCTGCCCCTACAGCAGAGCATATTAATTGCTATCAACTCTGGGCGATTATGACTTTCATTTTATTAGATCATAACTCATCATACTCGAATTGCTTGCCTCTTCCATCGGACAGTGAATTGCTTGGGGATCAGAAATCGATTTCATCTATCAAGGTAGGTAACCCAGAGTATAGCACATCAGCTAAACACAGGATCTTAATAAATGTTGAACTGAATTGAACTTCTGTCTTTGTACTTTCTGCAATTACTTCCTTTTATTTCCTAAGTACTTATGAAAGTTAATTTTGAAAATGTCAGCCTGTCTCAGCTGTCTTTAGACAAAGAAGGAGAAAGGTGCCTGTTTACTGAACACTGATGGCTGTGAAAATACAAGTCCACTTTACCCTCTGTCTCTTAAAATACTTCTCTCTAAGATGGCTGTCCATCTCTATTGTCAGTTCCGGAGGCCCAGAAACTTTATGTGTTTATGCTAACAAAATTCACAGGAAGCTCTTACAAAAGCTAAAATGCCAATTTTCCGGGATTTCCCTGGCCGTCTGCACTTCCACAGCAGGTGACACAGGTTCAGGAACCTCTGCTCAGGGAACTAAGATCCTGCAAGCCCGGCAGTATGGCCAAAAATTTAAAAAAATAAAATAAAATAAATAAATAAATGTATATATATATATATATATATATAGAGAGAGAGAGAGAGAGAGAGAGAGAGAGAGTTTATTCAACTTTAGTCTCTACTATGCTTCTTACTTAATACACATATAACAGTGTTAGTGTCCCATTGCCTCTAGGCCGTATCAGTCAGTTCAGTTACTAAGTTGTGTCCATCTCTTTGAGACCCCATGGACTGCAGCACGCAAGGCTTCCCTGTCCAGGCCCTATAGGATTAGGTCAAACTCCTTAGCCTGGCATTTTAAGACCTTTATTATATGGCTTTGAACCAAGTTTCCAACTGGTTCTCATACGTCCTGCATGTACTTTCTATATATTCTTCCATCTGTCTGGAATGTCCTTTCTGACTCTACCTGGCAAAGTTTTTATTTTTCATTAATATTCTAGATGAAATAGCACCTTCTCTCAAAGCTTTTTCTGACCAGCCCTGCCCCTACAGCAGAGCATATTAATTGCTATCAACTCTGGGCGATTATGACTTTCATTTTATTAGATCATAACTCATCATACTCGAATTGCTTGCCTCTTCCATCGGACAGTGAATTGCTTGGGGATCAGAAATCGATTTCATCTATCAAGGTAGGTAACCCAGAGTATAGCACATCAGCTAAACACAGGATCTTAATAAATGTTGAACTGAATTGAACTTCTGTCTTTGTACTTTCTGCAATTACTTCCTTTTATTTCCTAAGTACTTATGAAAGTTAATTTTGAAAATGTCAGCCTGTCTCAGCTGTCTTTAGACGAAAGAAGGAGAAAGGTGCCTGTTCACACAGGGACTGGGAAAAAGCACATCCCTGGGGACTAGGAACACTGATGGCTGTGAAAATACAAGTGAAGGACCCTACTGGGAGGAAAAAACACAGCAAGAGAAGCCAGGCCAAATGACAAATGTTTCTTTCCACCAGGAAATTACCTTTTGAGATCTGTCTTTCCTTGTAGCTAGAGATTTGTGGATATTGAAAATGGAGGTCCCTGGGACATCCCTGTCTTTCACTTAGAGCCTCCAGTGGCTAAAACTCGGTGCTCCCAATACAGGGGCCCCAGCTTGGTCCCTGGAACTAAGGGCTTCCCTGGTAGCTCAGCTGGTAAAGAATATGCCTGCCATGCAGGAGACTTGGTTCGATTCCTGGCTAGGAAAGATTCCCTGGAGAAGAGATAGGCTACCCACTGCAGTATTCTTGGGCTTCCCTGTTGGTTCAGATGGTAAAGAATATGCCTGCAATGTGGGAGACCTGGGTTTTATCCCTGGGTTGGTAAGATTCCCTGGAGAAGGGAAAGGCTACCCACTCCAGTATTCTCACGTGGAGAATCCCATGGACAGAGGAGCCTGGCAGGGTACAGTCCATAAGGTCGAAAAGGGTAGGATATGACTGAAATGACTAACACACACACACACACACACACACACACACGCAACTAGATGCCACATGCTTCAGCTAGAAGTTAGCATGCTGCAACTAAATGTCCAGCATGGTGCAACGAAAACCTAGTACAGCCAAGTAAAAAAATAAATAATTAAAAAAAACCCAGAGGGCCTGGCTCCATTTCCTCTCTGTGTAGGGTCTCTGTGTTCGTGTGCAGTGGGTGGAGGATGGCTTCCTAACTGGGACCTGTCTCAGTTGGGATAAGAGGAATCAAGACAATAGGGTTGGTTCATGGTTGCCCAACATCCCATCATCCTCCTTCTGGCTAATCAAAAGGTTAAGTGTGATCACGTGGGCAGATGTGATCAAACAGATTTCAGGAGACAGGGAAATGGACAAAAAAGGTCCAGAGGAATGAGTCTAGCTGGACCTTGTTCTGTTGTCTCTGAATTTCATTCCCACAATTCCCACAAAGCCACAATATGGTGATGACGGCTCTGAATCAATTCCTTTGCTTCTCCATCTCCCATCTCTCCCCTGGACTCTGAAGTCCCCTGCAAACGCTTTAGATCTGCCCTGGAGAGGAAATGGGGATCTGAGGGTGGAGGACAGTCATGGACCAAGAGCTCCTCGCCTTCCTCTGTGATATGCATGGTGTTTACCAAGTCTTTAGCCTTGAAGTCATTTGTGGCCCTCTCTGCTTTACTGAAGAAAAATGGATTTTACCTCAATTCCTGATTCCTGTTTAAATATTTAGTTTAATCAGCTCCGGCACAAGTGCCTTTTCCATTTCCCCTAGTGCCTGGGAGCCACGCTGACACCAGCATCATAAATAATGCATCAGATCCCAGCAACATGCCACTGACTGGGAGTCACTCCATCCCTCACATCTCGTGGCCAGCCCTCTGCTGCAGCTGCTTTGAGAGAAGCCAGGTACCTTGTGGAGAAGTCATTATGCAGCTTTGAAGGCTTCACCTCAAGTCTCCTGCTGAGGGCGATTGTGACAGGCAAGCATTCCCCACTCCAGCCCATATCTGAGGGACCTTGTTGGGGTGTGAGGGGGTGTGTGTTGGTGGGGAGAGTGGGCCAAGTGGGAAGAAGTGGGAACACCATAGTCACACACCTTTCAAAGTCTGCCTTTGAAGTTGCTCTGACCTGGTGAGAGACTTCAGGGCAGCTCTAGAAAGAGTTCAGCCTCAGTTCTGTGTGAGTGTGAAGAGACCTGCAATGCTGAACAGGAGGAGGCAATCAGGTTCAAGGGCACAAGAAGGACACTCAGTGAAATGCTGGAACCTTCTCTCTTCTCTTCACTTCCAGAATTCTGACTCCTAATGTGGGCTCCAGCCTCTCTCTATTCCATGAACACAGTCCAAATTTCACCCACCAAATCAGAAGCCTGTGGGAGGGTAGAGGAGTCAGGACTTCTGGGAATGAATGCTTTATCGCCTCTTATAGAAAGCAACCAGTGATGGAATTTGGCTGCACAGTTCCTAGGCATTCTTTACCAAAACTTCAAAAAGGTTAAGCTGCCTCCAGGTGCCCTCTCTTTGAAGTCAAGTCCAGAGGAATGAGTCTAGCTGGACCTTGTTCTGTTGTCTCTGAATTTCATTCCCACAATTCCCACAAAGCCACAATATGGTGATGGCTCTGAATCAATTCCTTTGCTTCTCCATCTCCCATCTCTCCCTGGACTCTGAAGTCCCCTGCAAACGCTTTAGATCTGCCCGGGAGAGGAGATGGGGATCTGAGGGTGGAGGACAGTCATGGACCAAGAGCTCCTCGCCTTCCTCTGTGATATGCATGGTGTTTACCAAGTCTTTAGCCTTGAAGTCATTTGTGGCCCTCTCTGCTTTACTGAAGAAAAATGGATTTTACCTCAATTCCTGATTCCTGTTTAAATATTTAGTTTAATCAGCTCCGGCACAAGTGCCTTTTCCATTTCCCCTAGTGCCTGGGAGCCACGCTGACACCAGCATCATAAATAATGCATCAGATCCCAGCAACATGCCACTGACTGGGAGTCACTCCATCCCTCACATCTCGTGGCCAGCCCTCTGCTGCAGCTGCTTTGAGAGAAGCCAGGTACCTTGTGGAGAAGTCATTATGCAGCTTTGAAGGCTTCACCTCAAGTCTCCTGCTGAGGGCGATTGTGACAGGCAAGCATTCCCCACTCCAGCCCATATCTGAGGGACCTTGTTGGGGTGTGAGGGGGTGTGTGTTGGTGGGGAGAGTGGGCCAAGTGGGAAGAAGTGGGAACACCATAGTCACACACCTTTCAAAGTCTGCCTTTGAAGTTGCTCTGACCTGGTGAGAGACTTCAGGGCAGCTCTAGAAAGAGTTCAGCCTCAGTTCTGTGTGAGTGTGAAGAGACCTGCAATGCTGAACAGGAGGAGGCAATCAGGTTCAAGGGCACAAGAAGGACACTCAGTGAAATGCTGGAACCTTCTCTCTTCTCTTCACTTCCAGAATTCTGACTCCTAATGTGGGCTCCAGCCTCTCTCTATTCCATGAACACAGTCCAAATTTCACCCACTAAATCAGAAGCCTGTGGGAGGGTAGAGGGGAGTCAGGACTTCTGGGAATGAATGCTTTATCGCCTCTTATAGAAAGCAACCAGTGATGGAATTTGGCTGCACAGTTCCTAGGCATTCTTTACCAAAACTTCAAAAAGGTTAAGCTGCCTCCAGGTGCCCTCTCTTTGAAGTCAAGTCTTCAGTGCTCTGATTGGTGCAATTAAATGGGAAACATTGCATGAGTTGCCACTAATAATATGGGCATGGCTTGGCTTTGTAAAAGAAGTTCCTTGGGGCAGCTCTGTACTACTCATGATTTTTCCTCCAAAATTTCACAGAGATAAAAGGAAACATAAATAACCATTTATTTATCCAAGGAGTTCAAAGTTTTACTTTGAGCCCTCCAACATTTGCTGTCCTTTTTGAAATCAAGAGTGCAAATAAACTCCCCTCAGTCTCTAGCAGAAAGTGCAGTGACTACAAATCTATGGATGGAGACAAAAGGTGCTGATGAAAAGGAGCAGATTCTAGTCTCCATCCATCAGTCTGGGGGGTCCATGAGCTCCTCCTCTCTGCTGTTAAAGTCATCTACACTGTAAAACATCTAAGGCCAGAACCCTACTAATTTGTTTCAAGAAACCTAGGATTTGGACATTCAGAAACTACCAAAAGAAAAGATAGCAGGGGAGTTGGTCTTTGAAGTCCACCATCTTGCCAAGTTCACTAATCTATTGGTCGCTCTGGTTTATCACAATTGAATCCCAGTTCTTTATTACATGGGCTTCCCTGGTGACTCAGACGGTCAAGAATCTGCCTGCAATGTCAGTGGCCTGTGTTGAATCCCTGGGTTGAGAAGATCCCCTGGAGAAGGGAAAGGCTATCCACTCCAGTATGCTTGCCTGGAGAATTTCATGGCTTGTCCATGGGTCACAAAGAATCGGACGTGACTGAGCAAATTCACTTTTTTCTTTTATGACATTTATCTTGGAAACTGGGCTCCTCAGACATTTTTTTCCTAGCTCCCTACCACTCTCTTGAAGTATGTGAGCCTCCTAACAAGTCTCTGTGCTTCGATTCCCCACAATCCATCCTCTGTATATCAGTCCAAGTAACTTTTGGTGTTGTTGGAGTGTAGGTTTGTTGTGGGGGGAGGCAGGTGTTTGTGTGTGTGTGGCTTTATTTCAGATCATGATATCATACAGCATTACTTACAACCAAAACACTTCATTTAAGATGAAAAAATGCTGTAAGTGACTCATACTCATGGAATTCACTGGTCTTACCGTGTTCCGCATGGCCAAGCTGTAGTTCAGGTGCAAGGAAGGTGAATGGCCTAGGAAAAACTCTGTGACAGTATTGAGCACGAGGGCAACTAACCACAGCTGACATGACTGGATGCTGTCCAATACAATTTGGTAGAGGATTTAAAACGGTAGTCAGTATATGTTGCCATTTCTCTTATAGACATTATACACAAGTCTCAGAACCAAGGTTTGAGTTGGAAGGGGTCTTTTTCACTATTACACCAAATGAAATACAGGAGACATTTTGGTTCTCTATCCTGTAAACTTCAGATTGGTGAGTTTTGAATTTCCAGTGCCCAGAGGAAGTTTGATGCCTCCAAAGAACACAGTCATACTGTTGGGGGTCGGGAGCTGTTTGTTCTTTTTGAAGCTGTGAGATCTTAGTTCTCCAACTAGGGATCAACCTGCATCCCCTGCAATGGAAGCACAATGTGTTAACCACTGGACTGCCAGCAAAGTCACCAGTCATGCTTTTTTGAATTGAGAGTCAAGACTGGCCCCTTTCTATTTTGTGTTCTACATGTTTTAACTTATCTTTTAAAAGCATTAATTAGATCTCTGTTACTCCTGATAGTGTCAACTTAAAAAATATTCACAACATAGGGTTTCCCTGGTAGTCTTTTGGTTAAGAATCAGCCTGCCAATGCATGGGACGTGGGTTAGATCACTAGTCTCAGAAGATCCCATATGCCACAGACCAACTAAGCCTGTGTGCCCCTGAGCTGCTGAAGCCCGAATGCCATAGAGCCTGTGGTCCACAACAAGAGAAACCTCCACAATGAGAAGCCTTTGCACCACAACTAGAGAGTAGCTCCCGAAAGCTTGTGTGCAGCAACGAAGAGCCAGAGCAGTCAGAAATAAATGAATACATCTGGACAACAACAAAAAAATATTCACAACATAAAGTTATGTTTTATTCAGTGGAAATTTTTAGGACTTCAAGCCAGAGAGACAGCATCTCTAGTGACCCTGAGGGAACTCTGAGGAGGCAGTGGGAGAAGCCAGGTTATAGAGAAGTTTTGCAACAAAGGGCAGGTAGTCTGAACATCAAAAGAGTATTGTTAATTAAGGAAAACCAGATATCTCAAGTTAAGGAATTTAGCACTTTTCTGTGTATGGGAAGATGGAAACGTCTGAGCTCACTGAAATCATTCCTTTGATATGTACTTTGCTTAGGGAGTGGCCGCAGCCTGGTGGCGGGTAGATGGCAAGCAGTCTTTCCTTCCTGAGTTCCCTCAGGGGTCACCGGCTCACCTTCCATAGTGGCGGCCATTGCTGATTACTATGACAGCTTTGTTTGCTGATACGGTAGAAAATATTCCATTTCTCAAAACCCTTCCCAGTATACTTAGAATAAAATTCACTTTACCATGGCCTCCCAGGCCCTAAATGGTTGGACCCTGCTCACTTCCCTGACCTTATCTCTTACCCACACTGGTCTTCCTAGGTTATGATCAGGTCAGGCTGAGTCTTGCCTTATGGAATTTGCACTTGCTGTTCCCTTGTCCTGGCATGTTGCTCCTCACATTTCCCAGTGGCTTACTCCATCCTATCATTAGGCCTCTTTGCAGTTCTTATATTCAAGAGGTCTTCTCTGACCATCATCATTTTTTGTTTCCTTATCCTGATTTACTTTCTGCAGTACATTTATCATTGAATACCAGCATATCTATTGATGAATTTATTATACTTGGTCATTCTCTGTCTTCTCCACTAGAATGTAAGCTCCAAGGGGCAAGTGCTCTGTCTATCTCATTCACTGGTATATCCTCAATGCTTTTTTCAGTGCTCATTACTTATTTGTTGAAAGAAAAGGGAATTTTTTTTGTTTTCAATTTTGGCCTCCCCCATTGGTCCTTCATTTATTCATTTTCATCCATCTTTAGTCTTTGGTCTGTGTGGGCCTTCCATCAGAGGGCCCACTGGATAGTGGCCTCTTCAGCTTCAGAGAACCAGCTCTGGGCGCATGTGCTCCAATGCACTGGCTCATAATTGGACACACTAGTCCTGCTGCTCCACAGCATATGGGATCCTCCCGTGCCAGGAATCAAACTGGTGACCCTTGCACTGCAAGGCGGACTCTTACCCCTGGGCCACCAGGGAAGCCCCTGAAAAGGGAATTTTTGAAGACAAGACTTATATTCTTGCTAACCATTACACTGTTCCTCACCACAGAAGCATTGATTGAGATCTGAGGAGCCAGAGTATTTCCTGGCAAAGAAACACAATAGAGGGGTTAATGGGTGCATTACGTTCTTGGTAATTTCCGCAGCCTGGTGGCGGGTAGATGGCAAGCAGTCTTTCCTTCCTGAGTTCCCTCAGGGGTCACCGGCTCACCTTCCATAGTGGCGGCCATTGCTGATTACTATGACAGCTTTGTTTGCTGATACGGTAGAAAATATTCCATTTCTCAAAACCCTTCCCAGTATACTTAGAATAAAATTCACTTTACCATGGCCTCCCAGGCCCTAAATGGTTGGACCCTGCTCATTTCCCCTGACCTTATCTCTTACCCACACTGGTCTTCCTAGGTTATGATCAGGTCAGGCTGAGTCTTGCCTTATGGAATTTGCACTTGCTGTTCCCTTGTCCTGGCATGTTGCTCCTCACATTTCCCAGTGGCTTACTCCATCCTATCATTAGGCCTCTTTGCAGTTCTTATATTCAAGAGGTCTTCTCTGACCATCATCATTTTTTGTTTCCTTATCCTGATTTACTTTCTGCAGTACATTTATCATTGAATACCAGCATATCTATTGATGAATTTATTATACTTGGTCATTCTCTGTCTTCTCCACTAGAATGTAAGCTCCAAGGGGCAAGTGCTCTGTCTATCTCATTCACTGGTATATCCTCAATGCTTTTTACAGTGCTCATTACTTATTTGTTGAAAGAAAAGGGAATTTTTTTTGTTTTCAATTTTGGCCTCCCCCATTGGTCCTTCATTTATTCATTTTCATCCATCTTTAGTCTTTGGTCTGTGTGGGCCTTCCATCAGAGGGCCCACTGGATAGTGGCCTCTTCAGCTTCAGAGAACCAGCTCTGGGCGCATGTGCTCCAATGCACTGGCTCATAATTGGACACACTAGTCCTGCTGCTCCACAGCATATGGGATCCTCCCGTGCCAGGAATCAAACTGGTGACCCTTGCACTGCAAGGCGGACTCTTTACCCCCTGGGCCACCAGGGAAGCCCCTGAAAAGGGAATTTTTGAAGACAAGACTTATATTCTTGCTAACCATTACACTGTTCCTCACCACAGAAGCATTGATTGAGATCTGAGGAGCCAGAGTATTTCCTGGCAAAGAAACACAATAGAGGGGTTAATGGGTGCATTACCTTCTTGGTAATTTGCAACTGCTCAAGAGAATGTGTGATATCCCACTGGTGTGCTGGGGAATAAAAAGGTTGGGCGGAAGGGCATAGCATCTGGGTGTTCTTTTCTTTTAGCGCTAAGCCAACCATGTGCTTTGTCTAAAGGACCTGAGAAGGACTTAAGTGGAGTGCTGTTGGGCCTCCTCTCTGTGTAACTCTGTTTTATTCTTTTAAAAAAATTGTGAATTTTATTAATTTTTGATTGTGTTGGGTCTTTGTTGCCATGCGGGCTTCTGTTTAGTTGTGATGAGTGGGATCCACTCCCCAGCCACAGGGCTCAGGCTCCTGCAGTGGCCTCCCTAGTTACAAAACAAAGACTCTTGGGCATGTGGACCTCAGCAGCTGAGGCACGTGGACTCAGTAGTTGCAGCTCACCAGCTCTAGATAGAGCATAGACTTGATAGTTGTGGTGCACGGGCTTAGTTGCTCCGCAGCATGTGAGATTGATTCCCCTAGCTCAGGGATAGAATCTGTGTCTCCTGCATTGGCAGGTAGATTCTTTACCATTGATCCACCAGAGAAGCCCCCTCTTTTATTTGGCTTCTATGCCCCTTAGTTTCTGCATACAGTGCTCAGTGTTTTCTGGCTGAATCTATGTTTACTGAAAATCGAGTTGTGGTTACCATCTGTATGAGTCTCCTAGGGCTGCTGTAACTAATTATCACAATTTGGGTGGCTTCAAACAACAGAAATGTATTCTCTCATAGTTCAAGGCCAAATAAGTCCAGAAACCTCTTCAGCTTCAGAGAACCAGCTCTGGGCGCATGTGCTCCAATGCACTGGCTCATAATTGGACACACTAGTCCTGCTGCTCCACAGCATATGGGATCCTCCCGTGCCAGGAATCAAACTGGTGACCCTTGCACTGCAAGGCGGACTCTTTACCCCCTGGGCCACCAGGGAAGCCCCTGAAAAGGGAATTTTTGAAGACAAGACTTATATTCTTGCTAACCATTACACTGTTCCTCACCACAGAAGCATTGATTGAGATCTGAGGAGCCAGAGTATTTCCTGGCAAAGAAACACAATAGAGGGGTTAATGGGTGCATTACCTTCTTGGTAATTTGCAACTGCTCAAGAGAATGTGTGATATCCCACTGGTGTGCTGGGGAATAAAAAGGTTGGGCGGAAGGGCATAGCATCTGGGTGTTCTTTTCTTTTAGCGCTAAGCCAACCATGTGCTTTGTCTAAAGGACCTGAGAAGGACTTAAGTGGAGTGCTGTTGGGCCTCCTCTCTGTGTAACTCTGTTTTATTCTTTTAAAAAAATTGTGAATTTTATTAATTTTTGATTGTGTTGGGTCTTTGTTGCCATGCGGGCTTCTGTTTAGTTGTGATGAGTGGGATCCACTCCCCAGCCACAGGGCTCAGGCTCCTGCAGTGGCCTCCCTAGTTACAAAACAAAGACTCTTGGGCATGTGGACCTCAGCAGCTGAGGCACGTGGACTCAGTAGTTGCAGCTCACCAGCTCTAGATAGAGCATAGACTTGATAGTTGTGGTGCACGGGCTTAGTTGCTCCGCAGCATGTGAGATTGATTCCCCTAGCTCAGGGATAGAATCTGTGTCTCCTGCATTGGCAGGTAGATTCTTTACCATTGATCCACCAGAGAAGCCCCCTCTTTTATTTGGCTTCTATGCCCCTTAGTTTCTGCATACAGTGCTCAGTGTTTTCTGGCTGAATCTATGTTTACTGAAAATCGAGTTGTGGTTACCATCTGTATGAGTCTCCTAGGGCTGCTGTAACTAATTATCACAATTTGGGTGGCTTCAAACAACAGAAATGTATTCTCTCATAGTTCCGAAGGCCATAAACCAGAAATGAAGGTGCCAGCAAACGTGGGTCCTCCTGGGGGCTTTGATGGAGAATCTATTCCATGCCTCTCCCCCAGTATCTGGTGATTGATTGCTGGCAGTCTTTGGCATTATCTTGGCTTATAGATCATAACACCCATATGTTCTCCTCTTCATTCTGTGTCCTCTCCTGTTTGACACAAGGACACTTGCGTTGGGTATAGGCAAACCCAGATTCAGGATGATCTTATCTTCAGATCATTAATTTCATTTGCAAATACCTTTTTTCAAAATAAGGTTACATTTGCAGATTTCAGATAGACGTATATTTGGGGGGACCACTGTTTAACCCTCTATACCATCTTAGAGGCAAGAGGGTAGGGTAGGAATAGGCAGACCTGTTTTTTAGGCTGTGTCCCTTCCCTTCTCCTGTTCTTTTTATCCCCCACTCCCACCTTCCCATCCCAGCTCCCTTTTTCATCCTGGGAGCAGAACTCTCTTTCTCTAGTTGAAAATTTTGCCTGTGGCAGGTCAGCCCTGGGCATGCCCTCTTGTCTTCACGATCTGTTCTGGTCAGTGACTTGTGAGGCTCTCTGCCCACACCCTGCCTGTTTGCACATTTGGACCTGGACTCTGATCTCCCGGACCCAGACCGGCTAAACCTGTTTTCTCCCAAGCTGATGGACTCAGGGAACCTGCTTCTTCCCCTGGGGCCAGGGTTTGGTTTACTCCTCAGACAAGACCAACTGGGCTCTGAGCTGATGGTGACACCAAAGACAGTACTCCTAGCCCAGATATCTCAAACTCCAGGTCTGTTCATCCACCTCTTTAATGAGGAAACATACCTGCATGCTTCCAAAGGTACCTTGGACACAACTTGTCTAAAATTCAACCTGTCAATCATCCCTCTTCCCCCAACTGGCCTCCCCTCCTGTTCTGTGTACTCAATGAATCACACCTCTCTTTACCCAGTTGTTACTTTCTTACTCCAAGCCTCCCCAAAGGCATCAGATCCTGTAGCTCTGACCCCTCTAAGTTTCTCTCAAATTCACCTACATCTCTCATACCCTACAGCCTCTACATTAGTCCTCGTCCCTTTTTACAAACCTGCCAACTGATCTCATGCCTGGACTCTCCACCCTCTCCAATCCACTCTCTTCACTGTTGTTGTTCAGTCGAATCTTTGAGAACACTTGGACTGCAGTACACCAGGCTTCTCTGTCCTTCACCATCTCTTGGAACTTCCCTATTAAGTTCACTTTACCATGACATACATCCTTCCTTGCTGCAGCAGTCAATAGTATGTTGACATGTTTATCAATTTAAGTTTTTGTTTTGTATTAACTTAGCCAGGAATGGGGGTATAACATACGCTAGTTCTGGTGACCACGAGCTGGAGTGCTTTAACACATGAACTTCACTGGTAGAAAGTTGAAGAGGTTTTCACTGCTTTATACAATCTTGGTGAGAAAATAGATCAGATCAGAATTACAGTGTATAGACACATTTTCTACCAGAATCTGTTTTATAAAACAAAAACAAAAATTAAAAACCCCAAAACAAAGACCCTGTTGTTATTGTTATAATTGTGTCTGACTCTTTGAAACCCCACGGACTGCAGCACACTGAGCTTCCCTGTCCTTCACTATCTCTCAGAGTTTGCTCAAACTCATGTCCGTTGAGTCAGTGATGCCATCCACCCATCTCCTCTGTCACCCTCTTCTCCTCTAGTTCTCAATCTTTCCCAACATCAAGGTCTTTTCCAGTGAGTCAGCTCTTCGCATCAGGTGGCCAAAGACCTTTTTTGCTGTGGTCTGAGTCATTCCTACAAAAGCTCCCTGTTGTATCCCTTGACACTTCCCATTGCCTTTTAGGATTCTTCTTCCTGACCCCACACCTTATACTGTTGTCAACTTCCATGCAAATCCACAGCACTCTAGCACTCCATAGGCAAAAAAAAAAAAAAAAAAAAAAAACACTTAAATCATTTAGGGTACCTTTCCAAGGCCTCATTCCTGTCCACCTTGTGATTTCTAGTCCCTTTACCAGAACCTGGAGGCAATGTTGTCCCTAGAGAAGAAACCTCCTTGTAGATGCCAGCAAATGGCCAAGCTCGGTCTCCTTTGAGAGCATGAGAGGACCATGGAATCCTAAGACACATACTTCCAAAAGTCAAGACCTTCGAGATTGGCCCTGGGTTTCCTGTTTTTAGTGCAGGGGATCAATGGAAGGAAAACTTCAGGACTGGAGAAGCTAGGAAACTCTCACTCTGGTTTCCTTTCCCTTACAGACTCCATTGCTTTGATTCTTGCTCTTGTAGAATACAGTCATCTACTTGTACAAGCCAGGACTACCTTGGAATAGCTGAGACAGGCCTTTTTCCAAAAGAATTTACTAAATAACAACATAAGTTAATGAAAGAAAAAGAATGAAGAAAAAAGAGAAACACAAAGGACAAGATATGGTACTTTATCTAAAGACTGGTATCTGGTTTCAGATTAATGACATTCTAGATACCCAGGCTCTTTTCTTTTCTTTTTTACAGGCTCCTTTTTTTTTTTTTTCAGACACTTATTTTGGTCTTTCATTTATCTGTTTTCATCTATCTTTATTCTTTTGGCCTGTGTGGGCCTCCCCACAGAGGCCATCGCAGTGGCCTCTGTCGCTGCAGAGCACCAGCTCTGGGCACATGTGCTTCAGAGCTCTGGCTTGATAGTTGGACACATGGGTCTAGCTGTTCCACGGCACGTGGGACCCTCCCAGGCCAGGGATTGAACCAGCGCCCCTTGCACTGAAAGGTGGTCTCCTTACCCACTGGACCACCAGGGAAGCCCTCGGGCTCCTTTCTTGATCACAAAGCTCCTAGACTTTGGTCAGTTCAGTTCAGTTGCTCAGTCATGTCTGACTTTGTGACCTCATGAAATTCAGCATGCCAGGCTTCCCTGTCCTTTACCATCTCCCAGAGCTTGCTCAAAATCATGTCCGTTGAATCTGTGATACCATCCAACCATCTCATCCTTTGTCATCTCCTTCTCCTTCTGCCTTCTATTGTTCCCAGCATCAGGTTGTTTTTCCAATGAGTTGTATAAGTGCAAAGATTCTGGACAGTCCTATCTTATTTATTTTTTGCATTGATAAAATCTCCATCCTTATAATGAGACAAAACCCAACCGTCTCTCTTGTCTATAGCTTCCTTGCAGCATCCACACTTTTTTTTTTTAGCTAGGCTGTGGAATGCTAGAGACTGACACAGAGAATATTCTGGGCCTTTTGGCAATCCTTTATCATGATTCTTTAATCATAACAGTCATGCCAGGAAGTTTCAACCGTGGACAGGCTGGACTTTCCCAGGAGTTTCCTGCATGATCTGAGAGACCGCTCTTTCTTAGTAATGAGCATTACTGGAATAGAGACAAGGGACCTAATAAGTATAAAGCTTAACATGTGCCCCACATTCTGTATATTTCACTTTTTAGTACAAGTGTTTGGAGAGGGGTCAATAGCTACTCATGATGTGTAGAACTTGAGGATCATAAAGATCAAGCAACTTGCTCAAGGTCTTAAAGCTGAACAGTCAAACTAGGAGTGACATTGGGCTGGTTGGTGACAAGTGTGTGATCTGAACCAAGAAGGCTGAGGAGGTACTAGTGCCTTGGGTTCTTTGAAGCTGCCATCCTTTCCACCCTTCTTTGTACATGTTTTTTTCTATCTATAGACATTTGCTGAACTCCCATTACTCTTTGATATTAGGAGGTATAAAGGCTTCATAGACAAAAGTCCCTGCATTCAACTTGTACCGGTTCTCTAACTATGTTGAGTCCATCATTCTTGGGCACTTATTCTTTCAGACAATGAGCACCAATTACGTAGAAGACACTGATTCAGGAACTGGAGAAGGAAGAGGTTAAACGCACAGAATCTAGAGGAAGGAGAGAGCCTGGGTTCTGCCACCAGCATTACCTTTTACTATTCCCTGCCCCCAAATCTCTGAGGACTTTCATGGGAGGATGGGGTGGGTTGGGGCTTTTGTATAAGGCTGTTCCTAAGGAGGTCACTAGGGATGGAAGGAGCTTTCTTGGCACTTTTTGCCCATTTTTGCGGCTAGTGCCTGGTAAGGTGCACAAAGGTGGCGAAGCAAGACAGGCAGACAAGGAACTATCAGAAATACAGAGATAATTAGAGGAGAAATTGCTTATTAATTTTAAAATAATGGGAAAACCTATTTATATATAAACTATTAAGAGCTTGTGACCTATTATTCCTTTGCAGTTTAGTTTCCAGGTGGTCTTTTCACTTGGAGAAATTCTTCCTGGTTTTAGAAATGGAAAAGACTGATTTACCCCACCACTGCTGCCAGTTGATGGTTTGACTCCAGCTGAATTATTCAAACTATTTATGTGTCAGCTAAGAGTCTCAGAGAGTGATGTCAGATAAGTCACAATATGTTTTCTGTGGAATTTCCAGTAAAGGGATTATGATAAATAACAGCGATGCAGAGTGCATAACAGAAGAGTTTTGCTTTTTTCTCTAGGTCAAAAGAGTTGATACGAGATCACAATTTGACTTATGGAGTAAAACCTTTGGGAATCTGAAACTTTGAATTTAAAAAAGGAAAGCAATAGACATCTGTTATTTGCATAGTACTCTTTGCCCAATGGTTTACAAAGCCTTGTAAGATATGATCACAACTGATCCTCACCCCACCTGTGCAGTGTGTCCTCATTTTATACTTGAAGAAACTGGAGTTACACAATCAAGGTAATTCAGGTAAACACGCTTTATATTTTTATTTTTTAATATTAAAGTGTTTTATATTTTGCTTTTCATTTGCTATCTAGAGAATTATTATTATTTTTTTACCTCAATAATTTGTGATAATGGACGATCACAAATGCCATCGTCAAAGTAAAAGACATTCTTTTCTGGGGACACTCTTCATTCACAGACCCCAAACCCAACATCAACAACACTCAGCTGTAAAGCACCAGAAGCTCCACACTAGCCACAACAGTAAGGGATCATCTTTGTGTTTATTATCCAACAATATCTGGGAGTAGTTTGAAATGGATTGGCTTCTCTAAAGAAAGTTGTTTGTGTTCATTTAGGGGAGATTCAACTCTTACTTGTTTCTTTGTTTCTGTGGTCTAAAGGCTGAGAAAACAGGGGTTGTCTAGAGAATTTGCATGGGAAAGTAATAACTTAAAAAACATTAGGCACATCGGCAGTTAACCGTTCATCAACAGTACGGTGATCGGCACTATCTCTTCCTTTGAGGGGTTGTGAACACGTACTGTGGGGCCCTGTTCCCCTAAGGGCAAAGGAAGTCTCCCTCCCCTTAATGGTCTCTTCTCCCACCCGGGCTGCACAGCGTAGAGGGCCTGTCTGGAGGAAAGGGCTCCAGGTGTGGGGAAGTGGGTTCTGTTCAGCCTGGTTGTGGGGTGAAAGCGGACTGACTTGCCAATGCAGTTAGAATGGACTTGGAAGGGGTCAGTTTTCCGAGCCTCGCCCTCCTCTAGGTCTCTGCCACAGGAAGCTGCAAGCACCTGGAGTCCTCCCGGCTCCAGGGACGGCGGGCACCAGGCCGGCCGCATTAACATCACCACGGGGAAGCCGCCCTGCTGCGAGCACTTATTTGCATCCAAATATTTGCACCGAGACTGTGCTCACGTGCTCGAGGTCACACAGCCTGGAGGTCTCTAGGGACGGAGGCGGGGCGGAAGCCCTGTCTCGGGGTGGCCAGGTGCCGGGGTACGCTGCCTGGGGACGCAGACCTCGGTCCGGGTCAGGACCCCTGTCTTTAAGGACCCTCCACTGCCCCGCAAGGTCCCCCCAGCCGCAACCCCCTCCCCAATCCTTTGCTGGTCCCACGCGTTCCAGCCTCCCCGGGCGGGGCGCGTCGGCCCTCCCGAGCCGGGCGCAGGGGGCGGGCACCTGCCCCCACCCCTGGGCGTCCCCTCCCCTCCCTTGTTCCTCCTCCCTCCCCGCGGCGAGCAGGCGGCGGCGGCGGCGGCGGCGGCCGAGGCTGAGGCGGCGGCGGCGGCGGCGGCAGCGGCGGGCGGGGCTCGGCTCGGGCTCCGCGGGCGGGCGGGCGGACATGGCGGCCAACATGTACCGGGTCGGAGGTAGGAAGGCTCGGCCCGACCCGGCCCGTCTGGGAGCGGGCCCCGGGAGCGGGGGGTCGGGGCGAATTCACCCTCCCCGCCGGCCGCCGCGGGCGCCCGGGCTGCGGGCGCCGGGGCTGGGGGCCTGCCGAGGGGGCCGGGCTGCCCACCTCCCCCGGCCCCCTCCCCCACCGGGCCCTCCAAGGACGGGGCCCGTCCACACCCCCGCATCCCGCCCAGGGGGTCGAGGCCAGGCCAGTTCGTGGGGGTACGAATTAGCACCCCCCCGCCCCCGAAACCCACATGGGGGTCGGGGCCGTCAAGCCTCGTAGGAGGGTGGTTTACCCTCGCGTGGCTTCGAAGCACTAGGGGCTTGGAGGGGATGGCGGGGCATCCCCCCATCTCTCCTCCTTCGCTTCCTTGGGGGTGTGGGTGGGGGCGTGGGGGCCAGCCAGGGACCCAGCAGCGTAGGCCTGTGTGCGGAGCCGGGGCCCGACACCTCCCCGGCGTCCCTCTCCCTTCCGTTTCTTGTCGGTTTCTCTCCCCCGCCTCCAGTCACGGGGCTTGGAGGGGCCGGGGCGCCGCAGCCTGGGCTGGGGAGTTCAGCTCTGACTGGACGTCCGCTCTCCTGTCTGCCTCCTTCCCTTCTCATCTGCAGAAGAGAGAAATAAGGTCAAACAAACTTTCTCCCTACTCACGACGCCCTCCTCCCTCTTTCCTGGTAAAATAATAATTCAGATAAGTGGCGTGTTTATGTGTGAGACTTGCCCTTCTCTTGCTCATTAGCTGAGCTTCTTGATGGATGGGTGGTGGGAATGGCCTGGCTTAAATGAGGCCACTTTGCAGAAGGGAGACGGGAAAGAGCCACCAGGAAAGACAACAACGCAGCCGAGCCTCTCAAACACACAGTGGGGAGTTTCCAGTGAGCCTGTGAGACGACCGGAAAAACCACACTTGAAGATTTTTATTCTTTTTGTTGAAAGGCTGCAGCCATTTCGTTATAACCAGACCCTAAAAGGATCTGAATTAAATATGGTAAATGAGGTATTAAAAAAAGATGATAACACAGTTATCACAGAGAGCTCTGCCTCTCCAAAAGTGACCTGTCTCGTTTTCCCCCCTCTCCTTTTCCTAGACAGAGCTGTGAAAAAGTTTGTCAGTGTGCTTCTGCTTTGCTCACCTGATTTTTTTTTTTTTTAAGTTGGTGATTGAAATGTACTTTGGACTGCTAAGCTTTTCAAGATGCTCTGAATTTGTCTTAGGTCAATGGTTTTATGTGAGACACATGCTCCAGGGCAAATTGGATTGGTGTGCAAAGATGTGGAAGCAGTTACAGTACGAAAGACACGTGTTTAGTCAGCTCAGAGTACCCAGTGATAAAAGGTGTCTTTTTGTTTATTATTAAAGAAATGACACGTGGGACCAGAGTCTAGGAGAACTTGAATAAAACATTAATTGAAGTGAAAATGCCGGGAAAATAAGGGTCTGTGAATGGTAGGCACATGAGAGAATCTATTACGGTTGCATTACTAAGTTTGCTTTTACCAGGGAATGAATTATGGGCGTGCTTCATTGTGAATGTGAATTACCTAATATAAAAAGTCATAGACTGGCAAATGTGAACTTTCTGTTGAAAAGATTAAGCTCTTTACTTCCTTTACTTACAGATTATGTCTACTTTGAGAATTCCTCTAGCAATCCGTACCTTATCAGAAGGATAGAAGAACTCAACAAGGTATATACTGAGTGTTCTTGATTCTGATATTAAGAAATACTTGTTTTACATTGAAGGGTAATTGGGTAAAGGGCATGACAGGTGATTTTACTTTCAATTCCAGACTTTTTGAAAGTAGGGATTTCAGATTAGAGAGTTACGCAGGATTCTGAATATTCTTTTGCTTCATATAATTACTTCTGATATCAAATATTGATACTGAATATGTAACATCTGCAGATTTTCAATTGCTTGGAGTTTCTCCTAGCAGGCCACTCCTGTAACTCGATCCCTTTTTATATTTGAAGTCATAATTTGTGTTTCTCCCTTTTTAGTGAGTTCATTTTTTCTCGTTTTTCAGCTTGAGAAAGAAGAAGTTATGACATATAACATTTAAGGGAATTTGTAAGATTCTAGACTAGGCTAAGTAATCAGGATACAGTTTTGGTATAAAGTGGCTTTTTTGGACCATTGGCCCAAATAAATGAAGCATTTACATTGTTTTGACCCATGGTCACAGGTGTCCGGAATATCAGCAGCATAATGACTGTTGGTGGTAGTTCATCTTTTACAAAAGAGACAGTCAAAATAGTCATAAGCATCATGACCCTAGATTTCTGATGGTTGAGAGTTACTTGTGTAGCTAGTGAGAATTCATATTGTAAAAATGTTTGGGAGCTGTCTAGATAATACTTTCCTCCCAAATATTGTCTGGAGATTGGTCTGGATTTGAGTCCCAGAAAGCCAGGTCTGGGCAAGGGCATGCCTGGTTTATAAACCTGGAGGTCTTGGTTTGCTTTTGGGATATCCTGGGAATCTTGCATTTCTAAAACTTTTGTAGGATTCAAGTCTGCCACAAAAGGAAGAAAATAGCCTCTGGATTAGGTCATTCTGTGGGTGGAATCCTTGAAATAGCTTCCAGGTCCAGTGACCAGCGCCACGGCCCGAGTTCCAGCCCCGGTTAGGGAGTGAGATCCTGTAAGCCGTGCAGTGCTGCTAAAAAAAAAAAAATTGAAACAAATAAAAGACTTATTAAAAAAGAATTTAGGCACTTCTACACTGTTTACGATATCTATTTACTCAGAAAGTTAACTCAGATTCAAAGAGAAATAGTGGCTTATGAGACCTGTATTCTCTGGTTGCTCCCTGCTTTGTTTATTTGGCTGTAACTGCCGTAAAGTCTTTCATGGCTGTTTCTGTTGTTGTTTTGTTTTTTGGGGGGGGCTGTGCCTTGTATCTTCTGGGATCTTAGTTCCTGACCTGGGATTGAATCCAGGTCCACGGCAGTGAAAGCACCAAATCCTAACCACTGAGCCATCTTGGCAGTTTCTCATAGACACCTTAGAACTGTCTAGTTCCCTATTCCTTGTTTTTTTTCCCACATACCATTTATCACCTTCAAACCTACTTAATGTGTTTATAGGCATACCTCAGAGATATTGTGGGTTCAGTTCAGACCACTGCCATAAAGCAAATATTGCAGGAAAGCAAGTCACATGAACTTCTTAGTTTCCCAGTGCATATAAAAGTTATGTTTACACCATGCTGCAGTCCATTAGGTGTACATTATGTGTAAATAAAGATGTACATTCAGAGAGTTCCTTGATGGTCTAGTGGCAAAGACTCTGAGATCCCAGTGTAAGGGGCCTGTGTTCAGTCCCTGGTCTGGGAGCTAGATCCCATATGTCGAAACTAAGATTATGACCCTAGATTTCTGATGGTTGAGAGTTACTTGTGTAGCTAGTGAGAATTCATATTGTAAAAATGTTTGGGAGCTGTCTAGATAATACTTTCCTCCCAAATATTGTCTGGAGATTGGTCTGGATTTGAGTCCCAGAAAGCCAGGTCTGGGCAAGGGCATGCCTGGTTTATAAACCTGGAGGTCTTGGTTTGCTTTTGGGATATCCTGGGAATCTTGCATTTCTAAAACTTTTGTAGGATTCAAGTCTGCCACAAAAGGAAGAAAATAGCCTCTGGATTAGGTCATTCTGTGGGTGGAATCCTTGAAATAGCTTCCAGGTCCAGTGACCAGCGCCACGGCCCGAGTTCCAGCCCCGGTTAGGGAGTGAGATCCTGTAAGCCGTGCAGTGCTGCTAAAAAAAAAAAAATTGAAACAAATAAAAGACTTATTAAAAAAGAATTTAGGCACTTCTACACTGTTTACGATATCTATTTACTCAGAAAGTTAACTCAGATTCAAAGAGAAATAGTGGCTTATGAGACCTGTATTCTCTGGTTGCTCCCTGCTTTGTTTATTTGGCTGTAACTGCCGTAAAGTCTTTCATGGCTGTTTCTGTTGTTGTTTTGTTTTTTGGGGGGGGCTGTGCCTTGTATCTTCTGGGATCTTAGTTCCTGACCTGGGATTGAATCCAGGTCCACGGCAGTGAAAGCACCAAATCCTAACCACTGAGCCATCTTGGCAGTTTCTCATAGACACCTTAGAACTGTCTAGTTCCCTATTCCTTGTTTTTTTTCCCACATACCATTTATCACCTTCAAACCTACTTAATGTGTTTATAGGCATACCTCAGAGATATTGTGGGTTCAGTTCAGACCACTGCCATAAAGCAAATATTGCAGGAAAGCAAGTCACATGAACTTCTTAGTTTCCCAGTGCATATAAAAGTTATGTTTACACCATGCTGCAGTCCATTAGGTGTACATTATGTGTAAATAAAGATGTACATTCAGAGAGTTCCTTGATGGTCTAGTGGCAAAGACTCTGAGATCCCAGTGTAAGGGGCCTGTGTTCAGTCCCTGGTCTGGGAGCTAGATCCCATATGTCGAAACTAAGAGTTCCCATGTTGCAACTATAGGGTCCTGTGTGTGACACCTGAGACTCAGTGCAACCAAAAAAAAAAAGATGTACATGTCTCATTGGAAAATAGTTTATTGCTGAAAAAATGCTAGCTATCTGAGTCTTCAGTGTGAGTTGTAACATAATATTAAAGATCACTGATCACACGTCACCATTACGAATATCATAATAATGAAAGTGTTGGAAATATTCCAAGATTTACCAAAATGGGACAGACACCCAATGAGCAAATGCAGTTGGGAAAGTGATGCTGATAGACTTGCTTGACCCAGGGTTGCGATAAACCATTGATTTGTAAAGAAACACAGTGCCTGTGAAGTTCAGTGAGCCATAGTGCAATAAAATGAGGTGAACCTGTATTTTCATTGCCTATTTTCCCAAACTAGAGTGTAAGTTCTAGGTGTGTAGTAATATTCTCTGTTCACTAATACATCCTGAATGCCTTAAACTACCAGCTGGCACATATAAGGCATTTAGTAAATATTTGTTGAATTAGTGAATTTCTCAGATGTCTGCTGTTCACACTTGTATGTGACTTTCCTGTTTACAAAGTGCTTCGGTTCATTCATGATGTTTCTGAGGACTTGCTACCTGTCAGGTACTTTTAGATAGGCACTTTTAGGAACTGAGGGATGAACAAGATAGGTCTAGTAGAGGAAGATGGATGTAAACCAAATAATTATAGAAGCAGCAGGAAAATTGCATCTATGCTAAGTTTACAAACATCAGAGCATGGGGCTCTGGAAGCAAATATTCTGGGGATTCACGTTTGTCACTTCTTGAACCTCACAGTATCTTCACGTTTTAAGGTAGATGCGTTGTGGGTTGTTGTGAAGCACACCATGGTTAAGTCACTTAAATGCCTGGTTACACATCTGGCTAGAACCTGGGTCATTTCACACTCCATCACATTACTATTCACTTTGAAAGTCTCTCCGCTCCTCCACATCCTTACCTTCTCCCTCCTGCTCTGCTTTCGCAGAGTCATTAATATACACGTCCCTTAGGGGACTGGAGGTGGCCAAATTAAAATTGTGAGAGATGAGCTCTGTAATTTCAGAGAATGGCAATTTGAGTGGATGGAGTATTGATAAAAAGGAACTTTGATTGGCTAATGAGTTACTAAATATTTACATGGAATTTTTATTTCTGAAGGGGTGTGAAAGAGGGATTTCATTTTAAGTAATTCATTAAGCAAATATTTCTTGAGCACTTATTATGTAGCAGGCACTATGCTAGATTCAGAAATATTAGTGGACATAGTCTCTGCCCACACAAGGTCTACGTTTTCATGAAGGAGACACAGGAAAAGAGTTAACAGGTGTAAAGAAAATAGTAATAAATGGTGGTACTTTCTGGAAGGAAGTAGGCAAGAGCCTTGACAGAATAACAGACAGAGATTGCTTCCTTTGAGTAAGGAGCGGAGGACTTTAAGGACACTGAAACTGAGGTCTAAAGGATGAGAAGGCAGTAGTCCTCTTGGGAAAGGGGCATAGGAGTTCCAGAAAGACCCTGAGTGCCTCAGAGGTCAGGTTGGCTAAGTGGGAAAATTCAACAGGATTGGAAAATCCAAATCATGAGTTTAAGAAAACTTGATACATTCCAGTTGATAAAGCTAAGAGAAGGGACATTAACCTATTGTGTTAACTTTCTTCTAACTAGGTATGATGTGTTTTGGGTTTCCCTGGCGGTTCAGGAGTTAAGACTTGGTGCTTTCATTGCCAGGGCCCAGGTTCAATCCCTGCTCAGGGAATATAGGATCTGGCAAGATGTGCAGTTTTGCCAAAGAAGAAAAAAAAGAAATAGGATTTTTTTTTTTTTAAACAAAATCCCCAGGATAAGCTGCCAGTCACTATGTTTATACAGAAAATTCACTTATAGCTTGATGGTTCCTGTTTTTCTTTTTTAAATCCTATTTGAAATGTTACTTGCTCAGTTAGAAAGCAGACCTAAGTATTTTTTTCTTTTTCTTTTATTTTTAATTAAAGGAATAGATTTTAGTCTCAGTTCCCACCCCCCAAAACTTTCAAGGGCAAAACTATGGGCTGATGAACACAGTTCAACATTGTTTATCTTATATACCTTCATTTCTTCTTTTCTAAGTTGTACTTGGATATAGTGAAGGTGCTCTTTTGGAGAAAGAATATAAAGTTAAAATAGAAAACAGCTTTTGGGAAATTTTTATTTAGTCTTTCTCTGTTTGGGGTATTGCTCTTCTAAACATTCAGTCTGCATGCGTGTTGAAAGAAGTCTTTGTGCACATAATAATAATAAGGGTGTAGTCTCAGGAAGTTTTGTAAACTATGCTTGTGGATAAATTTGATGTTATTTGGTATTGATTTTTTTTTTTGATATTTTATGTTGTATATCTTATGTGTCTTCATATTTTGTATATTTTATTAGCCATCCAGTTTGCCCTGAGAGTCATTTGAATGTTTAGGGTCTTTGTTTTTGGTGGGGAAGAAGAGAGCCGCTAACTTTGAGCATCTAACCTTGTCCACCATCCCAGTCTATATTGGCACATAATTTTAGGAGATCCCTTCAAAGCCCTTTTATGGAACCCAAGTTAAGACCCCCCTGACGTTTAGTATCTGTTGAGAATAAGGACAGAAATTGGGAAAAGAAAGCTCCTTTGCATTTGTTCTTTTTTTTTTTTTAATTTTTATTTTACTTTTTACTTTTACAGAGTTTACAGATATGTATGATCCCAGATTAGTCATGGGTGTATCCCTTCAATCTGCATTTGTTCTTTAGCTGAAGCATACCATGAACTTTGCAAAACGGAAAGTGTTTGGTTATTTCGGTTTTTTTAAAATGTACTTTTCTAAGTTGAGGGTAGCAATGGATGTGAGTGTGAGGTTGACTAAAAGCACCTTATTGCTAGAGTATGGTTTACTCACCATGTTTGACAGAATAGAGATTTAAGAGACTGCAACCTAAATGGAGAAAAGAACACAGGAAATTGCTCTCATTGTAGGTTCTTTCCCCACCTGGGGGTTTCTTCAGGTCTTTCTCTGTTTCTTAGTCCAGTCAGTTCCTCCAGGCTTCACCTGTTTGACTTTCCCTCTTTCCTAGTTAATAAGGGACCCTGTGCCACCTTTCTTCCTCCTAGAAACTTTTTCTTGCTTTTCCTCCAATTGGTGGTACTTCCGGTCTCCATGAGTAAGAAGTGGAGTCTTCTTACTCAAAGATAAGAAAGGAGTAAAGGAAAACAGTGCTGGGAATTTGTCAGGAATGTTTTACTTCTATGCTTAAGTCATGGGGAAACTGTGAAGGCTTCTGGGTGAGGGACAAGCTGGGCTTTGGAAGGTTGAAGAGCCATGAAGTGACCACCATGCATCCCCAGTGCTTAGCTCGTGCTGAGGCACGGGAAGAGGGCAAAAGAAGTTTGGTGACTTTATACACACACAGTGTTTAACCTCGGTTTTCAGAGCCATGCTTCTTAAATTGTAGTGGAGGAGTTTTAAAAAGTATTTGATAACTTAGACTGCTTTTATAATATTTAAAAGAAGAGAGTAGAAAAATGAAATTTAAAGTAGGCTTATAAAAATGCAAGCCCGGGCTTCCCCTGGTGGTCCAGTGGGTAAGGACACCGCCTTGCAGTGCAAGGGGCGCCGGTTCAAGCCCTGGCCTGGGAAGATCCCACCTGCCGCGGAGCGGCTGGACTGATGTGTCCAATCACCGAGCAGGAGCTCTGGAGCGCATGTGCCTAGAGCCGGTGCTCTGCAACGACAGACGCCACCGCGATGGGAGGCCCACAGGAACCAAAGAACAAAGACGAGTGAAAATAGAGAAATGAAAGACCAATAGAAGTGGCCCGCCCACTCCCCTCCCTCCCCAACCAGACCCCCGCCCAAAATAAATAAATAAAAATAAATCTTTAATAAAAAAAAAAATGCAAGCTCAATTTTTTGTGTTAGTAGGTTCAATAGATATGAAATTAACTCTCGAATACTATAATACACTTACTCTTAATTTCTGTACTGATTTCTGTACTCTTAATTTCTGTACTGAAATTGTGGTTTGGACCACAATTTCAGTAGCTCATTTAGAGGACTGCTCGAAGGGTCTGTATGTGTGTCTGTGTATACATTGCTGTTGCTGTTTAGTCGCTAACTTAACAGCAAAGAGTCATGTCTGACTCTGGGCAGGCTCCTCTGTCCATGGGATCTTCCAGGCAAGAATACTGGAGTGGATTGCCATTTTCTTCTCCAGGGGATCTTCCCAACCCGGGGATCAAACCCAAGTCTCTGCATCTCCTGCATTGCAGGTGGATTCTTTTTTTTTAATTTTTTTTTTTGTGCATCTAAGTCATCGTTTATTTTTCACCCATCTTTACTAATCTTTGGCATGTGTGGGCCTCCCATTGCAGTGGCCTCTCTGGTTGTGGAGCACCAGCTCCAGGTGCATATGCTCCAGAGTGCTGGCTTATAATTGGACACACCGGCGCTGGTTCCTCAGCCTGTGGAATCTTCCCAGGCCAGGGATTGAACTGGTGCCCCTTGCACTGCAAGGTGGACTCTTTACCCACTGAACCACCAGGGAAGCCAATGCAGGTGGATTCTTGACCGCTGAGACACCTGTGATGTGGATCCTGAGAAGCAAGTCAACTGGCCTAGTGTTCAACTAACATAATGCTACCAAAAAACCTGGAAGCCTTAAATTCATACTGTGCTACTAAGTATTGTAAGGTGATTTTTACCTCTGTGTAAAGAAGGGGTCAAAATAATAATTAGGATTTTTAAAAATGAAAAACAAGATTCACTCAAAGTTAATAAAATGCTATCAGTGAGCCAGCTCTTACGTACGCTCAAAAGAATTAGTTCTGCCCAATAGAGAAGAATACTGTAGTTGTAAACTACCTAATAGCCCAGCGTGTTCAAGGTTCTGAAGAGAATATTTGTTTTAAACTATGGCTCTCTACCACAAGCAGGTTTCAGTAAGCATTTCATTAGCTTTATAGAGTATCCTTGTTGAAGGAACTCATCGGTGAGGCAGAAAAAAACATGTATGCCTTAAAACTCTTGGCTTGGGTTTTTAACATGCTTTGTCTCAAGAAGAGAAAAAATGATAAAGTATGGGTGATTGAAATCATTGATAGATTTTATTTACATGGAAATATTGGCTTGTTCATTTAGCAGACTGTGGGATCATTGCTTCTGGAGGATGTATTTGATCACAATATTGTGAAATAGAGAAGCACTTTGGTTAGTTAGGATTTAATATGATTTCAATTTTAAGGGGCAGTATTTCTATAAGACTATTCCCCACTCTAAAATACTGCTACTGAACTTCATAAAATTGTCACATTTACTGCAGCACATACATATTCTTATTTCTTTTTGTCTGAGTTTATCAGTAAGCTCAGAGAAATTCTGAAAATTTGTTCTCAAATTTGTTTGGAATTGGAGATTACAATAGCATTTTATTGTAATCTATGTGTTTTTACAGTGAATTTGTAGTGAACAACTGACCTTGAAAGCTCTCAGAATTCATAAAGAATATATGGGTAGGAGCCTGGGCCCAGCTGCAGTAAATTACAGCCTAACTGAATATTGATTGCATTCTAGACTGTAGTCAAAAAGAAATAAGAGCTTCAGTGTTCATAACTCAAGGCTTTTAATACTTTCATATGTGAAGGTAAACTAAGTACTGCCAAGAACATTGGCCATTATAGACTCATAGATTCCCTTGGGCTGAATACTTTCGCAGGCTATCTGGTCCACCTCACCTGTTTTGTCCCACACCTGCAGTATCACCATCCGTCGAATCAGGGCGGTGTTCAGGAGGAGGGGCTGGGTGATTTTGCACTTAGTCTATGCCTCTGGGGAGAGGGGTTTGGAGGTCTTATGTTTAACTGTTTTAAGTTATGTTGTGGTTTTTTAAATTTGAGGGATTAGCTGCTTAAGGCTAATCAGAGTTAACCATGTCTGGCTTTAGTCATTAAAGCTGTCTGATCACTTCAGTTTAATTGATGCCAGTGAGTTATTTTATGTTTGACATTTCAGTTTCACTTGGAACTTTTACAAATGTTGCTAGTCCTTATTTGAATTTTTTAGTTCTCTGATTATTCTCCAGTTGTGGTTGGCACAGTAAGTGAGAGTGATCTTATAATTGTGCTGTCTGTAGTTTGTTTTATAAACTACTTGAGTCTAATATTCAGTCCAGATGACTTTTATTTTTCTTGTTTCTTAGACTGCAACTGGCAACGTGGAAGCAAAAGTAGTGTGCTTTTATAGACGACGAGATATTTCCAACACGCTTATAATGCTTGCAGACAAGCACGCTAGTAAGTTAATTGTATTTTTCTTGGAAAATTAAAATGTCTTAGTCTTTTATTTTCCGTGATAATGAGGAAAAGTACGTAATGTTACCTGTAACTTTTGGGTTTCCCATTGTTTTCCTCTTAGACTAGACAGGAGATGGTTTTTTGAGTGGCTCTTGGTTTTAGTATATTTACTTGAAGGATGCAGTATGTTTATTAATTAATATTGAAATATAAGTCTTTGCAAATAGGCTTTAGCAGACAATCAGGGCAATGTTTTTCTGTATCCCATTTTCCATGGTGGTTTGAAGGTCTGAATATGAGGAAATTAATACTAAACTGGTATTTTGGAGGACTTTTTATTTCCTCCTGTCTAAAACAACTGGGTTGTATTTATAGTTTATAAAATTCTGAGTGCTTATTATAGTTTGTAGTATTAGGTGTGTATGGGGAAAAAAAGTCTGCTTTCAAAAGTTCAAGGTGATAGGTAATGGAAAATTCTTGAAGGTAGCAACTCTGAACATTTCTTTGTAGTTTAATTTTCATTATGTGCTCTTTATTCCCAGTCAACAACTTTGACATGTCTTAGATCCTTTGATTTTTTTGTTTGTTTGTTTGTTTGTTTAAGCAAGAAACAGTCAATAAAAAAGTGATGTAAATTTTTTAAAAAGAAGTAACGTAGTACAGGTACTTTGTCTTGAAAGCCACTTTGTCCCACAAAATATGTAATGAGACTAGGACCATATGTATGTGTAGTTTTCAGTTTAATGCTGTGATGTGTCAAACTCTGTCTGGTCTTGGGGATCCTGAAGCTTGTGAAGTGTTCTGGTAATGGAGGTAGGGATTTAAAACATTTCAGTTTCACTTGGAACTTTTACAAATGTTGCTAGTCCTTATTTGAATTTTTTAGTTCTCTGATTATTCTCCAGTTGTGGTTGGCACAGTAAGTGAGAGTGATCTTATAATTGTGCTGTCTGTAGTTTGTTTTATAAACTACTTGAGTCTAATATTCAGTCCAGATGACTTTTATTTTTCTTGTTTCTTAGACTGCAACTGGCAACGTGGAAGCAAAAGTAGTGTGCTTTTATAGACGACGAGATATTTCCAACACGCTTATAATGCTTGCAGACAAGCACGCTAGTAAGTTAATTGTATTTTTCTTGGAAAATTAAAATGTCTTAGTCTTTTATTTTCCGTGATAATGAGGAAAAGTACGTAATGTTACCTGTAACTTTTGGGTTTCCCATTGTTTTCCTCTTAGACTAGACAGGAGATGGTTTTTTGAGTGGCTCTTGGTTTTAGTATATTTACTTGAAGGATGCAGTATGTTTATTAATTAATATTGAAATATAAGTCTTTGCAAATAGGCTTTAGCAGACAATCAGGGCAATGTTTTTCTGTATCCCATTTTCCATGGTGGTTTGAAGGTCTGAATATGAGGAAATTAATACTAAACTGGTATTTTGGAGGACTTTTTATTTCCTCCTGTCTAAAACAACTGGGTTGTATTTATAGTTTATAAAATTCTGAGTGCTTATTATAGTTTGTAGTATTAGGTGTGTATGGGGAAAAAAAGTCTGCTTTCAAAAGTTCAAGGTGATAGGTAATGGAAAATTCTTGAAGGTAGCAACTCTGAACATTTCTTTGTAGTTTAATTTTCATTATGTGCTCTTTATTCCCAGTCAACAACTTTGACATGTCTTAGATCCTTTGATTTTTTTGTTTGTTTGTTTGTTTAAGCAAGAAACAGTCAATAAAAAAGTGATGTAAATTTTTTAAAAAGAAGTAACGTAGTACAGGTACTTTGTCTTGAAAGCCACTTTGTCCCACAAAATATGTAATGAGACTAGGACCATATGTATGTGTAGTTTTCAGTTTAATGCTGTGATGTGTCAAACTCTGTCTGGTCTTGGGGATCCTGAAGCTTGTGAAGTGTTCTGGTAATGGAGGTAGGGAGGTGTTGTACAAACAGGTTTGTTCTCTTTCTGCCTGAGATTTCTCCACTGTGTTGCCAATGTAACCAAGCAGATTACTTGTCTGTTTCACAAGTTAAATTCCTACTGTATTTTCTGCTGTAGTTCATGTCTGTTTTTTTCCTTCCAATTTCTTTCTATTTTTGTAGAGAAAGTGTTAATTATGATATGGGTTATTTTAATAGTATTTACAAATTATATATTGACAGATTCAGGACAGTTGTATTTGTCCCTTGTGTATGAGTATTGCTTTTTAGAATGACATACAGTTATTTATCTGTTATTTATCTGTACCTGAAATCTAGAAATTCAGTATGCCATTAAAGTATCTATGCTGAACTATTTGGATTTTATTCATCATTTGCAACACAAATTTAAGAAACATAAAATGTCTCATTTATGTTCATGTACCCTTGGATTTAATTTCGCTTCTAATGTAGCTCCTAAATTTGTTGCAAAGGTAGTGAGATGTCAAGCTAGTTAGGGATCTGCTGAGTGCTTGCAGAGGGTCTCCGTGTGGCTGCCTTTTGGAGTTCTTTTAGACTTGTAAATGTAGAAAATCAGGTTTTTCAGAATTGATTAGGCTCTTAGTATTGAATCATAGAAATGAAATTTTAAGAAAATTAAGAATTGGTTAAATTATACAATGGTAGTCAGACAGTTTAAAGAAAAGACCTGGGTTCAGATTCTGGTTGGTTACCTCCTGCCTGCCTTGGAAAAGTTTCTTCTCACTCATCTGTTTTCCTGATTTGTAAAATGGGGTTGAAAAAAATCAGCTCGTTTTGGATTATATTTATTTTTACCACAGTTAAGAAAAAATTAGAGGAATTCCTGGCAGTACAGTGGTTAGGACCCTGTGATTTCATTACCAATGGCCTGGTTTCAGTTCCTCATCAGGGAACTAAGATCCATAAGCTACATGGCGTGGCCAAAATTTAAAAAAAAACAAACTAAAGTTGTATGTGTAGTTTTCAGTTTAATGCTGTGATGTGTCAAACTCTGTCTGGTCTTGGGGATCCTGAAGCTTGTGAAGTGTTCTGGTAATGGAGGTAGGGAGGTGTTGTACAAACAGGTTTGTTCTCTTTCTGCCTGAGATTTCTCCACTGTGTTGCCAATGTAACCAAGCAGATTACTTGTCTGTTTCACAAGTTAAATTCCTACTGTATTTTCTGCTGTAGTTCATGTCTGTTTTTTTCCTTCCAATTTCTTTCTTTTTTTGTAGAGAAAGTGTTAATTATGATATGGGTTATTTTAATAGTATTTACAAATTATATATTGACAGATTCAGGACAGTTGTATTTGTCCCTTGTGTATGAGTATTGCTTTTTAGAATGACATACAGTTATTTATCTGTTATTTATCTGTACCTGAAATCTAGAAATTCAGTATGCCATTAAAGTATCTATGCTGAACTATTTGGATTTTATTCATCATTTGCAACACAAATTTAAGAAACATAAAATGTCTCATTTATGTTCATGTACCCTTGATTTAATTTCGCTTCTAATGTAGCTCCTAAATTTGTTGCAAAGGTAGTGAGATGTCAAGCTAGTTAGGGATCTGCTGAGTGCTTGCAGAGGGTCTCCGTGTGGCTGCCTTTTGGAGTTCTTTTAGACTTGTAAATGTAGAAAATCAGGTTTTTCAGAATTGATTAGGCTCTTAGTATTGAATCATAGAAATGAAATTTTAAGAAAATTAAGAATTGGTTAAATTATACAATGGTAGTCAGACAGTTTAAAGAAAAGACCTGGGTTCAGATTCTGGTTGGTTACCTCCTGCCTGCCTTGGAAAAGTTTCTTCTCACTCATCTGTTTTCCTGATTTGTAAAATGGGGTTGAAAAAAATCAGCTCGTTTTGGATTATATTTATTTTTACCACAGTTAAGAAAAAAATTAGAGGGAATTCCCTGGCAGTACAGTGGTTAGGACCCTGTGATTTCATTACCAATGGCCTGGTTTCAGTTCCTCATCAGGGAACTAAGATCCCGCAAGCTACATGGCGTGGCCAAAAATTTAAAAAAAAAAAAAACAAACTAAAGTTGCATACTTTAAGGAGAAAAATTAAAGACAAAATTAAGGAAAAAATTATGTCAGCAATGATGTGATGATGAAATGACTTAAGGAATGACTTACAGTGGGTGCTTAATAAATGGCATTTGGTTTTTCTCCCTCCTCAGTGACTGGTAGATCATCTCTTTAGGTGGATTACTTCTATCTACATTCACCTGTTTTCTTCCAATATTTATTGATTTTGTTCTCAAAGGTTTGTACAATAGAGTTAGAGTTATCAACTGTATTTCTGTTTCAGTATTGATTGAAACTTCACATGATGAGAATAAAAATTGCCTGGGGCTCATGCTTTTTTATAAAGAGGTTTTAAATGAGGGATTAATGGAGAAAGTGTCATACATTAGAACCGTCTGAAAACTAGGGTCCTGAATGTGGCTGCCACTTAATTTTCCTGAATCTTAGTTTCTCCGTCTCATTGTGGACTTCTTTGAAACTTTCTATTGCAGAAAATTTCAAACATAAAAGTACAGGTATAATACATAATGTTTTCTATTATTCTGCTTTAACAGTTATTAACAGTTATTAATACAAGACCAGTTAATTCATCTGGACCCCTACTTGTGCCATTATTTTGAGGAATCTTGAAGAATTTTGAGAATTTCTCACTAGAGAAATCTTACTTTTTTAATCTCAAATATTTCAGAGTGTATTTCTATGATATAGTGTCATTCAGACTTACAGAAAAGTCAAGAACATACAAGGAACTCCAGGATGCCCTTTATTCCAGGATTCACCAATTAACGTTTTATCATTCTCTCTCTCTCTCTATATATATACACATACATACTTTATATATAGTTTTCCTGAGCCATTTGAGAGTGAGTTTGAGACTTTAGAGTGTTTGTGCTAACTGTATTGACATTCTTTTGCATAACCTCAGTGTAGTAAATGTCTCAGGGAACCTAGTATTTACACAAAACTATTATATCATTTACAATCCTTACTCAGATTTCACATCTCAACAGTGTTCTGTGTAGCTATGTATTTTTTCGTCAGTCTAGGATAAATTCCAGAATCACACACTGTGTTTTGTTGTTGTATATCCTTGATATGGAACCAGTTCCTAAATCCTTTGTAATTTTTGACTTTAACATTTTTGAAGAAAGCAGACCAGTTATTTTGTTGAATATGGCTCAGTTTGTGTTTGTATAGTATTTCCTCATGATTAGATTCAGGTTATGTTTTTGTTTTTGTTTTAGGTTATGTATTTTTTGTAGAGATGCTGCAGAGGTGATGTGTCCTTACGCTCCCTTCTATCCCATAGTTATTTTGGGGAGCGTTTCTGGCAACTCTATAAATATCTTCTTTTTGGTCAAATATCAGTGTACTTGTTTTAGCATCCGTTGATCATTTAGGATTCTGTAAACATTTGTATCCTCAAAGGCCTAGTTTTCACATTTTTTTCTTTTATATTTTTTCTTTTTATTGTTTGTTTAAATTGAAATCCCAATAACGTTAGTAACAGTATGATTAGTTGGTAAGACTTTTAAGTCTTTTTTTCTTGTCCATTTTTAAAATTGATAAATACTTGACATAGCATAAAACATGTGCTTTTAAATTACACAATTTAGTGGTTTTCAGGATACTTACAAAGCTGTGTAGCCATAACCACTGCTCATTTCAGATTATTTTCATCACCCCAAAAAGAGCCAGTTACTCCCTATTATCCCTTTCTCTCAATCACTGCCAGCCACTGGTCTACTTTCTGTCTCTCTAGAGTGGTCTTCTCTGGACATTTTGTAAATGGAATCATATAGTGTATATTCTTTTGGTCTGGGTTTTTTTTTTTTTTTTTTTGGTCTGGCTTTTTACTTAGCATAATGTTTTCAAGTTTCTTCCGTGTTATTGTATGAATTCCTTCATTCTGTTTATAGCTAAGTGATTCAATTGAGTGGGTATAATACATTTTGTCTATTGAGCAGTTGATGGACATTTGTATTGTTTCCAGTCTCTGGTAGTTATGAATGATGCTGTTATGAACATTCTTGTACAAGTTTTTTGTGAACATTTTAAGTTTTTTAATCTATAGATACATATTATTTCGTATTCTCTGTCTTAGTATTTCATTGAAGATACCAAGTGGTTCATTCTGTTGGGCTTTATTTGGCTTGGAGTTTGCTTATTGCATTTCTGTTGTGTCCTTTGCCGTGTTTCACTGTAGATGGATAATTAGATCTAGATTCTAGAGGGTCAGAATCTAGGTTTTTTTTCTTTTTTTTTTTTGGTGAGGTGGGGATTGGGGTACAGGATCACTTCATGGGTAGTACTTTTTTTTTTCCATTCTCCCTCAAACCCCCCTCCATGGGTAGTACTTCTGTTTTGAGGTCCATAATGTCTTTGCCTGTCTCTTTTTAAATAATACTTTACTTTGAAATAATCTAAGAGTTATAAAAAAATCTATTAAAAACATTACCAGGAATTCCATATGCCTTTCATTCATATTTCTGAATGTTAACATTTTACTGTGTTTACTCTGTTATTCTGTTTTGTTGTTGGTTGTTGTTTAATCACTAAGTCATGTCGGGTACTTTGTGACCCCATGGACTGTAACCCACCAGACTTCCCTGTTATGGGATTTCCCAGGCAAGAATACTGGAGTTGGTTGCCATTTCTTCCTCTAAGGGATCTTCCTGACCCAGGGACTGAATCCGTGTCTCTTGCATTGGCAGGTGGATTCTTTACTGTTGAACCACCAGGGAAGGCTATTATTCTATTTGTATACATATTAATATATTTGAACCATTTGAAAATAAGTTGAAGGTATATTTCCCCTAACCCTTAAAGATAAGTTAAGTGTGTATCTTCTAAGAGTAAGGACATTTTTTTCCCTAACATCAGCATGATGTTATAAACTAAACTAGATTTTGTAAAATTTCCTACTAATGCCTTTTATGGCAAAAAATAAAGATTTTTTTAAGCTTTTTCTTTTTGGGGAGTTATCAATGATTGTTTGATAATTAAGGTTCAGATCTTATAAGAAAGGTAGGTTAAATGATTGATGAGGTTTTTTTGCTCTTTATAGTTCCCAGTTTTCAAAAATAGTGACGTAGTCCCGGGCAGTCACCAAAGATCATCAGTTAATTTCTTTAGTTTCATCACGAATGCAAGGGTTTGTACATATTTGACATTTATTGTAAATTATTATCCTTATTAATACTTAAGTTGTCTTGTCTTATCCTTAGCCAGTGGGATTTATTTAGGTGTCCTTGAGTCATGTTGAAATGATCCCAGTGGTCTTTATTTATTATCTTACTTGCTATCTGATGACACAAGATGTTTCAGGCTCATCTTTTATGCTTCTTGCCCCAGACCTTTGTCTCCAGAGTCCTTATAGCTTTCACTGGGAAATGGCCTTGGAGACCCCAACCTGAGCATTAGCGATGGACTTCTGAGAGAGGCCACCCTAGGTTGCCGTGCATTTAACAGAATGTACTATTTTGTGGTGTATTCTTCAGAATCAAAAGTAATCTGACTTGAGTACTTGTTGCTGATTCTTCTTTTTCTAAGGTAATTTCACTGAAAGCTGGCATACGTACTTTCGAGTTGTAAAAGCAATCTTGGTTAATCTATAGGAAATAGAATTTCTTATTAAATGATTGAGACCAGTTTAGTATGTATTTGGTTCTCAGAACTGATGGATTCTTTGAAAAAGAAGAATTTCATCTGTACTCTTTTTGACCTTTCAGATATTTTAAATGTTTTTTGACATATACTTATAATGTATTGTGATACTTAAAATGTAAAGCTTTAGAAAATTAAATTTTGTTTCACCTTTACTTTTAACCTGCTAGGCAAAAAGTATAGTGTTTATTGTACTTACAGCTCAGTTTTCTTCCCACTTTGTAATCGTGCCACCTACTCTGGCTTGAAGTTGGGACAGAGAAAAATGGCCCGATTGAGGATAGTTGCTTTACTTACTAGTTAGTGCTTGTCCTCTTTGTCCCGACTTTTCCACTCCCAACACCCACATGTGTGGAGCTTTGTGGAAGGAGGAAAGGGAAGAAAATGGGAAGATTTTATTCTTACTCAGAATTATAAAATCACAATTAGCTGTTGGAGAAAATTAGGGAGAAGTTGGTCCTGCCTACCTTAAGTCCTATTCATAAAGTTTATCAACTTCCTGATGTTTCTGACCCTTCTGTGTTGTTATTATAAGTAGAGTCAGAAAACAGGGTTGACATCCATCTTAAATAATAAGACGCTTTGGGATATATTATTGGGCAATAAGGTTATTATTTGTTTCAGGTAAAAGGTGAGGTGACTTCTATACCCAGTTCTTATCACAACCTGGTCTGAGTCATATGTGCTTACAAAATGTTTGGTGTCAAAGGGCATATTGGGAACTTTATTTTTTAAGATTCAAACAGTATATGATTCAGAGTTATTAAAAAGATGTAGAATGTTTAATGTCTTATAGAATTTGGGGACAAAAATGGGATTTTATAAAAGAGTTGGCACCTCCTTTTAAAAGATTGAGATCTAGTAAACACAATTGATTGTTACTTCATAGTACCAAAATTGAATGTTTTGAATACCTCAGTTCTGTCATTTCCAGCTTTCTTTCCTGGCCTTTGCACAGTTTGTGCTTCTTCTTCTTCTTCTTTTTTATTTTTTTGACAACTTATTTTTATTTCTAGATGTTCTTTTTTTTTTAAATTAATTAATTAATTTATTTTGGCAGGGGTGGGGAGGGAGGGGGGTGGGCGGGCCACTTCCACTGGTCTTTCATTTGTCTAGTTTCATCCATCTTTGTTCTTTGGCCTGTGTGGGCCTCCCACCGTGGTGGCCTCTGTTGTCACAGAGCACTGGCTCTGGGCGCATGCACTCCAGACCTCCGGCTCGGTAATTGGACATAGCAGTCCAGCCGCTCCGCGGCACATGGGATCTTCCCAGGCCAGGGATTGAACCCGCGCCCCTTGCACTGCAAGGCAGTGTCCTTACCCACTGGATCACTAGGGAAGCCCCAGTTTGTGCTTCTAAGTGCTTAGTGTTAAGTTGTGTAACACTGGGAACATGGTTTTGCTTATCTTTCCAGCCTTCATGTGTCTTGCCTGTTATAGTTGCTCTACAAATGTTCATAGCTTTGAATTTACCAGGGGAACAGATTTGAAGAACAGCTCAGGCTACCATTTGTTTTGTTTTAGCATCTTGGTTGACTGAAAATAAACTTTGGTGATTTTAAAACATGGTCCTCAATTTCTTTGACATTCTGTCCATTGATTGGTGGAATCCATATCTTCTTTCCATGGATCTGGGTGGAGCTCTGATCAGTACAGTACTGTAGAAGTCATGCTGTGACTCTCCAGGCAAGGTCAGAAATGGCCATGCAGCTTCTGCCTAGTTTTCTTGGAATGTTTGCTTTCAGGATATTTCCACTGGAACTCAGCCACTGTGCTGTGAGAAGGCCATTTGTAGATCCTAAGGTTGAGAGTCCTGTCTGATCCCAGGTGCCACACATAACCAGTCCCAGCCTTCGAGTTCCTGTGACGCCCTAGTTACTGTGAAACAAAGACAAGGGTTCTATGCTGGGCCCTGTCTGAATTCCTCACTCACAGAATCTGTGAAGAAAGTACAGGTGCCACTAAGTTTTGGGGCGACTTGTTACTCAACTTTTTAAGATTGATCTGTAAAAATAGTACCAAAATTGAATGTTTTGAATACCTCAGTTCTGTCATTTCCAGCTTTCTTTCCTGGCCTTTGCACAGTTTGTGCTTCTTCTTCTTCTTCTTTTTTATTTTTTTGACAACTTATTTTTATTTCTAGATGTTCTTTTTTTTTTAAATTAATTAATTAATTTATTTTGGCAGGGGGGGGGAGGGGGGTGGGCGGGCCACTTCCACTGGTCTTTCATTTGTCTAGTTTCATCCATCTTTGTTCTTTGGCCTGTGTGGGCCTCCCACCGTGGTGGCCTCTGTTGTCACAGAGCACTGGCTCTGGGCGCATGCACTCCAGACCTCCGGCTCGGTAATTGGACATAGCAGTCCAGCGCTCCAGCGGCACATGGGATCTTCCCAGGCCAGGGATTAAACCCCGCGCCTTGCACTGCAAGGCAGTGTCCTTACCCACTGGATCACTAGGGAAGCCCCAGTTTGTGCTTCTAAGTGCTTAGTGTTAAGTTGTGTAACACTGGGAACATGGTTTTGCTTATCTTTCCAGCCTTCATGTGTCTTGCCTGTTATAGTTGCTCTACAAATGTTCATAGCTTTGAATTTACCAGGGGAACAGATTTGAAGAACAGCTCAGGCTACCATTTGTTTTGTTTTAGCATCTTGGTTGACTGAAAATAAACTTTGGTGATTTTAAAACATGGTCCTCAATTTCTTTGACATTCTGTCCATTGATTGGTGGAATCCATATCTTCTTTCCATGGATCTGGGTGGAGCTCTGATCAGTACAGTACTGTAGAAGTCATGCTGTGACTCTCCAGGCAAGGTCAGAAATGGCCATGCAGCTTCTGCCTAGTTTTCTTGGAATGTTTGCTTTCAGGATATTTCCACTGGAACTCAGCCACTGTGCTGTGAGAAGGCCATTTGTAGATCCTAAGGTTGAGAGTCCTGTCTGATCCCAGGTGCCACACATAACCAGTCCCAGCCTTTCGAGTTCCTGTGACGCCCTAGTTACTGTGAAACAAAGACAAGGGTTCTATGCTGGGCCCTGTCTGAATTCCTCACTCACAGAATCTGTGAAGAAAGTACAGTATTTTTTTTGGTGCCACTAAGTTTTGGGGCGACTTGTTACTCAACAATAAATTATGTAACTGGAATAGGATCATAATAGGTTTTTCTGTTGTGGCGTATTTTCGTTGACAGCTTAAAAATATCAAAACTTATGACTTTCTACTAAAAGTGTTTAATGAACTATTAGTTTTCTTTAAGTAAACTTTACTTTCTTTTGACAGATTGATTAAATGAAGAGATCTTGCCCTCATGCCTTACTCCTTATCAATGATTTTTGGCCACATAGAGTGCAAGTTAGGAAAAATATCCTCCTCATTATTCTGAAGTGAAACTTACTGATCATATAACTTATATGTATCATGTAAAAACAAAACTCAATATTAAAACTCAATATTATGTTCTGACTGGAAAAAGGGAAAAATTTATAGTAAAATAATAGAATATTCAGTTTTATAATAGTACCATACATACGTATTTCATTATGTGTAAATGCTGAGGCATGACAACAGGTAGTCATACAGTGAAACTGTAAAATGTTTGCATGCGTGTGTAGAATTACTAGCAATGCAGCAATTATAAATTAAGTTGATATTTTATACTAGGAACTTTAATATTTGCTGAAATTTTTCAAAATGGTACTGTTTGTAAGTTCTGAACAAAACAAAATACAGTCTTTCCTCGTTTTATATGATGGCTTGATTACTATATATTCATAATATAAAGTCAGTTATTTTAAAACTATACCCCAAATGCTTTGTGTTCTCATACATAAAGTGGAATTACTGCTAGTCTCAGATTGCAGAATCATGCTTTTCACTTACATAAGTGTATGCATGGGGACTTCCCTAGGGGTCCAGTGGTTAAGATATCTAGCTGTCAATGCATGGGACCTGGGTTTGATCCCTGCTTGGGGAACTAGATCCCACAAGCTGCAACTAGGAGGTTTGTATGCCATGAATAAAGATTACATATTCCACAACTGAAAAAGATTCTGCATGCTGCAGCTAAGACTTGAATGCAGCTGAATAAATAAATATTTTTTAAAATGTCCTCTCTTGGGGCTGGAATGGGGTGCAAAAAAAAAAAAAAAATCCTCTCTTGACCTGGAAGGTGAAAGTGATTTGGCAGTACCTAGCAGATTAAAACTCAACGTTTTTATTACTGCATACTAATGATAGGTGCCCAAAGAAATGTGCCTTGATAATAATTTTTAAAAAGTAAGAGAAACTTAAGTGTCCAGCAATAAAATACTGAGCTAAATAAATAAACTTAGACATTCTGAAATGCCTTGTAGCCATTTAAATGAATACATAGATTTCTGTGTATCATCATAGACAGATGGCACAATATATACTTGAATTAAATAGTTTAGGTGAATATACAGAATATAACACTAGCTTTGAAACAAACATAAAGTAAAATTTTATGAACATTTATGAGTGAATTTCTATATATGTATGTACATTGTATGCATGTATATATTAATCCTGTAAAACAAAGTTTTTTTTTTAAACCTTTATTTTACTTTTAACTTGTACAGAGTTTTGTTGTTTACAGATATGTATGTTCCCAGATTAGTCATATGTATATCCCTCCCTTCCCACCCCTCCCAACCATCACACAGCACCCCTGAAGGGTCCCCTTTCCTCACAGAGCAATGACTATAGCTATTTTCTTCACTTATGATAGTACAGGCCTTCATACTACTTCCTTTACGCCTCCCACCTTCTGTTCCTTCCCCACAATGACCATATGTCCACTGTCCATGTCTGTCTTTCTGTCGCTTCACTGCATGTGCCATCATCACCATCCTACTAGATTTCATATATATGTGTTAATATACTGTATTTGTCCTTCTCTTTCTGACTGACTTCACTTTTGATGATACGCTCTAGATCCAGCCACCTCATTAGGGCTGATTCTTCTGCATTTCTCTTTACAGCTGTGTAGTATTCCATTGTATATATGTACCAGAGCTTTTGGATCCATTCGTTTGTCGACGGGCATCTAGGTTCCTTCCATGTTCTAGCTATTGTATAGAGAGCTGCAATGAACATTGGGGTACAGGTGCTTCTTTCAGTTTTGATTTCATCAGGGTATAAGCCTAAGAGTGGGATTGCTGGGTCATAGGGTGCTTCTATTTTTAGTTTTTTAAGAAATCTCCAGACTGTCTTCCATAGAGGCTGTATCAATTTACACTCCCACCAGCAATGCAGGAGTGTTCCCTTTTCTCCGCAGCCTCTCCAGCATTTATTGTCTGTCGATTTGTGGATGACGGCCATTTTGACGGGTGTGAGGTGATATCTCATTGTAGTTTTGATTTTCATTTCTCTAATTATAAGTGAAGTTGAGCATCGTTTCATGTGCTTTTGGGCCATCTGTATGTCGTCGTTGGAGAGGTGTCTGTTTAGGTCTTTTTCCCATTTTTTGATTGGGTTGTTCGTTTTTCCGGTGCTGAGTTGTCTGAGTTGCTTGTAGATTTTGGAGATTAATTCTTTGAAAACAAACAGTTATAAAGAACATTTACAATAACAAAATGTTTTGAGAAATTAAAATATTTATTGAAATAAAATAATGAATGGAAACACTGAATAATAAATACTGCTGGATTTAAGGAATAAAAATAAATGAGAGGAAGGAAGAAATTATTAAAAAGAAGAACATTTTCCTACAGATGAAGGACAAGAAGCTTTAGATTGACTAAAAGATACAGATGCTTCATTTCAAAACACTAAAGAAGAACTGAGGACCCTAAGGTTTTTAGAGAGAATATTATTAGAGAAGGAATGAGAATCAATTGCTTTGATTCATACTAAAACAGCAAGTTATTTAAAGTTTAGAACTCAGTATAAATTATTACAAAAAGGTATTTTTCAGGACACAAGAAGTATAACATAAATCAGTAATTTTGGAATAAAATTCCAGACTATCCAAACATTAGAAATGGGAAAGAGAAAGAAAAGTCTTCTAAAAACCTAACATTTTGAGAAATGGAAAGAAGTAGAAAATTTCTAAAAGTCTAATATGTTGAGAAAGTTCATATTAGTTATAGCTTTTAAGGATAGCCAATGGAAAGATGCAGAGAAATCATCTGAGAAACTTCCTTGGTGATCCAATGGTTGCAAATCCATTTTCCAGTGCAGAAGATTTGATCCTGGTTGGGGAACTGGGATCCCACGTGCTGTGGGGTAACCAAGCCCAAATGCCACAACTAGAGAGAAGCCCATGAAGATCCCACGTGCAGCACTGAGAGTCTTAATGGCACAACTGGATTTAGACACAGCCAAATAAATAAATATTAAAAATATCATTTGATAAAAATAAATAACTTGATTTTATAATCTATATTACTAGATTAATAGATGAGGTTAAAATGGTCCTCAATAGACCCAACTCCATAAAAAAAGAAAAAAAAATAATATGTAAGATGACCAGAATCAGTCCAAAAGTAGCAATAACAAAAAGTGTGAATGGCATAAATTCTCCTGTTAAGAGAGAGACTGGTAATTCATAACATTTATCTGTAAATGAGGCCTAATGAAAACCTTAACAGTGAAAAGCAGGAGCCACACTAACATTTTGTCATTTTTGATCATACCCCCTGCTTGTGGAATCTTAGTTCCTCAACTAGAAATTGAATCTGCACCCTCAGCAGTGAAAGAGCTGAGTTCTAACCACTGAATTGCTAGAGAATTCACCACAAATAGTATGCTGTCCATAGGGCAATGAAGTAAATATGTAATGAAAGGGAAAATAAGCTGCGTTACCATCCAATTTGGTAATTTAAAAAACGTGCTTATGTATGCCTTTGTGTTGAAGGAGAAGTAAAACCTGTAATTGTGAACGATTCCAAAAAGAATGACAATAAACACAGTAATCATAGAAACCTCTTGAGATGAGGGCAGATTGATGGTCCTAAGAGAATTTAAAACCTTCAAAGCAACCCTTGAAAAAAAAAAAAAAGACTAAAAATAATTATTAAAACCAGGCATTCAGGATAGAAGAGAAAAATAAAATAAATGCAAAAAAAGGAGTTAAATATAAAAGCAGAAATTAATGAAAGTAGGGGTAAATGTAGAAGTTAACAAAAAGAAGCTGGTTTTTTTAAATATTAGGTTTTCCCCAAGTTAATCTGTAAGTTGAATGAAATTGCAATCAAAATCCTAGTAGGACTTTGTATGGAATTTGGCAAGGTGATTCTCTCATATACTCGGGGAAGAATAAAAGCAGAAAAATAAAAAGATGTGTCTTTCTTGTAGATGGTTTTAAGGTTACATACTTTTCTTTGAGAACCTGTGGTCATCTCCCCTAGGTTTTGCTGTGTAATGCTTCATTATTCACTTTTGTGTAGTCTGAGGTAAGAAGAGCACAATGAACTCCCATTTAATTATCACTTATCTTCAACAATTAATCAAGGGGCTTTCCCTGGTGGTTCAGTGGGTAAGGACGCCACCTTGCAGTGCAAGGGGTGCCAGTTCGAGCCCTGGCCTGGGAAGATCCCACGTGCCACGGAGCGGCTGAACCCATGTGTCTAATTACCAAGCCAGAGCTCTGGGGCGCGTGCGCCCAGAGCCGGCGCTCTGCGACTACAGAGACCACCGCGATGGGAGGCCCACAGGAGCCAAAGAACAAAGACGGATGAAAATAGAGAAATGAAAGACCAATAGAAGTGGCCCGCCCGTCCCCCTCCCTCCCCACCCCACCCCCCAAAAAAGATAAATAAATGTTTAAAAAAAAAAACAAAAAAACAATCAACATAAGTGTATTTCATTGACACTCTTGCTTTCTCCACTTTTTTTTTTATTTTTTATTTTTTTTTAAAGATTTATTTATTTATTTTGGGCGGGGGTCGGGTTGGGGAGGGAAGGGAGCGGGCGGGCCACTTCTATTGGTCTTTCATTTCTCTATTTTCATCCGTCTTTGTTCTTTGGCTCCTGTGGGCTGCCCATCACGGTGGCGTCTGTTGTCGCAGAGCGCCGGCTCTGGGTGCATGGGCTCCAGAGCTCCGGCTCGGTGATTGGACACATCTGTCCAGCTCCTCCGTGGCACATGGAATCTTCCGAGGCCAGGGATCGAACCGGCGCCTCTTGCACTGCAAGGCGGTGTCCTTACCCACTGGACCACCAGGGGAAGCCCCTTTCTCCACTTTAGACCCTAACTCACATTTCAGTCAGTACACACTTTCTTTGTAAATATATCTTTTTTAATCTACTGTTTATTTACATGGATAGGCTTAGTTTGTCTGATCTATTGATTACTAGTCTTGATTACTTCTGTTAAAATTATTGGTCCCTTTGTCCTTACATTTCTAATGGATTTTGGTCTTGAAATAAAGATGTCAGGTTCATAAGGTTTGGTCTTCAGATGGATTCTTTTTAAAAATGATAAGAAAATATTTTTCTTTAATGCTTTTAAATTTGAATTCCTTTTTTTTTTCTTATTTTTTAAAAATTATTATTACTGCTTTGGCTATCTTAGTTCCCTTACTAGGAATCGGACTGGGGCTTCGAGCAGTTGAAGTTCAGAGTGTTAGACCTCTGGACTGCCAGGCAATTCCCTTTTTCTAATGTTATTGCTATTCCCATTTTTGGTGTTATTGGCATTTGTCTAGTTTATACAATTTTTAATCTTTAATTTTTTTTATCTTTTAGTGTTACTTTTTAGAGAATGTTTTATCTTTTTAAACCACATATAGCTGAGCTTTTAATTTGTTTTGGTCTTTTTAAACTTGTTCTGAGAGCTTTTAACTTCAGTAAGGATATTTAATCTTTTTACAATTAATTATGTTGTAATTCCTCTGTGTGTATGTGTATATGTGTTTTCTCCTTGTTTTTCCTTGTGTTGCTTTTATCAGATTTTTTATTTGTCAGGAAGGTATTTCTCCTATTCATAGTCTTCTAGTAGTCTTCATATTTTTATTTCTTTCTTTCTTTTTTTTTTTAAAGATTTATTTATTTATTTTGGGCGGGGGTCAGGTTGGGGAGGGAGGGGAGCAGGCGGGCCACTTCTATTGGTCTTTCATTTCTCTGTTTTCATCCGTCTTTGTTCTTTGGCTCCTGTGGGCCTCCCATCGCGGTGTTTTTATTTCTTAATTGTTAAAATCTTTTGCTTTTAGAAAGGCAATACTTGGGCTTCCCTTGTGGCTCAGTGGATAAGAATCTGTCTGCCAATGCAGGAGACACAGGTTCGAGCCCTGATCTGGGAAGATCCCACATACCGCAGAGCAGCTAAACCCACACATCAACAAAGACGCAGCACAGCCAAAAATAAATAAAGGAGTTTTTTTGGAAAAAAAAAAAAGGCAATATTTGATTATGAATCAACATTTAAAAAGTACAAAAGCGGAGCTTCCCTGGTGGTCCAGTGGGTAAAGAGTCCGCCTTGCAGTGCAAGGGTCATTGGTTTGATCCCTGGCCCGGGAAGATCCCACGTGCCCCGGCGTGGCTGACAGGTGTATCCAGTTGTGAGCTTGTGCTCTGGAGCGTGTGCTATCAGAGCCAGTGCTCTGCAGTGAGGCAGGCCGCTGCAATGGGAGGCCCACACAGGCCAAGGAGTAGAGACGGATGAAAATAAATAAATGAAAAAGAGCTCATGGCATGAAGTTGAAAAAAAAACAAAGTTTAAAAGCAATCTTTAAAAAAAAAAGAAGTACAAAAGTGGAGCTTTCCTGGTGGTCCAGTAGTTGAGAATCTACCTGCTAGAGCTGAAGACATGGATTCGATCCTTGCTCTGGGAAGATTCCACATGCCATGGAGCAGCTAAGCCCGTGTGCCTCAACTACTGAAGCCTCCACACCCTAGAGCCTATGCTCTGCAACAAGAGAAACCACTACAATAAGAAGCTGGTGCACTGCAACTAGAGAAAGCCCACACACAGCAACAAAGACTGAGCACAACGAAAAATAAATAAATCATATTAAAAAAAATGTACAAAAGTACAGTCAGTGCAAAAGCTCCCCACATCAGGTCTCCAAAGACCCAGTTTTCCCCCATTGATCACTATTGTTCCTAGTTTCTAGTGTCTTTTCCAGAGGAAATCAATGTACATAGAGGGAAATTATACATATGTATATATACATTTCCCCCCAACATTTTTCTTTTTACAAAAATGATTGCATTCTATAGTAGGTTTCGTATTTTTTGTTTTAGAATTTCCCTTAATAATTTTAAAAACTTTTGCTTCCTTAATACATTTAAAAGTTGGTATCTAAAATTTTTTATCAAAAAATTTAAATAGTTGCAAAGATATAATATCTAGTATGTTACAAATAATGACACCTAAAAATAAATGAGTAGGGAGTTCTGTGGTGATCTTGTAGTTCAGATGGTGTGCTTCAACTGCTTGGGGACAGGGTTTGACCCCTGGTCAGGGAACTAGGATCCTGCAAGCCACATGGCCATACAAAGAGAAAGAAAAACAGTTCGCTTACTGTTACAGGTTAAAAAAAAAAGCATGAACAAGCTCTTAATCAGTTTGAAATTTTATGTGATCCTTTTGTCTCTTTGGGCTCATTACTGCTTTCCTTCCTCTGCATAAATTTTAGCCTAGTATGTCTTATGCTTGAAAATTGTGCTCATATTATTTTCTGCAAGAAAAATTATAAATGAAAATTTAAAAACATCATATTTCTTGAGTTCATAAGACTCAGAGTCTTAGTTCCTTTTGGAATGATTATAATTATGGTACAAATACTGTAAAATTTTTGATAATTACTAAACATAAAAGTACATTTTTACTGGAAATTATCTCTTAACAAGATGGGTGGGGTTTTCTCTCACCTTGTTTTGTTAACGTATCCTTGCGTGACTGGAATGAGAGAGTTTGGTATTACTGTGTTCCTGATTTTTATGTTTATAGATGTAGGTTCTGACAAAATTTTTTCATCTAAATAGATGAAAATGATGATGTTTTGCTCATTTATTCCTTTATGAAATATACTCTTCTATGCTTGGATGATAAGCATTGATAAGGCAGAAATCCCTGCCCTCAGAGTTTACAAATGTCTCTTTGTTCCTCTGAGTTGTAAGTGAAAAGTCATATAGTGGCTTTCATCAAAAGTTATTTGCAATGATTTAGCAACTGACAATTCAATTATATCCTCCTTCAGTCTTGCCAAAAGTAGAGATTTTGAAACCAGCAGAGTTGGAAGAGTCTTGTTAACTAGTCATCAGTCATTCATGATCTCATTTTCCCGAGAGGCAGAATAAAAAGGTTTTACCAAGACCTAACAAATGACTGTTAAATTTGACCTGTGTAGATGGAATCACTTAGGGTCTACCAGGTAAACAACTAGTTGGAGATAATACACATATAATAAATACGTAATATCCTATATACATACATAATCTTCAACTGATTTATATGAATGTATAAAGAGATTTATTGCAAGTAATTCGCTTAGATGATTTGTGGGGCTGGCCAGGTGGAATTTCTTCGTCCTCAGGGAAATCTCAGTTTTGCTTGTAAGTCTCACAGAATGTTTGTATCTAATAGTTGAGCCCCCCCCCCCCCGCAACTATGTGTATACTTATGTATTTAAATATATATCACATGTAAATTGATAAAGTATAATATGAACTATATTTGCGTATATTTTCATCAGGTCGTTATAACTGTGGATTTCATTTATTCAGTGGAAAATAACTACTAGTAAAACTTTAATGACAAAGCCAGCCCTTATTGACAAAAACAAGCCAACTAAATCACACTTTCTGTCAGAAAGTCTCTTTTTTCCAATTTTAATAAATGAGTACTGTGCGTCCCCAAGGCAACCATCTCCTGAAATCTAAGATAGATTCCTGGGTGATACTCAGAGCCTCGCTGTGATTAGACTAAGGACTTCAGCATTTTTTAAAGATGATTTTGTTGTTGTTGTTGTTTGTTTTCTTGGGACTGTTTTCACAAGAGTATTTTTGTTTATTTTTTTGCTGGGGCATGCTGTTTGTGAGATCTTAGTTCCCCCCTCTCCGCTCTCACCCCTGTGGATTGAACCTGGGCAGCCTGCAGTGGAAACATGGAGTTTAACTACTGAACACCAGGGAAGTCCTGGGAGTGGTGTTTTTTTTTTTTTTTCAATATTTATTTATTTGGCTGCATTGGGTCTTAGTTGAGGCATGCGAGCTTAGTCAGCTGGTGGTAAGTGGGATCTTAGTTCCCTGGCCAGGAATCAAACCTGTATCCCTTGGATTGGAAGGTAGATTCTTAACCACGGGACCACAGGGAAGTCCCCAGTGGTGTATTTTTTGATTGACATATAGGGATTGGAAAAAGTGAAGTCGTTATTATATCTGTCAGTTGATTGACAGGTAGATACCTGATGGCATAGTCTCAAATCCTGAATTCATAACAGTAACATTGGCCATAACACCATAATTGTAATGCCATACTTTTCTCTGATTGAAGTATGTATAAGGCACAAAACCCTATTTTGTGAATTTCTGATATCTTGGCTCAAGAAGATTCTTTGTCCCTGTTTGTCACTAATGGTCTCTTTGTTCTCTGCCTTGGAGGCTTTTTACTCCCTTGGTCTGTGCTGGACTTTGGGGGAGAGAGAAGGTAAGAGAGGTGGAGATGAGAAAGGATCCTATGCTAGTTCTCAGACTGGTAGATGTGTGGAAGTAGATCTGTTAATAAAAGTTGAATTCCTTGAACATGTGTTCCTTTGTATCCCTTAGAGTGTTTTCTGTACCCCTAGAGGGGTTCAGCCTCACATTTTGAAGACTGGTTAACACTATACCACTTTCCCTGGGACTTGCTTTTTTCTTTTCTTTGAAAGCTTTCCATATCTGTATGTACTTTTATTTTTTTTTCTTTTAATGACTGCATTGTATTCCGTAGTTCAATAGTCTTACTATGATTTAACGAGTCTGTACTGGTGGAGAATTCTACTTTTCATTTTTTGCTGTCAGGTAGTCTTCAGAGTATATACCATCTAGCACATGTATGTCCAACAGCATCTCTATCTAGGATAGATTCCTAGAATTGTGGTTGTGGGATTAAAGTGCACTGTATTCTTGATTGAGTTTGCCAAATGGTCTGCCTCAGATATGATATCAGTTTAGACCTACCAGCAGCAAACCAGTGCCTGTTCCCACTCTTACCACTATAGTTTACTATCATGCTTTTGATCTTAATCTAATAGGTAAAAAAATGAGGGCTTCCCTTGGTGGTCCAGTGGGTAAAGACACCGCTTTGCAGTGCAAGGGGCGCCAGTTCGATCCCTGGCCTGGGAAGATCCCACGTGCCGCAGAGCGGCTGGACCGATGTGTCCAATTACCGAGCCCGAGCTCTGAAGCGCATGCGCCCAGAGCCGGCGCTCTGCAACGACAGACGCCACCGCGGTGATAGGCCCACAGGAGCCAAAGAACAAAGACGGATGAACTTAGAGAAATGAAAGACCAATAGAAGTGGCCCGCCTGCTCCCCTCCCTCCCCAAACCTGACCCCCGCCCAAAATAAATAAATAAATAAATCTTTAAAAAAAAAATGATACCTTGGTATAATTTCATTTTACCTCTTTTAGGGAAATGTGGCTTTCTCATAAAGTGTTGCTGTTAGTTGCCCAGTCGTTTCCGATTCTTTGTTAACACCTAGACTGGGTTTCTCTGTCCATGAGATTTCCCAGGCAAGAATACTGGAGTGGGTTGCCATTTCCTTTTCCAGGGGATCTTCCCTACTTAGGTTCAAACCCACATTTCCTGCACTACAGATTTTTTACCCTCTGAGCTACCACAGAAGCCTGTATTTGTTATAAAAGCCACTTTTATTTACCTTTCTGTGAACTGTTTATATCATTTGCCTTTTTTATATTGAGTAACTTTTGCTAAGTTAATGTGTATTGGGAAAAAAATTTTCAGTTAACTCAATAGTATTTTTTTTTGTATCCAAGCTATCTTCATTTTTGAACTATATTTATGTTTTGCTTTGCCTATATCTAAGTTTTTTGACCAAGTGTTGCTGGGTGATGGGCATTTTAAACCTTTGCATACCTTAAAGTATCTTTATCTTACCATTATACTTAATGCTAGTCTGGCTCTTTTGTAGAATTCTAGGTTCAAAATAGTTTCCTCTCTTTGAATCAGTTTGCTCACTTGTCTTCTGGAATGCAGTGTTGTTAACAAGTCTGATTTCAGTATGATTTTTTTTTTTAAATTTTTTTACTTTACTTTTTACAGAGTTTTGTTGTTTACAGATATGTATGATCCCAGATTAGTCACATGTATATCTCCCCCATCCCACCCCTCCGGGCCATCGCACAGCACACTCAGTATGATTCTTATTGTGTAGGTAACATGTTTTTCCCTCTGGAAGCTTTTCTGTTTTAGAGTTGGCATTCTGAAATCTCACCAGAATATGTCTACGTGTTGGACTATTTCAATAAACTGTTCTTTGTGTTTTGGTGTTTGCTTTGGAGCAAGGGAGGGCCTGTAATTTGTTTTCAGCTCAGAGATACTTTCTTCAAGGATTTTTAACTTTGTTATCTCTTTGTTCTCTCTCTGTGTAGAATTCCTAGTAACAAACATTTGTGACTTCTGTTAACTGATCTCATTCGTTTCACTTCTTAGGCCTCTTGTGTGATTTACTGGGAGAATTCTTTGATTTGATACTCTAGCTCACTGATTTGATCAATAGCTGTGTCTATTCTGAATTTATTTAGATCAGTTTTTGAAATTGTACTACCAAGAATAATGCTCAAGAGAGAAGGGGAAAGACAGCAATAACAGAAAGTTGCCCTGGTATTCTGAAGAACCTTTTCTTGTTTCCAGGTCTTGTGCTTTGACCACAAATGTTACTAACAGCGATAAGGCTAAACATACTGGATTTCTAGATGTCTGTTGTATATTCTTGTGAAGTTTGGCATCATGGGAACATAGACCTGAGATCTGTTGTATCTTAGTCTATACAGTATGTAGGAGCATAGATCTCAGCCTTACACTCTGCTCTTAAAAGCTTTTTTTGTCCATGCAGTGCAGCATGTGAGATCTTAGTTCCCCAGCCAGGGATTGAACCCATTCCCTTTCAATGAAAGTCTGGGTCACTAAAGAGGTCCCAGTACTCTCTTTTTTTGAATCCAGGTCTGAATGTGGCTAATCTGGGCCCTAACTCTGTCCCTGGAGAACCTTCTTGGTCTTTTTTTTTTTTTTTTTTAAGGCCTCACTTCATTGGCCTAGCACCAGGCCCCAGAAGTGCCCTAGTTGTTTTGGTTTTTTTTAAAATTTATTTATTCATTTTATTGTTGGCTATTGTGGATTTTCACTGCTGCCACAAGCTCTTTTCTAGTTGCAGGGAGTGGGGGCTACACTCTAGTTGAGGTGAACAGGCTTCTTGTTGCGGTGACTTTTCTTGTTGTGGGACTCAGGCTCTAGGGTACACGGGCTTCAATAGTTGCAGGACATGGGCTCCATAGTTGCAGCTGCGAGACTCTAGAGCACAGGCTCATGGGCTTAGGTGCTCTACAGCGTGTGGGATCTTCCCAGATCAGGGATTGAACTCGTGTCTCCTGCATTGGCAGGCGAACTCTTTACCACTGAGCTACCAGGGAAGCACCCTTCTTGGTCTTTTCTAGGAAGCTACTACTAGTTGATTAGAGTTGGCACAAAAATCTGCTTTCTGTCACTGCATTAAAAGTAATAAGCATGTATTTATAGGGACATTTTTCTCTTGCTATTTTATGTTTTTTATTTTTGTGAATGGCATTTTATAATTAGCAATTATGGTGAGTTTGTGTCTCATTAACCAGATTATTATCAACTGTAAATATTGCAGAGGTATATTATTTGGCAAGTTAATTACGTTTTATGATACACATTTTCTTATTGATCTGTTACCCTGAATGTTAATGGCTGCTATTATCTTTTTAAACAAAGCAAGTACTATATTAATACTGTAAAATTGATGTCACATTGCTGATTGATTATTAAATGAGGCATTCCAATAATTAAATGAGATATTCCGGTAATATCCAGTAGATATTCTTAACCTTCTTTAAAGGCCTTGTGTTAGCTTTACTTATTTTGTGGGCTGGAAGGATATAGACTTCATGGTGTTTTTTTTTTTTTTTTATAATTTCATTTATTTGTTTTTGGCTGTTCTGAGTGTTCGTTGCTGCACAAGGGCTTTTCTCTAGTTGCAGTGAGCGGGCTTCTCGTTGCAGTGGCTTCTCTTGTTGGAGAGCACAGACTTCACAGCTGTGGCATGTAGGCTTAATAGCTGTGGCTCCTGGGCCCAGTTGCTCCGTAGCTTGTGGGATCTTCCCAGATCAGGGATCGAACCTGTGTCTCCTGCATTGGCAGGTGGATTCTTTACCGCTGAGCTACGAGAGAAACCCTAGACTTCATCTTTTACATTTGCATATGACTGGTTGAAAGAATATCATTTTTGTAGTCTGGTAACTAATCTAAAACTTTCCACAGATTATCTTTTTTTAAAAAATCTTTCCATTGAAGTGTATGTATTGAATTCTATAACTTCCAGCTGCTACCGCTAGTTCTGTTAGGGCTTTCTGTCTTTATATATTGCCTTTTATTTAGAGTGGGACTTCCCTGGTGGCTCTTGAATAAAAAATCTGCCTGCCAGTGCAGGAGACTCGGGTTCCATCCCTGGAGAAGGAAATGGCAACCTACTCTACTGTTTTTGCCTCGAGAATTCCATGGGCAGAGGAGCCTGGCAGGCTATAGTCTGTGGGGTCGCACAGAGTCAGGTATGAACTAGGAGTTGAACAGCAGCAGCAGCAGCAACACAGCCAGGAAGTTGGAAAATGGTTATCTGAATCCTCAGGCCAAGGTTTTAGGGGTCACATCAAGAAGCTGCTGATGCCTGCCCCATCTTCACACTGAGGAACTTGGAGAATGGACCTTGCTTCATAAAAAGCTTCACCTTTTTTTAGCATTGCTGGTGGCTAAGAGTCTTAGGAAGATGACCCTGTCCCAATAGCCTCCCACTGTATCTTGCACCAGTTCTCATGCACAAGTCAGAGTGTATAGGAAGCTGGGAAGTTAATTTAAGCTTTCTGATCTCTCCAGAGGGAAGATTGAAGGTTGAGACAATCCAAATATTTACAATAGTGGTGTTAAGATAGATGAGAGTGATGGTGGTGGATAAGGATTATTATTGCTATGGTTAGTAAACCTCATTCAGAATTGTACGTCAAGTGGTCACATTCTAGAACTAGAACTGGAAATTCCAAATCCAGTTATTTCTCTGTGGGCTGTACTTTTTTTAATATCTTATTCTTTATTAATTAATTAAATAAAGAATTCACTGAGCATCTCAGTTGGAGCAAGTGGCTAATCTGGGTGTTCTGATTATTTATAATGACAAGACTGCCACTGCTCTCAGAAAGCCGTTAGTGCTGTGGGTTACAAGATAATTGAAGTTAGAGTTTAATATCTGAGATCTTCTCCCAGCATGAACGCTACTGAGAAACCCTAGACTTCATCTTTTACATTTGCATATGACTGGTTGAAAGAATATCATTTTTGTAGTCTGGTAACTAATCTAAAACTTTCCACAGATTATCTTTTTTTAAAAAATCTTTCCATTGAAGTGTATGTATTGAATTCTATAACTTCCAGCTGCTACCGCTAGTTCTGTTAGGGCTTTCTGTCTTTATATATTGCCTTTTATTTAGAGTGGGACTTCCCTGGTGGCTCTTGAATAAAAAATCTGCCTGCCAGTGCAGGAGACTCGGGTTCCATCCCTGGAGAAGGAAATGGCAACCTACTCTACTGTTTTTGCCTCGAGAATTCCATGGGCAGAGGAGCCTGGCAGGCTATAGTCTGTGGGGTCGCACAGAGTCAGGTATGAACTAGGAGTTGAACAGCAGCAGCAGCAACACAGCCAGGAAGTTGGAAAATGGTTATCTGAATCCTCAGGCCAAGGTTTTAGGGGTCACATCAAGAAGCTGCTGATGCCTGCCCCATCTTCACACTGAGGAACTTGGAGAATGGACCTTGCTTCATAAAAAGCTTCACCTTTTTTTAGCATTGCTGGTGGCTAAGAGTCTTAGGAAGATGACCCTGTCCCAATAGCCTCCCACTGTATCTTGCACCAGTTCTCATGCACAAGTCAGAGTGTATAGGAAGCTGGGAAGTTAATTTAAGCTTTCTGATCTCTCCAGAGGGAAGATTGAAGGTTGAGACAATCCAAATATTTACAATAGTGGTGTTAAGATAGATGAGAGTGATGGTGGTGGATAAGGATTATTATTGCTATGGTTAGTAAACCTCATTCAGAATTGTACGTCAAGTGGTCACATTCTAGAACTAGAACTGGAAATTCCAAATCCAGTTATTTCTCTGTGGGCTGTACTTTTTTTAATATCTTATTCTTTATTAATTAATTAAATAAAGAATTCACTGAGCATCTCAGTTGGAGCAAGTGGCTAATCTGGGTGTTCTGATTATTTATAATGACAAGACTGCCACTGCTCTCAGAAAGCCGTTAGTGCTGTGGGTTACAAGTAATTGAAGGTTAGAGTATTAGATATCTTGAGATAAAAGATTTTATTTCCTGTTTTTTTTAATAATTGTTTTTGCCTGTAAGATGTAATATGGTTGACTCCTTTGAGTTTTTATAGTTCAAGCAGCAAATCATTTTTCTGTTGTTGAGATTGTTTTCAGGTTACTCAGTGGTCTGTGCAGTTGGAGAAATGTTTTTTTTTTTTTTTAAAATTTTTTTATTTTGGTGGGCGAGGGGTTGGGAGGGAGGGGAGCAGGCGGGCCACTTCTGTTGGTCTTTCATTTGTCCATTTTCATCCATCTTTGTTCTTTTGGCCCGTGTGGGCCTCCCATCGTGGTGGCCTCTGTTGTCGCAGAGCACCGGCTCTGGGTGCACGCACTCCAGAGCTCCGGCTCGGTCATTGGACACATGGGTCCAGCCGCTCCGCGGCACGTGGGATCTTCCCAGGCCAGGGATCGAACCGGTGCCCCTTGCACTGCAAGGCGGTGTCCTTACCCACTGGACCACGAGGGAAGCCCGGAGAAATGTTTTTCATGTTTCCCTATTTTAACTGACTTTTTACTTGTTTAGGATTGTATACTTTTTCATATAAATTACTATAAACAGGACAGGAAAGGATGACTGGATTATATGAAATTTTTAGAAATTATGAATCTCATTAGTGAAAGGCTTCCAGGAAGAAATATACTGCAGAAATGTAAGAAATGTAGCTGTAGTCTTGTACCCTAGGACAGAGTCTTGTTTCTATTTTGTCTATGCTAGACTATAAATTTTCTGACACTTGATTTCCAGACTGTTTAAAGTTTTTCCAGACTGTATCTGCACCATCCAAAATCAGAGTGTATAGGAAGCTGGGAAGTTAATTTAAGCTTTCTGATCTCTCAGAGGGAAGATTGAAGGTTGAGACAATCCAAATATTTACAATAGTGGTGTTAAGATAGATGAGAGTGATGGTGGTGGATAAGGATTATTATTGCTATGGTTAGTAAACCTCATTCAGAATTGTACGTCAAGTGGTCACATTCTAGAACTAGAACTGGAAATTCCAAATCCAGTTATTTCTCTGTGGGCTGTACTTTTTTTAATATCTTATTCTTTATTAATTAATTAAATAAAGAATTCACTGAGCATCTCAGTTGGAGCAAGTGGCTAATCTGGGTGTTCTGATTATTTATAATGACAAGACTGCCACTGCTCTCAGAAAGCCGTTAGTGCTGTGGGTTACAAGTAATTGAAGGTTAGAGTATTAGATATCTTGAGATAAAAGATTTTATTTCCTGTTTTTTTTAATAATTGTTTTTGCCTGTAAGATGTAATATGGTTGACTCCTTTGAGTTTTTATAGTTCAAGCAGCAAATCATTTTTCTGTTGTTGAGATTGTTTTCAGGTTACTCAGTGGTCTGTGCAGTTGGAGAAATGTTTTTCTTTTTTTTTAAATTTTTTTATTTTGGTGGGCGAGGGGTTGGGAGGGAGGGGAGCAGGCGGGCCACTTCTGTTGGTCTTTCATTTGTCCATTTTCATCCATCTTTGTTCTTTTGGCCCGTGTGGGCCTCCCATCGTGGTGGCCTCTGTTGTCGCAGAGCACCGGCTCTGGGTGCACGCACTCCAGAGCTCCGGCTCGGTCATTGGACACATGGGTCCAGCCGCTCCGCGGCACGTGGGATCTTCCCAGGCCAGGGATCGAACCGGTGCCCCTTGCACTGCAAGGCGGTGTCCTTACCCACTGGACCACGAGGGAAGCCCGGAGAAATGTTTTTCATGTTTCCCTATTTTAACTGACTTTTTACTTGTTTAGGATTGTATACTTTTTCATATAAATTACTATAAACAGGACAGGAAAGGATGACTGGATTATATGAAATTTTTAGAAATTATGAATCTCATTAGTGAAAGGCTTCCAGGAAGAAATATACTGCAGAAATGTAAGAAATGTAGCTGTAGTCTTGTACCCTAGGACAGAGTCTTGTTTCTATTTTGTCTATGCTAGACTATAAATTTTCTGACACTTGATTTCCAGACTGTTTAAAGTTTTGAAAAGGATTGAGCCATACGATGGCTTATGTTTCCGATATTGGTAATTCATATAGCATATAATTCACAATTTTAAATAGCATTAATAAGTATAGAATTATTTTAGGTTATTTAGTAGTTTATAGGAAAAATGCAGAAGAAAAATGCTCTACAATTGTTCCAGTAAATACATTTTCATGAAATCAACCATTTGTTTTCCTCTCTCTCTCTCTCTTTATTTTTAAAAATTTATTTGGCTGTGCTGGGTCTCTGTTGAGGCATGTGGGATCTTCAGTCTTCACTATGGCATGTAATATCTTGTTCCCTGACCAGGTATCGAGCCCCCTGGGTCTCCGCATTGAAAGCGTGGAGTCCCAGCCTCTGGGCCACCAGGGAAGTCCCTGTCTTTCTCTTTTTAGTGGAATGATTAGATCAGAGTGTATGTACAATTCTTAAGGTTGGTTTTTTTTTTTTTTTTTAAATTTTGGTCTCTTGAATTGGTTTATTTATTTATTTTCATTGCTGTGGTCTCTCTCCTCACACAGCACCAGTTTGGGGCACATGCCCTCCAGAGAACTGGCTTGTAATTGGACACACCTGTCCAGCCACTCTGTGGCATGTGAGATCTTCCCCGGACCAGGGATCGAACTGGCACCTCCTGCAATGCAAGGTGGATTCTTTACCTGCTGGACCACCAGGGAAACCCCTTAAGATTTTGAGTATGTTTCTAAAGAGCCTTCCATAAAGAATGAATCATTTTATTTTCATATTTTGCTATCATTTAGTCCTTTCCTATATTCTCATAAAAATTTAATAGTTTTCTATTTGACTTTAAATTATGACTCATTTTTAGTTACAGTTGGTATTATGGACCACGAGGGAAGCCCGGAGAAATGTTTTCATGTTTCCTATTTTAACTGACTTTTTACTTGTTTAGGATTGTATACTTTTTCATATAAATTACTATAAACAGGACAGGAAAGGATGACTGGATTATATGAAATTTTTAGAAATTATGAATCTCATTAGTGAAAGGCTTCCAGGAAGAAATATACTGCAGAAATGTAAGAAATGTAGCTGTAGTCTTGTACCCTAGGACAGAGTCTTGTTTCTATTTTGTCTATGCTAGACTATAAATTTTCTGACACTTGATTTCCAGACTGTTTAAAGTTTTGAAAAGGATTGAGCCATACGATGGCTTATGTTTCCGATATTGGTAATTCATATAGCATATAATTCACAATTTTAAATAGCATTAATAAGTATAGAATTATTTTAGGTTATTTAGTAGTTTATAGGAAAAATGCAGAAGAAAAATGCTCTACAATTGTTCCAGTAAATACATTTTCATGAAATCAACCATTTGTTTTCCTCTCTCTCTCTCTCTTTATTTTTAAAAATTTATTTGGCTGTGCTGGGTCTCTGTTGAGGCATGTGGGATCTTCAGTCTTCACTATGGCATGTAATATCTTGTTCCCTGACCAGGTATCGAGCCCCCTGGGTCTCCGCATTGAAAGCGTGGAGTCCCAGCCTCTGGGCCACCAGGGAAGTCCCTGTCTTTCTCTTTTTAGTGGAATGATTAGATCAGAGTGTATGTACAATTCTTAAGGTTGGTTTTTTTTTTTTTTTTTAAATTTTGGTCTCTTGAATTGGTTTATTTATTTATTTTCATTGCTGTGGTCTCTCTCCTCACACAGCACCAGTTTGGGGCACATGCCCTCCAGAGAACTGGCTTGTAATTGGACACACCTGTCCAGCCACTCTGTGGCATGTGAGATCTTCCCCGGACCAGGGATCGAACTGGCACCTCCTGCAATGCAAGGTGGATTCTTTACCTGCTGGACCACCAGGGAAACCCCTTAAGATTTTGAGTATGTTTCTAAAGAGCCTTCCATAAAGAATGAATCATTTTATTTTCATATTTTGCTATCATTTAGTCCTTTCCTATATTCTCATAAAAATTTAATAGTTTTCTATTTGACTTTAAATTATGACTCATTTTTAGTTAATGTTGGTATTATGGCACGAGGTGCCCATGCTAAGTTCCTTTTTTGGGGGACTGCATCCATATTCAGTTGATCTAGCCCCACTTATTGAAGACTGTCCTTTCTCCCTTGCACTGCTTTGGTGTGTCTGTCACATTGGTTGGCCTCACACAAACGCGTCTGTCTCTCTTCTTTCTGTTCTGTTCCTTTCAACCGCTTGCTGCTCTCGTCGCTCTTCTCCCCAACACACTTCGCATTATTGTAGCTCTCTGCCACTTCTTGAAACCAAGTAATATTAGCCCTTCACCTTTGATTTCTTCTTTTTTAGGCTTGTTTTGGCTATTCCAGGTCCTCTCCATTTTTATATAAATTTTAGAATCAGCTTGTCAGTTTTTTCTTTACAAAGAAGTCTGTTGGGATTTTGATTGGAACTTCATTAAATCTACTTGGGGGTGAATTGGTATCTTTATAGTTGAATCTTCTAATCCGTGAACCATGAACACATGGAGTAGTGGTTTCCTCCCTTTTATTGTTGAGTAGTATTCCATTATATGGATGTCCCACAATTTGTCTACTCCTCTGCTGGTGAACATTTCAGTGTTTGCAGTTTTTGGCTATTACAGATATAGTTGCTTTGAATGGTTGGTTGTATAGGTCTTTGTATGGGCATAGATTTTTCTCTTCTTTTGTAGTGGAGTGGCTTAATCATATGGTATGGATGTTTTTAGCTTGGTTTATTTCGCTGTATTGAATCTAAGTTGTGCCACATGCTCTAGAGTGCACATCTCAACTACTGATAGTTGAGATGTGCTGGCTTAGCTGCCCCTTGGCATGCAGCATCTTAGCTCCCTGACCAGGGACTGAACCCATGTCTCCTGCCTTGGAAGGCAGATTCTTAACCCTTAGACCACCAGGGAAATCCCTTTTTACCTGTTTAAGAAACTGCAAAGTGTTTGCCAAAGTGATTGTACCATTTTATACGCTCATCTGCAGTGTGGGGTACTTCTGTTTTCCTCACATCTTTGCCAGCACTTCATGAAGTCAGTCTTTTTTAATTTTATTCCTCCTGATTAGATATGTAGCAGTCATTGTAAATTTTCCCTTCTTGTGCCCTGGATCTTTTTCTGTCCCTATCATCTTCTTGAGCTTTGTTCTGTGATGCACTTGTTACTTGGAAACAGTTTGGTCCTTCTGGTGGTTGCCTTTATGACTCAATGTACATTTGTTAAGTGGGTACGGAGCAGTCCATGCTCATCTAGGGCTTATTTGTTCCCCATTACTTAGGTAAGACCTTTCTGTGTACTCTACTGAATACACCGTGGATTAAGAGTTATACTAGTGTAGTTGTTTGCAGACGAGCACTGTTGGTGGCTCCATGTGAGCATAGGGCACTGTTCTGGCTGATTTTTCCCCTTGTTTATGGCAGTTTCCTCACATGCGTCCACCGATGGATGCTGTGCTTGAGGATTACTGGCTCTGATCTCCAGGTTTTCTCACTCTGGTACGCTGTTTTTTTTCTCATTAAATCTACTTGGGGGTGAATTGGTATCTTTATAGTTGAATCTTCTAATCCGTGAACCATGAACACATGGAGTAGTGGTTTCCTCCCTTTTATTGTTGAGTAGTATTCCATTATATGGATGTCCCACAATTTGTCTACTCCTCTGCTGGTGAACATTTCAGTGTTTGCAGTTTTTGGCTATTACAGATATAGTTGCTTTGAATGGTTGGTTGTATAGGTCTTTGTATGGGCATAGATTTTTCTCTTCTTTTGTAGTGGAGTGGCTTAATCATATGGTATGGATGTTTTTAGCTTGGTTTATTTCGCTGTATTGAATCTAAGTTGTGCCACATGCTCTAGAGTGCACATCTCAACTACTGATAGTTGAGATGTGCTGGCTTAGCTGCCCCTTGGCATGCAGCATCTTAGCTCCCTGACCAGGGACTGAACCCATGTCTCCTGCCTTGGAAGGCAGATTCTTAACCCTTAGACCACCAGGGAAATCCCTTTTTACCTGTTTAAGAAACTGCAAAGTGTTTGCCAAAGTGATTGTACCATTTTATACGCTCATCTGCAGTGTGGGGTACTTCTGTTTTCCTCACATCTTTGCCAGCACTTCATGAAGTCAGTCTTTTTTAATTTTATTCCTCCTGATTAGATATGTAGCAGTCATTGTAAATTTTCCCTTCTTGTGCCCTGGATCTTTTTATGTCCCTATAATCTTCTTGAGCTTTGTTCTGTGATGCACTTAAGTTACTTGGAAACAGTTTGGTCCTTCTGGTGGTTGCCTTTATGACTCAATGTACATTTGTTAAGTGGGTACGGAGCAGTCCATGCTCATCTAGGGCTTATTTGTTCCCCATTACTTAGGTAAGACCTTTCTGTGTACTCTACTGAATACACCGTGGATTAAGAGTTATACTAGTGTAGTTGTTTGCAGACGAGCACTGTTGGTGGCTCCATGTGAGCATAGGGCACTGTTCTGGCTGATTTTTCCCCTTGTTTATGGCAGTTTCCTCACATGCGTCCACCGATGGATGCTGTGCTTGAGGATTACTGGCTCTGATCTCCAGGTTTTCTCACTCTGGTACGCTGTCTTCTGCTTTGGTCGCCCTGGTCTCTCAGCTTTGTCTTCTCACCTCTGGGAGCCTGCTAGGCTCTGCCTCAGTCAGGGCAATAAGTAGGGCAGGTGTTAGGGCTCACCTTGTTTGCTTCCTGTCTCTCAGGGGTTACTGTTCTTCATTGTCTGATATACCAGTGGCCTGATGCTTCATGGATTTTGTTGAATTTTTATTTTGGTGGGTAAATTCGTAAAAAACCCAAAATTTGTCAATTGTGGTTGTTTCAAAGAGGAGAGTAGATCTGGTCCCTGTTACATTGGTTAGAATAAGAGATTCTAGTTCTTTTTTAAAAATATTTTAAAATCAAGGTATAAAATATAGCATAATAGGTAGAGTGTGCAGGTCTATAAACTTTCAAAGATATATATATTTCTGTTATTAAATCAAGATACTTAGATAAAGATAGAAAACTTTCTGATACCTCAGCAGACTCCTTTATGTCTATTGCCACCCTCCTCCTACACAGCTTTCTGATGCCTTTTACAGCTTGTTAGGTTTGCCTGGTCTCTGATTTTGACTTCATCTCAGTGGAGTACCTGTAGTATTTACTCTTTTTTGCCTGCCTTTTTTTCACTCAGCACTGTTTCAGTGGGATACATCCATGTTATTGCTTGTATCACGTATTCTTTTTTTCTGACCCAGTAGTATTCATTTTCATGTTTGATGGACATTCAGGTGTCTGCGTGCTAAGTCGCTTCAGTTGTGTCTGACTCTCTGTAACTCTATGGCCTGTTGCCCACCAGACTTCTCTGTCCATGGAATTCTCCAGGCAAGAATACTGAAGTGGGTTTCCATTTCTTTCTCAAGGAGATCTTCCCCACTCAGGGATTGAACCCACCTCTTTTACATCTACCTGCATCAGCAGGTGGTTTCTATAACCACTAGTCCTGCCTGGGATGATTTCTCATTGTGGCTTCTGTGAATAAAACCGCTCTGTGAACGTTCTTTTGGTATACTTAAGCTCTTACTCTTCTTGGATAAATATCGATGATTGGGATTGTTGGTTTATGGGGCGGTATAAATATACTTCAGTAGAATATTGCAAACAGATTCCCACAGTGGTTGAACCAATTTTCATTTCCTTTGTTAACGTATGTGAATTCTTGGCCTATATTTGATGAGGCTTGGCATTTTCAGTCTTTTAAAGTTTAGCCATTATGGAACCACAAGTTTTCTTTTGAGTAGGTCAAAGCATAATGCTTAGGTTAAGTAATAGGAGGACTAGAGTGACTGACTGTCCTGGTTTGCCTGAGCCTCAGGGATTCTCTGAATTTAAGTCTTAGTTTTAAAGCCAGGACAGTTCCAGTTACCTTAAATAATGCTCTCAACTGATTTAGTCAGCAGGCTGTGAAGGTTAAAGCAGGAAATTCACAAGGTTTAAGCCAAGCCCTGGTACAGATAGAGCCTTGCCCATTGGTTGTGTTCTCTGATCAAGAAAGACATGGGCTCACACACTCCACTACCTTTCGGATATCTTTCAGGTCTCAGCTTAAACTGCATTTCTTCAGAGAAGGGTCAGCTGGCCTCTCAGGCTACATTAGTTTCCTGTGTCGTATTTCTGGAGCACCTTGTATAATCTAATACTTACTGCACTTGAGAGTATATATTCTTACTTGTAATCTTTATCAGGGCAGGGCATTTATGTCTTCTGCACAGATGTCCCCACAACATATTGGTAGGAACATCAGTAAGTGTCCCCCCTCCCCACCTTGGGGAATGGGGTGTGCTTGTAGGGGAAGTAGATGAAACACAGAGGGCAGATCATTAGAAGACTTATCAACCAAAGCCAGGGAGAGGTATGTTGTAGGAAGATGCTGGCTGCTGTGTCTGTAATAAATGGGAGAGGATGATGCTCTTATGGTTTTGGAAATTTTGGCTTCTTCTAGATCCTTTTGTTTCTTAAGTTTTAAAATTGATAGAAAATGAAAAAAATACATGGCGACATGTTAAGGCTGTATAAAATTCCAGATGGACTTTGAATATATTATAAGATTGGACAGCCTTTGCCAGATGCAGAGTTCTTTGAATAAGTAAATGTAAAGCAGAAATAGCTTAAATTTCTGATGGGATCCTAACTTGCTATAAAACAACGTATGAGTCATTGTACCTCACAATGTGATGATAAAATTTCTGTGGCAGGTTTCTTAAACCTAATGAAGTAAAAAACCCTGACTTCAGCCAGTTTTATTTCTCTTTTCACGTTAGACTTTGAGTTAATTTTTTTTTTTCTTGCATAAGTAAGTTGTTCTGAATGTCTTTCAGGGTATATGTGTTGAAAACAGTTTTCATGATAATACTGAGTCACTTGAGTGTCTTTCCGATTCTCTCAAGAGTATATGGCAGAGTTTTTCTACTTGTATGATAAGTAATGGAATCATCATTCATGATAATTCAATATGTGCTTGTGATTTCTTGTGTTTTCAAGAATTTCTTTCTTTTAATTTCTAACACAATATTAGCAGATTTAACCCATGTAAACAAAACTTCCTTTGAAGTCTTTGGTAAGGATTGAAGAGTATTAAAGGAGTCCAGAGACTAAAAAGCTTGAGCATGCCTGGTATAGGTATTCTGCCCCTCCAAATTTTTAAAATTAGTGTTTTATACTTGTTTCAAGTTTATATGTGGTTTTCTTACCTCTGCTAACTTTTCCTCCACTTCCAGGGTCTCTGTGTTTATCTCATGCATTTCTTTACAAAAGCAGTGGGACTCTTGGTGCTTTCCTGTTTTTGATCTCCAAGATAGGCTACTTTTCTGTTTTGTTCCCTTCCTTTTCTAACCTCCAAAATTAGTTGTATATTTATAATTATGTATATATTTCAGAAATTGATGTTATACAGAATGTCACTTGGAATTTATATTTTGGAAAGATGATAGAAAGATGGAGAGAAAGAAATATGGGTAAAGAAATGGTTATCAACTGTGGTGGTTGCCTCATTAAGGAAAAAAACCAGTTTAACATGGATTAGAGTTTAGATACAGATTTCTTTCTATTGAGTCATATTCAGTTTTTGTTTTGAAGTATTGATATTTCTAGGAAGCAGAAAAGAGAATTTTGCTAATTATGAACCTACCAGCCACATTCTCCATGCTTAGTTGCTTCAGTTGTGTCCGACTCTTTGCAATCTTCTGGGCTGTAGCCTGCCAGACTCCTGTGTCCATGGAATTCTACAGGCAAAAATACTGGAGTGAGTTGCTATTCCCTTCTCCAGACCAGACAACTTTGTCCTGCCTTATTGACATACATATTTACTTCAGATTCTCTTAGTGCTGTGGGTAACCCTTCCCAGCCACATTGTCTTCCTGCTTCCCCCTAGGTGGATTGGTGTCTCGACTTTGGTGTATTTTTTTCCATTCATTTGTTTATACTTTTGTTACATATGTATGCATCTATCTAGAGCATTGTTTTTGCTTATTAAAAGTGATATTTTACGTATTTATGCCTCTACCAATTGTCTTTCAATATCAAGTTTTTGCAGTCTGTGTATGTTGGTGTGTGGATTCACTCATTCATTTTTAACTACTGAGTAGAAATCCACTACATAACTATACTGAAATTGATGGTTCTTTTGACTTTTTGCATTTTGTTTGCCTCCCCTCTTTTGTCCAGGTTTAGCTTGTTCTCTTTTTTATATAATTCACATACCATATATAATATACTACTTTATTTTTATTTGCTTTTTTTTTTTTTTTGGCCACTTCTATTGATCTTTCATTTATTTATCTTTGTTCTTTGGCCTGTGTGGGCCTCCCATCGCAGTGGCCTCTCTCATTGCAGAGCCCTGGCTCTGGGCGCATGTGCTTCAGAGCTCTAGCTCGGTAATTGGACACATCGATCCAGCTGCTTCATGGCACGTGGAATCTTCCCAGGCCAGGGATTGAACCGGCGCCCCTTGCACTGCAAGGTGGAGTCCTTACGCACTGGACTGCCAGGGAAGCCCCCACTTTATTTTTATTTATTTAAATTAAAAATATTATTTATTTGTCTGACTGCTGGGTCTTAGTTGTGGCACAGCAGATCTTTTAGTTGGGGCATGTGAACTCTTCTTTGTGCTGTGAGGGTTCTAGTTCCCCAACCAGGGATCAAGTCTTAAACACGCATGCTCGGTTGTGTCCAACTCTTTGCGACCCCGTGGACTGTAGCCCGCTACTCTCCTCTGTCCATGGGATTTTCCAGGCAAGAATACTGGAGTGGGTTGCCATTTCCTCCTCCAGTGGATCTTCCCGATCCAAGGATCAAACCCGCTTCTCCTGCATTGCAGGTGGATTCTTTACCAGTAGGGATCAAGCCTGGGACCCCTGCCTTGGGAGCCTGTAGAGTCTTAGCCTCTGGACCACCAGAGAAGTCCCCACTTACCACTCTAAAATGTATGCAATTAGTATATTCACAGATTTGTGCAACTATATTATTTAATTCCAGGACTTTTTTTTTTTTTCAATTGCTCCAGAAAGGAACTCCATACCGATTAGCAGTCGCTGTTCTATTTCTCCCTCCACTAATCCTCTGGAAACCACAAGTCTTCTTCCTATCTCTGTGGATTTGCCTATTCTGGATTTTTCGTATCAGGACATCATATATGTGACCTTTTGTATCTTTCTCTTTTGTAATGTTTCCTTTAGTATAATGTCTCGAGTTCATGCATGTGGTAGCATGAGTCAGCACATCACTCCTTTTTATGGTCGAATGATAAATATCCCACCGTGTGGATATACTGTATTTATTTATCCATTTATCAGACATTTGGGTTGCTTCCACTTTTTGGCAGTTAGAAATAATGCTGCTATAAACATTCATGTACAAGTTTTGTGTTGACATGTTTTCAGTTCTCCCGGGTACACCAGGAATGGAATTGCTTGGTTACATGGCAACTCTGTTCAGCAATTTGAGGAACCATGAACTGTTTTACAATGCAGCTGCACCATCTGACATTCCATGGATAATGTACAAAGATTGCAAGTTCTCCACATTTTTGCTTATTATCTTTTTGATTATAGTCATTCTAGTCGATGTGAAAAATTTCATGGTGGTTTTGATTTGCATTTCCCTTGTGACTAATGATGTTGAACATCTTTTCATGTACTAATCGGCTTTTGTGTATCTTTTTGGAGAAATGTCTATTCAGATGCTTTGCCCATTATTTAATTGGGTTGTCTTAAATTCATGGTACCCCAGAGTTACATGATTTGCAGACATTTTCTCGCTGTGAGGGTTCTAGTTCCCCAACCAGGGATCAAGTCTTAAACACGCATGCTCGGTTGTGTCCAACTCTTTGCGACCCCGTGGACTGTAGCCCGCTACTCTCCTCTGTCCATGGGATTTTCCAGGCAAGAATACTGGAGTGGGTTGCCATTTCCTCCTCCAGTGGATCTTCCCGATCCAAGGATCAAACCCGCTTCTCCTGCATTGCAGGTGGATTCTTTACCAGTAGGGATCAAGCCTGGGACCCCTGCCTTGGGAGCCTGTAGAGTCTTAGCCTCTGGACCACCAGAGAAGTCCCCACTTACCACTCTAAAATGTATGCAATTAGTATATTCACAGATTTGTGCAACTATATTATTTAATTCCAGGACTTTTTTTTTTTTTCAATTGCTCCAGAAAGGAACTCCATACCGATTAGCAGTCGCTGTTCTATTTCTCCCTCCACTAATCCTCTGGAAACCACAAGTCTTCTTCCTATCTCTGTGGATTTGCCTATTCTGGATTTTTCGTATCAGGACATCATATATGTGACCTTTTGTATCTTTCTCTTTTGTAATGTTTCCTTTAGTATAATGTCTCGAGTTCATGCATGTGGTAGCATGAGTCAGCACATCACTCCTTTTTATGGTCGAATGATAAATATCCCACCGTGTGGATATACTGTATTTATTTATCCATTTATCAGACATTTGGGTTGCTTCCACTTTTTGGCAGTTAGAAATAATGCTGCTATAAACATTCATGTACAAGTTTTGTGTTGACATGTTTTCAGTTCTCCCGGGTACACCAGGAATGGAATTGCTTGGTTACATGGCAACTCTGTTCAGCAATTTGAGGAACCATGAACTGTTTTACAATGCAGCTGCACCATCTGACATTCCCATGGATAATGTACAAAGATTGCAAGTTCTCCACATTTTTGCTTATTATCTTTTTGATTATAGTCATTCTAGTCGATGTGAAAAATTTCATGGTGGTTTTGATTTGCATTTCCCTTGTGACTAATGATGTTGAACATCTTTTCATGTACTAATCGGCTCTTTGTGTATCTTTTTGGAGAAATGTCTATTCAGATGCTTTGCCCATTATTTAATTGGGTTGTCTTTTTATTGTTACAAGAGTTCTTTATTCTGGGTACTAGACCCTTATGAGTTACATGATTTGCAGACATTTTCTCCCATTCTGTGGATTGTCTGCTTTCTTGAGAGTGTCCTTTTAAGCACAAAAATTTTAAAACTAATTCTTATTTACCTATTTACCTGTCTTTTCTTTGGTTGTTTATGATTTATTTAGGATGCTGTATTAAGAATCTATTGCCTAGTCTAAGGTCATGAAGGTTTATACTTGTGTTTTACTCTAAGCATTCTATAAAATTTTTAGCTGTAAGATATAGGTCTTTGATACATTTTTCTTTTTTTTTTTTTTTTTTTTTTGAGGGGGGTGAGGAGGGAGGGGGGTGGGCGGGCCACTTATATTGTCTTTCGTTTATCTGTTCTCATCCATCTTTGTTCCCCGGTCCGTGTGGGCCTCCCATCGCGGTGGCCCCCATTGTCGCAGAGCACCGGCCCTGGGCGCATGCGCTCCAGAGCTCTGGCTCGGTAATCGGACACATGGGTCCAGCGGCTCCGCGGCACGTGAGATCTTCCCAGGCCAGGGATCAAACCAGCGCCCCTTGCACTGCAAGGCGGTGTCCTTACCCACTGGACCACCAGGGAAGCCCCTCTTTGATACATTTTGAGTTAGTTTTTGTATATGGTGTGAGGGTCCAGCTCTGTTCAGTGTGTGCGAGTGTCTCATTTCAACACCCTTTTTAAAAGACTGTTAATTCCCTTGCGCTTTCCAAGTGGCTCAGTGGTAAAGAATCCACCTGCCAGTGCAGGAGACACGGGCTTGATCCCTGGATCAGGATGATCCCCTGGAGAAGGAAATGGCAACCCACTCCAGTTCTTGCCTGGAGAATCCTGTGGGCAGGGGAGCCTGGTGGGCTACAGTCCATGGGGTCACAAAGAGTTGGATGCAGTTGAGCACACACGCACATTCATTCCCTCACATGAATTGTCTTGTCACCCTTGTCCAAAATCATTCAACAGGAATAGTGGACTTATGTCTGTACTCCCAGTTATATTCTAACTAATCTATGCCTATTCTTATGCCAGTACCACATATAGTCCTGGTTGTTGTAGCTTTTATCTTTTTTTAGTGGGGAGAGGGTGCACTCGGCATGTAGGATTCTAGTTCCCCAATCAGGGATCAGGCCCATTCCCCCTTCAGGGGACGTATAGTGTGTCTTAACCGTTGAGCCACTAGGTAAGTCCATTGGTGATTTTAGCTTTGAAGTAAGCTTTGAAATCTAAAAGTGTGAGTCCTCTTAAATTTGTTCTTTTATTATTTTTTTTTTCCAAAAATTTCTGGCTTTTCAGGGTTGCTTATGTCCATATGAACATCCATACATGTGCATATGAATTTTAGAATTAGTTTACCAGTTTTTGCGAAAAAGGCTATTGGAAATTTGGTAGGAGTTGCACTGAATCTATATTGTCGTCTTAGGCATAGTAAAGCCTCCAGTATGTGAACATAACTTTTCCATCTATTTAGGTCTTTTTAAAATTTCTTGTAAGAATGTTTTGTTGTTTTTAGTGTGTAAGTTTTGCCTTTTGTTAAATAAATTCCTGAGTATTTTTCCCTTGTAATGCAATTGTAAATGAAATTTTCTTAATTTCAGTCTTCAGTTGTTTAATGCTATTGATGGAACTATGATTGACATTTATTTATTGATCATTTGCTTCTAGACTTCCAAATCTTTTCTTTCTTTTTTTGGGAATATTTATATGGCTGGTTGGCTGCCTGGGATCTTCCACCTTTAGTTGAGGCATGTGGGATCTTTAATCTCCAGGTTGCCTTAGATAGGATCCAATGCCCTGAACAGGGCTTGTAGTGCTGGGTGACCAGGGAAGTCCCTGCCAAACCTTTTCTTTCTCTTCATTCAGATAGTTCCCTGAAATCTCAGCTATAATAAAAATCCTTCTAATTTCATTCAACTTGCCTGTTTTGTTTTGTTTTTTTTTTTTAGGATTTTTTTTCCTTACTAGGCAGTCTTAAGTTGCATCAATACTGAGCTATTTTCAGTCAAATAATCTGCCTTCAAGCATATGGGTACTTCTTTTTTTTTTTTTTTTTTCATATGGGTACTTCTTAAATGTATCTCTAGACAAATTTTCAATCACCTGCTTTTCTGTATGTTCTGTACCAGTTCACATCATATCACTGTGGGCTGATGAAAGTGTTAGTCACTCAGTTGTGTCCAGCTCTTGCAGCCCTGTAAACTGTGTAGTCCACCAGGCTCCTCTGTCCACGGGATTCTCCAGACAAGAATACTGGAGTGGGTTGCCATTTCCTCCTCCGGGGAATCTTCCCAACCCAGGGATCGAACCCATGTCTGTTGCACTGTAGTCAGATTCTTTACCATCTGAGCTACCAGGGAAACCGGTAGTTCATTTAAAATGAAGACCTGAGGATGAGAATAACCTGTGAACTCTCCTTCTCTCCCTACCCTCATCATGACTAACATGTGTAAGTTATAATTTCGATCAAAAAATTCTGAAAAATACCCAGTTCAGGCAAGGTATTGAGGATCAATAATGACTTTTTTTTGCCTAGGCTGTCTCTGTGTGTTCAGGTACCTAAATCGTTAGTTGCCTGCTCTGGCCCACTTACGGGTCACATGTGCAATCTCTAAAGCTTTGCCTGTGTTCATGATTGTAAGCGATTGCTGAGACTGATCTGTATTATCCCAAGTGTGGATGCTCTCATATTTCGGATTATTCAGCCAGATTTCTTTTCTGACCCCTGCTTCTTGGACATTGCTTTTGCTATCTTTTCCTAAGACCCTATCAGGGTGTATGTGTAGTTAGCCTTCCTGAGCTTTGGGGCAGGTTCTTTCTCACTCAGCAGTCTCAAGCTTTGAAATTTGTAGGAGCCTTGTTGGGTCATGCCTTATATGGCACATACTGCCAAAGCAGAAAATCTTAGTTAAGTACAGTGATATTTATTTTATTCTGCTCATTAAAGCCTCATACAATCCCTTGGTGCAGTTTCTTCTGTGTTACCATTATTTGTAGAGCTTGTGGCCATTTGAGCCCTATAATGTATATATTAGAATTCAGTTAGCTGTGTTTTATGGAACAACAATTTATCAAACCTTAATTAGGTAAAGACTATAATTTCATACGTGATGTTTGCTGGTGCTAATAGTGCCATTGCAGCAGTGACTTCATTGATCTCCACTGGTGAAATGCTAATATACTTGCAAGTAAATGACTCTTTTAGTGCTGCATGGCTCTTTGAGTCATTCATTATGAAGAGTATTCAAAGAATTTTAAATCACATTGTTCTGTTTTTGAACTAGGTGGATCTTTCTCTAAATGAGTTTCTAATTTTTCCAAGTAATTTTTTTCTTTTTCTCCATCATACCTCTTTTTTTCCTTTTCTTTTACTCATTTATATTTATTTTCATTAATATTTTTATTCTTTGGCATGTGTGGGCCTCCCATTGCAGTGGCCTCTCTCACTGCAGGGCACCAGCTCTGAGCTCACGCACTCCAGAGTGCTGGCTCATAACTGGACATACCAGTCCAGCTGCTCTGCCACACATAGGATCTTCCTGGGCCAGGGATTGAACCGGTGTCCCTTGTACTACAAGGCGAACTCTTTGCCTACTGGATCACCAGGGAAGTCCTGCAAGTTCATTTTCAATTCAGAATTTTTTTTTTTTTAATATTTATTTATTTTATTTTTGGGGGGGCGGGTTGGGGAGGGAGGGGGTGGTGGGCCACTGCTATTGGTCTTTCATTTGTCTATTTTCATCCGTCTTTGTTCTTTGGCTCTTGTGGTCCTCCCATCGCCGTGGCCTCTGTTGTCGCAGAGCACCGGCTCTGGGCGCATGCGCTCCAGAGCTCGGGCTCGGTAATTGGACACATCGGTCCAGCCGCTCCGCAGCACGTGGGATCTTCCCAGGCCAGGGATCGAACCGGCGCCCCTTGCACTGCAAGGCGGTGTCCTTACCCACTGGACCACCAGGGAAGCCCTCGATTCAGAATTTTAATAAAAGTTTGAAGGTAGAAAAATTTGCTACTTAACCTATTCATTGCCCTTAAACAATTCAAAAGAACTATGATTAGAGGGTCAAATATGATAAAATTTACTGTGGCCCTAGATCCTAATGTAAGAAATTTATAAGAAAAGACTGTGAGGAGCAGAAATGTGTTGCTGTTTATGTGTGTGTTGCTATCAGGGTCCAAAAATTAAGGCCTCTTAGGCCTCATCTTGGGCTTTGCTTCCTACAAGAGAACCAGCCATCCCTTTTCCTGACTTTTAAGTTCTCAGTACTCCAACTGTTCCCATAATGCACAGTCTGATCTGGTCCAGGGAAGGTTACAGAGCATTTGTGAACTTCTGCAGATATTATATTGGAATTATATCTGAATGACACGTCGAACTTTTTCTTTAAAAGTATTAAATACATTGTTTTTCTGTTTCTTTTAAAGAGAAACTCCAGTAAAACTTTGTCTGCTTTTACTCATTTATATTTATTTTCATTAATATTTTTATTCTTTGGCATGTGTGGGCCTCCCATTGCAGTGGCCTCTCTCACTGCAGGGCACCAGCTCTGAGCTCACGCACTCCAGAGTGCTGGCTCATAACTGGACATACCAGTCCAGCTGCTCTGCCACACATAGGATCTTCCTGGGCCAGGGATTGAACCGGTGTCCCTTGTACTACAAGGCGAACTCTTTGCCTACTGGATCACCAGGGAAGTCCTGCAAGTTCATTTTCAATTCAGAATTTTTTTTTTTTTAATATTTATTTATTTTATTTTTGGGGGGGCGGGTTGGGGAGGGAGGGGGTGGTGGGCCACTGCTATTGGTCTTTCATTTGTCTATTTTCACCTGTTTTTGTTCTTTGGCTCTTGTGGTCCTCCCATCGCCGTGGCCTCTGTTGTCGCAGAGCACCGGCTCTGGGCGCATGCGCTCCAGAGCTCGGGCTCGGTAATTGGACACATCGGTCCAGCCGCTCCGCAGCACGTGGGATCTTCCCAGGCCAGGGATCGAACCGGCGCCCCTTGCACTGCAAGGCGGTGTCCTTACCCACTGGACCACCAGGGAAGCCCTCGATTCAGAATTTTAATAAAAGTTTGAAGGTAGAAAAATTTGCTACTTAACCTATTCATTGCCCTTAAACAATTCAAAAGAACTATGATTAGAGGGTCAAATATGATAAAATTTACTGTGGCCCTAGATCCTAATGTAAGAAATTTATAAGAAAAGACTGTGAGGAGCAGAAATGTGTTGCTGTTTATGTGTGTGTTGCTATCAGGGTCCAAAAATTAAGGCCTCTTAGGCCTCATCTTGGGCTTTGCTTCCTACAAGAGAACCAGCCATCCCTTTTCCTGACTTTTAAGTTCTCAGTACTCCAACTGTTCCCATAATGCACAGTCTGATCTGGTCCAGGGAAGGTTACAGAGCATTTGTGAACTTCTGCAGATATTATATTGGAATTATATCTGAATGACACGTCGTAACTTTTTTTCTTTAAAAAGTATTAAATACATTGTTTTTCTGTTTCTTTTAAAGAGAAACTCCAGTAAAACTTTGTCTGCTTTTTCCATCCTATTCTTCCAATCCTGCTTTCCAAAGGCAAACACTTTGAATTGTTTCTTCTGATTAATAACTTTCTACACACTGGTTGCCTCCAACACCATTTTTTTCTAATTAAGAGTCATACAATTTTCTTTCCTTTTTTAAAAAAGTTATTTACTTATTTATTTTTGGCTAGTCTGGGTTTTCACTGCTGCTTCAGGCCCTTCTCTAGTTGCAGAGAGTGGGTGCTACTCTCTAGTTGATGTGAGCAGGCTTCTTGTTACAGTGACTTTTCTTGTTGTGGAACTCGGGCTCTAGGGCACACGGGCTTCGGTAGCTGTGGCACATGGCTTCCGTAGTTGCGGCTCCGAGGGTCTAGAGCACAGGCTCCATAGTTGTGGCTCGTGGGCTTAGTTACTCTGCAGCATGTGGGATCTTTCCAGATCACGGGTTGAACCTATGTCTCCTGCATTGGCAGGCGAACTCTTCACCACTGAGCTACCAGGCAAGCTTCCTCCAACACCTTGATCAGTGACTGTTTGGACCCATGAGCATTGCATGAATGTAGAGGTGCTGACTGTCTGCTCTGTTGAAAGTCTTCATATAACTTTTGACTGCACTCCACCCAAGTTTATTTATTTATTAATTTTTTTGTTTTTAACCAACTTCTTTCTTTTTCTTTTTATTTTTTTAATTTTTTTTAAACCTTTATTTTGCTTTTAACTTTTACAGAGTTTTGTTGTTTACAGATATGTATGTTCCCAGATTAGTCATATGTATATCGCCCCCTTCCCACCCCTCCCAACCATCACACAGCACCCCTGAAAGATCCTCTTTTCTCACAGAGCAATGACTAGAGCTGTTTTCTTCACTTATGATAGTACAGGCCTTCATGCTACTTCCTTTACGCCTCCCACCTTCTGTTCCTTCCTCACAATGTCCGTATGTCCACTGTCCATGTCTCTATTGTATAGAGAGCTGCAGTGAACATTGGGGTACAGGTGCTTCTTTCAGATTTGATTTCATCAGGGTATAAGCCTAAGAGTGGGATTGCTGGGTCATGGGGTGCTTCTATTTTTAGTTTTTTAAGAAATCTCCAGACTGTCTTCCATAGAGGCTGTATCAGTTTACACTCCTACCAGCAATGCAGGAGTGTTCCCTGTTCTCCGCAGCCTCTCCAGCATTTATTGTCTGTTGATTTGTGGATGATGGCCATTCTGACGGGTGTGAGGAGAAATATGGAACGCTTCACGAATTTGCGTGTCATCCTTGCACAGGGGCCATGCTAATCTTCTCTGTATCGTTCCAATTTTAGTATATGTGCTGACGAAGCGAGCACTCCACCCAAGTTTAAATAATAGCCTTCTGTTGACCAGAAGCCTCACCAGTAACATATACAGTTGATCAACACATATTTTGTATGTTAAACAGATTCTGTTCTGTATTCTTAAAGTAAGCTAGAGAAAAGAAAATATTAAGAAGATCATAGGCCTTATGGTGTATTTATTAGCACTGTAAAGTTTGTTATAGGATTAGTTGTATTCATCCCAAGTAAATTGATCAATTGCAGGCGAACTCTTCACCACTGAGCTACCAGGCAAGCTTCCTCCAACACCTTGATCAGTGACTGTTTGGACCCATGAGCATTGCATGAATGTAGAGGTGCTGACTGTCTGCTCTGTTGAAAGTCTTCATATAACTTTTGACTGCACTCCACCCAAGTTTATTTATTTATTAATTTTTTTGTTTTTAACCAACTTCTTTCTTTTTCTTTTTATTTTTTTAATTTTTTTTAAACCTTTATTTTGCTTTTAACTTTTACAGAGTTTTGTTGTTTACAGATATGTATGTTCCCAGATTAGTCATATGTATATCGCCCCCTTCCCACCCCTCCCAACCATCACACAGCACCCCTGAAAGATCCTCTTTTCTCACAGAGCAATGACTAGAGCTGTTTTCTTCACTTATGATAGTACAGGCCTTCATGCTACTTCCTTTACGCCTCCCACCTTCTGTTCCTTCCTCACAATGTCCGTATGTCCACTGTCCATGTCTCTATTGTATAGAGAGCTGCAGTGAACATTGGGGTACAGGTGCTTCTTTCAGATTTGATTTCATCAGGGTATAAGCCTAAGAGTGGGATTGCTGGGTCATGGGGTGCTTCTATTTTTAGTTTTTTAAGAAATCTCCAGACTGTCTTCCATAGAGGCTGTATCAGTTTACACTCCTACCAGCAATGCAGGAGTGTTCCCTGTTCTCCGCAGCCTCCCAGCATTTATTGTCTGTTGATTTGTGGATGATGGCCATTCTGACGGGTGTGAGGAGAAATATGGAACGCTTCACGAATTTGCGTGTCATCCTTGCACAGGGGCCATGCTAATCTTCTCTGTATCGTTCCAATTTTAGTATATGTGCTGACGAAGCGAGCACTCCACCCAAGTTTAAATAATAGCCTTCTGTTGACCAGAAGCCTCACCAGTAACATATACAGTTGATCAACACATATTTTGTATGTTAAACAGATTCTGTTCTGTATTCTTAAAGTAAGCTAGAGAAAAGAAAATATTAAGAAGATCATAGGCCTTATGGTGTATTTATTAGCACTGTAAAGTTTGTTATATGATTAGAAGATGATTCATCTGATATTACCTACATCAATATTGTCTTATACAAAACAAGACACTGTATTACTAACATCGGACAGCAAAGATGAAGAGAATTGTAAAAAGAAATTCATATTTATTTATAGGTGTAATGATCCATGCACTGATGATGAAGCAGTAGCATGATTCTGGTAGCCTAGTGTGATTGATGTGATCACTTCACAGTAGCCTAACCTATAGTTGCAGCATGTTTGCTATTGGAAACGTTGTTACTTTTTTTTTTAAACCACTTACCTGTGGTGATATGCTAATAAACAGTTTTTCTAAATGTGGGAGAGAGGCGAGCATGAGTGTTAGTTGCTCAGTTACACCCCATTCTTTGCAACCCTACGGACTGTAGCCCACAAGACTCCTCTGTCTATGGGATTCTTTAGGCAGGACCACTAGAGTGGATTGCCTTTTCCTTCTCATCTTCCTGACTCAGGGATCAAACTTGAGTCTCCTATACGTTGCAGGCAGATTCTATACTGTCTGAGCCACTATGGAAGCTCTGGTAAAGCATAATGAATGGTAGTGTAATTCTTTGAAAGGCATTTTGTAAAAGAGTAGGAAAACTAACGTATTAATGTGCATTAAATATCTCAGCTCATGTCTATGTAAGGTTAATATCTACATGTTTTATGAATTGATGATCCTTTTTCATGGTTTTCTTAATATTTATTTTTAGCAAATTATTTACTTATTTTTGTCTGGGTCTTTATTTCTGTGCGAGGGCTTTCTATGGTTGCAGCAAGTAGGGGCTACTCTAGTTGCACTGAGTGAACTTTCCATTGCGGTGCCTTCTGTTGTTGTGAACACAGTCTCTAAGGCATGTGGACTTCAGTAGCTGTGGCACTTGCTCAGCGGGATTTTCCTGGACCAGGGATTGAACCTGTGTCTCCTGCATTGATAGGCAGATTCTTTACCACCTAGCCACCATGGAAGTCCTTTTCTTGATATTTCTAAGCTGTAGGGTTCATCTGTAAGTTTTCGTCAAATTTGTTGCAAATCTCCAAAAAATTTTTAGTATACTGTATTTAAGTCCACGAGGAGTGGGCCCGTGCAGTCCAGACTCACACTGTTCCAAGGTGAACTGGGTTGAATGAGTAAAGTTTGTCCTTACACTGTTTTCAGAGTGGGTAGTTCACTGTGCAGCTTCAGGTTGAATGTCGTTTTTCCTCTTGGAGGGCATTGCTCTGCCATCTTGGCACACAGGGTTGCCATTCATCTGTGATTCCAACTCAGAGTCTGCTTTCTTTGGTTGACGTACACTTCCTTCATAGAAATGGTGATCTTCTCATGCTGTCGCTTAAAAAAAGTTAAGCACGCTGAGAAGTCATTCTGGATACTCATTCTTACTGGACCCGTATAGTAAGGAGAAGTTTTCTTGAATTGTTTCTTTTATAGGTTTTTCCTCATCCCCTCCTCCCCACCAAAAAAGAAGTTAAAGGGTCTGTTTTCTGTTGTTTCTGGAACTTTTATTAGTGCGATGTTGGACTGCATGCATTCTTCTTTAACTTTTTAACCTTTAGCTCTTTCTTAATTTTGGGGAGATTTTGTTAGCATTGTCTTGTAATCTTTCTATTGTTTTTTTTATTGTCTTGTCAAATTTGAAATTTGTTATACTATTTGTTGTTGTTGTTGTTTTAATTTTGGCCCCTTTTATTGGTCTTTCATTTATCTATTTTCATCCATCTCAATTCTTTGGCCTGTGTGGGCCTCCCATCGTGGTGGCCTCTCTCATTGCAGAGCATTAGCTCTGGGTGCATGTGCTCCAGAGCTCATGTCTATGTAAGGTAATCTACATGTTTTATGAATTGATGATCCTTTTCAAGGTTTTCTTAATATTTATTTTTAGCAAATTATTTACTTATTTTTGTCTGGGTCTTTATTTCTGTGCGAGGGCTTTCTATGGTTGCAGCAAGTAGGGGCTACTCTAGTTGCACTGAGTGAACTTTCCATTGCGGTGCCTTCTGTTGTTGTGAACACAGTCTCTAAGGCATGTGGACTTCAGTAGCTGTGGCACTTGCTCAGCGGGATTTTCCTGGACCAGGGATTGAACCTGTGTCTCCTGCATTGATAGGCAGATTCTTTACCACCTAGCCACCATGGAAGTCCTTTTCTTGATATTTCTAAGCTGTAGGGTTCATCTGTAAGTTTTCGTCAAATTTGTTGCAAATCTCCAAAAAATTTTTAGTATACTGTATTTAAGTCCACGTAGGAGTGGGCCCGTGCAGTCCAGACTCACACTGTTCCAAGGTGAACTGGGTTGAATGAGTAAAAGTTTGTCCTTACACTGTTTTCAGAGTGGGTAGTTCACTGTGCAGCTTCAGGTTGAATGTCGTTTTTCCTCTTGGAGGGCATTGCTCTGCCATCTTGGCACACAGGGTTGCCATTCATCTGTGATTCCAACTCAGAGTCTGCTTTCTTTGGTTGACGTACACTTCCTTCATAGAAATGGTGATCTTCTCATGCTGTCGCTTAAAAAAAGTTAAGCACGCTGAGAAGTCATTCTGGATACTCATTCTTACTGGACCCGTATAGTAAGGAGAAGTTTTCTTGAATTGTTTCTTTTATAGGTTTTTCCTCATCCCCTCCTCCCCACCAAAAAAGAAGTTAAAGGGTCTGTTTTCTGTTGTTTCTGGAACTTTTATTAGTGCGATGTTGGACTGCATGCATTCTTCTTTAACTTTTTAACCTTTAGCTCTTTCTTAATTTTGGGGAGATTTTGTTAGCATTGTCTTGTAATCTTTCTATTGTTTTTTTTATTGTCTTGTCAAATTTGAAATTTGTTATACTATTTGTTGTTGTTGTTGTTTTAATTTTGGCCCCTTTTATTGGTCTTTCATTTATCTATTTTCATCCATCTCAATTCTTTGGCCTGTGTGGGCCTCCCATCGTGGTGGCCTCTCTCATTGCAGAGCATTAGCTCTGGGTGCATGTGCTCCAGAGCTCTGGCTCGCAATTGAACACACTGGTCCAGCCGCTCCGTGGCATATGGGATCTTCTTGTGTATCGAACCAGTGCCCCTTGCACTGCAAGGTGGACTCCCCACCCACTGGACCACCAGAGAAGCCCTATACTGTTTGTTTTTTGATTCTACTTTCTTTTTTTTTTTAATTTGGGCCCTTTTTATTGGTTATTTATTTTCATGCATCTTTATTCTTTGGCCTTTGTAGGCCTCCACTGCAGTGACCTCTCTCTCTGCAGAGCACTGGCTCTGGGCACATGGCTCCAGAGCACTGGCTCATAATTGGACACACTGGTCCAGCAGCTCCGCGGCACGTGGGATCCTCGTGGGCCAGTTCAATCCTGGTGCCCCCTGCACTGCAAGGTGGACTCTTTACCCACTGGACCGCCAGGGAAGCCCAATTCTACTGTTTTCAAACAGAGTATCCTGGGATTCTTCTGTTGTATTATAAAAGCCTTTCAACCCCTTTCTGCTCTTTTGATATCCTCCCACTTTTCCCTTCTCACAGTACTTGGTAGCTTCTAGGTCTAAGTGAGGACATGCTCTGTGCCTCCCTTCTTTCTCCACTGGCAGCCCTCTTTGTACACATATAGATTGTCACTTCCTTCTCTCAATTGTGTCTTTTTCTTTTTTTAATCTATTTTCCATCTTATAAAACTTGTTTTTGTTGAAAATCTTCATTTTTTCATTGTCAATGAAATTGTAATTCCTTTTCATTGCTGTTTTGGTGTGGTTTCATGGAAGAAGCGATAATATGCATGTGCTTCATCTACTATCTTAAAATTGGAGCACTTCCTTTGAGGCCTGGGTAACTTAATTTTATGGTTGTAATTCAGATATAGTTGTAATTCAAAATTCAAGTTAAATATGTAAGTTTAAAATCAATTAGTTTGAAGAGAGTAATGAATTGAAAGCTAATTCAATCTATCTTAATAACCAAAAGAGATAATATACTTTGTAATAATGCATTTTTTTTATTTATGTAGAAGAAATTGAGGAAGAATCTGAAACAACAGTTGAGGCTGAGTTGACCGATAAACAGAAACATCAGTTGAAACATAGGGAACTCTTTTTGTCACGCCAGTATGAGTCTCTGCCTGCAACACATATCAGGTAAGAACATTTTAGAAGTTGGTCTGAAGTTCTCAGTAGTATTGTGACCAAAAACAAAACAAAACTAAAGCAACCTTTCTGAAGCATTTTCCAAACTGAACAGTCTTATTCAAATTAGTACACTAAGGACTTCATTATGTAATCTCTTCTTGAAAATTTATAGTGTGTATTAGCAGTTTAAAGCCCTGCCAATGTTAATGCAGTAAAGTAACCATGCTGGTTTTGTTTTAAACCAGACTTTTCCAATTTATTTAAGCGTCTATTAGCATCTTGCAGAACACTGTCCAGCAGATACCATTTGGGGAAGTGCTGGTCTTCTCCAGAGTCCTAAAAAACAATATAGTTATTAGAGTCCAAAAACTAAAACCCAAGATGTGGTTCCCAGGCAAGCTCCTCTTGACTTTGTAGGATATAGGACCTTTTATTTATTTATTTTGGAGGGGCTCTGGGATGAGAACTTTCTTTTACTGCTCATTAACTTGCATCTGCTCTGTGCATTGGTGAGGTGGAAAAGTGAAATCCAGTCCGTGGTTTTTAGTTTTGAAAGAATGGTGGTGGTCTTTTCCATCTGACAGTCGTAAGATTTAGGCGAAGATCTGGTTGAGTGCTTTCTGAGAGCTGTCTGTAGTAGGTGCATCTTGGAGGTATAACAAAATGTTTGCACTCTTAAAGACAGGCAGTTACTGACCAATATCAGGAAAATTTTAAGAGTTGGCTTTTACTCAGCCTTTGAGGTATTTGGGGTGGGTATCTTTTAGGTAAAGGGAGTAGGTAAGCATGGGTGTGTGCAGAGAGCAGCCTGTGTCCAGGGTGGTGGGTGTGAGGGATGCGGTGTTTTTTGTTCTCTCACATTAAAGAAGTTCCTTCAACTTTTGTTCACAATTTTTACTTCGTTCATCCAACTCTTCACTAGCTATAATTGTCTTAAAAGCTGTTTATAGGGGCTTCCCTGGTGGTCCAGTGGGTAAAGAGTTCACCTTACAGTGCAAGGGGCACCGGTTCAATCCCTGGCCCAGGAAGATCCCACATGCCATGGAACAGCTGAACTGGTGTGTCCAGTTACGAGCCAGCACTCTGGAGCACGTGCGCCTAGAGCCAGTGCTCTCTGATGAGAGAGGCCACTGCAATGGGAGGCTCACACAGGCCAAAGAATAAAGATGGATGAAAATGAATAGATAAAGGACCAATAAAAGAGGCTAAAATTTTTTTAAAAGCTATTTATATATAAAAATAAGAGGTGATAGCTTTATTTTAAACAATTGTCCCCTCCTCTTTAGTCATGAATGTTGTATTGTTTCAAAGTCTGTTTTAGTCCTACTCAGGCATCACCTGTTTTTGGTCTTGATAATACCTACCAGCTCCCCCAGCCTTTGTGTATACTTGTACTTCTCTTTTCAGAAATGGACACAGAGATCGTCTAAGGCAGGAAATGTATGACAGAAACACCAGAATCCCTTTCCTCCAAATCTTTTCAGCAATAGCTTTATCCTCCTCAATAGTTAACATCATATAATTGCTTTCTTTAGGTTTTTTAGGGAACACTGTGTTTAGATTGACGAGAGTTAGTATTAATACGTTCTGTGTGACTTAGGTCCTTTGTTAGAATAGATAATCAGGCCAGATAATGTGGGAACAGTCATTTAACCTAAAAAATAGTGGTGTTTCAAGAAGTAGGAAAGTTAGTTACTTTTTGCTTAAAGAGTAGAAGCATTAAAACATATTTTGTAATTTTCTGAAAGATATAGGTAACTAATAAATGTTGAAGAGCCATATGCACTTATCATTTAATTGGAAGAAGCTAGCATATAAGGATTCATTTTAAGCTCAAGAAGTTGTGTGGCCAGTCATAAGACTCTTGCCAGAACAAGAATCTGACAAATGGTTTTAAAAATGTATCCAAAACACGCAAGTATATTTTTAATTTACCCTCCTGATAGCTTGGAATCTGTTTATAAGAAATGTTGGTTTCCTTTAACAGATTGCTTGGAATGGAAAAACTAGTGAAGTATTTTTCATCTTTCATAAAGACTGAGAGAATATATTGCAGTGGAATTATCAAGACCCCCGTTTGTTGAACATAGAAATTACATAGACTTCATACTCATTCAGTCATGTTGAACACATTTTCTGAATATGTTCTTAATTAGGGAGCTGACTAACTGCTTGAATAAAAAAAAAGACAAGGTCCCCAGCTGTAAACTTAAGGTGTTTACCCTGTGGCAATTCTTTTGAATTGTGAGGAAGAGATACATTTGAGACATTTGTTTTTGTATTTTTTTGTTTTTGTTTTTGTATTTTGTTGTTGTTGTTCTCTGAATTGAGAAGTTGGAGTGTGGAGCGGTATTTTCTTACCTTTGGCTCTCATTTTCAAACAGCAGAATGGAATTTGGCAGTCTCTGGCCAAAGCCCAAAGCCATGCTAACCAAGCCCTCATGCTGATGTAGAACAAGGGCACTTTGGAGCTATCTTGACATTTCGCTAATGTTGAAGTTGTGCCCTATCTGTTGTGCTGTCACAGGAGAAAATTACTGAAGTCTCATTGTTCTTTGGCAGTAGAGAAGGGTAATTTGATGAATACAGGCTTTTTATCCTCAGGGACATTATCAAGTGCCCAGAATTTCCTTGGTGTTATATGGAACAGAGGAGAAAATCTGATGGAGGCATTCCTTCTTGCGTAATTTTTGTGATCTGTAATACTAACTGGATGCTATGTGCTTTTAAGGTGAAAGGGAGGCACCTCTTCCTTCCTTTTCATTTCACTGGAAGAGAATGAATAGGACCGGGACAGTCCTGGTAGAGTTAGTGACTCACCTTTTGTTTGTGAGATAGGTGGGATTTGAACGTGAGAATTCCTTTGGAACATTTTTTTGCGAGTGAAGGGAAGAGACAACATGCTTCCTGCACAGTGCCTTAGGTCGCTAATAATAGATTATATGCTTCATGGGATGTAAAGCACTATAGGTTTAATTTTTATGCCAGCTAGACCCATCACTCTGTGTGTGTGTGTGTCTGTGAAATACCGTGTTCAGTTATATTCAGCCCATGTTTATTGAACTTGGCTTTTAAAAATTCTAATATTTATTGAACCTTTATGATGAGTGCTATTCCATTAATTTTATGTATATTTTATTTGATCTTCACAGTAACTTTGTAATATGCATGCATGTGTGCTAAGTCACTTCAGTCGTGTCCAGCTCTTTTCGACCCTATGGACTATATCCCGCTGGGCTTCTCTGTCCTTGGGATTCTTAAGGCTAGAATACTGGAGTGGATTGCTGTGCCCTCCTCCAGGGATCTTCCTGACCCGGAGATGGAACCCTTGACTTTACCACTAAGTCTTTACCACTAGGTCTTTACCAGTAGTGCCACCTGGGAAGCCCCTTTGTAATGTAAGCTAGTATCCTCTTTTCACAGTGATGAAACTGAAGCACAAAATGGGTAAATAACTCGTCAGCATCACAGCTTTTAAATGGCAGATTCAAATCTGGAATTCAGGTGATTTTGCTGCAAATATTATGATATATATGTGACTTTAAGTGGTAAAAAAGTATCAGAGAGGGGCTTCCCTGGTGGTCCAGCGGGTAAGGACACCGCCTTGCAGTGCAAAGGGAGCCGGTTCGATCCCTGGCCTGGGAAGATCCCACGTGCCTCGGAGCAGCTGGACTGATGTGTCCAATTACCGAGCCGGAGCTCCGGGGCGCATGTACCCAGAGCTGGTGCTCTGCGATGACAGAGGCCACCACGATGGGAGGCCCACAGGAACCAAAGAACAAAGACGGATGAAAATAGAGAAATGAAAGACCAATAGAAGTGGCCAGCCTGTCCCCTTCCCTCTCCACCCCAGCCCCAAAAGATAAATAAATAAAATAAATGTTTAAAAAAAAAATCAAAAAAAAATGGTATCAGAGACAGAAAGCTGTGTATTACTAGCTTGTTGGATAGATAGGCTCTTTGATTTCCTATTTATTTTTTCACATAATTTTTCTGTTTACTCCAGTTGAATGGGCAGAACTGGATTAAAAACTGAGTTAAGCATATAAACTATACTATTATACAGTGTTAAAGATATGAATAGTGACTGGGAACTACCTTCTTGATTGGTTGTCTAAGTTATGGCTGTGTCTTTATGGTCACTTTTTCCTTACCTTGAATACACAAAGCTTGGCTTTTTTAAAAGCTGCTAATTACAGCATTGTATGTATAGTGATTAATACCTCTCCTTGGCCTCTGGAGTAGCTACTCTGTCTTGTTTAATCAGAGCCAATCCTTTCCTGCTTGCCAACCTTGGGGTCTGGATCGCAGCCTCGTGCTTCATGTGTCTTAAAAGCATTTCATTAGGTATCTGTTGATTATTGGCCTCAATGTGTTCTGTCCTAAGGGCTCTTGGACTGGCTGATTTGTTCTCAAAGTCTCATGAGCAGTGAGTAGTGACAGAGAAACCATTACATCCATATCGATAGACCTGGCCCTGGCTCAGAGCATCACTGGTGAGGATCCTGTCTTCCTCATTGCTTAGCCTTGACAAAATCCAGAGAAACTCTTCCAGAAGCTAAATTTAGTGTCAGTAGCGGGTATTAGAGGCACAGGTGCACATAGTGTTCAAGCAGTCTCTTAATGGCAGGATGCTTCAGAGAATCCTTACATTCTTTTCCTCTTAAAGAATTTTTAGGTTAGGATTCCAGAATATGATCACAATCATCACCATAATCACTATCATTGCTCCATAGAGGACTGGCAGCAGCCACAGTTTATAATGAATTTCCCTTGGTTTAAGCAGTGCCATGTTGCTTCTGCCTTCTCAACTCCAACATAAGGAGCTTTCCTAATTCTGTTAAAAAAGTATCTTTAGCAGCTGTTAAAAATCTTGGGTTTTATGTATAATTTGTCTAGGTTCTTCAAATCAGACATCATCTTGGAGTATAAGATTCTAGAAACTCAGTATCTCCGTTTTTCTTTTTCCTGCCTGCTTTGGAACACAGTGCCCAATAATCAGTCAGACTTTGAAGCTGACGTTGTTTGCATTTAATTTGATTTTTGTGCTTTAAGGAAATAATAGTTATCAACAGATAGAATAATCTACTCTCAAGTACTACTGACCTTAAATGAAGTTTTAGATTGTGTGCCTTTCTTTGTGAAAATTAAAGATTGACATATGGACTCACAGGTTGCTTAGAACTCTAAGGGAGAGTGAGTTAGTCAACATCAAGCTTTCACATGAAGGGCTACGCAGGGGATAGGAAATCTGTTTTGTATACATAGTATTCATCACAAAATGAAATGAATTTACAAGTCACATATAGCAATCATGAGAAAGGGAAATGGAAAATTTCTAGCCAAAAAATAGGATACTGAAGTTCTTATTACCCAGTGTTGATGAGGGTGGAAACAGTTCTGTCTTGTTTAATCGCAGCCTTCGTCCCCCTTCATGTGTCTTAAAAGCATTTCATTAGGTATCTGTTGATTATTGGCCTCAATGTGTTCTGTCCTAAGGGCTCTTGGACTGGCTGATTTGTTCTCAAAGTCTCATGAGCAGTGAGTAGTGACAGAGAAACCATTACATCCATATCGATAGACCTGGCCCTGGCTCAGAGCATCACTGGTGAGGATCCTGTCTTCCTCATTGCTTAGCCTTGACAAAATCCAGAGAAACTCTTCCAGAAGCTAAATTTAGTGTCAGTAGCGGGTATTAGAGGCACAGGTGCACATAGTGTTCAAGCAGTCTCTTAATGGCAGGATGCTTCAGAGAATCCTTACATTCTTTTCCTCTTAAAGAATTTTTAGGTTAGGATTCCAGAATATGATCACAATCATCACCATAATCACTATCATTGCTCCATAGAGGACTGGCAGCAGCCACAGTTTATAATGAATTTCCTTGGTTTAAGCAGTGCCATGTTGCTTCTGCCTTCTCAACTCCAACATAAGGAGCTTTCCTAATTCTGTTAAAAAAGTATCTTTAGCAGCTGTTAAAAATCTTGGGTTTTATGTATAATTTGTCTAGGTTCTTCAAATCAGACATCATCTTGGAGTATAAGATTCTAGAAACTCAGTATCTCCGTTTTTCTTTTTCCTGCCTGCTTTGGAACACAGTGCCCAATAATCAGTCAGACTTTGAAGCTGACGTTGTTTGCATTTAATTTGATTTTTGTGCTTTAAGGAAATAATAGTTATCAACAGATAGAATAATCTACTCTCAAGTACTACTGACCTTAAATGAAGTTTTAGATTGTGTGCCTTTCTTTGTGAAAATTAAAGATTGACATATGGACTCACAGGTTGCTTAGAACTCTAAGGGAGAGTGAGTTAGTCAACATCAAGCTTTCACATGAAGGGCTACGCAGGGGATAGGAAATCTGTTTTGTATACATAGTATTCATCACAAAATGAAATGAATTTACAAGTCACATATAGCAATCATGAGAAAGGGGGAAATGGAAAAATTTCTAGCCAGTAAGAGATAATTTGGGGGATAGGATACTGAAGTTCTTATTACCCAGTGTTGATGAGGGTGGGGAAACAGATAACTCCTCTATATTTGAGTGGAGTGTTATCAGAGAAATCAAATTTCAGTGTGTAAATATCTCTTTTACGGAACAGTTCCACTTTTTGATTTTATCTAACAGAGGTTCTAAGAAAATGGTGTAGAAATATATATACTGATAGTTTTGTTGAGGAATTGTTTTGTTATTCTTTTTTCTGTTTTTTGAGAGGAAATTAAAATTTATTAGGGTGGGAGAAGGGAGAGTTGCTGCCAGTACAGCGGGCTGGCTTAAGGTAGAAAGTGGAAGACACTGAGAACAGTGGGCCTCACAGTGGGCCGGCTCAAGGAAGAGCCAACGTGTTATTGATTTTTAATACCACACAATTGCACTCATTTCACATCCTAGCAGAGTAATGCTCAACATCTTCCAAGTTAGGCTTCAAGAGTACGTGAACCGAGAACTTCCAGATGTACAAGCTGAATTTAGAAAAGGCAGAGGAACCAGAGATCAAATTGCCAACATCCATTGGATCATAGAAAAAGCAAGAGAATGCTAGAAAAACATTTACTTCTGCTTCATTGACTAAGCTTTTGATTGTGAGGATCACAACAAACTGTGTAAAATTCTTAAAGAAATGGGAATACCAGACCACCTTACTTGCCTCCTGAGAAACCCACAGTTAGAACTGGACTGGTTCCAAACTGGGAAAGGAGTACGTCTTTCTTCTGCCTGCTTTGGACACAGTGCCCAATAATCAGTCAGACTTTGAAGCTGACGTTGTTTGCATTTAATTTGATTTTTGTGCTTTAAGGAAATAATAGTTATCAACAGATAGAATAATCTACTCTCAAGTACTACTGACCTTAAATGAAGTTTTAGATTGTGTGCCTTTCTTTGTGAAAATTAAAGATTGACATATGGACTCACAGGTTGCTTAGAACTCTAAGGGAGAGTGAGTTAGTCAACATCAAGCTTTCACATGAAGGGCTACGCAGGGGATAGGAAATCTGTTTTGTATACATAGTATTCATCACAAAATGAAATGAATTTACAAGTCACATATAGCAATCATGAGAAAGGGGGAAATGGAAAAATTTCTAGCCAGTAAGAGATAATTTGGGGGATAGGATACTGAAGTTCTTATTACCCAGTGTTGATGAGGGTGGGGAAACAGATAACTCCTCTATATTTGAGTGGAGTGTTATCAGAGAAATCAAATTTCAGTGTGTAAATATCTCTTTTACGGAACAGTTCCACTTTTTGATTTTATCTAACAGAGGTTCTAAGAAAATGGTGTAGAAATATATATACTGATAGTTTTGTTGAGGAATTGTTTTGTTATTCTTTTTTCTGTTTTTTGAGAGGAAATTAAAATTTATTAGGGTGGGAGAAGGGAGAGTTGCTGCCAGTACAGCGGGCTGGCTTAAGGTAGAAAGTGGAAGACACTGAGAACAGTGGGCCTCACAGTGGGCCGGCTCAAGGAAGAGCCAACGTGTTATTGATTTTTAATACCACACAATTGCACTCATTTCACATCCTAGCAGAGTAATGCTCAACATCTTCCAAGTTAGGCTTCAAGAGTACGTGAACCGAGAACTTCCAGATGTACAAGCTACATTTAGAAAAGGCAGAGGAACCAGAGATCAAATTGCCAACATCCATTGGATCATAGAAAAAGCAAGAGAATGCTAGAAAAACATTTACTTCTGCTTCATTGACTAAGCTTTTGATTGTGAGGATCACAACAAACTGTGTAAAATTCTTAAAGAAATGGGAATACCAGACCACCTTACTTGCCTCCTGAGAAACCCACAGTTAGAACTGGACTGGTTCCAAACTGGGAAAGGAGTACGTCAAGGCTGTATATGGTTTTCCTGCGTATTTAACTTATATGTAGGGTACATCATGGCATCACTGACTCAGAGATATTTTTTGCAAATAAATGAGATCATTTTCATTCCTAAGAATGAGTCTGCATCGTAAATATAAGTAGAATAGATTTCAGAATTATTTTACTATCAGAATGCAAGCAGTTTTCATATGTATATGCTTTTCTGTATTTCTCCTTTTGAAATGAAAACACTTTAGGCATATAATGGAAAAAGTATTTAAAATTTTGTACATTGGATAGAGAAGGAAAATGCCAGTTTTGTGTTCATTTTAACTTACTTGCCTTGCCTGAAAACCTGGCTGGTTTTGATGAACACAGAATAGGCAGAAATATACTAAAAACTAAATTGTTTATCCTTCTTTCTCCAGTAAAGTGGTAACATTAGCTACTGTCAATATTTGATAGCTGACCTATTTCTTTCCTTTTTTTTTTTTTTAAAATTTATTTGTTTTTGACTGTGCTGGGTCTTTGTTGATGTGTGGGTTTAGCTGCTCTGTGGTATGTGGGATCTTCTGGGGTCAGGGATCTAACCTGTGTCTCCTGCATTGGCAGACGGGTTCTTATCCACTGAGCCACAAGGGAAGCCCCACCTATTTCTAAGTTAGGGATACATTTTCCAAATATTGTTTTGCAAAACACTGTTTCCTTCAAGAATTATTCTGTTAATTTATATTCCCACCATAGTATATTATACACAAATGCCCATTTTGCTGTTTCTTGAACATCACTCCATATGAAAATTTTGCTTTTTTTTTTTTTCTTTGAAAAAAACCTTCCAGATGTACTAGCTGAATTTAGAAAAGGCAGAGGAACCAGAGATCAAATTGCCAACATCCATTGGATCATAGAAAAAGCAAGAGAATGCTAGAAAAACATTTACTTCTGCTTCATTGACTAAGCTTTTGATTGTGAGGATCACAACAAACTGTGTAAAATTCTTAAAGAAATGGGAATACCAGACCACCTTACTTGCCTCCTGAGAAACCCACAGTTAGAACTGGACTGGTTCCAAACTGGGAAAGGAGTACGTCAAGGCTGTATATGGTTTTCCTGCGTATTTAACTTATATGTAGGGTACATCATGGCATCACTGACTCAGAGATATTTTTTGCAAATAAATGAGATCATTTTCATTCCTAAGAATGAGTCTGCATCGTAAATATAAGTAGAATAGATTTCAGAATTATTTTACTATCAGAATGCAAGCAGTTTTCATATGTATATGCTTTTCTGTATTTCTCCCTTTTTTGAAATGAAAACACTTTAGGCATATAATGGAAAAAGTATTTAAAATTTTGTACATTGGATAGAGAAGGAAAATGCCAGTTTTGTGTTCATTTTAACTTACTTGCCTTGCCTGAAAACCTGGCTGGTTTTGATGAACACAGAATAGGCAGAAATATACTAAAAACTAAATTGTTTATCCTTCTTTCTCCAGTAAAGTGGTAACATTAGCTACTGTCAATATTTGATAGCTGACCTATTTCTTTCCTTTTTTTTTTTTTTAAAATTTATTTGTTTTTGACTGTGCTGGGTCTTTGTTGATGTGTGGGTTTAGCTGCTCTGTGGTATGTGGGATCTTCTGGGGTCAGGGATCTAACCTGTGTCTCCTGCATTGGCAGACGGGTTCTTATCCACTGAGCCACAAGGGAAGCCCCACCTATTTCTAAGTTAGGGATACATTTTCCAAATATTGTTTTGCAAAACACTGTTTCCTTCAAGAATTATTCTGTTAATTTATATTCCCACCATAGTATATTATACACAAATGCCCATTTTGCTGTTTCTTGAACATCACTCCATATGAAAATTAATAAATAAGCTTTTATTGTTTATTTTATGATAATGGAAGTATTGTAATTTAGTGCTGAAATTGATAAAAACATGAAAAAGGACACAGATACAAACACCTGTAATCCCTTCCCGCCACTGCCTAGCAGCCCTGGTATATCATTTTGCTGTATCTTAGCGGAGTGTTTTTCTTTGTGTTTTCCTTATCTTGTATACATTCTTTGGATTTGAACTGCACACGGCTGGGAGTTTACTGGGAGTGGCAGAGGAGCTACATTCCCCACATGCAGCTCCCTCTCTTGTTAAATAGTGCTTATTCCTCAGTCATCTATGCTCTTTCTAGGTTGGTTTGTTTTTAAATATGTGAGAACTATGGTTGGAAAATGAATGATGGAACAGTAGGAGGAGAGGGGGAGGACGGTTAAATAAAGGCTGGAAAAATTCCATTCTTGAGACATTAACAGACATGCCTGATAGGTTTGATATATATGAAGGAGAAGACTCAATCTAGAGTAAGAAAACTTGGGAAACCGTGTGGCTGTCCAGTGATTGGGACTTGGGCTTTCACTGCCAAGACCTGGGGGAATTTAAGATTCCACAGCTCCCCAACCCCCACCCCAGGAAAATGTTACTCAGAAACACTGCTGTTTCAAAAACTGTGATTTAATATTTTTAGATGTGAATATTTGGTGGGTGTTTTTTGAAAATGAAGTAAACTAGTCACTCATGTGAAAACTCAACCTCATTGCCCTTAAGCATCTATTGTTATTGAAAGTAGTTTATATTACGTAGATTCTCCATATTCTGCATATTAGCTAAATTTTTCTTCATTTAAACCTTAGAATTCTCTTATCCATTGTATTCTGAAATTTCAGTGATGACCTCAGTGGTGAGGTAGATCATTTTATTTATTTTTTTGAAGTAGATCATTTTAATTGGAAGACAACTATCTTTATAGTTGAGCTTTTTTCCCCCTAATATTTCATTTTGTTTTTCTTTTTTCCAGTGGTTTTGGTCTTTTTTATTTAGTACAGTCTTTGCCTTATTGATGTATTTTTTCTCGAGGTAACACTGACCTCTGACATTATATGTTTCCTGTGTACAGTGTTGTATTTCCACATCACTATACACTACGTTGTGCTTGACTGCAAAGAATTTAGTGATGAACACTTGAGGTGTTTCTTGTCTTGGCTATTGTAAATAATGCTGCAGTGAACAAGGAGTTGTGGTACGTACATTTTTCAGATTAGTCTTTTCATATTCTGTGAATGAATTCCCAGAAGTGAAAAAACTAGATCACAGGATAGTTCTGTTCTTAATCTGTGAGGACTCGCCATAGTATTGGGTTGGCCGGAAAGTTCTATCAGGTTTTTCCATAACAACTTAGGAATTAAGTGAGCTTTTTGGCAAACCCAAGATGGTAAAGAATCTGCCTGCAATGCAGGAGACCTGAGTTCTATCTCTGGGTCTGGAAGATCCCCTGGAGAAGGAATTGGCTGCCCACTCCGGTATTTCTGCCAGGTGAATTCCATGGACAGAGGAGCCTGGCAGGCTGCAGTTCATGGGGTCACAAAGAGTCGGACACAACTGAGCAACTAACAGTGAACACTTAATATTTTCCAAATTCACATGAATAGTGTATGAGGGTTTTTTTCATGCCTTTTGGTAATAGTCACAACTGTCCAGTGATTGGGACTTGGCTTTCACTGCCAAGACCTGGGAATTTAAGATTCCACAGCTCCAACCCCACCCCAGGAAAATGTTACTCAGAAACACTGCTGTTTCAAAAACTGTGATTTAATATTTTTAGATGTGAATATTTGGTGGGTGTTTTTTGAAAATGAAGTAAACTAGTCACTCATGTGAAAACTCAACCTCATTGCCCTTAAGCATCTATTGTTATTGAAAGTAGTTTATATTACGTAGATTCTCCATATTCTGCATATTAGCTAAATTTTTCTTCATTTAAACCTTAGAATTCTCTTATCCATTGTATTCTGAAATTTCAGTGATGACCTCAGTGGTGAGGTAGATCATTTTATTTATTTTTTTGAAGTAGATCATTTTAATTGGAAGACAACTATCTTTATAGTTGAGCTTTTTTCCCCCTAATATTTCATTTTGTTTTTCTTTTTTCCAGTGGTTTTGGTCTTTTTTATTTAGTACAGTCTTTGCCTTATTGATGTATTTTTTCTCGAGGTAACACTGACCTCTGACATTATATGTTTCCTGTGTACAGTGTTGTATTTCCACATCACTATACACTACGTTGTGCTTGACTGCAAAGAATTTAGTGATGAACACTTGAGGTGTTTCTTGTCTTGGCTATTGTAAATAATGCTGCAGTGAACAAGGAGTTGTGGTACGTACATTTTTCAGATTAGTCTTTTCATATTCTGTGAATGAATTCCCAGAAGTGAAAAAACTAGATCACAGGATAGTTCTGTTCTTAATCTGTGAGGACTCGCCATAGTTTTGGGGTTTGGGCCCGGAAAGTTCTATCAGGTTTTTCCATAACAACTTAGGAATTAAGTGAGCTTTTTGGCAAACCCAAGATGGTAAAGAATCTGCCTGCAATGCAGGAGACCTGAGTTCTATCTCTGGGTCTGGAAGATCCCCTGGAGAAGGAATTGGCTGCCCACTCCGGTATTTCTGCCAGGTGAATTCCATGGACAGAGGAGCCTGGCAGGCTGCAGTTCATGGGGTCACAAAGAGTCGGACACAACTGAGCAACTAACAGTGAACACTTAATATTTTCCAAATTCACATGAATAGTGTATGAGGGTTCTCTTTTCTACACATTCTTGTGAACACTTGTTATTTTTTTGCCTTTTTGGTAATAGTCAAACGTGTGAGGTGATATCTCATTGTGGTTTTGATTTGTATTTGCCTAGTAATAAGTGATGCTGAATATCTTTCCATGTGCCTGTTGGCCATCTTTATGTCTTCTTTGGAGATTCATCTACTCTGCCCAGGTTTTAATCAAATTGTTTATTAAGTTATTGTTTTCTTTATTGTTTTTATGTTAGATCTCCTGGAGTAATTATTTGTCTCCTCTTTTGTTTTTTGTTGTTGCTTTGTTCTTTTTACCTTTTAAAGAACTTGTTTGTTTTTGATTTTGAGCTGAATCTTTGATTTTTATCTTCTATCTAGTGATATTAAACGTTCTGATTGTATTTTCAGAGGTCTCTTTGGTGCTTAAGCCACCTCTGCTTCCTCTTGTTTCTGTTTTTTTTTTTTTTTTTTCTTTGTATCTATCTTTTGTGCGGTAACCATTTTGCAAATATTAGGTGATTCATAGCTGTCTGTACTTTTTTAAAACTGAGGTAATAGTGAACGTAAATAGGAGCTGCATTTATATGGACAGACTGCTGGTAGGTTTCTTCCTATTAGGATGTGGAGTGGGCTTTTTCCAGGTTTTGTTCTTAAGACTAGAATTTTTTTTTCTGGTCTGTCTTTCTCTTTTTAAAAGCCCAAGGTATTTCCAGGTAGTCTTGACGCCAAAAGCTTGACCTCTATGTACTGGTGCCTAATTGAAGCTTGAATTTTGGGTGAGATAGTAAAGAATAGTTTGATTACTTTCCTAGGCCAAGGGGACACATAGGGGCCCTCTAAACCTGTGTGTCCCAGCCTGGGAGGATTTGATGAGGGGGTTATGGCAACGGTTCAAGGATGGGATTGCAATCACGATGAGGGTGTGGGGCAGGGGCTGCATGGCTTTAATTGGGTCTCAGAGAATCTCTTGATGAGCTGCTTTGATTCCTTTCATCTGTCCTCAGGTGGTCTGGGGATTCCCAGATAGTAAAGAACCCTCCTGCCAGTGCAAAGTTCTATTTTTTTAATTATTATTTAATTTTTAATGCATAGTTCTAAGAGACACAGTTTCTATCTCTGGTAAGATGTCCTGGAGGAGGGCGTGGCAACCCGCTGTGTTCTGGAGAATCCCAAGGACAGAGCAGCCTGGTAGGCTACAGTCCATAGGATTGCAGAGAGTTGGACATGATTGAAACGACTTACTATGCAGATGATTTACTCTGGAATGAAGAATGCTGGCATTTTCCACTTGGCGGGTTTTAGTTCTGCAAAGGAGCTCAGAAGTTTTTGTTTCACATATCCTTGAGGTAGCACCAGGACCTGCCCCAAGGTTGCGCTATTGTTTCTTTTTGTTGTTGTTCTGTTGTTTCTTGGCTGCTCCTCCCTTGTCTCTGTATATCCTTCCTTCACTGATTAACACCTGTTTGAATCTGCCCTTTGGAACTCAGGGAAGGTCACTGAGGCTGGAGTCTATTCCCTACAGTAAGGCAGAGGGGACTCGAAAGGCTTCTGTGCCCAGGAGCTCCACAGAGTCCTGCTTGGTTTTGCTCTCTAGTCCAAGTACTAACTAGGTCCAACCCTGCTTAGCTTCTGAGATCAGATGAGATATGGTATGTTTAGGGTGGTATGTTTGTAGATAAGACTGGAATTTCTTTAGGGCTCAGATAGGTAGATCAGGTTCATTTTCCCTAGCATGAGGTCACTGCATGTTTTGGACTTTACTCAGCTTTCTGTTTTCTGATTACATTAATAAAACCACCAGTGCCATGTTTAATAATGATAAGTAAAGTGGGCATTTATTCCTTTTTATGATCTTACCATCACAGTGGAAATATCTTTAGTGTTTTCCTGGTAATTATAATGCTCATCCTGGACTTTGGTTTGCTCTGCTCTTATCTGTCAATCTTGAAGAATTTTCTGAAATCTTTCATGTGCTAATGGACCCTCATTGTACTGATTTTAGGTTCTTTTGTTTCCAGTGTTCTTGCTTATTTTAAAAGCATCTTAGAAAAAAGAAGATAAACCCATGGGCTTTGCCTGTCATTAATTCATTGTTATTGTGAGACTCCAAAATTATCCTCCCCATTGAAATGCTGTTAAACATCTTTCAATTCGATCACTGAATAAAAATACTTTACGGTGTTGGGATTTATCTCCTTCTACGTCTTTGTGAAACTAGGTATGAAATTATTTTGGGAATGTTTTGTGATTCTTACTTTACTCATCATTGAAGAAAAGTTTCCACCCATTTCAAGAGGTATAATCTGGAATTTTTTTGTTCATGCTTTACCTTTAGTAGTTAATTTTTGAAGGTAGGATTTTTCTCTAGATGGTCGTACATATCATAAAGTAATAAATGAACAGAAAACAGTTAGCTATATGAAGAATTTTAAAAAATAAAATAATAGGGAAATTTCCCCTATGATCCAGTGACTAGGACTCTGAACTGCTGCAGAGAGTGTGAGTTTGATCCCTGGTCAGAAAACTAAGATCCCTCATGCCATGTGGCTTGCGCAAAAAAACAAACCAAACCAGGGGGAAAAAAAAACCTTCCATAGACTACAAAACTATAGTTAGTAGTGTTAGCAAACAAAGTTTATGTACTCAGAATAGTGAGGCCAGGTAAACATTCGAGTTGGAGGAGGGAAAGGTTTGTCATAGGGCCAAGCAAGGAGAATGGCATGGCTCATGCTCAAAACCCAGAACTTCCCAGTGTTTATGGGGAGTTTTATAGGCAAAGTTTGGGGAGAGGACTGCAGGGTGTACAGTGGTTTTCTTCTGATTGGTTGGTGGTGAGGTAACAGAGCAGTGCTCCAAAAATCTTTCACTCAGTCTGAAGTTGCTATCCTTCACATGGATGTGGGGGCCTTGGTCCCTACAGAAGAACTAAAAATTACTCAAAAAATATCGCTATGTGTATCCATTGTGGTAGAATCTGAACCCTGCCTAAGCTCTGCACTATTATTTCTTGACTGCTCTGCCTCTGATTCTGCATTCCCTCCCTTCCCTGGTTAGCAGCTGTTTGGATCCTTCCTTTAAGGATGCTGGGAAGGTCCAGGAGGCTGGATGAAGGGTCATGCTTGGTTTTGAAACCTTTTACCTTAGATTGGGACTTGAATCCACATGGCCAGTGCTCAAACCCAGCCAAAATTCAGTTTGAGACTCTAACCCACATGACTGGTACTCAAACCTAGCCAAAACCCATAGTACCCGGTTTTAGGACCTAATGAAGCTCAGGTTCTTGATGTCTCATCTTAGAAAGAATTCAGTGAGAGAGAAAGTGATAGCTACGAAGTGGATTTATTTAGAGAGAAACACGCTCCACACAGTGTAGACCATTACAGAGGGTGATCTTGTTCACTTTGAAATGTGACATGGTTAGCTTTTATAGGCTGGGTAATTTCATAGGCTAAGTAGTGGGAGGATTATTCCAGCTATTTGGGGGAAGGGGTGGCGATTTCCAGGATCTGGGCTACCACCTACTTTTTGGTCTTTTAATGGTGCCTTGAAACTGCCATGGCAGGTGTGTCATTGAGCTTGCTGACTGAGGATCAAGGTCTCGTCGAAGCTGCCTCATCGAAGCTGCCTCATCCACCATCCTGGAACCAGTCGATTCCAGTTGGTTTCTGCTGTGTCTTTGGGCTGTGTCATTCTGCACTACCCCCTTCCCTCATGTTTCAGTTTTATTAGGTGGAAATTGATGGGAATGGATTGCCATGGTCAATTTATGAATTACTGTGATTGGGGATAATATACCCAGTTTGGATTAATGCTTGAAGTAACCTACGATCCAAAAGCAGTGAATTTGTTGTAAGGTGACAGAAAACTGATCTGGCCGCTCTGTTTAAAAACTTGAAAATTTTGAGGCGAGGGGATATGTAATGTGTATAGTTCGGAAACTAAAATGTTAGGTAAGCATGAAAATGTCCCTTGCCTGTACAGTACCACAGCTTATCAACATTTCTAAAATGTTTACACTTATTTTGAGAAACATTTAATGCATATAGAAGCAATAAGGCATGTGTTAGTGCCTTCAAGTAAGTTGCAGAAGAAACTATGTTGTGCTTATCAAATCATAAAGATGTGCCTCCCTCTTTCCCGGCTGGAACCATGGAGGGTGCCGAAGAGAAGAAAAAGAAGGTTCCTGCTGTGCCAGAAACCCTTAAGAAAAAGCAAAAGAATTTCGTAGAGCTTAAGATCAAGTGCCTGAGAAAGAAGTTTGCCCAAAAGATGCTTCGAAAGGCAAGGAGGAAGCTTATCTGTGAGAAAGCCAAGCACTACCACAAGGAATACAGGCAGGTGTACAGAACGGAAATTCGAATGGCTAGAATGGCACGCAAAGCCAGCAACTTCTATGTCCCTGTGGAACCCAAATTGACGTTTGTCATCAGAATTCAGTGAGAGAGAAAGTGATAGCTACGAAGTGGATTTATTTAGAGAGAAACACGCTCCACACAGTGTAGACCATTACAGAGGGTGATCTTGTTCACTTTGAAATGTGACATGGTTAGCTTTTATAGGCTGGGTAATTTCATAGGCTAAGTAGTGGGAGGATTATTCCAGCTATTTGGGGGAAGGGGTGGCGATTTCCAGGATCTGGGCTACCACCTACTTTTTGGTCTTTTAATGGTGCCTTGAAACTGCCATGGCAGGTGTGTCATTGAGCTTGCTGACTGAGGATCAAGGTCTCGTCCGGCTGCCTCATCGGTTGCCTCATCCACCATCCTGGAACCAGTCGATTCCAGTTGGTTTCTGCTGTGTCTTTGGGCTGTGTCATTCTGCACTACCCCCTTCCCTCATGTTTCAGTTTTATTAGGTGGAAATTGATGGGAATGGATTGCCATGGTCAATTTATGAATTACTGTGATTGGGGATAATATACCCAGTTTGGATTAATGCTTGAAGTAACCTACGATCCAAAAGCAGTGAATTTGTTGTAAGGTGACAGAAAACTGATCTGGCCGCTCTGTTTAAAAACTTGAAAATTTTGAGGCGAGGGGATATGTAATGTGTATAGTTCGGAAACTAAAATGTTAGGTAAGCATGAAAATGTCCCTTGCCTGTACAGTACCACAGCTTATCAACATTTCTAAAATGTTTACACTTATTTTGAGAAACATTTAATGCATATAGAAGCAATAAGGCATGTGTTAGTGCCTTCAAGTAAGTTGCAGAAGAAACTATGTTGTGCTTATCAAATCATAAAGATGTGCCTCCCTCTTTCCCGGCTGGAACCATGGAGGGTGCCGAAGAGAAGAAAAAGAAGGTTCCTGCTGTGCCAGAAACCCTTAAGAAAAAGCAAAAGAATTTCGTAGAGCTTAAGATCAAGTGCCTGAGAAAGAAGTTTGCCCAAAAGATGCTTCGAAAGGCAAGGAGGAAGCTTATCTGTGAGAAAGCCAAGCACTACCACAAGGAATACAGGCAGGTGTACAGAACGGAAATTCGAATGGCTAGAATGGCACGCAAAGCCAGCAACTTCTATGTCCCTGTGGAACCCAAATTGACGTTTGTCATCAGAATCAGAGGTATCAGTGGTGTGAGCCCAAAGGTTCGAAAGGTGTTGCAGCTTCTTTGTCTCCGTCAGATCTTCAGTGGCACCTTTGTGAAGCTCAACAAGGCTTCAGTTAACATGCTGAGAACTGTGGAGCCATACATTGCATGGGGTTACCCAAATCTGAAGTCAGTAAATGAACTGATCTACCAGCGTGGTTATGGAAAAATCAACAAGAAGAGAATTGCCCTGACAGATAACGCTTTGATTGCTCGATCTCTGGGAAAATACGACATCATCTGCATGGAGGATCTGATTCATGAGATCTATACTGTTGGAAAACGTTTCAAAGAAACAATTTCCTGTGGCCCTTCAAATTGTCCTCTCCACGAGGTGGAATGAAGAAAAAGACCACCCATTTTGTAGAAGGTGGAGATGCTGGCAACAGGGAAGACCAGATCAACAGGCTTATTAGCAGGATGAACTGAGGTATCTACCATGATTTATTTTTGTAATCTGGTCAGTTAATAAACAGTTCAAACAAACCAAAAAAAGATGTGCCTCATTCATTCCTATGGCTGTTTTATATTTCTAATTTATCTAATCCTAATTAATGAATATTTGCTTCATTTTACTCTTACAAATAATACTATGAAGAATAAATGAGCATGAAACATTTCACACATGTAGAATTGTGAGGTTGTTTATAAATTAAACTGCAACAAGGTAAAATGTTGAAAATGTCTTATTTTGCTTTTGGTATTTGTATTTCCTTCATATTTCTATATTGGTCAGAGCAGGGAAGTTGAACTGAAAGGATCTGTAATTTGTTAATTTATGATTCTGTTCAGATCTTTTGAAAGTCTACAGAGGAAAAAAAACTTTATAGACTCGTGTTTATTGATAAATGAGAAGTAATGAAACTGTGTAACCCAGATTGGGACTTGAAGCCACAGTTGTCTTTTTTTTTTTTTTTTTAATTTTGGCCTCGTTATGTATTTATTTTCATCCATCTTTATTCTTTGGCCTGTGTGTGCCTCCTATTGCAGTGGCCTCTTTGGTAAATGACTCTTTTAGTACTGCGTGTCTCTTTGAGTCATTCATTATTAAGAATATTCAAAGAATTTTAAATCACATTATTCTGTTTTTGAACGAGGCAGATCTTTTTCTAAATGAGTTTCTAATTTTTGCAAAGTTTTTTTTTTCCATCACACCTCTTTTTTTTCTTTTTTTAAACTTATTTATATTTATTTTCATCAATATTTTTATTCTTTGGCGTGTGTGGGCCTCCCATTGCAGTGGCCTCTCTCACTGCAGAGCATCGACTCAGAGCACATGCACTCCAGAGTGCTGGCTCGTAATTGAACACACCAGTCCAGCCGCTCTGCAGCATGTGGGATCTTCCTGGGCCAGGGATTGAACCGGTGCCTGTTGCACTGCAAGGCAGACTCTACCCACTGGGCCACAGGGAAGCCCATACCCATGGTCTTTTAACTGAGATCACATACCTTGTATCAGGGCTTAGTGAAGCTCAGGTTCTTGATGTCTTGCAGCAGAAAGAATTCATTGAGAGACAAAGTGATAGATAAGAAATGGATTTATTTAGATAGAAAAAAACACACTCCACAGACAATGTGGGCCATCTCAGAAGGCAAGAAGGATACCAGGGTATGGGGTTATCAGTTTTTATGAGTTCAGTTCAGTTGTGTGACTCTTTTCGATCCCATAGACTGCAGTTCACCAGGCTTCTCAGTCCTTCACCAGGGAACCCACTCCAGTATTCTTGCCTGGGAATTCTTGCATGGACAGAGCTGCCTGGCGAGCTGCAGTTCATGAGATCGTAGAGTCGGGCATGACTGAGTGACTAAACAACAATGAAATTAATTTTAATATATTTAATCCAGTATATCCAGAATGAGTGCAGTGGTACAGTAGTTTGAACATGTTTTGCCACTGCCCTTCTTTGAGATTGGAATGAAAACTGACCTTTTCCAATCCTGTGGCCACTGTTGAGTTTTCCAGATTTACTGGCATATTCAGTGTAGCACTTTAACAGCATCATCTTTTAGGGTTTGATATGGCTCCGCTAAAATTCCATTATCTCCAGTATCTTTGTAGTAATGTATCCAAAGGCCCACTAGACTTCATACTCCAGATGTCTGGCTCTAGGTGAGTGACCACACCATCATGGTTATCTGGGTCATTAAGAGCTTTTTTTGTACAGTTCTTCTGTGTATTCTTACCACCTTTTCTTAATCTCTTTTGCTTCTGTTAGGTCCTTGCTATTATTTGTCCTTTATTTTGCCTGTCTTTTCATGAAATGTTACTTTGGTATGTCCAGTTTTCTTAAAGAGGTCTCTAGTCTTTCCCATTCTGTTGTTTTCCTGTTTCTTTGTTTACTCAAGAAGGCTTTCTTATCTCTCTGTGCTGTGGAACTCTACATTCAGTTGGGTATATCTTTCCCTTTCTCCTTTGCTTTTCACTTCTGTTCTCTGCTCAGCTGTTTTTAAGGCCTCCTCGGACAACCACTTTGCCATCTTGCCTTTCTTTTTCTTGGAGATGGTTTTGGTCACCACTTCCTGTGCAATGCTGTGACCCTCCATCCATAGTTCTTCAGGCACTCTATCAGATCTAGTCCCTTTAATCTTATTTGTTACCTCCTCTGTATGATCATAGGGGATTTGATTTAGGTCATACCAGATGTGTTACAGTGAGCGTATACTGAAGCTCAAAGTCTAGTGGAAATCGACTGTGTGCAATCTTGGACTTGTTTGATCCTTGAGCTGTGTCATTCTTTTAAAGGTTGTGATCTGTCTCCTTCCCTCCTGTTTTAGTAATGTTACGTTAAATGTGTATAAGTTTAGTTCATTTCATTTCAGTTCAGTTGCTCAGTCATCTCCAGCTCTTTGCAACCCCATGGACTGTAGCATGCCAGGCTTCCCTGTCCTTCACCTACTCCCAGAGCTTGCTGAAACTCATGTCCATTGACTCAGTGATGCTGCACAACTGTCTCATCCTCTGTCGTCCCCTTCTCCTTTTGCCTTCCATTTTTCAGCATCAGGCTCTTTTCCAGTGAGTTGTTTCTTCGCGTCAGGTGGCCAAAGTACTGGAGCTTCAGCTTCAGCATCAGTACTTCTATGACTATTCAGGGTTGATTTCCTTTAAAATTGACTGGTTTCATCTCCTTGCAGTCCAAGGGACTCTCAAGAGCCTTCTCCAACACTGTAGTTCAAGAGTATCAATTCTTTGTTACTCAGTCTTGTTTATGGTCCAGCTCTCACGTCCATACATGACTACTGGGAAAACCATAGCTTTGACTATACGGACTTTTGTTGGCAAGTGATATCTCTGCTTTTGAATACGCTGTTTAGGTTTGCCATAGCTTTTCTTTCAAGGAGCCAGCGCCTTTTAATTTCACGGCTACTGTCATCATCTGCAGTAATTTTGGAGCCCAAGAAAATAAACTCTGTCACTGTTTCCATCGTTTGCCCATCTATTTTCCATGTATAAGTATATAAGTAGTAAAGTAGAATTCCACTGTGGATTACCAGTCTCTCTCTAAAGGTGACTACTAATATTAAAGAAACTTATAAAGGCATTCTTCTTCCTGTACATTTCATTGTGCCAGTATTTTTTTTTTATTTTTATTTTGGGTGGGGGGCGGGTTGGGGTGGGAGGGGGGCGGGTGGGCCACTTTTGTTGGTCTTTCATTTATCTATTTTCATCCATCTTTGTTCTTTGGCCCATGTGGGCCTCCCATCACGGTGGCCTCTGTTGTCGCAGAGCACCGGCTCTGGGTGCACGCACTCCAGAGTTCCGGCTTGGTAATTGGACACATCGATCCAGCCGCTCCGCGGCACGTGGGATCTTCCCAGACCAGGGATCGAACTGGCGCCCCTTGCACTGCAAGGCGGTGGGTGTACTTACTCCCTGGACCACCAGGGAAGCCCAGCCAGTATTTTTAAGATGTTAGATTTTTGCCATTTTCTTGGTATCTGTAAAGAGAACTTGCATTAGTGAAAAGAGTACTATTGAGACCATAAGTAGTACTACTTAAGAGATGAATGTAACATAAAGAAGTTATTTACTTAGTGTGTTAGGCTCTTAGGATCTTAGGAAGACTAGAGGAAAACCGTAGAAACTAGAGAAAAATCATGCCACAATTCAACATTTTTAAGTCTACATGTTTAGCACACTTTTTATTGAATGTTGTGTTTATGCTATATAATCTTTACTTTGAAATGATTAACCCTAATGGTTGAAGTGTTTTCTTTTGCAGCTAAAATCATAGTGCAGAGACACATTGGCTGTATCTCAGTATAGCCTACATATTGTTCTGAATACTGGTGTTCCACATGGTTGTGCAAAGAAATGGTTATGAGATTTTCTTAGTATCAAAACGATTTATTCATCATCCTCTCTCAGAGAAGAGGAACTTTTTAAGTGCCTTTTGAGCATTTCACTTTCTCCTAGTTACAAAAGGGACAAGAAGCTCTGAGAAGAGGATTCTTTTTCCTTGAATTTCTCTTTGACAGTATCTTTCATGTTTGTCGTCAGATTTCCAGTATCAGGAATTCATATCTTGCTGCTGTGGTTCTCTCCAGATGCCACAAATACAAAGGGCTTTCTAAAACACTGCTTGCCGTGTTTCTTCAGAATCCACTGAGCTATGACATTAAGCTCAGCCTTCTTGGTGTTTCTTTCCTCTAGTTGACACAGATGTTTCAGTTTTTCTTTTCATGGGCGCCTCCTTTAACTTTCATTTTTTAACATCTGTTAAAGTAGTAGTAACTACAGAAAATATATCTTTGAGTAGAAATATTTGAAAGTTTCCAGATTTCTTTCTCCTCTTTTTATAATATAAAAATTCACAAAGTTATATTTTTTCACTTATATAGACAGTCCTCAAATATTTGTTAGTAAGATATAGTTAAGAAAACTATGGCTAATCGATTGATCAATATAGTGTTCTTATTCAGGGGCACTCTTGTCTCTCAAGGGACATTTGGCAAACCCTGGACAGTTTTGGTTGTCACAGCTACTATGGGGCTGCTCCTGTCATCCCGCAGCTGTTGAGCCTGCGGTACTGCTAAGCGTTCACCGCACACCAGACAACTATCACCACAGAGAATTACCAGGCCCGAACAATCAATAATGACAAATTTGAGAAAACCCCCTGTAATGACACCCTTACTCTTGCTCCCTTGCTGTGTAATATTTGTACAAATTTATGTACTTTAGTTAGGACCTCCCCTTCACTTTAAATTTGTGTATGCAGCTGTCTAATAATATCCTGGGCAGTTATGTACCTGGTCCCTGTTCTGCAATCATTTTCAACTCTTCTTCCATTGTCTCTGGCATTTATGCTACTCTTATACGGTTACTATTCATTTTCAATTATGGAAATGTCTCTTGACTTTCTCTTCTCCATTCCCTTTTGTGTTTCCAGCATATACTGCAGTTTTATTTAACTTAATAATCTCGGTATTTGAGGAACACATAAATATTCCTCACATACTTTTTTCTTGTCCAGCCTTTTGTTTTCCTTGGAGTTAATAATTGTTTTGCCTTTTCCTTTTGATTAACCTTCTAAAATGTAAAATATTTTAGTCCTTGCTTATCAGAAAATGTTTGTCACACTTGACTGATGATTTGTTTAGGGATATAATTTTGGTTTGGAAATAATTTCTCTCGGAATTTTGAATCTTGCCTTTTGTCCTGTTGCTGTTTTTTGTCCATTGCTGCTGTTGAAAAATGTGATCTTCTGAAACATTTTGGATTTTTGAATTTCATTTTCTTATTTGTTCATTGTATTCAGTGGATTAAATGCTGTATTAAACTGTTTTCTGAATTTCCAGTCACAGAACCAGGCACGATTCTTTATACAAAAAAATGTTCAGAAGACAGTTTGTGGCTAATATACGTCTCATAAAACCAATGACACACATGCTACTTTTTTGAGGGTGAGTGTCTTGAAAAATAAGTCTTTTAATTTGGAGTATTTTTTGATTTACAAACAAAGCTTCAAGGATGGCACAGTTCCCATGTACTCTTCACTCAATTTCCATCAGTTTTCCCTCATATTCACAATTTATTTAATCATGACATCTTTATCAAACCTGATAAATTAACATAGATGTATTACTAGTAAGTGAGCTCCGGACTTTCTTCAGATACAGCCATTCTTTCTCTGATGTCCTGTCTCTTTTCCTTGATTTGCCTTGACGCTGTGTTTAGGCATCATGTCTTCATCACCTCCTGGCCTGTGGTAGTACCCGTCTTTCCTTGTTTTTCATGAACTTGACAGTCGCGAAGAATAATATATATATTTTTAATAATGACTTTATTGAAATACTGTGACGGTTAAATTAGTGGTCAGCTTGACTGGGTCTAGTTTACTGTCACACTCAAATATCTGATTAAACACTCTGGGTGTGTCCATGAGGATATTTTCAGAAGAGATTATTTGAATCAGTAGACTGAGAAAAGCAGATTGTCTTTTCCCAGCGTGAGGGAAACCACTTCTAATCAATTGAGGATCTTGAAAAGATGATAAAGCTGTAAGAGAAATTCTCCCTCTGTATGACTAAGCTGGAACCTCAGTTTCCTACTCTTGGACTGGGATTTATAACAGCAGCACTCTTGGTTCGCAGGCCTTTGGACTTGGACTGGAACTACTGATTTTGTTTAGTCATTCATAGATTGATGGAAATTGTGGATTGTTTCCACTTTTGGACTATTGTAAATGATGCTGTTGTGAGCATCTGAGCACAAGGTTTTTTTTTAGCACCAAAAACATTTTTATTGGGGTATAGCCAATTAACAATTTTGTGATAGTTTTAGGTGACGGTGAAGGGGCTCAGCCGTACATATGCATGTATCCATTCTTCGGCAAAATCCCCTCCCATCCACGTTGGTACATAACATTAAGCAGAGTTCCATGTACTATACAACAGATTTTTGTTGGTTACCCATTTCAAACATGACAATGTGTATTTGACTTTCCCAGACTCCCCAGCTGTCCCTCCCGCTACAACCATGAGTTCGTTTTCTAAGTTTCTGGGTCTCTTTCTGTTTCTTTTTAAACCTGTTTGTACCTCCCCCCCCCCCAAAACATTTATTTATTTATTTATTTTTGGGGGGGTGGGGAGGGAGGGGGGCGGGTGGGCCACTTCTATTGGTCTTTCATTTCTCTATTTTCATCCATCTTTGTTCTTTGGCCCGTGTGGGCCTCCCATCGCGGTGGCCTCTGTTGTGGCAGAGCACCGGCTCTGGGCGCATGTGCTCCAGAGTTCTGGCTCAGTCATTGGACACATGGGTCCAGCCGCTCCGCGGCACGTGGGATCTTCCCAGGCCAGGGATCGAACCGGTGCCCCTTGCACTGCAAGGCGGTGTCCTTATCCACTGGACCACCAGGGAAGCCCTGTTTGTACTTTTATAAAATAATTCGTTTATTTACTTATTTATTTTGGCTGTGCTGGGTCTTTGTTGCTGCGTGGGATTTTCTCTAGTTGTGGCAAACAGGGTCTACTCTTATTGCAGAGCATGGGGTCTAGGGTGTGTGGGCTTCAGATGTTGTGGCATGTGGGCTCAGTAGTTGTGCTTTCCCGGCTCTAGAGCATAGACTCAATAGTTGTGACACAGGGTCGTAGTTGTTCTGTGGTGCACAGAATCTTCCTGGATCCAAGATTGAGCCCGGGTCTCCTGCGTTGGCAAGCAGATTTTTTTTTTTTTTGCTTTTACAGAGTTTTGTTGTTTACAGATATGTATAATCCCAGATTAGTCATATGTGTATCCCATTCCCCTCATCCCACCTCTCCAGGCCGTCGCATAGCCCCCATGTAAGATTCCTTAGTCCCACAGTGCATTGACAGTAGTTATCACTTCTACATATGATAGTATTGGGTTACATGTTGCTCTTTTCATATCTCTCACCCACTTCTCCCTCTCCCTAGTGTCCATAAGTCTGTTTTCTATAATTGTTTTTCCATTGATGCTCTGTGTGTATTTATCAGTATGATCTTACTAGATTCTATGCATATGTGTTAGTATACTGTACTTGTCTTCTTTTCGACTTACTTCATTTTGTGTGATAGGTTCTAGATTCATCCACCTCATTAGGACTGATTCTTCTGCATTTCTTTTTATGACTGAGAAGTATTCCATTATATATATGTACCATAGCTTCTTTATCCATTCATTCGTCGTAGAACATGTTTCCATGTTCTAACTATTGTGTAGAGTGCTGCAGTGACCACTGGGGTACAGGTGTGTCTTTCAATTTTGATTTCATCAGGGTATAAGCCTAAGAGTGGGATTGTCTCTTTCTGTTTTGTAAGAAAGTTCATTTGTATAGTTTATTTTTAGAATCCACATAAAAGGGATGTCATGATATTTCTCCTTCTCTGTCTGACTTAACTTCACTCAGTATGACACTCTAGGTCCATCCATATTGCTGCAAATGGCCTTATTTCATTCTTTTTAATGACTGAGTAGTATTCATTTATACATATGTGTGTGTGTGTGTATGTGTGTGTGTGTGTTTATATATACACACACACCACATCTTCTTTATCCATTTCTCTGTCAAAGGACATTTAGATTTAGATTGTTTCCATGTCTTGGCTATTGTAAACAGTGCTGCAGTGAACATTGGGGAACATGTATCTCTTCAGGCCGTGATTTTCTTGGGATATATGTCCAGGAGTGGGATTGCAGGGTCACCATGGTAGCTCTGTGTTTAGTTTTTTAAGAAGCCTCCACAAGTTCTCCATAGTGGCTGTACCAATTTACATTCCCACCAACAGTGCAAAAGGGTTCCCTTCTCTTTGCACCCTTTCCAGCATTTGTTGTTTTTGTAATTTTTGATGATAGCCATCCTGATTGGTGGCGTGCACAAGTTTTTGTGTGAATGTGTGTTTTCTTTTCTCATGGTATTACTTTGGAATGGAATTACTGGGTCAGATGGCAACTCTGTGGAGGAACTGCCATACCGTTTTCTGAAGTAACTGTGCAGTTTTATATCTTCACCAGCAAAGTATTAGTGTTCCAGTTTCTCCACATCCATGCCAACACTTGTTATTGTCTATGTTTTTTCTTCAGCCCATCCTTTTGCTTTTCTGTAAAGTATATTTTGCTGTGGTTTTGATTTTGTGTTTTTCTAATAGCTAAGATTGTTGAGTCTTCTCCTCTGTGACAACAGCAAATAATTTTTTTTGCGTATTTTGAAAAGTGAAATGTAATTGACATACAACATTATGTAAGTTTCAGGTATACTACATAGTGATTTAGTATTTCCATACATTACAAAATGATCACAATAAGTCTAGTAATCATCTGATCACAATATCAGTCTAGTTATTACATGGGTCTTTCAATTTTGATTTCATCAGGGTATAAGCCTAAGAGTGGGATTGTCTCTTTCTGTTTTGTAAGAAAGTTCATTTGTATAGTTTATTTTTAGAATCCACATAAAAGGGATGTCATGATATTTCTCCTTCTCTGTCTGACTTAACTTCACTCAGTATGACACTCTAGGTCCATCCATATTGCTGCAAATGGCCTTATTTCATTCTTTTTAATGACTGAGTAGTATTCATTTATACATATGTGTGTGTTTTGTATGTGTGTGTGTGTGTTTATATATACACACACACCACATCTTCTTTATCCATTTCTCTGTCAAAGGACATTTAGATTTAGATTGTTTCCATGTCTTGGCTATTGTAAACAGTGCTGCAGTGAACATTGGGGAACATGTATCTCTTCAGGCCGTGATTTTCTTGGGATATATGTCCAGGAGTGGGATTGCAGGGTCACCATGGTAGCTCTGTGTTTAGTTTTTTAAGAAGCCTCCACAAGTTCTCCATAGTGGCTGTACCAATTTACATTCCCACCAACAGTGCAAAAGGGTTCCCTTCTCTTTGCACCCTTTCCAGCATTTGTTGTTTTTGTAATTTTTGATGATAGCCATCCTGATTGGTGGCGTGCACAAGTTTTTGTGTGAATGTGTGTTTTCTTTTCTCATGGTATTACTTTGGAATGGAATTACTGGGTCAGATGGCAACTCTGTGGAGGAACTGCCATACCGTTTTCTGAAGTAACTGTGCAGTTTTATATCTTCACCAGCAAAGTATTAGTGTTCCAGTTTCTCCACATCCATGCCAACACTTGTTATTGTCTATGTTTTTTCTTCAGCCCATCCTTTTGCTTTTCTGTAAAGTATATTTTGCTGTGGTTTTGATTTTGTGTTTTTCTAATAGCTAAGATTGTTGAGTCTTCTCCTCTGTGACAACAGCAAATAATTTTTTTTGCGTATTTTGAAAAGTGAAATGTAATTGACATACAACATTATGTAAGTTTCAGGTATACTACATAGTGATTTAGTATTTCCATACATTACAAAATGATCACAATAAGTCTAGTAATCATCTGTCCACCATTCAGAGTTATTACAATATCATTGGCCATATTCCTTATACTGTATATTATTACACTCTTGTGACTTCTTTTCTAACTGGATATTTTTATGTCTTAATCCCCTTCACTTGTTTGGCCCCTGCACCCACTCCCTGTCCTCTGGCAACCTCTGTGAGTTTGGTTTCCTTTTGTTTTATTTGTTGTGTTTTTTAGATTCCACGTGTAAGTAAGAAATCACATGGTTATTTGTCTTTGACTTATTTCACTTGACATAATACCCTCTAGATCCACCTTTGTTGTTGCAAATGGCAAAGGTTTGTTTTGTTTTGTTTTTTCTTATCTTCTTAATGGAAAATTACCTTTCTTTAATGAAGAAATAATGGCTTTCATTGAACAGGCAAGTTTAAAGTTCAAGTTCAGTGTGCCTGAGGATTACCTGTTTGTGCTTGTTAGCTACATAGATTCTTGAATCCCTTCCCAAGATATTTGAATCCAGATATTTGGATTCAAATATCTTGGTGCAACACTAGGAAGTTTTCATCTTTCTACGCATAGTTGGTGGTCCTGGACCATTGTACTTTTGTTGTGTCACTGAAGGAAAGTCTTCAGGTAGTGGGAGAAATGGATGCTAATTTAAACTTCCTCATGTTTCACTTGTAAAAATGGGTAACATCTTTTGATAAGAGGAAAAATAATCTGGGAACACATTTTACATAAGGCTTCTGAGTCTGTGGGATTATACTGGACATCTTGTTAAGGCAATAGCAGACTCCACATCCATGCCAACACTTGTTATTGTCTATGTTTTTTCTTCAGCCCATCCTTTTGCTTTTCTGTAAAGTATATTTTGCTGTGGTTTTGATTTTGTGTTTTTCTAATAGCTAAGATTGTTGAGTCTTCTCCTCTGTGACAACAGCAAATAATTTTTTTTGCGTATTTTGAAAAGTGAAATGTAATTGACATACAACATTATGTAAGTTTCAGGTATACTACATAGTGATTTAGTATTTCCATACATTACAAAATGATCACAATAAGTCTAGTAATCATCTGTCCACCATTCAGAGTTATTACAATATCATTGGCCATATTCCTTATACTGTATATTATTACACTCTTGTGACTTCTTTTCTAACTGGATATTTTTATGTCTTAATCCCCTTCACTTGTTTGGCCCCTGCACCCACTCCCTGTCCTCTGGCAACCTCTGTGAGTTTGGTTTCCTTTTGTTTTATTTGTTGTGTTTTTTAGATTCCACGTGTAAGTAAGAAATCACATGGTTATTTGTCTTTGACTTATTTCACTTGACATAATACCCTCTAGATCCACCTTTGTTGTTGCAAATGGCAAAGGTTTGTTTTGTTTTGTTTTTTCTTATCTTCTTAATGGAAAATTACCTTTCTTTAATGAAGAAATAATGGCTTTCATTGAACAGGCAAGTTTAAAGTTCAAGTTCAGTGTGCCTGAGGATTACCTGTTTGTGCTTGTTAGCTACATAGATTCTTGAATCCCTTCCCAAGATATTTGAATCCAGATATTTGGATTCAAATATCTTGGTGCAACACTAGGAAGTTTTCATCTTTCTACGCATAGTTGGTGGTCCTGGACCATTGTACTTTTGTTGTGTCACTGAAGGAAAGTCTTCAGGTAGTGGGAGAAATGGATGCTAATTTAAACTTCCTCATGTTTCACTTGTAAAAATGGGTAACATCTTTTGATAAGAGGAAAAATAATCTGGGAACACATTTTACATAAGGCTTCTGAGTCTGTGGGATTATACTGGACATCTTGTTAAGGCAATAGCAGACTCCAGGCTGATCAGCACCTGCCATTAAACATGGGACCGTATTGTAATTATTCACATTTTTCTCTGTCCCCATCCTTGTATCTATATATATAAATAGAATATATTTAAAAAAAATCTTTTTGAATGATACGTGGGAAAATATGTTATCACTGTAGAAATTCTGTGCTCCTGTGTGGTTTCCTGTCAAAAAGCAGTATGAATAATTATATGGGCCTCGGGTGATCTTTCTGAATTTTATGGTCTTTGCTATGTTTTATATCGTCAATATTTGGGTATCATTATTCCTTATAGTTAAAAGTACTGTGGAAAAGACAGAGGTACACTGCTTGAAATTCAGGGTAAAACACTTGTTTTATCTATATTCAGAATTTGTTAATAATTCCTTTAGTCTGCAGTTAGCTTAAAATTTATCTTGTTTTCTCCTGTGAGCCAAGATTTGTTCAGCATAAAGGAAGCCAACACTTTAAATCTCTTTTTAAACTACTTTATCAACAACTCTTGGCGTAGGGGTACATGTGTTAATTATATATTCATATTTACTTCATAAAATAATTCTGATTCCATCTCTTAAACTTTGTTAGCTGTTAATATATGTACATGAAAATTCAGTGTCACATTTTTGTTTTTAATGGGGAAAAAGGTACAGTATAGTTACATGAAAGAAAAATTAAAAACTAAAATTACTGTTATCTTTTCCTCTTTGCATGAAATGTATATTTCCTAAAATAGTTTACATTTTAGATTGGTTGGGATATCTATCCTTCTAGTGGTTTTGTAATCATCTTATGCCTCTGAAACAGTATAACCAGTGTTTGCCTTATCTCCTGATATGTATATGAAAATAATGATTTAGTGATTTCAGTTTAAATTCTTTTGTCATGGACTTCCCTGGTGGTCCAGTGGTTAAGAATTTGTCTGCCAATGTAGGGGACATGGGGTTGATCTCTAGCCCAGAAAGATTCCATCTGCCATGAGGCAACAAAGCCCATGTGCCACAACCACTGAACCTGTGCTCCACAATAAGAGAAGCCACCGCAATGAGAAGGCTGCACACGGCAACTAGAGAGTAGCCCCCACTCACCGCAGTTAGAGAAAACCCTAGCAATTAGAGAAAACCCTAGCAACTAGAGAAAGCCCCTGTGTAGCAATGAAGACACAGTGTATTTGTAAGCAAATAAATACATAAATTCTTTAAAAAACATTCTTTTATCTAGAAGAAGATAAAAGAAATGAAAATTCTTTTTTATGGAGGTGACTTTTTGCTGTATTCTTTTTGTGAATTTTCATTGTTTATTATCCTATAAGATTCAAGTGGTATCTGTTAAGATCATATTAACAGCGTCTGTCTCTTCCCATTAAAAAAAACCCCGACTGTAGAGAACTTAGAAAGATTTTATTTTTTCTAGGTGATTAGTATTAAATGTTAGAATCCTGCTTTATCAGCTGTTACTGAGGCAAGAGAAGTAAATGAAACTGTTTTTGGAAATCCCATTTGTTACTTAAGCACTCTTGCGTGTGTGAGCACATATTCTTAGGTCATAGAAGTTTTCTATGGCAGCCATAGATGTGCTAACAGCAACAAAACAGTTCCCCTGCTTATAATTCTGCCCTTTGTATGAGCATGTTGGGTAAGTTTTAGAAAACCAATTTATACTATGAAAAAATTTAAAAATATTTTGTGAACTACTTTATCAACAACTCTTGGCTGGGGTCATGAATTATATATTCATATTTACTTCATAAAATAATTCTGATTCCATCTCTTAAACTTTGTTAGCTGTTAATATATGTACATGAAAATTCAGTGTCACATTTTTGTTTTTAATGGGGAAAAAGGTACAGTATAGTTACATGAAAGAAAAATTAAAAACTAAAATTACTGTTATCTTTTCCTCTTTGCATGAAATGTATATTTCCTAAAATAGTTTACATTTTAGATTGGTTGGGATATCTATCCTTCTAGTGGTTTTGTAATCATCTTATGCCTCTGAAACAGTATAACCAGTGTTTGCCTTATCTCCTGATATGTATATGAAAATAATGATTTAGTGATTTCAGTTTAAATTCTTTTGTCATGGACTTCCCTGGTGGTCCAGTGGTTAAGAATTTGTCTGCCAATGTAGGGGACATGGGGTTGATCTCTAGCCCAGAAAGATTCCATCTGCCATGAGGCAACAAAGCCCATGTGCCACAACCACTGAACCTGTGCTCCACAATAAGAGAAGCCACCGCAATGAGAAGGCTGCACACGGCAACTAGAGAGTAGCCCCCACTCACCGCAGTTAGAGAAAACCCTAGCAATTAGAGAAAACCCTAGCAACTAGAGAAAGCCCCTGTGTAGCAATGAAGACACAGTGTATTTGTAAGCAAATAAATACATAAATTCTTTAAAAAACATTCTTTTATCTAGAAGAAGATAAAAGAAATGAAAATTCTTTTTTATGGAGGTGACTTTTTGCTGTATTCTTTTTGTGAATTTTCATTGTTTATTATCCTATAAGATTCAAGTGGTATCTGTTAAGATCATATTAACAGCGTCTGTCTCTTCCCATTAAAAAAAACCCCGACTGTAGAGAACTTAGAAAGATTTTATTTTTTCTAGGTGATTAGTATTAAATGTTAGAATCCTGCTTTATCAGCTGTTACTGAGGCAAGAGAAGTAAATGAAACTGTTTTTGGAAATCCCATTTGTTACTTAAGCACTCTTGCGTGTGTGAGCACATATTCTTAGGTCATAGAAGTTTTTCTATGGCAGCCATAGATGTGCTAACAGCAACAAAACAGTTCCCCTGCTTATAATTCTGCCCTTTGTATGAGCATGTTGGGTAAGTTTTTAGAAAACCAATTTATACTATGATATTTAAAAAATATTTTGTGAACCTTGACCAATATCTCTGCATGGAATAGTCTCTCAGCATTCTCCTGTCAAATTTGTCCCTATACTGAGTCTTCCCAAGCTGGGAGGATGATTTTAAAAGTGGTATTAAGTACCACTGTGTGAATAACTTTAAGTTGTCTCAGGTCTAGACAGGCCTTTTTTAAACGGTCATTTCATTTTCAGGCACACACCCAGCTATGATCAAAGGTAAATGTCGTGAGATGTCAAGATCCATGAATCTGTAGATCTTTATTTGCCCCTTGCTCTATGGTAGTTCTTGTGTTTAAATTTTAACTAGTCTTTAGAGCAGTTTCAATAAAGATAAGTTAGCTAATTCTGATGTGAATGTGTGTTATTTTTAGGTTCTTGTATGCAGTGGCTACCGTAAAAATTTGAAGTTTATTTTAGGCACTCATTTGCATGGTGATATCTTTGAAAATCCCTTGTATAAAATTACCTCATATTAATAACTCTTTACAGATTCAAAACTAACTCTTAGTCTAAAGATTGTAATTGTACTCTTTTTTTCCTTAAAAAAGTAGGAAATAACTATAAAGTGTTTTATAAGGATTTTTTACTGCCTAACACTGTTCCTTCCCCAGGTTAGCCTCTCAATAAATGTCTACAAAGACAACCTTATTTTTTAGGTTCCATAATACCAAGATGCGTGGTGAGTCCAAGTATATACATATCTAATGTTCCTAATTGCCATCTGGTTTCTTAATACCACTTTTACATTTTGAATATTCCTAACTTTGTATATATCATCTCTGTGAAGGCAAGGTGGCTTTTCTTGCATGCATTCACTTTTCTCCTCTTTCAACAGGGGGAAATGCAGTGTTGCTCTTCTGAATGAGACAGAGTCAGTATTGTCATATCTTGATAAAGAGGTAATTCACAATTATACTTGTTTGTGTTTTTCCCTCTTTATTTCACATACAACCTATATTTTCATATTATTTCTTCTAACAAATTATTGCACAGTGATAGCAATATTATGGTAAAAGTGTAATGACTACAATGCATTCAGGTAATTTAATTTTTCTAGTTAACTGAGATAAAATTGGCAGAAACTGACATGTGTGTCTGTCTATCTGTTTTTGCTTGGTATTAAAAAGCTTTTAAAGTGTAGCACGTGATTTAGTTGGTAATGGAAGATTTTTTCTTTTTTCTTTTTGGAACAACTATAGCTTTACGAAATAACATAAATATACTTGGTCCTCCCACTCTCCCTATTTTATTTAAGTAAATAACTTTTCTTGTAAACTCTTTGCAGATGAGATTTTTGCCATTCATGGTCTTCTTTTTTTTCCTTGAGTCCTAATAAACTTTGTCACCTAAGAGTATTTTTTTTCTGTAATCTTCAAGAATCGTCTTAAACATTTTTAAGAAATTGCATTAGAGCATGGACTTCATTGAAGGGAGGAAATTCTCATAAGCAGACTATACTACATTTAGCAGTTTTATCATAGGGAAAATGCTCTTAATGTTTCAGTATTTAACCTTTATATTTTCATAGTGTTTGTTTTCCCAGACTCTTTATTACATATACATTTCAAGAAACAATTAAAGGGACATACATATTCTCTGTTTTAAAAATATTTTTCTGTGCTCACAAGTGTTGTTCCCTTATCTTAAATGAAGGGAACATTGGAGAAAAAGATTGATACAAACATGTAGAACTACTGTACACCAGAAATCTAATAACGAAAAGGAAAAGGAAAATATAAGCATTCAAGACAGAAAAAGGTTAATAGTCTCATGAAATTTGGAAAAGAGGGTAGGGTTTGTTAGAATGATGGATAATATGGATAACAGTGACGCTCAGAAATGAGCTTTTGTTCACAGAAACAGAATTAAAAAGAAGAAATATTCAGTGTATTTTAGTGTCTTTCATTGTATTTAGTTGTTACTAGAGCAGATTTATTTTCCCCCCTCACTGTGTGGCTTGCGGAATCTTAGTTCTGCCACCAGGAATTGAACTCAGACCACCTATTAAGTGAAAGTGCAGAGCCCTAACTGCTGGACTACTAGGAAATTCTCTGAGCTTTTTTTAAAAGGTGATACTTCTTATCTTTCATTTTGTATGTGCTAAGGATTGTAGTAGATGAAAATTTGCAAAGTCTTTAGGGTTTTTTTTTTTCCTGTCCACTTGCTTTTTAACCACTTAGTCGTTTATCGATCTGCTCTTCTTTGGAATAGGCCCTTTCAGGGTTTAATATGGCAAGTCATGCAGTAAATGATCCTTAAAAAAAAATTGTTGTACGTGATTTAGTTGGTAATGGAAGATTTTTTCTTTTTTCTTTTTGGAACAACTATAGCTTTACGAAATAACATAAATATACTTGGTCCTCCCACTCTCCCTATTTTATTTAAGTAAATAACTTTTCTTGTAAACTCTTTGCAGATGAGATTTTTGCCATTCATGGTCTTCTTTTTTTTCCTTGAGTCCTAATAAACTTTGTCACCTAAGAGTATTTTTTCTGTAATCTTCAAGAATCGTCTTAAACATTTTTAAGAAATTGCATTAGAGCATGGACTTCATTGAAGGGAGGAAATTCTCATAAGCAGACTATACTACATTTAGCAGTTTTATCATAGGGAAAATGCTCTTAATGTTTCAGTATTTAACCTTTATATTTTCATAGTGTTTGTTTTCCCAGACTCTTTATTACATATACATTTCAAGAAACAATTAAAGGGACATACATATTCTCTGTTTTAAAAATATTTTTCTGTGCTCACAAGTGTTGTTCCCTTATCTTAAATGAAGGGAACATTGGAGAAAAAGATTGATACAAACATGTAGAACTACTGTACACCAGAAATCTAATAACGAAAAGGAAAAGGAAAATATAAGCATTCAAGACAGAAAAAGGTTAATAGTCTCATGAAATTTGGAAAAGAGGGTAGGGTTTGTTAGAATGATGGATAATATGGATAACAGTGACGCTCAGAAATGAGCTTTTGTTCACAGAAACAGAATTAAAAAGAAGAAATATTCAGTGTATTTTAGTGTCTTTCATTGTATTTAGTTGTTACTAGAGCAGATTTATTTTCCCCCCTCACTGTGTGGCTTGCGGAATCTTAGTTCTGCCACCAGGAATTGAACTCAGACCACCTATTAAGTGAAAGTGCAGAGCCCTAACTGCTGGACTACTAGGAAATTCTCTGAGCTTTTTTTAAAAGGTGATACTTCTTATCTTTCATTTTGTATGTGCTAAGGATTGTAGTAGATGAAAATTTGCAAAGTCTTTAGGGTTTTTTTTTTTCCTGTCCACTTGCTTTTTAACCACTTAGTCGTTTATCGATCTGCTCTTCTTTGGAATAGGCCCTTTCAGGGTTTAATATGGCAAGTCATGCAGTAGATGATCCTCAGAACCATGAAGGAACTAGTGGCAAGACTCCAGTGATTATGCAGAATCCAGTCATCTCCAGTCATTGTGCAGAATTCAGCTAGAGACCATAGGTTATTTTATCTATTAGGTCTAACAACAAGGGTCTTTGCTCTTGAAGCTGCCGTGAAAAGTTAGGTGATGGTAGCATGTATAGTTATATGCTTACTTACATATACAAAATGTAAAGGAGACTTGTAGAATTATAATTAATGAATAATTAAAATAGATAATCTTACTTAAATGTATACAGTGTGACATCTTAGTAAACTGCATGTAAACTAAGTTCTTCTATAGTTTTAATGTGAACTGTATCTGCATTGTAATATTTTTGATAAAATGTGGAATGGGCACTCTCAAGGTAAGAGTACCAGGTATCTATGAAGGCATTCTTGCTGTAATGTAGGCTTTACAGCTTTAAAATGATTACTTGATTTCAGGAGTCTTCTTTTGATTTTTGCTTAACTTTTACAGCAGTTAATAGTTTTATGATAGACTAAGGAAACAAATAATCATAACACTTTATTATCTACCTTTATTGTAAGCTATTTGTTTTGTTTCATTTTATTTTATACTGTTTACCTGATGACAGTAACATTATGTTCTCCTTAAAGATTTATGATTTTATTCACCAAAATGAAATTTTATACTCTGTGGAGTTTTATGATTTCATTATTGTGACATTGGATTTGTTGCTTTATAAAAAGTAGAAGGAACTACGTTTATGTCGATATTTCTGTCATCTTTTTTTTCCAGGATACCTTTTTCTACTCATTGGTCTATGATCCCTCAGTGAAAACACTGTTAGCTGACAAAGGTGAAATCAGAGTGGGACCTAGATATCAAGCAGACATTCCAGAAATGCTCTTAGAAGGTATATTTTTCTTTGAGTTTCAAATTCTATGAAAACAAATTACCTTGAGACTCAAAATATTTTCTCGGATGGAAGAAACAAGTTTCAAGTAAAGTTTAAGAGTAGTGGCCTCTTCCAATTTTAGAAATAAAACAAACAGCAATGAAAAATAATTTATTTGATCAATTACTGATTTTCACTTCACATTTTCATGCGTTTTCTGCTTTTCTTCTAAATACAACTTTAAGACTGTTAGTGTTGTTGAACCTGTGTTCTAATTTGATACACCCATGCTTTGAGATCCTGTATGCCTTCATGACATCTCTCTCAGGTAGCCATGGAATCTAGCGAACGCTTACATTTTGGTGGGGACTTTGGCTGACTTGGGTAGTTTATATACCAGAGAGATCCAAAACTTTGCATTTTAAAAACAGATCTTCCTAGCAAGACTTATTTTTTATTTATTTTGTTATAACTGTCTACTTAAAACTTATTTTCTGACTTGAAAAATAAAACATTCTTACCATTAAAACACGAAACAGAAAATACATAGATTAACACATATATATGGAATCTAGTAGGATAGTGATGATGGCACATGCAGTGAAGCGATGGAAAGACAGACATGGACAGTGGACATATGGACATTGTGGGGAAGGAACAGTGGGTGAGAGGCATGAAGGAAGTAGCATGAAGGCCTGTACTATCATATGTGAAGAAAATAGCTATAGTCATTGCTCTGTGAGAAAAGCAGATCCTTCACGGGTGCTGTATGACCGTCTGGAGGGGTGGGATGGGGGGAATATACATATGACTAATCTGAGAACATACATATCTGTAAACAACAAAACTCTGTAAAAGTTAAAATAAAAGTTTTTTTTTTTTAAAAATAAAATAAATAATGGTAAAAAAAAAAAAAAAGAAATGAACACCACCCCTTTTCCTTCATCCCAAACCCATATTTAATTACTATTATTGTTTAGGGTATTTTACTTTGGTACTGGCTGTGGCTTGTAGTTCATTCAGGAATGGTCTTTGTGCAGTGGTAAGTTGCCTGTTTCTCTGCAACAACTACTTTCAGTTAATAATGTATCTTTAGCATCTTTGCTAATGAGTAGAATGACTTTATTCTCTTGTGTGACTGTAGAGTTCTTAATTATTCATGGATGTGCCGTAATTCATTTCCTATATCAGTACCCTTTTATAGATATTTAGATGTTTACTTTTCTTTTTTTAAATTTATTTTGGCTGCATTTGGTCTTCATTGTAGGGCTCAAACTTCTCTAGTTGTGGGACATGGGGTCAAAGTGCAAGGGCTTAGTTGCAGTGTGGCAAATCTTAGTTCCTTGACCAGGGATCTAACTCGGTCCCCCTGCATTGAGAGTGTAGGGCCATATCCACTGGACCCACCAGTGAAGTCTCTAAATTTCTTGATATTACAAATGATGCTGGGAAATCTTTACATATACTTATACTGTGTAAATATTTTTCAAGCACAGACTTCTTGGAAACACTGAAAATGGTCCTTAGCCCTTCAAGAAAGTATATTAATTTTTGTATGAGCCCTCAACTGATAGATTTTTAGTATACCCTCCACCTCCTCCCCCCGGCCATTTTGTTAAAGTATTGTTTTTGATTTTTCATTGTGTTTGTTTCACTTGTAAAAGTTGAGATTTTGCTTTCCTTAGTCATTGTTTAGCTCTTCTGTAAATTTCTTGTGAATTTTCTGTTTGGTTATTGATACGTATTCAAAAAGTATTTTGTATATTAAAGGTAGACAGATATGAAAGTATTTGTCCATGAGGATTGCCCATACTACCTCCTCACTTAAAAAATGTTAATAATGATTTTACATTTAAATGTTTTATTAATTTTTGTTATAAAGAAATTTAGAATTTTTGTCATACAGAGGTTTAGAAATTATTCCTTAAGGTTTTTATAATTTGCATTCTTTACCTTGCTTACATACAGGAAATGTATGCAGAAAAGTTAAATCAACTCAGGATAGAGCTGTGAACCATAATACACACTGTGGTGGGTTCACTGTCAGTGATGGGTAGGTGGGGTGACTGGGAAATATCAGGTTGCAGATTTCTGCATTTTCATGAACTCAGTACCAGGAAAGGTCAGTCAATAATGACTAAGCTTTGAAAACAGAATGTCATGTCTGCACTCAGCTGTGGATAGAAGTTTATTTCATTTTATTTTTTTAAGAAATTGTAAGTAATGAATCAGTTTATTATAGGCTGCTGCTGTTCGTGAGCGCATAGACTGTAGCCCACCAGGCTCCTCTGTCCATGGGATTTCCCAGGCAAGAATACTGAAGTGGGTGGCCATTTTCTCCTTCATTATAGGCTGAGAGATTGCATTTTTTGGAGTTCTGATATGTACACATCTGCCTGTTTTCATGAAATAATTTTGCATATTTATGAATTTTTTAATGTGTGGTCTTAGACTTTTATCACTATATTTAAGTGATTACTAAATATTTATTTTTGAAGGCACTTGATTTTCAAGATTGACAAATCGTGCTTCATTGACTATCGTCTAAATGATGGATAGTTTTGTAGTCTGGGTGTAACTGGAAAATAGGTTCCCAGAAGTGACATTACATGTTATAAGGCATGTGTGTCTGAAATTTTATACAAAAGCACAATTGTCTCCCAAGTTGTCATTTATAGGTGTTTTTTTTCTCTTGTTTCAGATAAGGTATAATTTATATGTAGTACATTTCACCCTCTTTTGTATACAGTTTTTGAGTTTTAGACACATGTGAGACATTCTCTCTCTGCAAGATATTCAGCAGGTCTGTCTCCTCACAGATTAAGAGCCAGGACTGTCCCTAGAGCTCACGTGTCAGTGGTAACTGGCCCAAGTTCTTCATTCCCTCAGCAGTCCATTGTTCTTCTCTGAACTCGGATCTCTCCCCTTTTAAAACTATGCAGACTGCGTTGTTCCTGTTCTCTTTTGTGCTATTTTTATTATTTGATCTTTACAATGTAGGACTGCCTGAGCTATGAATTGTATGGGTCTTTTATTTTTTCATATAAAAACTTTAAGTGTATTTTATTGACATATAAATGATTTACAATATTGTTTCAATTTGAAATTTATATATATATTGTTGATGCATTTTTTTATTTTTTAATTTTGGCCTCTTTTATTGGTCCTTCATTTATTTATTTTTCATCCCTCTTAATTCTTTGGCCTTTGTGGGCCTCCCATCGTGGTGGCCTCTCGTCGCATGCGCTCTAGAGTACTGGCTCATAATTGGACACACCAGTCGCTCCGCAGCGTATGGGATCTTCCCATGCCAGGGATCAAACCAGTGCCCCTTGCATTGCAAGGCAGACTCTTTATCCACTGCACCACCAAGGAGGCCCACACATTTTATTTTTAATGTTAATTAATAAATTTAAAAAGATTTTGGCTGTGCTTTAGTTTGTGCCGTCTTAGTTCCCTGACCAGGAATTGAACAAAGGTTACAACAGTGCAAGCTCTGAATCCTAACCACTAGGGAATGCCCTGATTTCTTTTTCTTTATGTATGTGGCTGTCTCTCTCTCTCTCTTTTTTAAATTCTTTATTTTAAAGGTTTTACAGAGTTTTGTTGTTTATAGACATGTATGTTCCCAGATCAGTCATATGCATATCCCTGGTCCCCACCCCCCGAGTTTCCCCCACCCCACCCCTCCGTACCATCGCCTCATGCCATTTGTGGCTGTCTCTTGAGCACTAAGTATAAGCTCAAATGTATAGAAAGCCTGGATAATTTTGTGTATTGCTCATATAAAGATAAATGCTGAACCAAGTAATAAAAGTTGAGATATTTCAGGTTACAGTGGGCAGAAAAATAAGATCACAGAATCTTGTAATTTCCCACTTATCTGAAAAACTTTTAACTATGATATTGCCCCTGAAATGCGTAAAAATGGTTAGAATTATGTAATTTGGAGAGCATATCTACCTATCTTAGAATTAAACAAAATTTTTTTTTTTAGGAAATAAAATCATATACAAAGTGCAGTAATTTATTCTACAATGTATTTCAGTGAGGAGTTGACGTTCCTGAGGGTGAGAACCTTGAGATTCTTCTACCAGGTGAAAGGAATGAGTCTTAAAAGCTTGTGAGGGGCTGGTGGTCCAGTGGGTAAGGATACCGCCTTGCAGTGCAAGGGGCGCCGGTTCGATCCCTGGCCTGGGAAGATCCCACGTGCCGCGGAGCAGCTGGACTGATGTGTCCAATTACCAAGCCGGAGCTCTGGGGCGCATGTGCCCAGAGCCAGTGCTCTGCGACAACAGAGGCCACCGTGATGGGAGGCCCACAGGAGCCAAAGAACAAAGACGGATGAAAATAAAGAAATGAAAGACCAATAGAAGTGGCCCGCCCGTCCCCCTCCCTCCTCACCCCACCCCCCAAAAAGATAAATAAATAAAAAATAAAATGTTTAAAAAAAAAAAGGCTTGTGGTATTTGGGAGAGTTATACCAGTTATCCGACAAAGGCATTCTTTGTATTTAGCAAATGAGAATAAATATTTATGAATATAATAGATCTTATAATTCATTAACAGGTATTAATTGCCTTTACCATTGTGTTTGTCTTGGTAGTTTTCTGGGTGGGTGGTTTACAGACTTTAGGCAATAGAGCCCTTTCTTACTATAGGATATGATCTTTAGTAAGGAAATCAGGTTTTTGTGAGTAAAGTGGAAGAGAAGGCCCCATTGAGTCCCTTGAGGTACATCCTACCGAACCTTGGGATTCAGAGAATCTTAATTTGAAAGCTGCCTTCAGTGCTCCACATCTCTTAGAATCCCATGTCTGTGTTGTACAGTCAAAACCCCCAATCTTTGCAGTTAGAAGTGCTTATCTTGAAGTCTTTTGTAATGACAGGCCTCCACTATTTTCCCTTTAAATACTAAATTTTCCTTAAAAATCTACTTTATTGCTAACTATGAATTGTGATAGAAAAGATAATTATACTGGGAACAAAAAGTAGTAGTTGCTCAGACCATCCTTCTAACACACTATTTTTTTTTTTTAATGTGTTTTTGGCTATTCTGGGTTTTCGCTGCTGCCATAGGCTCTTCTCTAGTTGCAGGGCATGGGGGCTGCTCTCAAAATAAAATCATATACAAAGTGCAGTAATTTATTCTACAATGTATTTCAGTGAGGAGTTGACGTTCCTGAGGGTGAGAACCTTGAGATTCTTCTACCAGGTGAAAGGAATGAGTCTTAAAAGCTTGTGAGGGGCTGGTGGTCCAGTGGGTAAGGATACCGCCTTGCAGTGCAAGGGGCGCCGGTTCGATCCCTGGCCTGGGAAGATCCCACGTGCCGCGGAGCAGCTGGACTGATGTGTCCAATTACCAAGCCGGAGCTCTGGGGCGCATGTGCCCAGAGCCAGTGCTCTGCGACAACAGAGGCCACCGTGATGGGAGGCCCACAGGAGCCAAAGAACAAAGACGGATGAAAATAAAGAAATGAAAGACCAATAGAAGTGGCCCGCCCGGCCCCCTCCCTCCACCACCCACCCCCTAAAAAGATAAATAAATAAATAATAAAATGTTTAAAAAAAAAAAGGCTTGTGGTATTTGGGAGAGTTATACCAGTTATCCGACAAAGGCATTCTTTGTATTTAGCAAATGAGAATAAATATTTATGAATATAATAGATCTTATAATTCATTAACAGGTATTAATTGCCTTTACCATTGTGTTTGTCTTGGTAGTTTTCTGGGTGGGTGGTTTACAGACTTTAGGCAATAGAGCCCTTTCTTACTATAGGATATGATCTTTAGTAAGGAAATCAGGTTTTTGTGAGTAAAGTGGAAGAGAAGGCCCCATTGAGTCCCTTGAGGTACATCCTACGAACCTTGGGATTCAGAGAATCTTAATTTGAAAGCTGCCTTCAGTGCTCCACATCTCTTAGAATCCCATGTCTGTGTTGTACAGTCAAAACCCCCAATCTTTGCAGTTAGAAGTGCTTATCTTGAAGTCTTTTGTAATGACAGGCCTCCACTATTTTCCCTTTAAATACTAAATTTTCCTTAAAAATCTACTTTATTGCTAACTATGAATTGTGATAGAAAAGATAATTATACTGGGAACAAAAAGTAGTAGTTGCTCAGACCATCCTTCTAACACACTATTTTTTTTTTTTAATGTGTTTTTGGCTATTCTGGGTTTTCGCTGCTGCCATAGGCTCTTCTCTAGTTGCAGGGCATGGGGGCTGCTCTCTAGCTGAGGTGAGCAGGCTTCTTGTTGCGGTGACTTCTCTTGTGGAACTCGGGCTCTAGGGCTCTCGGGCTTCAGTAGTTGTGGCACATGGGCTCCATAGTTGCGGCTGTGAGGCTCTAGAGCACAGGTTCAGTAGTTGTGGCTCTTGGTCTTAGTTGTTCCACGGCATGTGGGATCTTCCTGGATCAGGGATCGAATTCGTGTCTTTTGCATTGGTGGGCAAACTCTTTACCACTGAGCTACCAGGGAAGCCCCTTCTAACCTACTACTGACCACTGTTAGTAACTAACCTGCTCCCCTAGACTGTTATATAAATATGTATCGAGATCCATGAAATTATGTTTTATACAATAGTATTCCATCCTGTGATAGATCCACATTTATCTATTTCCTGTGTGTTTATAGGTCAGGCAAGTTTTCCCTCAATTGTTCTTTACAATTTCTTGGTTGTGGAGTGTGTGGGCTCTCAGGTCATAGGTTTTTTTTGTTTTTTACTGTTGAAGTTTATCATCAATTTGGCAGTTTCTTCATTTCCAGATTTCATTAGAATTCTAATTGAAATTATGTTAATATTAACATTACTTTGGGGAGGTGATTGATTATAATATTGAGCATGTTATGGGTCTGCTTTAGAAGTTTTCTAGTCTATTGCTCTGGTCTGTTTATGTTCTAGTAACTCACTTTTTTTCCTTCAGTTTTTTTTTAAGTTTATTCTTGACCTGGGTTTTCACTGCTGCCGCAGGCTCTTCTCTAGTTGCGGGGAGTGGATTTATTCTCTAGTTGAGGTGAGCAGGCTTCTTGTTGCGGTGACTTCTCTTGTTGTGAAACTTGGGCTTTAGGGCACATGGGCTTCAGTAGTTGTTGCACATGGTCTCAATAGTTGTGGCTGCAAGGCTCTGGAGCACAGGCTCAGTAGTTGTGACTCACGGGCTTAGTTACTCTGCAACATGTGGGATCTTCCTGGATCAGGACTCGAACCATGCCTCCTGCATCGGCAGGAGGATTCTTTACCACTGAGCCACCAGGGAAGCCCCAACTCACTGTTTTAATCATAGAAACTTTGTCATATCTGTTAACAAGAATGCTTTGCAGTAGGTAAATAGCCTGGTGAGGCTAGTTCCCCTCTTATTTTTCAAAGCTTTATTAACATCGGTTGGGGCGGGGGGAACTTCCTATGTTTATTGAGGTTGCAGTTAATTTTTAAGTTCATTTAGGGAGAACAGGCATTTTGATGATTTTTAAAAATGTCCTAGACAGTCACAAGGGATTCTTTCTCTATTGACCACTGCTTTGGGGTTTTGTGGAAGTCTTTTGTTTTGCTAAGTTAATAACAGATTTTATATGTTTCCTGTTAAGTTTATTTTAAAGTTTGTAGCTTATTAGCTTTATTTGTAGGTATTCATCCTTAACAATGAAAAACACTGTATTTTTCATCATAAATGAAAGTCACTTTGGACTCTTTATTTCCACTTGAAGCAGTTAGCATATTCAAAATGTTTTTTATTTTCCACTTGTAATTAGACAACCAACTGGATGCAAGATTTAAAGAACCCTCTTTTTTTTTTTTTTTTAAAGATTTATTTATTTATTTTGGGCGAGGGTCGGGTTGGGGAGGGAGGGGAGCGGGCGGGCCACTTCTGTTAGTCTTTCATTTATCTATTTTCATCCGTCTTTGTTCTTTGGCTCCTGTGGGCCTCCCATCGCGGTGGCGTCTGTCGTTGCAGAGCGCCGGCTCTAGAGCGCGTGCGCCCAGGGCCGGTGCTCTGTGACAACAGAGACCACTGCAATAGGAGGCCCACACTGGCCAAAGAACAAAGATGGATGAAAATAGATAAATGAAAGACCAAAAGAAGTGGCCTGCCCGCCCGCCTCCCTCCCCAACCTGCCCCCCGCCACAAAAAAAAATATTTTTTTTTCAAAAAAAAAACCAAACTATGTAGTTTGGCTGTGTCCATTCTTAGTTGTGACATGTGGGATCTTAGTTCCCTGACTGGGGATAAAACTTGCATCCCCTGCATTGGAAGGTTTCTAACCAGTAGACCAGCAGGGAAGTTCCTAGAACCTCCTTTTTCTATATAGTGTTTTCTGGGGAGAAGGAGTTAGGGTGGCAGATAGATACACCAGCAGTTAAAAACATTTGGAAACCACAGATATTACCATCATAGAAACCTTCATAACACAACTAGTACCTGTTTGCAGGGAAATTAAGTAGTAGAAAACATCAGTGTTTAAGAAAAAATATTGAAGACTTCACGCTTTTGATACTCCTGAGTGGGTACATTTAGACCAGTGGCCAGATCCTGAGTAGGTGGAAGCATCAACTCCATTCCATAATATATTACAGGCTTGCTTTCTTTGTGAACGTGTCCTGGTGAATTTTAAGACATTGTTGTGGCATGTGCCTTTCTGGTGAATATTTCTTTTTTGTGGCATTAGAATTTAAAAATTAATTCATGGCTACCCACCATCTAACAAACTCTTAAGATCTGGAAAGATGAGTAGGTAGCCTGCAAATGAAAGTAAAAGGTTTCTTTTGAGATTTTAAGTCTTCAGTGCATTTAAATAACTATCTAAAGAATTTTCCGTAGAAAAAGATGTCATATGTAATAAGTTTTCAATTATTATTTTTAGCTGTATTGTAACACTGGAATTTTTTTTTTCACTGAAAACGTTTTTATTGGGGTATAGTCAATTAACAATTTTCTGATAGTTTCAGGTGAACAGTGAAGGAACTTGGCCATATGTTTACATGTATCCATTCTTTCCCCAAACCCCCTCCCATCCAGACTGGTACATAACATTAAGCAGAGTTCCATGTGCTATACAGTAGATTTTTGTTGGTTATCCATTTCAAACATCGCAGTGGCAACACTGGAATTTTAAGAAAGAAATTAATTTACATATTAAGTTAAACTTTGTAACTGTTTAAAGTATTATAACATTAAATTATTAAAAATGACTTTGAATTCACAGTTTTGGCTAAAATCTGGCTGTACTATATTTTAGTTGAGTAACCTTAGGAGAATAATTTAATCCTTCCGAGTTCCCATCCCTTCCTCTAAAAGGGAATAATGTGAGATTTCCCTGGTGGTCCAGTGGCTAAGACTGTGCTCCTGATGCAGGGGGCCTGGGTTCGATCCCTGGTCAGGGAACTAGATCCCACATGCTGCAACTAAAGATTCCAGGTCCCAAAACTAAGACCCAGCACAGCCAAATAAATAAATATATATTAAAAAGGGAATAATGTATGTGTATACATCAGAATGCTGTGATGATCAAGTAAAGTAATTCTTGTAAAGCATTTAGCATGGCACTCCCAGCTCAGTGTTAGCTACTACAGTTGCTTCTCCTGGGCTGCCACGGCCTACTGCTACTAATTAAGTAACTCATGTCTGTATTTGGGAATTAAGGTGTGCCCTTCTTTGAAAGTTAAAGAATTAGATTAGTATAGTCTCTTATACTATAGTACATGCTTTTAGAATTTGAATTACCCCATATACAATCCGTCAATAGAAAAACACCTAATATGACTAATCTGGGATTATACATATCTGTAAACAACAAAACTCTGTAAAAGTAAAAAGTAAAATAAAAATAATTATTAAAAAAAATGCTAGTATAGTGTAGAAATTATGTCAGTTATCTGAGGCTTTTCTAACCAGTTATTCTCACAGATGAAGAGGGTTTAAGAAAAACAAAAGATGAAAATTCTACAAAAGTGCCTTCCTCCAGTGCATGTAGTGGCCTCAAAGTCACTGTTAAAACTATATGGGTCATCGTAGAGTTACACAGATGGATGAAAAATAGTCTCCCCAGTGTTTGCAACAACCGGCACCCTAGATTTTATTTTTAATTTTGTTGAAACTGTACACAATGACCTGCATCTCAGTGGAGGAAGTATAAATCCAGGGTTTAATGAGATAAAAGACTGACTGACCTTTGTGCTTGGTGCAAATGTCAGTGGAGATTTAACTCTGTTGGTATTTTTATTATGATTGTTACCTTTTTTTTAAGTACTCTGATTACCAAGTTCATAGGTTTTTAAAATTTTGTCCTATCTTTCTATAGATGCTGTTATTTTTAAGTGTATAATTCTTTATAGAATGTGTTTTCTACAATGTGGTGGATGTTAATCAACTTAAAAACATCACACCATGGGGCTTCCCTTGTGGCTCAGTGGATAAGAACCCGTCTGCCAATGCAGGAGACACAGGTTCGAGCCCTGATCCGGGAAGATCCCACATACCGCAGAGCAGCTAAACCCACACATCAACAAAGACCCAGCACAGCCAAAAATAAATAAACGTTTAAAAAAAAAAAAAAAAAATCACACCATAACAAGAAAGTGTAGGCAGACACTGGTTGCGTCTGTGTAAGGGCAGTAATTCATAACGCAGGGCAGTTTTATCCTCCATGGGTATTAGACGATGATTCTGGACATTTTTGGTTGTCACAACTTGGGGAGAGGTAGATGCTACTGGACCCCATTGCGTGGAGTTCAGGGTGCCGCTGAGTAGGGTTACAGCCCCCACTCCAGCACACAGTTACTGTCCCAAAGTATCAACAGTACACACACTGTTCACAGGAAAACACTACTGTAAAGGGTTTGGGGGACATAGTAAGCACAAAATAAATGTTGGTTAGTATTTTCATAATTATAAAAATATTTAAAATTTCAAATATGACTTGTATGACCTAGTGTATTTCTGTGGTTTTGATTCTATTCATTTTGTGCCAGTACAGCATTGTTTGATCACTGTTGATGTGTATTATAATCCCACCCAGTTTGGATAATCTTTCATTATTCTTTCAATAATGATAGTCTTCTTTGATTTGTAGAGATTAATATTTGAATTATTTTATTGACTTTCAAAACTAAATTTTTAAGTTTAACTTAAAGAGCTTGTACAAAAACAGAATCCTGAAGATTTTAAAATCTTTATTCAAGTCATCTTGTTTTTTCTGAAATTTTTAATTTCTTTATATATACATACTTCCAGTTTTATTTCTTAGTATTTTATGTTTTTGTTGCATAATATATGTGATTTACTTTATTCTTTTATGTTTTTGTTTTATTATCTTTGGAATGTCATTGAGTTTTATATGTTCATTTTTATTGTACTTTCTTATCATTTATTTTTCAAATCAATTTTTATTGATATAATTGTCACACAATACTGTTTGTTCATATGATTACATTTATATATTGCAATTGGATTGCCACCATAGCATTAGCTAGCTTTTGTGTCATATCGTTGCTTTTATTATAATTATTATTATTCACTTATTTGTTTATTTTTGGCAGTGTTTGGGTCTTTGTTGCTGCATGCAGACTTCCTCTAGTTGTGGTGAGCCAGAGCTCCTCTAGTTGAGATGAGTGGGCTTTTCATTTCAGTAACTTCTCTTGTTGCAGAGCATGGGCTCTTGAGCACATGGGCTTAGCTGCTCCATGGCATTTGGGATCTTCCCAGACCAGGGATTGAACCTGAGACCTCTGCATTGGCAGGAGGATTCTTAACCACTGGACCACCAGGGAAGGCCCATCATTTATTTTTGTGGTGGGAACAAAGATCTAGTCTCTTATTAACTTTGAAGTCTATTTTTAATAATGACAGTATTGCTCTCTGTAATCACTAAGGTGTGCCTTACCTGCTGCTTCAAGTATGTACCCTTAAACAGCATCTCCCCATTCCCCCCACGACCCTCTTCCAGCCCATGATAACCACCATTCTACTCTGTATTCGTGAGTTTGGCTTTAAGATTCCACATGTAAGTGATATCATACAATATTTGTCGCTAGTAACTTATTCCTTTGATGCAGTGCCCAGAACTTTCAGAACATTGATGAAACTGGTGATGAATGGCATTTGTGTATATTTCTGAATTAAATATATTCTGATGATTGTTGTAGAGAAAATGAATTATATTTAGAACAAAGAATATATTGTTCATCAAAGAATGTATAGGATGCCATTTTCATGCAGCCTTAGCTCTTCAACATTCTGTGCTCTTTGGGGATATACTGAAAAAATATTTTGTCATTATTTTCTAGAAATCTTTAGCTGTAACTGAAGGATTAGAACTAACATTTGAAATCATTGTTGAATCTATATTTTTTCAAAATTATGAAGAGGAATCTATGGAGCAAGAAGTAGGATGCTGGGCTTCCCTGGTGGTCCAGTGGGTGTAGAAGCCCGCCTTGCTGTGCGGGGCCACCTCTTTGATCCCTGGCCTGGGAGGATCCTGCGTGCTGCGGAGCAGCTGGACCAGTGTGTCCAGTTATGAGCCAGTTCCCTGGAGCGCATGCACCCAGAGCTGGTGCTCTGTGGCTAGAGGGCCGCTGCGGTGGGTGACCCACACAGGCTTAAGAATAAAGATGGATGAAAATAAATAAGTAAATAAACAATAAAAGAGGCCAAAATTTAAAAAGAAAAGAAATAGGATGCTATATATAATCATGTCATTAGCTGGTAAACACTTTTTTTGTAGGAATTCACAGATTAGAGAGATCCTCATGGGCGGGTGTGGGACCAGAGCAGATTGGAATTGCCCAGATTATCATAAATGGGGGAGGAAAGTGAGATTATTGCAGTGACTGGAATGAACATCACCAAAGCATAGAATTCATCTTGGTTCTGTCTCTGGCTCATAGTATATCTCCCAGGACCATTCGACAGATTGCTGGTAGCTTAGCTGAGGATTTGGTTATACAGATTCTAGAGCTTCATAAAAGTTTGCCCCTTGTGAAAAGTTATTAAAGTGATATAAATGTAATTATTTAATGAATCCAAAGTGGAGATCTCTAGAGTGACTGTTTTAAATAGAACATTCTGTATTTTTGTTGTTGTTGTTTTTGTTCTCATCTCTTGGCATTGTCTGTTTCAGTTTTTAGTAGAAAGGCATTCAGGAATGTTTTGTGACTGTTTATAGCAAATTTATTTAGAAACTGAATTCTCTTTCCTCTGTATGCTACAGAATGTGTCGATAGAATTATATTTAGAACAAAGAATATATTGTTCATCAAAGAATGTATAGGATGCCATTTTCATGCAGCCTTAGCTCTTCAACATTCTGTGCTCTTTGGGGATATACTGAAAAAATATTTTGTCATTATTTTCTAGAAATCTTTAGCTGTAACTGAAGGATTAGAACTAACATTTGAAATCATTGTTGAATCTATATTTTTTCAAAATTATGAAGAGGAATCTATGGAGCAAGAAGTAGGATGCTGGGCTTCCCTGGTGGTCCAGTGGGTGTAGAAGCCCGCCTTGCTGTGCGGGGCCACCTCTTTGATCCCTGGCCTGGGAGGATCCTGCGTGCTGCGGAGCAGCTGGACCAGTGTGTCCAGTTATGAGCCATTTCCCCTGGGCGCATGCACCCAGAGCTGGTGCTCTGTGGCTAGAGGGCCGCTGCGGTGGGTGACCCACACAGGCTTAAGAATAAAGATGGATGAAAATAAATAAGTAAATAAACAATAAAAGAGGCCAAAATTTAAAAAGAAAAGAAATAGGATGCTATATATAATCATGTCATTAGCTGGTAAACACTTTTTTTGTAGGAATTCACAGATTAGAGAGATCCTCATGGGCGGGTGTGGGACCAGAGCAGATTGGAATTGCCCAGATTATCATAAATGGGGGAGGAAAGTGAGATTATTGCAGTGACTGGAATGAACATCACCAAAGCATAGAATTCATCTTGGTTCTGTCTCTGGCTCATAGTATATCTCCCAGGACCATTCGACAGATTGCTGGTAGCTTAGCTGAGGATTTGGTTATACAGATTCTAGAGCTTCATAAAAGTTTGCCCCTTGTGAAAAGTTATTAAAGTGATATAAATGTAATTATTTAATGAATCCAAAGTGGAGATCTCTAGAGTGACTGTTTTAAATAGAACATTCTGTATTTTTGTTGTTGTTGTTTTTGTTCTCATCTCTTGGCATTGTCTGTTTCAGTTTTTAGTAGAAAGGCATTCAGGAATGTTTTGTGACTGTTTATAGCAAATTTATTTAGAATTCTTACACTGAATTCTCTTTCCTCTGTATGCTACAGAATGTGTCGATAGAATTAAAGTTAATCAATTTACTTGAGTTTGAAAAGTAAATGTCAGCTTTACCCTTCCATTCTGGAATATATAACAGAAGGGACTTCTTACTGAATGTCACATCCATTTCATTTACAGTTCATTTGTATTCTTTGAAAATATGGATTTCAAATATAGATTTATTATATTTATTTTTTACCACTACTGTTCATCTTATTTAAAAATGTATTTCTTGAACATACAGGGGAGTAAAATCGTTCCATTTTCCTTTCAAAATTTTGTGTCGTTTATAGACTTTGGGTTTGTAACTGGTTTTTAAAAATGAACCAGTTGAATGTTGAATTTTGTGGCTCAGTGTGTGTTGTAAGCAAAAATAGTGAAAAACAAAATCCTTGTAAACATTTTACATGTCTTTGGTATTCCCTCCGGTCTGTTTATGGTTCTTTATGTTGAGGGTGGCAGTTGACTTTTTGACTACCTGTCTGCCTTTGAAGAAGGAGCAAGATGGACAGGCCCGCTACCTGACAGCGGTGGCTGATTTAAGAGTCTACAGATGGCGGGGATTAGAGGGTAGGATTCTGCCTTTCCCCTTTCTCCTTTTGAGCCTCTGTACCTGCCTGCTCCTATCCTCAGTGGGAACTGTCATAACCTGGATTCATCCTAGGTGGGAACTGTTATAACCTGGATTCATCGGCGAATGTTCAACCTCAAAATATGTCAGTCGGTGCAAGTCACTGTGCTTGATATTATATATAGGTACATCAAAACCAAAACGAAGCCCAAACCAGTCCCTAGCCTGATAGGAAATGTATAGCTGTAAGTTAGAATCCAGTTGACTGCCTGATCCTGTCTCCTAACATGGAGTCTTAACTGATGGTTTCATCTCCTTGTGACACATTGCTAAAACAAAGCATCCTGTATTAGCCTCAGTCTTTTCCTCAGCCTCTTCTTGATTGTTTCCTTCTTTCTATTAATGTCAACACTGTGTAGTTCTGCAGACTAGAAACCTCCTGTCTATACCAGTCTGTCACTGACAACCCTAAATATTCTTTCTAGGCTCTTTATTGTCACCATCAGTACCATGTCTCTCTGTCAATATCACATATCTCTGTAGGGCAGATTATTCCATTGCTAAGTGTAAGATGTGGGGTTTGGTTCTGGTTTTGTGTCTCTCCTGCTAAAAAGGCAAGGGCTTCATATTACTTCCAAATAAACATCTATTCAGAAAATCTGTGTAGCATCTTCAGTAGTATTTTTTATAACCCACCTATTTTAGCTGTCTCTTCTCATTCCCTTTGATATACTCACTTCTGACAAAGTTAACTGCTTTTCTACCACATCTTAAAAGCCTTATGACTTTGTTCTTATTTTCATTCAGCGGTTCTCTACCCGCTGCCAGTGCATCCATACCGTTCAGATTTTTAGCAGGAATGCCACCTCCTGCGTGACATCACTCCCTAGCTAGCCTGAAGTCATTTCTGTAATCCTTAGGAACTTACAGTCATATGTATTGTCTCAGTGACACCTGTTTCTTTCTGTTTATATCATAGTCATTTATCAGTAAGTTTTACCGTTGCTCAAGCGGCTTGTGGCAGGAGAGCTTTCTTTTCTGTCTCTGTCTCCCTTAGTGAGGTTTGGGGCCTCACACGTAGAAATACTCAGGAAAGACATGTTAATGGCTAAGTGAAGACATCGCATGGGTAATTTGGTTGTGTTTTCATCAACATTCTCTTTACAGAACGTTCTATATTTGCTGTCTGAAAGAATGTACGCAAACTGTGAACCTTCACCTTAGGGTCTGAATGCTCGAGTGACCACAGTCATCAATCATATGTGACAGTTGATATGCCTTGTGAGTAACAAGACTCCTTTTTCTTTGTTCAGGAGAATCAGATGAGAGGGAACAGTCAAAACTGGAAGTGAAAGTTTGGGACCCAAATAGCCCACTTACAGATCGACAGATTGACCAATTTTTAGTTGTAGCACGGTGAGTATCACACTGTTGAGTGAAAATATATATATAATAAAAGAATTCATGGAAAACTTATGAATTTTCCTTTGCATTCTACTTTGTTTCACGTATGTTTTTCTTTTTTTTTATTTTTTATTATTATTATTTTTTTATTCTTTATTTTAAAGGTTTTACAGAGTTTTGTTGTTCACATACATGTATGTTCCCAGATCAGTCATATGCATATCCATGGTCCCCACCCACCCAGATCCCCCCATCCCACCCCTCCAGACCTTTGCCCCAAGCCATTGTAAGCACTCCTATTCCCTTAGCACTGTGACACTAGCTATCTTTTCCACACCTAACATTATAGGTTTCCTTGTTACTTCCTCCATGCTTCCCCCTCCCTATTTATTCACCACGATGTCCCTATGTCTATGCTCTGTCTTTTTTTTTTTTTTTTCATGAGTTCCCTGTGTGTGATATCAAGACCGTCCTACTAGATTCACGTATGTTTTTCTGTGTAAGAAAGCCTAATTGTGTCACACTACTTCCTTAATACTGATTGATGTATTTATTTAAATCATATGATTTATCATTAGTCTTTGCTTTAAAAATGAAAATGGGTAAATTTTTTTAATGATTAAGCAGTGCTCCTTATAAAAATTTCAGCACTACAGAAAAGCATAAAGAAATTCAACAGCTGAAATTCTTTCTTTAGTTAAGGTGGTGATCTCCTTTAAACAAGTCAGGGACTCTTGTAGGTGTCAATAATAATGTGTCCCTCTTATTACACTCCCTTGTGAGTAAGGTCTGTTGCTAGGTATAAGGCTTTCCTTATGAGTTCTTTCTTTTATATCATAGTCATTTATCAGTAAGTTTTACCGTTGCTCAAGCGGCTTGTGGCAGGAGAGCTTTCTTTTCTGTCTCTGTCTCCCTTAGTGAGGTTTGGGGCCTCACGTAGAAATACTCAGGAAAGACATGTTAATGGCTAAGTGAAGACATCGCATGGGTAATTTGGTTGTGTTTTCATCAACATTCTCTTTACAGAACGTTCTATATTTGCTGTCTGAAAGAATGTACGCAAACTGTGAACCTTCACCTTAGGGTCTGAATGCTCGAGTGACCACAGTCATCAATCATATGTGACAGTTGATATGCCTTGTGAGTAACAAGACTCCTTTTTCTTTGTTCAGGAGAATCAGATGAGAGGGAACAGTCAAAACTGGAAGTGAAAGTTTGGGACCCAAATAGCCCACTTACAGATCGACAGATTGACCAATTTTTAGTTGTAGCACGGTGAGTATCACACTGTTGAGTGAAAATATATATATAATAAAAGAATTCATGGAAAACTTATGAATTTTCCTTTGCATTCTACTTTGTTTCACGTATGTTTTTCTTTTTTTTTATTTTTTATTATTATTATTTTTTTATTCTTTATTTTAAAGGTTTTACAGAGTTTTGTTGTTCACATACATGTATGTTCCCAGATCAGTCATATGCATATCCATGGTCCCCACCCACCCAGATCCCCCCATCCCACCCCTCCAGACCTTTGCCCCAAGCCATTGTAAGCACTCCTATTCCCTTAGCACTGTGACACTAGCTATCTTTTCCACACCTAACATTATAGGTTTCCTTGTTACTTCCTCCATGCTTCCCCCTCCCTATTTATTCACCACGATGTCCCTATGTCTATGCTCTGTCTTTTTTTTTTTTTTTTCATGAGTTCCCTGTGTGTGATATCAAGACCGTCCTACTAGATTCACGTATGTTTTTCTGTGTAAGAAAGCCTAATTGTGTCACACTACTTCCTTAATACTGATTGATGTATTTATTTAAATCATATGATTTATCATTAGTCTTTGCTTTAAAAATGAAAATGGGTAAATTTTTTTAATGATTAAGCAGTGCTCCTTATAAAAATTTCAGCACTACAGAAAAGCATAAAGAAATTCAACAGCTGAAATTCTTTCTTTAGTTAAGGTGGTGATCTCCTTTAAACAAGTCAGGGACTCTTGTAGGTGTCAATAATAATGTGTCCCTCTTATTACACTCCCTTGTGAGTAAGGTCTGTTGCTAGGTATAAGGCTTTCCTTATGAGTTCTAAGTCCAGCTCCCTGGCTGCCTTGTGCACCCCAAGCCCCTTTTCTTAAGGAAATGAGTAGGATAGAAGTTTAGTTGTTTGTTTTTTTTCTAGAAGTTTAGTTTTATTTGTTCAATTATAAAAGTAAATGATACTCTTGGAGGAATTGCTGCAAAACAGAAAGTAAACAAGATTGTCATAGCAATGTCATACCGGAAAAATTGGAAAAAAATCCTAAAAGCACATCAGCAAGCAATTGATGAGTGAACTGAGGTGTATTTAGTAACAGAGTATTATTTTACAACTATTAAAGTGAATGAAATAGGGCTATTTAACAGAGATAAACCTCAAAAATGTGTTGAATAAATATACAGTATGATCAACTGATTAAAAATTTACAGTGAAGACTTCCCTGGTGGTCCAGCAGTTAAGACTTTGCCCTTCCAATGCAGAGGATATGGCTTCAAACCCTAGTCAGAGAGTTAAAATCCCACATGCCTCTTGACCAAAAAACCAAAGCATAAAGCAGAAACAATATTGTAACAAATTCACTAAAGACTTAGAAAAAAAAGTTTACAGTGTGCAAACAATGTCTTACTTCATTAACGGGCTTATACATGCATATACATATTATGTATGAATGTATGAGTTCTGGGAATATGTATGGGGATTCTAACTAAATTTATAATATTGACTTATTTAAAGAATGAGCCAGGGGCTTCCCCTGGTGGTCCAGTGGGTAAGGACACCACCTTGCAGTGCAAAGGGTGCTGGTTCGATCCCTGGCCTGGGAAGATCCCACATCGGCTGGACCGATGTGTCCAATTACCGAGCCGGAGCTCTGGGACACATGCGCCCAGAGCCGGTGCTCTGCGACAACAGAGGCCACCGCGATGGGAGGCCCACACGGACCAAAGAACAAAAAAGATGGATGAAAATAGATAAATGAAGAACCAATAGAAGTGGCCCACCTGCTCCCCTCCCTCCCCTCCCCATCCCCCACCAATAATAAATAAATAAATAAATCTTTTAAAAAAAATGAACCAAATGTGATAAAATATTATTTTTAACTTATTTTTTGATTTATTTTATAGAAATAAAGTTGATTTACCATAGTGTATTAGTTTCAAGTGTACAGCATAGTGGTTCAGTATTTTTATAGGTTATATTCCATTTAAAGTTACTACAAAATAACGGCTGCATTTCCCTGTGGTGTACAGTATACACTTGCTGCTTCAAGCATGGCAGAATATAGGAGTGAGGTAGACCTGGACATGATTATAGGCATCTCCATTATATTCTCTAATTTTCTGTTGAGTGTTTGCTATACCACTAAGGACAGAAGGCCTTAGTCCATCCTTAGCCTTGCTCATAGTGTCAGTCACCACGGAAGTCACAGCTTGTGTGGGTGGCTAGGCGTTCAGTCTCTAGAGCCCACGTGCCTACCCATTAACTGATGAGGTGAAGAGACTTGGTATGCATTGTTGGGGAGGAGCCAGGAGGAGCCAATCCGTGAAATAGATGAGACTGAAGATTTGGGACTAAATCACTGGTGAAACCACTGGTCTGGAGACTCCAGACAGATGACCTGAATTTTAGATTATTTAGTAAGCATTTAAATTTTAGATTTGATTTTATTGTTTTTCCTTTGCCTGATTGCCAAGGACCATCTTTTTCTTGAAACCAGCATGAGAGGCACCAAGGAGATGAACCTAGTTTATGCAAATTACGAAAAAAAGTTTATAGTGTGCAAACAATGTCTTACTTCATTAACGGGCTTATACATGCATATACATATTATGTATGAATGTATGAGTTCTGGGAATATGTATGGGGATTCTAACTAAATTTATAATATTGACTTATTTAAAGAATGAGCCAGGGGCTTCCCTGGTGGTCCAGTGGGTAAGGACACCACCTTGCAGTGCAAAGGGTGCTGGTTCGATCCCTGGCCTGGGAAGATCCCACATCGGCTGGACCGATGTGTCCAATTACCGAGCCGGAGCTCTGGGACACATGCGCCCAGAGCCGGTGCTCTGCGACAACAGAGGCCACCGCGATGGGAGGCCCACACGGACCAAAGAACAAAAAAGATGGATGAAAATAGATAAATGAAGAACCAATAGAAGTGGCCCACCTGCTCCCCTCCCTCCCCTCCCCATCCCCCACCAATAATAAATAAATAAATAAATCTTTTAAAAAAAATGAACCAAATGTGATAAAATATTATTTTTAACTTATTTTTTGATTTATTTTATAGAAATAAAGTTGATTTACCATAGTGTATTAGTTTCAAGTGTACAGCATAGTGGTTCAGTATTTTTATAGGTTATATTCCATTTAAAGTTACTACAAAATAACGGCTGCATTTCCCTGTGGTGTACAGTATACACTTGCTGCTTCAAGCATGGCAGAATATAGGAGTGAGGTAGACCTGGACATGATTATAGGCATCTCCATTATATTCTCTAATTTTCTGTTGAGTGTTTGCTATACCACTAAGGACAGAAGGCCTTAGTCCATCCTTAGCCTTGCTCATAGTGTCAGTCACCACGGAAGTCACAGCTTGTGTGGGTGGCTAGGCGTTCAGTCTCTAGAGCCCACGTGCCTACCCATTAACTGATGAGGTGAAGAGACTTGGTATGCATTGTTGGGGAGGAGCCAGGAGGAGCCAATCCGTGAAATAGATGAGACTGAAGATTTGGGACTAAATCACTGGTGAAACCACTGGTCTGGAGACTCCAGACAGATGACCTGAATTTTAGATTATTTAGTAAGCATTTAAATTTTAGATTTGATTTTTATTGTTTTTTCCTTTGCCTGATTGCCAAGGACCATCTTTTTTCTTGAAACCAGCATGAGAGGCACCAAGGAGATGAACCTAGTATCTTTTTCAAGTTTTGTTTAAAACAATAAAAAAATCTAAGTGCAAATTAAGACCCAGTTAAGTACCTCTGCACATCCCCCAAGAATGGTTCAAATTTAAAAGACTGACAGTGCCAAGCATTGGTGAAAGGTGGGGCGGTGAGCACCCTCGTGTGCTGTTGGTCGTAGCACAAGGTGGTACAGCTGCTCTGGGAAACTGCTGCCGTCTAACACACATCTCTAAAGTTTCACTCCTGAATATGCCCCAGCAGAGACGCATTCGTCTGTGTGCCACAAGATGCACACACAGATGGCCGCGATGGCACTCTCCATGGGTCTGTAGCCCCAGACTGAAAACAAGTGTTCATCAGCAGTAGGGGCGGAGGGGGGAGCCATGCCAAGCAGTGCTCCATAGCAAGGAAGACGAAGGAGCACAGCTCCAGCAGGGAGCAGGGGCGAACCCACAAGCATAGTTTTGAACAAAAGAACCTGGTTATTAAGAGTGCATAGTGCTTGATTCTGTTTAAGTTCTCAGTTGAACAAAATGTATTTTGGGTGTTAGAATCTGGGGTGCTGGTTCCCTCTGGGGGAGCTTAGTGATTGGGAAGGAAAACAGAATCTCCTGGGTGCCGTCTGGATCCAGGCCTTGACCTGGATGCTGGTGATGTGCCTGAATTTTAAAAGAATACTCCTTTTGGGTGCCGTCTAAACCTCTCGGATCTTATGTATACCACTAAGGACAGAAGGCCTTAGTCCATCCTTAGCCTTGCTCATAGTGTCAGTCACCACGGAAGTCACAGCTTGTGTGGGTGGCTAGGCGTTCAGTCTCTAGAGCCCACGTGCCTACCCATTAACTGATGAGGTGAAGAGACTTGGTATGCATTGTTGGGGAGGAGCCAGGAGGAGCCAATCCGTGAAATAGATGAGACTGAAGATTTGGGACTAAATCACTGGTGAAACCACTGGTCTGGAGACTCCAGACAGATGACCTGAATTTTAGATTATTTAGTAAGCATTTAAATTTTAGATTTGATTTTTATTGTTTTTTCCTTTGCCTGATTGCCAAGGACCATCTTTTTTCTTGAAACCAGCATGAGAGGCACCAAGGAGATGAACCTAGTATCTTTTTCAAGTTTTGTTTAAAACAATAAAAAAATCTAAGTGCAAATTAAGACCCAGTTAAGTACCTCTGCACATCCCCCAAGAATGGTTCAAATTTAAAAGACTGACAGTGCCAAGCATTGGTGAAAGGTGGGGCGGTGAGCACCCTCGTGTGCTGTTGGTCGTAGCACAAGGTGGTACAGCTGCTCTGGGAAACTGCTGCCGTCTAACACACATCTCTAAAGTTTCACTCCTGAATATGCCCCAGCAGAGACGCATTCGTCTGTGTGCCACAAGATGCACACACAGATGGCCGCGATGGCACTCTCCATGGGTCTGTAGCCCCAGACTGAAAACAAGTGTTCATCAGCAGTAGGGGCGGAGGGGGGAGCCATGCCAAGCAGTGCTCCATAGCAAGGAAGACGAAGGAGCACAGCTCCAGCAGGGAGCAGGGGCGAACCCACAAGCATAGTTTTGAACAAAAGAACCTGGTTATTAAGAGTGCATAGTGCTTGATTCTGTTTAAGTTCTCAGTTGAACAAAATGTATTTTGGGTGTTAGAATCTGGGGTGCTGGTTCCCTCTGGGGGAGCTTAGTGATTGGGAAGGAAAACAGAATCTCCTGGGTGCCGTCTGGATCCAGGCCTTGACCTGGATGCTGGTGATGTGCCTGTATTGACTTTGTGGTAACAGAATAGCTGTACAGTGTCTACTTTTTGCACATGCTTTGTATTTTAAAAAATCTTCCTTAGCTAACATGTCTAAACCTCAGATAACAAGCAGGAAATCTTCATGTTTTATTTCTTGAAGTTAGGGTTCTCTCTATATGGGGACGCCTTCTGAATCATTAAATTTAAATCAGCATTGTGGTAATTGTTTTTCTTTTTTTAAATGGAAATCTGTTACATGTTCCTCAAAGGAAGAGGTTGCTATAGTCGATGATATCTCATTTCAAGGAAAAAGCCTTACTGGAATTTTTCACTGTTTAGGCTAAAAACATGGTCAGAGCTTGCTTTGCAGTAATAGTCAAATCCTGCATCTAACATATTTCTCATTTTTGAAACTCATTTGGATACCAAACTGTTTACTGCATGATGTTTCATTATAGATCTTTCCCTTGTTTATGCAACACAAACATATTTTTCTTGATTTAACTATACTAATTTTATGTGTAGTGAATTGATTTGTCATTTCTTAAATCGTAAAGAAGATACTTTTTACCTGATGTTTGATTCTTAAGCATGAAAGAACTTGTCTGACTTTTACAGTTGTTCATTTATTACCCAAATGTGTGTGTGTGTGTTTAAGATAAAAAAATAACAGTGCCTTAATCTTTCTGTTACGGTTTATCCAGCGCTGTTGGGACTTTTGCTCGAGCGCTTGACTGTAGCAGTTCTGTACGGCAGCCTAGTTTGCATATGAGTGCAGCTGCAGCCTCTCGGGACATCACCCTGGTAAGATGCTTTTTGAAATTCGGGGCTTATTATTTCTTCTGCTACTTGTGTAATTTAAAAGCTGGTATAGCAGTGCTCTGTGACACTTCAAAAACTTCCTGGTTCGAAGCCTTGCTGTTAGGTTGATTTGGCTTGGCTGGTTGGTTAACTGGGGTGTCTCATTTCTGAGTCACCCCTTGTGTTTGTGAACTGGGACAAGCAAGAATGACTATTCACTGAGTGGGTACAGAATGGTAAAATAAACGTTTTGGAGAAAATAATTCAATAGTCTGATTCATCTGTTTTCACTTTTGTGTGATTTAGGTATTTCATCTATGTACGTAAATAGTTGTAGGTCACATGTAGTACCTTACGGTCTTTTTAAGTGAAAGCGACCATCTCTTGAAAGCATTTCTGTAGGAGTTACTCCATTGTCGTGTCATTATTTAAAGCTTTTTTTCTTTTTGGTCTGTTCATTAGCAAAAGCTTCTGTTTTCTTAAATTATTTCATTATATTACGGTTGCTATCTTTTAAGACTATTTCCTTTCTTCCCTTGGTGATCAAATGAGGCTTCCCACAATCAGTTTAATTAAACCACTAATGGCTGCTATAGCTGGACATTGGGCTTGGCCCTCTCTTCTTTTTCTGCAGCCCCCAGCAAGGCAGACCTGCGTGTTTTGGCCTATTGAGCTTCCTTACTGCATTGATTTCCACCCCCTCTGAGACAGGCATGGTATGATACTCATTTTATTAATACAAAGGAGGAAACAGGTTCTGAGCAAGGAACATGGAATCATACTTTTCTTGATTTAACTATACTAATTTTATGTGTAGTGAATTGTTTTCATTTCTTAAATCGTAAAGAAGATACTTTTACCTGATGCTTGATTCTTAAGCATGAAAGAACTTGTCTGACTTTTACAGTTGTTCATTTATTACCCAAATGTGTGTGTGTGTGTTTAAGATAAAAATAACAGTGCCTTAATCTTTCTGTTACGGTTTATCCAGCGCTGTTGGGACTTTTGCTCGAGCGCTTGACTGTAGCAGTTCTGTACGGCAGCCTAGTTTGCATATGAGTGCAGCTGCAGCCTCTCGGGACATCACCCTGGTAAGATGCTTTTTGAAATTCGGGGCTTATTATTTCTTCTGCTACTTGTGTAATTTAAAAGCTGGTATAGCAGTGCTCTGTGACACTTCAAAAACTTCCTGGTTCGAAGCCTTGCTGTTAGGTTGATTTGGCTTGGCTGGTTGGTTAACTGGGGTGTCTCATTTCTGAGTCACCCCTTGTGTTTGTGAACTGGGACAAGCAAGAATGACTATTCACTGAGTGGGTACAGAATGGTAAAATAAACGTTTTGGAGAAAATAATTCAATAGTCTGATTCATCTGTTTTCACTTTTGTGTGATTTAGGTATTTCATCTATGTACGTAAATAGTTGTAGGTCACATGTAGTACCTTACGGTCTTTTTAAGTGAAAGCGACCATCTCTTGAAAGCATTTCTGTAGGAGTTACTCCATTGTCGTGTCATTATTTAAAGCTTTTTTTCTTTTTGGTCTGTTCATTAGCAAAAGCTTCTGTTTTCTTAAATTATTTCATTATATTACGGTTGCTATCTTTTAAGACTATTTCCTTTCTTCCCTTGGTGATCAAATGAGGCTTCCCACAATCAGTTTAATTAAACCACTAATGGCTGCTATAGCTGGACATTGGGCTTGGCCCTCTCTTCTTTTTCTGCAGCCCCCAGCAAGGCAGACCTGCGTGTTTTGGCCTATTGAGCTTCCTTACTGCATTGATTTCCACCCCCTCTGAGACAGGCATGGTATGATACTCATTTTATTAATACAAAGGAGGAAACAGGTTTAGCAAGGTAAAGTGGTTTGATATTGATTATAGGTAATAAAAGTTAGCATTTTGTTTTCTGATGGAATGGAATACAATGATAGGTTTTATTACCTTCTCTTTGGATTCCAGTTTGAAATGTTTTGCACAAAATATTTATCATGATAATGGAAAAACTTGTACTAGAGTGTATGACAAATATTTTTTTATATGCTTTCTTGTAATTTTTACAGTTAATAGGTAATGAAACATTAATAGTCTGTAGCCTTTAAGGAACCTTTTTCTCCATCCTTTCTCAAAAACTAGAATGTGGTTTATGGAAAAAACTTGTTACCTCACTTCTGCGTTAATTTTTTATGAAAATTTTGGGGTTTCAAAATAGGCTTCCATTTTGGTTGAACAGCACTTTTAGATGCAAGAGTACATGTGTTGTGTTCATGTGAACCAGAACTACATGGAATCTAACCTCTATCTGTTTAAATAAAATTCTCCCCAATTCTAAAATTAATATATTCATATTATGAAAAAATTCAAAAATAAAGTACGACAACAACCAAAAATAGTTTTGTACTCATTACCCAGAGTAGAATATTCTTACCATTTTGTTATGTTTTCTTTCAGCCACTTTCTGTGCATTATAAACAGTATACTGGCAAATCCCAGAATAATACAGAGGATAATGTAATAAACTACCCGGTGTGCAGTGCCACCTAAAGCAGATGTTAGTATTTTAGTTCTTCTTTTAAACAGATTTTCCACCACTATGTTGATGAAATCTCAAATATTCTCTTTTCTTTATTTCTCTTCTGACCCTGATCGTCTCTGCCTCCTGACAGAGGCAGCCGCTATGTTTAGCAAAAGCTTCTGTTTTCTTAAATTATTTCATTATATTACGGTTGCTATTTAGACTATTTCCTTTCTTCCCTTGGTGATCAAATGAGGCTTCCCACAATCAGTTTAATTAAACCACTAATGGCTGCTATAGCTGGACATTGGGCTTGGCCCTCTCTTCTTTTTCTGCAGCCCCCAGCAAGGCAGACCTGCGTGTTTTGGCCTATTGAGCTTCCTTACTGCATTGATTTCCACCCCCTCTGAGACAGGCATGGTATGATACTCATTTTATTAATACAAAGGAGGAAACAGGTTTAGCAAGGTAAAGTGGTTTGATATTGATTATAGGTAATAAAAGTTAGCATTTTGTTTTCTGATGGAATGGAATACAATGATAGGTTTTATTACCTTCTCTTTGGATTCCAGTTTGAAATGTTTTGCACAAAATATTTATCATGATAATGGAAAAACTTGTACTAGAGTGTATGACAAATATTTTTTTATATGCTTTCTTGTAATTTTTACAGTTAATAGGTAATGAAACATTAATAGTCTGTAGCCTTTAAGGAACCTTTTTCTCCATCCTTTCTCAAAAACTAGAATGTGGTTTATGGAAAAAACTTGTTACCTCACTTCTGCGTTAATTTTTTATGAAAATTTTGGGGTTTCAAAATAGGCTTCCATTTTGGTTGAACAGCACTTTTAGATGCAAGAGTACATGTGTTGTGTTCATGTGAACCAGAACTACATGGAATCTAACCTCTATCTGTTTAAATAAAATTCTCCCCAATTCTAAAATTAATATATTCATATTATGAAAAAATTCAAAAATAAAGTACGACAACAACCAAAAATAGTTTTGTACTCATTACCCAGAGTAGAATATTCTTACCATTTTGTTATGTTTTCTTTCAGCCACTTTCTGTGCATTATAAACAGTATACTAGCAAATCCCAGAATAATACAGAGGATAATGTAATAAACTACCCGGTGTGCAGTGCCACCTAAAGCAGATGTTAGTATTTTAGTTCCTCTTTTAAACAGATTTTCCACCACTATGTTGATGAAATCTCAAATATTCTCTCCTTTATCCTCTTCCCCATTCTCCATCTGGACCTCTGACCCTGATCGTCTCTGCCTCCTGACAGAGAGGCAGCCGCTATGTTAAATCTACTACGAATCTAATATGTGTTTTTCTAGTTGTACTATGTATTGATGTTTCCAGAAACAACATAAACATTGTTTTACATGCGTTTACATTTACTTTGTACATTTTGCTATTTGCTTATTAGTGAGATGAAGCCATGTTAATAAATATGTGCCTCCTTCACTCATTTAACTGGTTGGTAGTATTCGTAGTATTCTTTCCTAGAATACTACACCATATTATCTATGTATTCTCTTACCAATCGTGAACATCTGGAGTGCTTTAAAAGCAATTTTCCTTTCCTATTGCCCATAACGTTGCATTGGGAATTCTAACACATGCCCTTTCTGAGCGTGTGTGCTGACTAGAAAGCTGTAATTAAAACTGGAATAAATATTCATGGTGATTCATAGGGTAGTGCTCATTTTCAGTTTGGCCACATGCATCAAAATTATTCTACATACCATATTAGAAATTTATAATCCTATAAGCACTTAATGACTATTCTTTATACATCCATTTCTTTTTTTTTTTTAAACCTTTATTTTACTTTTAACTTTTACAGAGTTTTGTTGTTTGCAGACATGCATGTTCCCAGATTTTATACATCCATTTTTTTATACTGGCTTGGACACTTGTTATATTCAGACTGAAAATACTAACCTCACGCTATTTTATTTTAATTTATATTTCACTGAGTACCTAATGAGGCTAACCATGTCTTCATATTGGCTCTTCGGATATTTTGCTTTGTATTTTAGACTCATGGCTATTGGACACTTGTTTTGTACTCATTACCCAGAGTAGAATATTCTTACCATTTTGTTATGTTTTCTTTCAGCCACTTTCTGTGCATTATAAACAGTATACTAGCAAATCCCAGAATAATACAGAGGATAATGTAATAAACTACCCGGTGTGCAGTGCCACCTAAAGCAGATGTTAGTATTTTAGTTCCTCTTTTAAACAGATTTTCCACCACTATGTTGATGAAATCTCAAATATTCTCTCCTTTATCCTCTTCCCCATTCTCCATCTGGACCTCTGACCCTGATCGTCTCTGCCTCCTGACAGAGAGGCAGCCGCTATGTTAAATCTACTACGAATCTAATATGTGTTTTTCTAGTTGTACTATGTATTGATGTTTCCAGAAACAACATAAACATTGTTTTACATGCGTTTACATTTACTTTGTACATTTTGCTATTTGCTTATTAGTGAGATGAAGCCATGTTAATAAATATGTGCCTCCTTCACTCATTTAACTGGTTGGTAGTATTCGTAGTATTCTTTCCTAGAATACTACACCATATTATCTATGTATTCTCTTACCAATCGTGAACATCTGGAGTGCTTTAAAAGCAATTTTCCTTTCCTATTGCCCATAACGTTGCATTGGGAATTCTAACACATGCCCTTTCTGAGCGTGTGTGCTGACTAGAAAGCTGTAATTAAAACTGGAATAAATATTCATGGTGATTCATAGGGTAGTGCTCATTTTCAGTTTGGCCACATGCATCAAAATTATTCTACATACCATATTAGAAATTTATAATCCTATAAGCACTTAATGACTATTCTTTATACATCCATTTCTTTTTTTTTTTTAAACCTTTATTTTACTTTTAACTTTTACAGAGTTTTGTTGTTTGCAGACATGCATGTTCCCAGATTTTATACATCCATTTTTTTATACTGGCTTGGACACTTGTTATATTCAGACTGAAAATACTAACCTCACGCTATTTTATTTTAATTTATATTTCACTGAGTACCTAATGAGGCTAACCATGTCTTCATATTGGCTCTTCGGATATTTTGCTTTGTATTTTAGACTCATGTATGCTATGTCCGCTCTTCACTTGTATTATTATTTTCTTATCTCTAATAGTTTTAAACTTCTCTTTTTTTATATATTTAAGACAAATATATTTAGAGTTTAATAAAGTGAGGTAGCCTTCTCTTTTTTTCCCTCCATATGGTAAATTAACTATTCCAGTGTCATTTATTGAATTTGTTGTTAACTCAGAACTATAAAGACTCGTCTGTCTTATTTCATGATACTAAATATGCTTAGGATTCTTAATCTGTCCTCATTTTATTGATCCATTTGTCCCTGTGAAAGTACTATATTACAATAAATTTTGACATCTGGTAAGACAAGTTCCGTGTGACTTTGCTTGTAACATATAGTTAATGTCACTTAAATGAGAGTTTTAGCTTCCCTGATGGCTCAGACCGATAAAGGATCCGCCTGCAATGCTGGAGACCTGGGTTCAATCCCTGGACTGGCGAGATCCCCTGGAGAAGGGCATGGCAACCCACTCCAGTTATTCTTGCCTGGAGAGTCCCATGGGCAGAGGAGCTTGGAGGGGTACAGTCTATGGGGTCACAAAGAGAAGGATGTGACTGAGCACATGCAGCGTACTTTGTCTCCCCTTTACCTCGTGTTTTCCTAATACTATAACATAAACCCTTTTTTAAGAATCTGCAATTTTTTTCCTAACTTTGAATGATTTTACCTTGTATAGATAAACTGTTACTTATGTAACCAGTCTCTTGGTTCTTATAACACTTTCCAAATTATTAGGGGCGGGGCGGGGGCTTCTGTCCCTGTTTTAATCCAGCAAATGCCCTCTACACTGAAGAGTGACAATACAAAGCCAGTTCCTGAGATGGGACCACTCTTGTGACAAGACAGCTGGGGCTGGAATTTGCCTAAAGATGGGTCTGACAGGTGAAGAGCAGGTGTGTGGGCTCCTGGCTTACATCTGCGGCGACTCTCTGCTTCCCACTGCTGGCGACTGATGGGACAGCAGATGAATTTCTTTTTGAAGAGTATTTAGTATTTGTTTTCCTTAGTGGCCATTGTAAAAAACATTTTAAAAAGGATGCAACCTACCTTAATTAGTTTAAATATACTGTGTGGGTTTTCTTTCTTTCTATTTTGGTAATACTTGAATATTACGTGCCTTCTAGATAGGTACTTTCACACCCTCTAGTGTGTTCATCTCTTCTGTTTTATTTTCTTTAGTACTTAGCACTTTGGAGTTATTCCGAAATTACATCGTTATCTGAAGCTATGTATTGCATTATAATTTTCAAGCAAAAGTGTGCTCAGAGGCTTAGGAAATTGTGCTTTGTCTTGTACAGCTGGTTTCAGAGATAGGATTTGGATCTTGATGCCTCCTGAGGAATTCTCTCCACCAGATCCTCCTCTGTTTTATGCCTGTGAAAGTAGTGTGAGTGTAGATACCGTCGTTGTCTGTCTTGGATCGGGCAATGTGAAGATTCGTTCTTTCTGCAGCATTTATGTGTCTTGGTTTCCTGTTCTAACTAGCCTAGTTCCGTGTGACTTTGCTTGTAACATATAGTTAATGTCACTTAAATGAGAGTTTTAGCTTCCCTGATGGCTCAGACCGATAAAGGATCCGCCTGCAATGCTGGAGACCTGGGTTCAATCCCTGGACTGGCGAGATCCCCTGGAGAAGGGCATGGCAACCCACTCCAGTTATTCTTGCCTGGAGAGTCCCATGGGCAGAGGAGCTTGGAGGGGTACAGTCTATGGGGTCACAAAGAGAAGGATGTGACTGAGCACATGCAGCGTACTTTGTCTCCCCTTTACCTCGTGTTTTCCTAATACTATAACATAAACCCTTTTTTAAGAATCTGCAATTTTTTTCCTAACTTTGAATGATTTTACCTTGTATAGATAAACTGTTACTTATGTAACCAGTCTCTTGGTTCTTATAACACTTTCCAAATTATTAGGGGCGGGGGCGGGGGCTTCTGTCCCTGTTTTAATCCAGCAAATGCCCTCTACACTGAAGAGTGACAATACAAAGCCAGTTCCTGAGATGGGACCACTCTTGTGACAAGACAGCTGGGGCTGGAATTTGCCTAAAGATGGGTCTGACAGGTGAAGAGCAGGTGTGTGGGCTCCTGGCTTACATCTGCGGCGACTCTCTGCTTCCCACTGCTGGCGACTGATGGGACAGCAGATGAATTTCTTTTTGAAGAGTATTTAGTATTTGTTTTCCTTAGTGGCCATTGTAAAAAACATTTTAAAAAGGATGCAACCTACCTTAATTAGTTTAAATATACTGTGTGGGTTTTCTTTCTTTCTATTTTGGTAATACTTGAATATTACGTGCCTTCTAGATAGGTACTTTCACACCCTCTAGTGTGTTCATCTCTTCTGTTTTATTTTCTTTAGTACTTAGCACTTTGGAGTTATTCCGAAATTACATCGTTATCTGAAGCTATGTATTGCATTATAATTTTCAAGCAAAAGTGTGCTCAGAGGCTTAGGAAATTGTGCTTTGTCTTGTACAGCTGGTTTCAGAGATAGGATTTGGATCTTGATGCCTCCTGAGGAATTCTCTCCACCAGATCCTCCTCTGTTTTATGCCTGTGAAAGTAGTGTGAGTGTAGATACCGTCGTTGTCTGTCTTGGATCGGGCAATGTGAAGATTCGTTCTTTCTGCAGCATTTATGTGTCTTGGTTTCCTGTTCTAACTAGCCTAGGTTCAACTTCACTCAGACTCTTCTGTGTGTTCTCGTGTTGAGATATTATTACTTTTAGTTGCATCAAGTTGACATCTTTTCAAAACCTTGGAAATAGGAAGAGGTCACTGCCTCTTGTTTCAGAGTCCAGGCCTTCACCTTTAATCCTCTTTGCCCAGTGGTATCATGCCTTCTACTTTGATGTTAAACTGTGAGATCCTAAGGCAGTCCTATAAAAATGAATAGCAGTGGTTAAAAAGTAATATTATATTGACAATATGAGTTTGACAGATTGTTTTTCTAAGAAGAACGTGTAAAAGGCTGCTAAGTTGTTTTGTGCCATTAAATGAAAATGGCTTCATCATTTAGTTGAATTTGAAGAGTTGGGTTCTCTTTTTTTTCATTGTTCACAGCCCTGTACAGGTCAGGTTAGTACCTTTCTTTACCAGATGACCAGACCCATGGATCCGGAGAGCACAGAGCCAGCAGGGTTGAGGAGCCTCTGCAACCTAGGGACCCTGTTCAGGTGATTTTTCTCTGTGACTTGTTTTCAGAGGACTGCAGTCAGCTTTCAGCATTCCTAGCTGACTTGTCTGTTTATCCAAGACAGTACATATACCAGTTTATCAAATCACCAGCAATATTTTGGGAGCAGGTAATTGTGCTGCCCTACGGTATCACTGGATCTCATTCCTTGTTCTGAGGCCTGTTACACACATAGCTGGGCTGTGAATTTTAAACACTGCTCGTCTAAGCCACATGATAAGTTTTATGTTTGCTCAAACATTGAAGCTATGGAGGCTTCATAGATTTCATTTTCATTTTACTAAAATGTTAAGTATACTTAGTGCACTATGCAAAGGGAAGGAAGACATCAGCTTACAATAATCCCTGCATTCACTCTCCTTTCCCTATTTTTTTCAGTAGATACGCAAAAGTGTGCGGTTAGGAAATTGTGCTTTGTCTTGTACAGCTGGTTTCAGAGATAGGATTTGGATCTTGATGCCTCCTGAGGAATTCTCTCCACCAGATCCTCCTCTGTTTTATGCCTGTGAAAGTAGTGTGAGTGTAGATACCGTCGTTGTCTGTCTTGGATCGGGCAATGTGAAGATTCGTTCTTTCTGCAGCATTTATGTGTCTTGGTTTCCTGTTCTAACTAGCCTAGGTTCAACTTCACTCAGACTCTTCTGTGTGTTCTCGTGTTGAGATATTATTACTTTTAGTTGCATCAAGTTGACATCTTTTCAAAACCTTGGAAATAGGAAGAGGTCACTGCCTCTTGTTTCAGAGTCCAGGCCTTCACCTTTAATCCTCTTTGCCCAGTGGTATCATGCCTTCTACTTTGATGTTAAACTGTGAGATCCTAAGGCAGTCCTATAAAAATGAATAGCAGTGGTTAAAAAGTAATATTATATTGACAATATGAGTTTGACAGATTGTTTTTCTAAGAAGAACGTGTAAAAGGCTGCTAAGTTGTTTTGTGCCATTAAATGAAAATGGCTTCATCATTTAGTTGAATTTGAAGAGTTGGGTTCTCTTTTTTTTCATTGTTCACAGCCCTGTACAGGTCAGGTTAGTACCTTTCTTTACCAGATGACCAGACCCATGGATCCGGAGAGCACAGAGCCAGCAGGGTTGAGGAGCCTCTGCAACCTAGGGACCCTGTTCAGGTGATTTTCTCTGTGACTTGTTTTCAGAGGACTGCAGTCAGCTTTCAGCATTCCTAGCTGACTTGTCTGTTTATCCAAGACAGTACATATACCAGTTTATCAAATCACCAGCAATATTTTGGGAGCAGGTAATTGTGCTGCCCTACGGTATCACTGGATCTCATTCCTTGTTCTGAGGCCTGTTACACACATAGCTGGGCTGTGAATTTTAAACACTGCTCGTCTAAGCCACATGATAAGTTTTATGTTTGCTCAAACATTGAAGCTATGGAGGCTTCATAGATTTCATTTTCATTTTACTAAAATGTTAAGTATACTTAGTGCACTATGCAAAGGGAAGGAAGACATCAGCTTACAATAATCCCTGCATTCACTCTCCTTTCCCCCTGCATTGTGGTTACAAATTCTTCCGAGCAGAGTAAACCCCGAGGTGGTTAGTTAAGTAGCAGTTGGTCGATGTTCTAGACTGCTCCTTCCTGTTTGTGGCTGGAAGAGCTGAGTGCCATGTGCGTTGTTAGGGAACCCTTGCTGGAGTGAAGCCTCTGTCTCTGGGAATAGGTGCTGGATTTCTCTTTTGTCTAGACCAAAGCAGGTCAAAGGGTAGGCCTTAAGATTTAAGTTTTTTGGTTTTTGGCAGGGAGTGGGGGTGGGGAGCCTTAGAAATCTTCTGAGATAGACTATATTAGAGATAATGGTTAAATAGCTTACATAAGACTAGAAACCTAATAGGTTTCCTGGGTCAGAGACAGGGTTGATTTAGCAGGGAGGAAATTGCATCCTGGAACATCTCTAATTTCTATATTATACCTGATCTTTTCTTTTCTTTTTTTTTTTTTTATACCTGGTCTTTTTAAAATGCAACTTTGATTTTGCTCTCCCCCTATCTTACATCCTTTCAGTGGCTTTTAATTGCACTTAGGGTAAAAACTCAGATCCTGAAAGCAGTCCCCAGGCCTTGACAGTCACCATTCTACTTTGCATCTCTATGAACTTGACTGCTCTAGGTGCCTTAAGTGGAACCATAAAATATTTGCCCTGTGGTGGCTTGCTCAGCATACTGTCTTCAGAGTTGATCCATGTAGTAGCATATGTTAGCATTTCCAGCCTTCTAAGGCTAAATAACAGTCCATTGTATGTGTATGTTACATGTTGTTTATCCATTCATCTGTCAATAGAAACTCAAGTTGCTTCTCCTTTTAGCTATTTTGAATAATGCTGTCATAAACATGGCTGTACAGATGGGTGTACTTTTGGCTCTGTTGTTTTCCTCTAGATCTATAGGTTTGAGTCCGTATAGCTTTATTCAAGTTGCTTAGCTTCGTCACCAGCAATGGAAATAATAAAATCTGCCTGCCCTGAGGTTGTGGGTTGACGAGAAGAGGGCATGCAGACATGCCCCTATTAGTTTCTGATCTATGTATCCAAGCATATATAACTTGATGGAACTGCGCTGGCTCCCAGAGTATACTCTGGGGCTGGGCTCGGGCCCCTGGATGCTCTTTTTGGGAGGGTTGGGTTGGGGAGAGGGAGCAGGCGGGCCACTTCTATTGGTCTTTCATTTCTCTATTTTCATCCGTCTTTGTTCTTTGGCTCCTGCGGGCCTCCCATCGCGGTAGCCTCTGTTGTCACAGAGCTCCAGTTCTGGGCGCATGCGCTCCAGAGCTCTGGCTCGGTGATTGGACACATCAGTACAGCCACTCCGCGGCACGTGGGATCTTCCCAGGCCAGGGATCGAACCGGCGCCCCTTGCACTGCAAGGTGGTGTCCTTATCCACTGGACCACCAGGGGAAGCCCCCCTGGATGCTCTTGAGGGGCATGGAGCTCACCGTGTCATTGACTGTCCAGATTGGGTGGAAGACAACTGATATATTACTATGTCAGTATTGCAGAAGAGATTGTCTTCAGCAGTTTCTATACCCATTTGATTTTGCTCTCCCCTATCTTACATCCTTTCAGTGGCTTTTAATTGCACTTAGGGTAAAACTCAGATCCTGAAAGCAGTCCCCAGGCCTTGACAGTCACCATTCTACTTTGCATCTCTATGAACTTGACTGCTCTAGGTGCCTTAAGTGGAACCATAAAATATTTGCCCTGTGGTGGCTTGCTCAGCATACTGTCTTCAGAGTTGATCCATGTAGTAGCATATGTTAGCATTTCCAGCCTTCTAAGGCTAAATAACAGTCCATTGTATGTGTATGTTACATGTTGTTTATCCATTCATCTGTCAATAGAAACTCAAGTTGCTTCTCCTTTTAGCTATTTTGAATAATGCTGTCATAAACATGGCTGTACAGATGGGTGTACTTTTGGCTCTGTTGTTTTCCTCTAGATCTATAGGTTTGAGTCCGTATAGCTTTATTCAAGTTGCTTAGCTTCGTCACCAGCAATGGAAATAATAAAATCTGCCTGCCCTGAGGTTGTGGGTTGACGAGAAGAGGGCATGCAGACATGCCCTATTAGTTTCTGATCTATGTATCCAAGCATATATAACTTGATGGAACTGCGCTGGCTCCCAGAGTATACTCTGGGGCTGGGCTCGGGCCCCTGGATGCTTTTTTTGGGAGGGTTGGGTTGGGGAGAGGGGAGCAGGCGGGCCACTTCTATTGGTCTTTCATTTCTCTATTTTCATCCGTCTTTGTTCTTTGGCTCCTGCGGGCCTCCCATCGGGGTGGCGTCTGTTGTCGCAGAGTGCCAGCTCTTGGCGCATGCGCTCCAGAGCTCTGGCTCGGTGATTGGACACATCGGTCCAGCCACTCCACGGCACGTGGTATCTTCCCAGGCCAGGGATCGAACCGGCGCCCCTTGCACTGCAAGGTGGTGTCCTTATCCACTGGACCACCAGGGGAAGCCCCCCTGGATGCTCTTGAGGGGCATGGAGCTCACCGTGTCATTGACTGTCCAGATTGGGTGGAAGACAACTGATATATTACTATGTCAGTATTGCAGAAGAGATTGTCTTCAGCAGTTTCTATACCTTCATTTAAGACCATGTTTACCAACACTGAGCTCATCTGGTTTTTGAGGCCCTGTCTTCACTAGAAGAGAAAACAAGCAGTGCCTTGGTGTCCTCCAACCTCAAAAGACAAGTCTGTCTGTGACTTTCCTTGTGGCATCAACTTGAGGATTAAACAGCATCATATTTGTAGATCATTTAGAGCAGTGTCTGGCACAGTGTAAGAGCTCAATAAATGTTAGTTGCTATTGTTGAGCTGACAATAACAACGATGCATCCCCCCCATCATCCCCCCCCCCCCCGTCTTTGTTGAGTTGCACTTACTTTCTTCTGATTTTATAGCATTGTTGCTTGTCTGAAAGGGGTTTTTCATGTCATATTTACTGTCGTTGTAGTAGATAATCAAGTTTGAATGTGGTCATTAGACTATGATTTACCTTACATTTTAGCATAATTGTTACAAAGAAATCACTATACAGTTTAAAGATCTTCTGCTTAAAACAAGCTATATTCTTTTTTTTTTAACATTTTTTCTTTTCTTTTTTTTTTTGGCCACTTCTGTTGGTCTTTCATTTATTTGTTTTCATCCATCTTTGTTCTTTGGTCTGTGTGGGCTTCCCATCGCAGTGGCCTCTCTCGTCATAGAGCACCGGCTCTGGACACAGGCGCTCCAGAGCTCCGGCTCGGTAATTGGACACATCGGTCCAGCCACTCAGTGGCACATGGGATCCTCCCAGGCCAGGGCTCGAACCGGCGCCCCTTGCACTGCAAGGCGGTGTCCTTACCCACTGGACCACCAGGGAAGCCCACAAGCTATACTTTTTTTTTTTTAAAGATTTATTTATTGATTTTGGGCGGGGGTTGGGAGGGAGGGGAGCAGGTGGGCCACTTCTACTCGTCTTTCATTTCTCTATTTTCATCCGTCTTTGTTCTTTGGCTCCTGTGGGCCTCCCATCGCGGTGGTGTCTGTCGTTGCAGAGCACCGGCTCTGGGCGCATGCACTCCAGAGCTCCAGCTCAGTAATTGGACACATCGGTCCAGCTGCTCCGCGGCATGTGGAATCTTCCCAGGCCAGGGATCGAACCGGCGCCCCTTGCACTGCAAGGCGGTGTCCTTACCCACTGGACCACCAGGGGAAGCCCAAACTATACTTTTTATAATAAAAATTTTCCCATCAAGACAAAGTAACTTATTTTTCTGAGAAGATAGTTTATTTAATGAACAGTAGTTTTATTCCTCAGATACTCTTTGTTAAAATGCCAACTGCTGACCATGCACTTCACAGTATTAATTTGTGATTCCTGTTCAAATCACATTCTTCCTTTAGGGCTCTGAGGATGCTTAAAATTGAGATCAGTTTGGAAATCATAGTCATTATATCATTTAAAGAAATTGTACCCAGTAGAATATATAAATCTTTTAATGAACATTTTAGGCATCAACTTTTATTAAAAAATCTAGGCTTCAAAATGAATGTAAAATTGATTAAATGAGGAATCATATAATTTGTAAAACTGATTTGCTAAAACTTATGAGTACTTTTGAGTATCTGTGTTCTAAGACTGTAAAATCAGAATTTGAACTAATGAACTGTCGCTGCAGTAAAAAACATGAAACATGAAATTTTCCTTCCTTCTAAATACAGCGTTAAGGCAGTATTTTTCTACATTAGGCACATTTCTTTTTTTTTTTCATTATGTCTGATCTGTTGCAGGTAAGAATTTTAAAATGATATTAAATGGACTTAGAGACCCTGCCAACTGTGCCCCTTAAGGGGGATTGTTTGCTTATGTTTAGCCTCTGTTTATCCATCTCTTGCTTTTAAATTTAACTTAAATTTGTTTTTGTTTTGTTTATTTATTTTTTGTTTGGAGTGTATGCCATCTTTTACTTGACTTTTCCTCCTATGCATTTTGCACCAATATAAGAAACATTAGAAAAAGACTGCACAATTAATTGAACTATGGGGGAAAAAATGAAAATTAAAATTTTTAACTTCTTTATTGAGGAGTCATGGTGAAGAGATCTGAGTTTACAAGTGTCAGTTAATGAAGGTTTGTTGTTTTAATTTCTTAAAACTTGTTATTTTTGTGTTTTGAGATATATAAACATAGTACTGAGGCATCCTGTGCTCCCCTCACCCTGATTCCAACAGTATTAAGATTTACCACGTTTCCTTCATCTTTTTTTCTCTATACACATATTACTATTTCTGAACTGTTTCAGAGTAAGTCACAGAATGGATATGCCTTTATTGCTGATTATTTCAGGAGATATTTCCTGAAAGAAAAGGATATTTTCTCACTTAACTCACAGTACAGTTTTTAGACTCAGGAAATGAACATGGTTATAATACTATAATCTAGAGGCTTTAGTCAAATTTGCTAGTTGTCTCAGTAAAGTCCTTTAAGAGAAAAAACATTTCTTTCTCATCCAAGATCTATTTGAGAGTCACTTACTGCATTTAGTTGTCATAACTCTTTAATTGCCTTCAGTCCTGAACAGTTCTTCACTCTTCTTGTCTCTTGTGACCATGCCATTTTGAAGAGTATAGGCCATGTACTTTGTAGAGTATCCCTCCATTTAGGTTATTTGTTTATTTATTTAAATACACATGTACCTCAATGTTCATTGTAGCACTTTTTTTTTTAAGCCTCTAAGTCATTGTTTATTTTTCATCCATCTTTATTCTTTGGCATGTGTGGGCCTCCCATTGCAGTGGCCTCTCTCACTGCAGAGCACCGGCTCTGGGTGCATGCGCTCCAGAGCCAGTGCTGGCTCATAATTGGATACACCAGTCCAGCCGTTCCTCCACACAGGTGATCTTCCATGGCCAGGGATAGGACCAGTGCCCCTCGCACTGCAAGGTAGACTCTTTACCAACTGGATCACCAGGGAAGCCTCTGGTTATAATTTTATTAATAATTAGAATAAGTTTTTATTCTGCCTGAGTCCCTTTTGGTCGGTTACATCAGGAAATTCTCCATTTTTACTCTTTTCAAATTTAGCAACATGTATTTCATAGTATTGTTTTTTTCCTTTTGACCACACTGTGTGGCTTGTGGGATCTTGGTTCCCCTGTTGAACCATACTCTCTGAATGAAAGCATGAAGTCTTAATCACTGGTCTGCCAGGAAATATTTCTGTTACTGTATACGTGTCATTTCTCATTTCTTTCCTTGATAGTTTTACAGAAAATACTCTTTTATTGTCTAAAAGAATGATGTTGTAGGTTAGTTAATTTTCTTTGTTGTATACTTGTTTTCTATTTAATTTATTATTTTCTTCTTCCTCCTTTTCTTTGGCTTTCTCCTGATATTACTATACCTGCTTTATAAGACCAATTTTTAGCCCATTAATTTCATGTATCTACTTTTCTGGTATTAGTAATTAAAATTATAAATATTCCTCTCTATGTCATATATTTTAATGTGTAGTATTTTCATTATCACATGGTTCTAAGTATTTCCCAATTTACTTTATAATTTTGCATTTGATCGGGAGTTAATTTCCAAGGAAATACAATTCATAAATCTATCTTAATTGCTTTGGGGGTTGTGGTCAGAGAAACATGTATGATACCAATTATTTTACCATATTGTAATTTTCTTTTTTTTTTTTTTTTTTTTAAAGATTTATTTATTTATTTATTTTGGGCGGGGGTCGGGCTGGGTAGGGAGGGGAGCAGGCGGGCCACTTCTATTGGTCTTCCGTTTCTTTGTGTTCATCCGTCTTTGTTCTTTGGCTCCTGTGGGCCTCCCATCGCGGTGGCGTCTGTCGTTGCAGAGCACTGGCTCTGGGCGCATGCGCTCCAGAGCTCTGGCTCGGTAATTGGACACATCAGTCCAGCCGCTCCACGGCACGTGGGATCTTCCCAGGCCAGGGCTCGAACTGGCGCCCCTTGCACTGCAAGGCGGTGTCCTTACCCGCTGGACCACCGGGGGAAGCCCATATTGTAATTTTCTTTAAGAGCTGGAATATTATTCTCTGAGGATTTTGCTCCCTCAGAGGTGAAAGTGCTCTTGCCTACTTGCACCTCAGCTTAGTACAAAATGGACTTTCTATCGGTCTGTTCTCTCTTGTAGCAGTTTAGAGTACACCCTCAAGGTAGAAGCTCTTTTACTCTTTCAAATTTAAAGCAACATGTATTTCATAGTATTGTTTTTTTCCTTTTGACCACACTGTGTGGCTTGTGGGATCTTGGTTCCCCTGTTGAACCATACTCTCTGAATGAAAGCATGAAGTCTTAATCACTGGTCTGCCAGGAAATATTTCTGTTACTGTATACGTGTCATTTCTCATTTCTTTCCTTGATAGTTTTACAGAAAATACTCTTTTATTGTCTAAAAGAATGATGTTGTAGGTTAGTTAATTTTCTTTGTTGTATACTTGTTTTCTATTTAATTTATTATTTTCTTCTTCCTCCTTTTCTTTGGCTTTCTCCTGATATTACTATACCTGCTTTATAAAACCAATTTTTCGCCCATTAATTTCATGTATCTACTTTTCTGGTATTAGTAATTAAAATTATAAATATTCCTCTCTATGTCATATATTTTAATGTGTAGTATTTTCATTATCACATGGTTCTAAGTATTTCCCAATTTACTTTATAATTTTGCATTTGATCGGGAGTTAATTTCCAAGGAAATACAATTCATAAATCTATCTTAATTGCTTTGGGGGTTGTGGTCAGAGAAACATGTATGATACCAATTATTTTACCATATTGTAATTTTCTTTTTTTTTTTTTTTTTTTTAAAGATTTATTTATTTATTTATTTTGGGCGGGGGTCGGGCTGGGTAGGGAGGGGAGCAGGCGGGCCACTTCTATTGGTCTTCCGTTTCTTTGTGTTCATCCGTCTTTGTTCTTTGGCTCCTGTGGGCCTCCCATCGCGGTGGCGTCTGTCGTTGCAGAGCACTGGCTCTGGGCGCATGCGCTCCAGAGCTCTGGCTCGGTAATTGGACACATCAGTCCAGCTGCTCCGCAGCACGTGGGATCTTCCCAGGCCAGGGCTCGAACTGGCGCCCCTTGCACTGCAAGGCGGTGTCCTTACCCGCTGGACCACCGGGGGAAGCCCATATTGTAATTTTCTTTAAGAGCTGGAATATTATTCTCTGAGGATTTTGCTCCCTCAGAGGTGAAAGTGCTCTTGCCTACTTGCACCTCAGCTTAGTACAAAATGGACTTTCTATCGGTCTGTTCTCTCTTGTAGCAGTTTAGAGTACACCCTCAAGGTAGAAGCTCATGCCATTGTGGAAGCTCGCCTCTCATACTTCTTCTCCCTGGACTATCTTAGCCTCTCCTTGCCTGCATTGCTTGCTCTTCAATGCCTCCACTGTTGTATTCTTTGTTTGTCTGGTTTGTGTCTAGAATCAGAGCTGGGGAAGATCCCACAATTATTCTCAAAGTTTGGAAGTGACATTAGAGCCATTGGGTTACTACTGCCTGCTGCCCCTGGAGCTTTCTCTTGATAATAATCATAAAGTATGAGTTCACTTAAGAACATAGCTCTGGGTGTCTTATAGATTGATTGGAGTGAATGACAACTAAGTTCTAACAAATTTGATTATGCATAAGGGCTTTTCCTTTGAGTACTATGCATCGAAGCAAAAATTAATGGGATAGCATACTCATAGATAAAAATTTTTGCCTTGACCATGGTTTGAGGTTTAGTCATGAGAATTTATATTTCTTCTTGGATAAAACCATATGCTCATTAATTTTAAAATGGATTTGATTGTTTGAATGTTTTAATTTGTGCTGGAGTTATACATATAAAATTTTTGTAAAACTAACTGAACAAATACACTTGGGTGGTATTGAATACACATGGGTATCCGTTAGCCATTGCCAAAGTAATGTTACATGTTACAGGTTGGCTTCCCGGGAAACAGACTCTGAGATGAGATTTACATGCTAGAAATTTATTAGGGATCACCCTTGGGATCAACACCTGTGGAAGAGAAGGGAGGGAGGCAGGATTAAACAGGGAGAGAAGGTGGGCTCTGATGCTGTGTGAATGAAGGCCTCAGCCTTTACACTCCTGCACCATTGAATGCAGGCTGCCCCGGGAAGAGGGCCTGGCCTTGGGAGATGAGGCCTTCTTAAATTGAGATCATTCCAAAGAGGAGCAGGAGCTGTGGGCTGCTTGCTCTGCTCACAGCACTTCTAGGACTGGGTGAATAAGCTCTTAGTTCCTCAAAGGGAAAACATGGTATGGGTTAAACTGCCCAGAATTTCATTGGCTTACAAACAACAAGCATTAATTTCTCGTGCACCCCTCTACAGATTGTCTAGGATTCTGCTGAACTATACTGGGCTGATTAAAGTTGAAGCTGCAGATTGGGTCCAGATCAGGTCCATGTATCTCTCTTATCCTCTGTTGGCAAATGTCAGCAGCACAAGTCCAGACACACAAGCTCATGTCAAGGCTTTGTTATGTCACACCCCATAACAGCCAGTTGGCCACACAGGTCACATGACTAGGCCCAGCTTCAACGGAGTGGAAGAATACACTCCCTTGGAGGTCCACAGGAGGATGAATATTTGCTGAACAATAGTACAGTTTACCGTACTGTGATTCTGTTTGAGGAACAAAAGATGAGAATTCTACTGCCAAGATTTCATTGTCAGTCTTTCTCCTAAAATACTTCTATTTGTCATCTCCATCTGTTTTGGACGAGATGAAATGTGACAACACCTTCACTATTTGGCAGAGAGAACAGCTTGTGCTGAGTTGTTATGATTTTCAAAATTTAGATTTGAATGGATTCTGTGAGTATCTGTATCTCTATTGAGAAGATGGGGTTTTCACAAAGCATTTATCTGAGGGGAGGCTATTCAGTTCTAAGTTCTTTATCTTATTTTAAATTGAGATGCACATATAATAAAGTATATTAAGTACACTTAGGTGCTTAGCTCATAAATTTTGACTCATGTCTATATCCATGTAACCACCACCCAGATCTAAGTGACAAACAAGGGTCTCTCATGCTGCATCCCAGTCAGTGATCTCCTCTTCTGAGGTAATCATTATTCTGACTCCTCTCATCATAAATTATTTTTCCCAAAGTTCACATAAATGGACTTGGCCAGTATGCTCTCTTGCATGTCTAGCTCTTTGAGTTTTTATCTTAACTGATAAATGATTAAGTTGTGGGTTATATATCAGACTCCTATTTCTTTTTTTACCCTATTTCTGTGCATCTTCATTGGATGTTGTCTCTTCTGTTTTAGAAAGTATATTTTGTATTTTACTTGGCTTTTAGGGTTGGATTAACCTATACAGAAGTTCAATCAGAAGAAGCTTCTATGTGTGTCAGAAAGATGGCGTTAATATGGACTCTTAGCAAATAATGTGATCCTCTGGTTTCCTTTGTGAAGCTGGTCAAAGATTTTAACAGAATTATGCTTTAGGCATTGCACAGTGCCTGTGTCTCATGGGATGTTTATTTTCTACACAGAGTGATCATTTTTGCACTTCCCCGGGGCTGCAGTGTAAGTGTAGACCTGGAGTTTTCATAGCGGGTCAGTGGTACCCCGTCCAATTTAAATGCTTTAGGCATTGCACAGCCTGTTCATGTTTAGGCCACACAATCACATGATGCAGAACGGAGTGGAAGAATACACTCCTTGGAGGTCCACAGGAGGATGAATATTTGCTGAACAATAGTACAGTTTACCGTACTGTGATTCTGTTTGAGGAACAAAAGATGAGAATTCTACTGCCAAGATTTCATTGTCAGTCTTTCTCCTAAAATACTTCTATTTGTCATCTCCATCTGTTTTGGACGAGATGAAATGTGACAACACCTTCACTATTTGGCAGAGAGAACAGCTTGTGCTGAGTTGTTATGATTTTCAAAATTTAGATTTGAATGGATTCTGTGAGTATCTGTATCTCTATTGAGAAGATGGGGTTTTCACAAAGCATTTATCTGAGGGGAGGCTATTCAGTTCTAAGTTCTTTATCTTATTTTAAATTGAGATGCACATATAATAAAGTATATTAAGTACACTTAGGTGCTTAGCTCATAAATTTTGACTCATGTCTATATCCATGTAACCACCACCCAGATCTAAGTGACAAACAAGGGTCTCTCATGCTGCATCCCAGTCAGTGATCTCCTCTTCTGAGGTAATCATTATTCTGACTCCTCTCATCATAAATTATTTTTCCCAAAGTTCACATAAATGGACTTGGCCAGTATGCTCTCTTGCATGTCTAGCTCTTTGAGTTTTTATCTTAACTGATAAATGATTAAGTTGTGGGTTATATATCAGACTCCTATTTCTTTTTTTACCCTATTTCTGTGCATCTTCATTGGATGTTGTCTCTTCTGTTTTAGAAAGTATATTTTGTATTTTACTTGGCTTTTAGGGTTGGATTAACCTATACAGAAGTTCAATCAGAAGAAGCTTCTATGTGTGTCAGAAAGATGGCGTTAATATGGACTCTTAGCAAATAATGTGATCCTCTGGTTTCCTTTGTGAAGCTGGTCAAAGATTTTAACAGAATTATGCTTTAGGCATTGCACAGTGCCTGTGTCTCATGGGATGTTTATTTTCTACACAGAGTGATCATTTTTGCACTTCCCCGGGGCTGCAGTGTAAGTGTGGACCTGGAGTTTTCATAGCGGGGGTCAGTGGTACTCCAGTCCATTCTTTCCGGTTGATTTGTGACACAAGGCAGGCGCGTGTCTAAATTACTTCATGTGCAGTGACATAAACACAGTCAAGAGCAGAACCTTTCAGACAAGCTGAGCACCTGGGGTTTTGGTTACAGTCATTTAGAGAGGCTAGGATATTTTTGGTACTTTGAAGCCTTATTAGATAGTAGCCCATCATTATTTTAAAAAGTGCCTATGAGAAAGGCATTTTCATTCATCTAATGTGAACAAAAAGACTGAAAATCCATTCATGCTTTGAATTATTGGTGTAATAGCCAAATGAGCTGAGAGAAACTCATTTAGTTCTGTGACTTCTGGTTTCAGAGCACCTGTTCATTATAAAAAAATTACTTGTACCTCCTGAGGAATCTCGGTTGCACAGTTAATCTGTATAATTATTTTTTAAAATAATTATTGATTTTTGAATAACATTAACATGTTTTAGTTATCCACTATAAATTTTGGAGTTTTAAAAATAATTGTTTAGGTGATTATATTGTTTAATTGGAGGAATCCCTGAATGGCATCTGTCTTTTCATAGATCAGTTATCTATAAACAGGCATTTTTTATTTTCAGGGGTGGTGTAAGAGCGAATAACAGTGTATGTACAGTTAAATTGCTAAATCCGTCAACTGAGAGATTATCTAGAAAGGTAGGGTTTAGTTGATTTTGAAGTCTGCAAAAGCTCAAGTGAAGAATCAGGATCAATTCTAACATTTTTGTAACCTCTGCTGCAGAAGAGTGAGAAGAGAAGAAATTCACTTGACACATGAAAGCTGAAGTTATTATTCCATGATTGTGACACAGCAAAAGACTATATGTGGTCAGTGTGGTCTTAGCTGTGATTATAACTAAGAAATTTATCATGAAATCCCTACTTTTATGGAATCCAGTGATTTGAGGGACGATGTCAACCCCTTTTAAAGCAGTTAATTACTCTTCCCAGTCATGTCCTAAATCCTGCCTGCTTTGTCAACAAATTCATATTCCATACCCTGTTTGACATCTTAATGTGTTATAGTGTAAATACATTTTTTGGGTATTATCACTAATGAGTTTTTTCTCTTTAATAGATGTTAGTTGCTATTTGAGCTTATTTTATGCGTTTGCACCATAAAAGAACTCCATGGACCCCTACCAGCTATTTCACGATTACTTATAAGCTAAAATTTTAAGAAGCATAGATGTGGCTGTATCTGCATTTATGAAATTTTTAATAATTATCAGAAGACATTTTATGTTAAAAGTGTATCATGTGACTTTTACAAGTTAGAAAACTTAAACAGAACTCGTGCTCACTTGCCAAGGGTTTGATCACCAACCAAATCTGGGCCATGCCTGCTTGCTTATCTAGACACAGAGCTGACTGTCCTGTTCTCATCTTTTCCTCCTACACATACAAATGTGTGTGCATGTTGCACTAGACCCACGATACTTTTGAAAAAAGCCGGTTATATTGTTCTAATGTATCTTTCCTCCCTTTCAAATTATTCTTGAGATCACTCACCTTTGGAATATTTATGAAATCTACACTGGCCTCAGTAGCTGTTTCAAGCAAACCTGGTCATCTGTTCTTGGTCTTACAGAATTTCAGCCAAATTACTATTTTTACGTGGATATATAATTTTATTTGTTTTGTTTAACATGGATGTGTAATTTTGTCTTAACCATCATTCTCGGTTTCATGGGTTTTTTTTCCCTCCATCTCTCGTTCCTCATATATCATTCTATTATCTATTCTTCTGTAATCCAACCTGAGAATATTTTTTTCTCACTTTGATGCATCCTCTGTCTACATATTTTTCCTTCGTCAAGGATCGCTGTGTCAGGCTTATGATAGCTGGAGTGACTCTGGCACTTGAAGCCAAAAGGATTGTGAAACCCACTGGGTTCTAATTTTAATTCCTGGAGGTCCTAGATCTTCTTGGTTAGGTTACTCTAACAAATGAGTGCATTTTTAAAAAATACACATCATAAAAGGTACAAATCAGCATTTTCTTAAAAGCAATATATGATATTTTAAATAATGAAATAATCTGTTTAAATTTTTCTTAATTATGTTAAAAAGTAAATACTAAGATATTGTTGCTAATTAAGTACATTGTGCATTTTAATATTTCTGTTCTTAAATAATTTAGACAGTTGTCATTTCTGGCTGATCTCTTCTCTCCATTTTCTTTTTTTTAGTTTCATGCCATGGATACATTGTATAGGCACGGCTATGATTTGAGCAGTGCAATTAGTGTCTTAGTCCCACTTGGGGGGCCTGTTTTATGCAGAGATGAAATGGAAGAATGGTCAGCCTCTGAAGCTAGTTTATTTGAAGAGGCACTGGAAAAATATGGCAAAGACTTCAACGACATACGTCAAGACTTTGTAAGTAGAAAATTTGTGAATTGAATAAAATGTTGGGGTAGGAATATTTTGTCTCCTAAAAATTTGGTAAGCCTTAAACTTGTGGGCTTGTGGCTTAGTCATGTTTATTCGCTCTACATAGAATGCAGGTCCGTGTGGTAGAGGGACAAAGTGACGTTTGTCCTGAGAAATAACTGTGAGTAAGATGCAGGGTCAAGCAGCCCCAGATTCTTTTGTTTGTTAGCCCCAAATTCTTGCTATAAACCTTAACAGTATGAATTCATTCTCTTTACCTCTCTCTGAGTTCCAAGTTTAAATTATGCACAGCTTTTCTGAAAACCCTTTGTCCTAAACATTTCTGATCTCTGGATTTTAAGCTTGTTCTCCTTAGACCTTTGGTATTTTTCTGGTTATCTTACTAATCATTGAGCCTGAATTTTATACAGACCTCTAATACGGAAACCACCTGTACAAAATAGAGCAGAATTTGCTTTATGGGTGTTTTGTCTTTACTCTTCTTGATAATGTGCAGGGTCTTACTTGCATTTTAAATACCAGGTAATCTGGTCTACTATCATGTACTTGCCTTGCATTTATGGAATTGCCCTTTTTAATTAAGCTTACAGTCTCTTTGAAATGGGAAAGTTTCTATTTGAGAAGTTCATAAATGGCTTTCTATGGCAGCCATTCTTTTTTTAAACGGTTATGGAAATAGACTCTCTATAATAGACCATGAAGTATTTAATTTGAGCTAGTATCCTGCCTTTTATGTTGTTGCATCTTTTAAAAAATTTTTTCTGAAGGAAATTTGCTTATCAATATGAGTATATATATTCAATTCCAAACATGATAATTAAAGCTGTTTAGTGTCACTGGCATTTGTTTTGGCAAAACTTCCGCTCACCAGATTGTTATATGTCGTGGTTTCAATTTATAGGGTATACAGCTGGGAACTTAAAATACATTGGTGGCATTTAGCATCAGATGGTCAGAATAACACAGCAGTGCAGTGTTACTAATATAATATACAATAGCTACACCACTAAATAGAAACCATAAAAGCAAGCCCCCTTAAGAACAAAGTCTGCAGGTCTGATTAAGGAGTAGAAGATGGGGAACATTGAAGTGAGGCTGTTTTTCCCTGCACTGAGTGTGTAATGCTCATTTTGTGTCCTGGTAATCATTCTGCACTCAGTTCAATTCAGCAAATGTTTGTTGAGCACCTGGAATATACCAGGCCCTCAGTTGTGCACTAGGCATTCATGAGAAATGTAATGTGGACCTTACTTCAGGGAATGATTCATAGTCATGATCAAGAGATTGAGAGATAAGCCCTCAAGTGAAATATAATGTAATCATTTCTGTCAGTAGTAGGAGCAAATACTGTGAAAGTTGTGGGAATGGATCTACTGGAGTTCCAAGTTTAAATTATGCACAGCTTTTCTGAAAACCCTTTGTCCTAAACATTTCTGATCTCTGGATTTTAAGCTTGTCTCCTTAGACCTTTGGTATTTTTCTGGTTATCTTACTAATCATTGAGCCTGAATTTTATACAGACCTCTAATACGGAAACCACCTGTACAAAATAGAGCAGAATTTGCTTTATGGGTGTTTTGTCTTTACTCTTCTTGATAATGTGCAGGGTCTTACTTGCATTTTAAATACCAGGTAATCTGGTCTACTATCATGTACTTGCCTTGCATTTATGGAATTGCCCTTTTTAATTAAGCTTACAGTCTCTTTGAAATGGGAAAGTTTCTATTTGAGAAGTTCATAAATGGCTTTCTATGGCAGCCATTCTTTTTTTAAACGGTTATGGAAATAGACTCTCTATAATAGACCATGAAGTATTTAATTTGAGCTAGTATCCTGCCTTTTATGTTGTTGCATCTTTTAAAAATTATTTCTGAAGGAAATTTGCTTATCAATATGAGTATATATATTCAATTCCAAACATGATAATTAAAGCTGTTTAGTGTCACTGGCATTTGTTTTGGCAAAACTTCCGCTCGTACCCAGATTGTTATATGTCGTGGTTTCAATTTATAGGGTATACAGCTGGGAACTTAAAATACATTGGTGGCATTTAGCATCAGATGGTCAGAATAACACAGCAGTGCAGTGTTACTAATATAATATACAATAGCTACACCACTAAATAGAAACCATAAAAGCAAGCCCCCTTAAGAACAAAGTCTGCAGGTCTGATTAAGGAGTAGAAGATGGGGAACATTGAAGTGAGGCTGTTTTTCCCTGCACTGAGTGTGTAATGCTCATTTTGTGTCCTGGTAATCATTCTGCACTCAGTTCAATTCAGCAAATGTTTGTTGAGCACCTGGAATATACCAGGCCCTCAGTTGTGCACTAGGCATTCATGAGAAATGTAATGTGGACCTTACTTCAGGGAATGATTCATAGTCATGATCAAGAGATTGAGAGATAAGCCCTCAAGTGAAATATAATGTAATCATTTCTGTCAGTAGTAGGAGCAAATACTGTGAAAGTTGTGGGAATGGATCTACTGGTTGTGCCAGTCAATTCAGGAGTCAGGAAGTTAACTGGCATTTCAGCTGGACCTCTGATGGTGAAAGGAGGGAACAGCAGATTGACAGGTATACACTGAGGTGTGAAACTTGTAGACAGCCCTCCTGGGCACGTAATACAGGACTGCGAAATGACCCTCAACAGTATCTTGGTGGAATACTTGAACATGGAGGCTGGCATTCATAGGAGGTAAAATAACAGTGTGAAAATGAGTATAACAGCAATATTAGTTACATGGTTTTTTCTTACCTTCATGACCTAACAAAATTATTGTAAATTTGTGGCATGATAAATACTAGTTTTTCTGTGTAATTAGAATGCTGTATAGTTAGGTTTGTTGTGTTTTGGAGACTGAAATTAGCTACCAGTGTCAAAAAACTTAGGCTTCCCAGGTGGCTCAGCTGTAAAGAATCTGCCTGTAGTACAGGAGATCCCTGTACTGCAGGTTTGATCCCTGGATCAGGAAGATCTCCTGGAGGAGGGCATGGCAACCCACTCCAATATTCTTGCTCAGAAAATTCTATGGACAGAGGAGCCTGGTAGGCTATGGTCCACAGGGTTGCGAAGAGTTGGGCACGACTGAAGCAACTGAACATGTCAAAAACCTTAAAGAAGATAAACCACAAAATTTTGTGTAGTTTTGTATAATTTTGTGTAGCTTTTGTAGTTTGGTGCATTTGTTTTTAATCATTGTAGCCTTTGCTATTTTTTTTTAATTGAAATATAGTTGATTTACAATTTTACATATATATATGTATATATACATATACACTCTTTTTTTAAAAAAATGTTCTTTTCCATTATGGTTTATCAGAATATTGAATATAATTCCATACTATACAATAGAACTTTGTTTATCCATTCTGTATATAATAGTTTGCCTTTATTAACCCCATTTTGAGTGTTTTTAAGTTCTTTCCCTTCTACTGTATGTGTAATACACAAGCCTAAAGGTCACATATGACAAGCCTAGGCTAACATCCATCGGTGGAAAGATGTTCAACATCACTAATCATCAGAGATGTTGCCTCATATCTGTTAGGATGGCTGTTATTTTTTTTTAATGAGAGATAACAAGTGGTGAGGGTGTGGAGACATGTTGGCATTAATTCTTCTTTAAATGTTTGGTGAAGTCATCTGATCTTGGGTTGTTCTTTGTTGGGAGGTTTTTGATTACTGATTCAGCTTCTGTTCACATTTTCTATTTCTTCATGATTCAGTCTGGATAGGTTGTGTATTTCTAGGAATTTATTCATTTTTTCCTAGATTATACAGTTTGTTGGTGTGAAATTGTTCATAGCAGTCTCTTAGGATCCTTTTATATTTCTGTGATGTCATTTGTAATGTCTTTCACTTTTGATTCTATTTATTTCAGTCTCCTGTCTCTTTTTTCTTAGTCCAGCCAGTGGTTTGTCAATTTTATCTTTTCAAAAAAACCAGCTCTTGGGATTCCCTGGTGGTCCAGTGGGTAAGGGCACCGCCTTGCAGTGCAAGAGGCGCCGGTTCGATCCCCGGCCTGGGAAGATCCCACGTGCGGCTGAGCAGCTGGACCAATGTGTCCAACTACGAAGCCAGAGCTCTGGAGCATGTGCGCCCATAGTCGGTGCTCTGCAACGACAGAGGCCACTGCAGTGGGAGGCCCATATGGGCCAAAGAACAAAGATGGATATAAATAGATAAATGAAAGACCAATAGAAGTGTTCCCCCACCAAAAAAAAAAGTTCTTAGTCTTTAGATCTCTTCTATTGTTTTCCTTGTTTCTACTATATTTATTTCTGCTGTGATCCTTTTTCCACTCTCTTTTTGTTCTTTTTTATCTTTTCCTTCTGTGACTGGCTAATTTCTATTGATGCAACTTTGAGTTCACAGCTTTTTCTGCTTGATCAAATCTGTTGTTGATGATCATCACTGCAGTTTTCATTTAATTCATTGTAGTCTTCAGCTCTGGACTTTGGGTTTTCTCAAATGATTTCTCTCTGTTGAAGTTCGTGTTTTGCTTATATGTTGTTTTCCTAATTTCATTGAGTTTTTCTATCTGTATTTTCTCTTAGCTCATTCAACTTTCTTAAAACAGTTCTTTTGAATTCTTTGTTAGGGATATTCCTGGATCTCTATTTCTTTGGGATCTTCTGGAAAATTATTGTGTTCCTTTGGGGGTATCATGTTACTTTAAGTTTTCATGTTTCTCATAACTTTGTGTTAATAGCTGTGCATTTAACTGAGCAGGTACCACAGACTTTACAGACTAGGTTTAGTGGCGAGTAGGTGCAAGAACACCAGGTGAGTATATTGGTACCAGCTCCTGGGAAGCCCCATTGGTACAGTGTACATTCAGCCCTGTCAGCTGAGGTCCAAAAATTGTCAGGTTCAGTGTCAGTAAAGATTGGAGCAGCCAAGGATGCGGGTGTCTGCAGCAGCAGGGAAGACTGTTGGGGTCTTCAGTGGCCCAGGCTGCTGGGAACTTCCTGGGCTCACTCTCTCCCGGAGCACATTGTCATGGGCAACAGAGTCTCTCCTGGGGCCAAGTCTGGCTTTGGAGTGGCTTTGGAGTGGCAGTGGTGCCTGAGGTGGAGGCATGGTTGATTCAGGGCAGGGAGCGGAGTGTGTGTGCTCACAGAGTGATTGAAGCGTGCAATCTGGTGCCTAGGATGTGAGCACATGTGGGTGTGCATGGCTCCCGGGAGGGGCGCGGTCACGTCTCCTCCAGGAGGGCGGCAGCAGCAGTGGCCCTTGGTTACTGAGGTGGCAAAAGCTGCCGCAGGCCGCCATGGCTGCCGAGGTCCACTCCAACAAACGCTACAGGATTCTCTCCTGGGCAGGCTGCAGGAATTCCGCACTGTCTTGTGGACTGCTGAGTCCTCAGTGACCAGGGCTGCCAGGCCCCTCTGCGGTGCAGGCTGCTGGTGGCTGCAGTGGTGTCTGCTGTGTGGCTTCTGCTGGTGGCCCCCGCCCTTCTTTGTTCTTAGCCACTTGCAGGTGTCTCAGCTCATGTCCATCTCCTCAGGGATCCTTCCTGTGTAGATACTCTCCACTTATTGCTACACCGTGTGCTGCAGGCCCTTATTTGACTCTTGTATTCTCCCAGGTCAATTTTCATGTCTTGAGAACTATCTAATGGTCATTTATTTGTGGGGTTAACAAGACTGGTGTGTCCTCCTCTCTCTTGCTGGTATCTCTCTCCCTGTGCGTGTTGTCTGATTTGTTGTCATAAAATTGTTCATAATCTCATAATATTTCTAAGTTCTGTGGGGTGGATTTGAAATGAAGTCCCTTCTCACATTTCTGATCCTAGTGATTTAGCTTTCTTTTTTCCTCATTTAGTATGGCCAGGGGGTTTTTTTTCCAAAAAATTTGTCCCGGGCCATTGGTACAGTGTACATTCAGCCCTGTCAGCTGAGGTCCAAAATTGTCAGGTTCAGTGTCAGTAAAGATTGGAGCAGCCAAGGATGCGGGTGTCTGCAGCAGCAGGGAAGACTGTTGGGGTCTTCAGTGGCCCAGGCTGCTGGGAACTTCCTGGGCTCACTCTCTCCCGGAGCACATTGTCATGGGCAACAGAGTCTCTCCTGGGGCCAAGTCTGGCTTTGGAGTGGCTTTGGAGTGGCAGTGGTGCCTGAGGTGGAGGCATGGTTGATTCAGGGCAGGGAGCGGAGTGTGTGTGCTCACAGAGTGATTGAAGCGTGCAATCTGGTGCCTAGGATGTGAGCACATGTGGGTGTGCATGGCTCCCGGGAGGGGCGCGGTCACGTCTCCTCCAGGAGGGCGGCAGCAGCAGTGGCCCTTGGTTACTGAGGTGGCAAAAGCTGCCGCAGGCCGCCATGGCTGCCGAGGTCCACTCCAACAAACGCTACAGGATTCTCTCCTGGGCAGGCTGCAGGAATTCCGCACTGTCTTGTGGACTGCTGAGTCCTCAGTGACCAGGGCTGCCAGGCCCCTCTGCGGTGCAGGCTGCTGGTGGCTGCAGTGGTGTCTGCTGTGTGGCTTCTGCTGGTGGCCCCCGCCCTTCTTTGTTCTTAGCCACTTGCAGGTGTCTCAGCTCATGTCCATCTCCTCAGGGATCCTTCCTGTGTAGATACTCTCCACTTATTGCTACACCGTGTGCTGCAGGCCCTTATTTGACTCTTGTATTCTCCCAGGTCAATTTTCATGTCTTGAGAACTATCTAATGGTCATTTATTTGTGGGGTTAACAAGACTGGTGTGTCCTCCTCTCTCTTGCTGGTATCTCTCTCCCTGTGCGTGTTGTCTGATTTGTTGTCATAAAATTGTTCATAATCTCATAATATTTCTAAGTTCTGTGGGGTGGATTTGAAATGAAGTCCCTTCTCACATTTCTGATCCTAGTGATTTAGCTTTCTTTTTTCCTCATTTAGTATGGCCAGGGGGTTATCAATTTGATTGTTCTTTGCAAAGAACCAGTTTTGGATTTGATTGATTTTTCTGTTTCTGTTCCATTGATTTTTGCTTTTATATTTATTATTTCTTTCCTTCAGCTTGCTCTGGGCTTATGTGTTCTGTATTTTCCTAGTAATTTTTCTTTCTTTTTTTTCTTTTTTTTAAGGTTGGAGCTTAGATCATTCATTTGAAACTTCCTTTCTAATGTAATCATTTATTGGTAATATTCTTTTGGCTGACAGTGAATTCAGCTTTTGTCTGAGAATGACTGTTGCTTTGTTCAAAAAATTTTACTGTTCCTTTTGAAAAGATATTTTATTGTTTATAGAATTCATTAAGTATTTTTTTATCTCTCAGTTTTCTAAAGATATCTATCTGGCTTACTTAGTTTCTGAGGAGAAGTTCCTATGTGTGTAGATGTTTCTTTTTTTTTCTGTGGAAGGTTGTCTCCTTACTTCGGGTTTTAGCAGTTTTTACTGCTACCTTGTGCCCTGGTCGGCTTTTCTATACAGTTATTCTACTTGTAGTTCACTGAGTTTCCTAGAGCTAAGATTTGCCATCTCTGTGTTAGTTTGTATTGTTTGTGTTGATCTGTTTTCTGGTACACTAATTCTTTTCTTGTCTATGTCCGATATACTGATAAAACTTGTTAAAGGAATTCTTCAAATATGATAGCATGTTTTCCTGACATTCACATTTGTATGTTTCTGTCTTTATGTAAATTCCCCATCTATTCACATGTGTTGTCTTTTCAACTAGATCCTTTAGTATATTCACATTGTCTCTTGTTGGCCAGGTTTGGATTTCCTCGTTGTCCTGGTTACCTTCAGTGTACTGCTCTGCTGTACAGCCTTCACATCTTTCAGCCTCACAGGACCCCAAAAGCTGAACTGAATTTTCCCATTCTTGCCAGATATGTCCTTCACCCAGCAGGAAGGGTTCCCCACCTGGCTAATTCACCGAGCACCCCACCCAGCCTTCAACCATGGGTGTCACTTTCCTGCCAACAGGCAGAGTTACGCACACAAGCCAATCACATCCTTCTGTGGGAACCTTCTTCTGGAACCAGGCATCGCTCACCCTCTTGTGACATGAAAACTGCACTTGCACAGCCCTTTTGGGCCCGCCTTCCCAAGTGCAGCCCTGAGTGGCCCTTCGTGATGGGCAGTGTCCTTTTTCCCGGGCTGTGAGTAGAAGTGACTAATAATCTGCTGCCAATCTCAGTCTGTTTTGTCTCCGGCGTCATGTGTTCTACGTCTGGCCACCTTCCACTGTTTTGAGGGGCAGATCCCTCTTCACTGGAGGGGTGAATAGGGGGTGAACATCCGCAGACTTCACGGTCTTACCTGTGCTTAAGTGGGGCCTGGAGAGCAACAGGATTTTTATTTTTCAGTGTACCCGTTCCTTGGCTGTGTTGCACCACAGAGCCGTGCTCTGTATTTCTGCCCTTGCCCTGTGGTGGAGGGGTGTTGGTGGTCCACAGTGAGGGCTCGGGGTGTCTTAGTTGTCCTGTTCCCTCCAGTCCCGGGCCTGTGTCTCAGTGGTAAGCTCCCCCAGCAGTTCTGCTCTTCCTCCAGCTCCCTTGTGGCACCCAGTCTCTGCCTAGTGGAGCTTCTCGTTAGCAGGGGTTCTTGGATGTGAGCACCTTTCCAGTCCCCCTCCCCGGGCCACTGCTCGTTGCCTGGGACTTGGGTGGCGGACTGCTTCTGGCCCCTCTCCAGTGGCGGGCACTTTGCTTTGTCTGAGATAAGGATCTGGGAAGCAAGGGGTTTTCTCGGCCAGTGACAGCAGATCACCCTGTGCACACCCACGCCATCTCCAGTGGGAAGGTGTCTTCCCCTGCCCCAATTCTTTCTGCTGAACATCTGATGGAAGAAAAGGAGATATATCGATTCCCTCTGCACTGTTACATTTAGCTTCATCTTACAGACTTTAATAAATTGTGTGTTTGTTTTTATTTCTTCATTTTCCCTTACGATTTCCTTTTTGATCCATGGATTATTTAGAATTAAGTTCCGCATACTTGTAGGTTTCTTCTCTCATATGTTTTTTGGTTATAAGTTCCAATTTTAATTCGTCCCCCTTCCCCACCTGGCTAATTCACCGAGCACCCCACCCAGCCTTCAACCATGGGTGTCACTTTCCTGCAAAATTGAAAACCTTCTGTGGAACCTTCTTCTGGAACCAGGCATCGCTCACCCTCTTGTGACATGAAAACTGCACTTGCCCCTTTTGGGCCCGCCTTCCCAAGTGCAGCCCTGAGTGGCCCTTCGTGATGGGCAGTGTCCTTTTTCCCGGGCTGTGAGTAGAAGTGACTAATAATCTGCTGCCAATCTCAGTCTGTTTTGTCTCCGGCGTCATGTGTTCTACGTCTGGCCACCTTCCACTGTTTTGAGGGGCAGATCCCTCTTCACTGGAGGGGTGAATAGGGGGTGAACATCCGCAGACTTCACGGTCTTACCTGTGCTTAAGTGGGGCCTGGAGAGCAACAGGATTTTTATTTTTCAGTGTACCCGTTCCTTGGCTGTGTTGCACCACAGAGCCGTGCTCTGTATTTCTGCCCTTGCCCTGTGGTGGAGGGGTGTTGGTGGTCCACAGTGAGGGCTCGGGGTGTCTTAGTTGTCCTGTTCCCTCCAGTCCCGGGCCTGTGTCTCAGTGGTAAGCTCCCCCAGCAGTTCTGCTCTTCCTCCAGCTCCCTTGTGGCACCCAGTCTCTGCCTAGTGGAGCTTCTCGTTAGCAGGGGTTCTTGGATGTGAGCACCTTTCCAGTCCCCCTCCCCGGGCCACTGCTCGTTGCCTGGGACTTGGGTGGCGGACTGCTTCTGGCCCCTCTCCAGTGGCGGGCACTTTGCTTTGTCTGAGATAAGGATCTGGGAAGCAAGGGGTTTTCTCGGCCAGTGACAGCAGATCACCCTGTGCACACCCACGCCATCTCCAGTGGGAAGGTGTCTTCCCCTGCCCCAATTCTTTCTGCTGAACATCTGATGGAAGAAAAGGAGATATATCGATTCCCTCTGCACTGTTACATTTAGCTTCATCTTACAGACTTTAATAAATTGTGTGTTTGTTTTTATTTCTTCATTTTCCCTTACGATTTCCTTTTTGATCCATGGATTATTTAGAATTAAGTTCCGCATACTTGTAGGTTTCTTCTCTCATATGTTTTTTGGTTATAAGTTCCAATTTTAATTCTGTTGTGTTCAGGAAAACATACCTTGTTAAACACACTCAAAGAGAGACTTTACATTTTGGAGATTTGATTGATTCTGCCCCAGTATGTGTTTTGTTATGATGAATGCACCATGTATTCTTGAAAAGAACAGATGTTTTGCTATTAGGTATAATATTCTGTATATAAATGTTGCTTAGGTCAAGTTTATTGATAGTATTGTTCAAAGTATTTTTCAAGTCTTCCGGAGCCTGTTTTTCTGTCTGCTAGTTCTATTACTTCTTGAGAGCAGTATTGAAAGTCTTTAGCTATAATTGTAGATTCTTCTACTTTTTTTTTTCAGATATATTAGGTTTTTGCTTTAAATATTAGTATTGTTATGTTCTCATGATGAATTGGCCGTTTAATCTTTTCATCATGCTTATTTATCCATGGATAACATTCCTTGTGGCAAAATCTAGTTTGTCTCCCATTAATATAACCACTCCAGGTTTATTGTTGACGTAATATATTTGGTTTCCATCCTTTTACTTTTATGTTTCTTCTGTCCAAAATGGACTTTCTGTACACAGAAAAAATTGAATCTTCTCGCCCCCCCCCCCCCAATAATCTGACAGTCTCTGCCTTTTACTTGGAGAGTTTATACCACTTGGATTTAATATAATTAGTAATAATATAGTTATCAGTTTATCACCATTTTACCATGAGTTTTCCATTTGTCCCATTATTCTTTGTTCTTACCCTTTTTTTTTGGTTAATTTTTTATGACTCACATTTTATCTCTGTTAGTGGCTTAGTAATAAACAGTTTTTTTCTGGCCTCTTTTATTGTTTTTTAAATTTATTTATTTTCATCCATCTTTATTCTTCAGCCTGTGTGGGCCTCCCATTGCAGTGGCCTCTCTCGTTGGAGAGAACGGCTCTGGGCACATGCATTCCAGAGTGCTGGCTCGTAATTGGACACACCGGTCCAGCCGCTCCGCGGCATGTGGGATCTTCCCAGGCCAGGGATGGAACCTGTGCCCCTTGCACTGCAAGGTGAACTCTTTACCCACGACCACCAGGGAAGCCCATAATTAAACTTTTGTCTAGTGGTTTACAATATACATCTTTAATGTACCACAGTTTACATTCAGTTCAAATACCACTTAGATCATATACATTATAAGAACCATGAAACAATACACTTCTGTTTCTTTTTTCCCTCTCTTGTGGTTCTGTTGCCATAAATTTTATTTATGTCAATGTTCAAAGTTCCACGTGAATTATTACTGTTTCTTGTTTTAGGCAATCATAATCCCCACCTCCCCCGACACACATTTATTTACTTATGGTTGCTTATTCACCATTTCTACCCCTCCATATTTCTTTGTGATTCAGACTTCCACCACCACCAATGGGGAGTTACCAGGTTTCCTCCTGCTCTGACTCAGCTTTCTAATGAACACCTTACGGAAATTTGTGGTAAATGTGTTTGAATTCTCCTTTTGTCTAGAGCTTCCATAGATGCTAAATGACTGTCCGCCTGCTATTGACCTTTAATAATTTGGTAAATTTTTGTTCGTACCTTTATTTTTGTTTGTCACATGTTTCTGTTCCCCTCTGCCAAAGTGAAAATAGTTGATGAGTCCTATCTCTCTTCAGAGTGTCTTGGGAATTTAACTTAATTCAGTTGATGGATTTGTAATCTTAGCTCTTTGGTGGACTAAAGAGTTGGTGTGGTTTTGTTCATGTGGTTTTGACCCACAGTGGAGACTCTGCAGAAGGACCCCATCCCCCAACATCTGCTGCCCCTGCCCACCAGTCTTGCTTGATTCTCTACTGTCTTGACTCTCTGAGTAAGTGCCACGTATCTATTCTTAGAACATTCCACTTTTTACCAAATTGTGTATTAGAGTACTTTTGATTATAAGTGAGGGAAACTCAATCTTGCCAAGTTTAGAGTAAAAGATAGGTATTTTTGCTATATTAGGGTTCTTAGTTGCTAAGTACACAAATTCATCACATCTGATTTAAGCAGAAAGGCACATAGGATATTAAGTTCTCATAAAATCCCTGGGAAGACTAGAGATCTAGATTTGGATGCTGCCCATGCCCTCTGCTATTTGGAAGAAAGGTCACCAGAGATGTGGGCTATAATCCATGGGGTTGCAAAAGAGTCAAACAGAACTTAGTGACTAGACAACAGTTATCCCTGAATCATTAGAAAGTATGGTCCTATTTCCTTAAATGAGGAGACTTAAATTTAATGTCACAGCATCCATCTCTGGTTGATGTTTATTCCTCTTCTGGTTTTAGCCACAACCTTGTAATTATAACTTGTAACTCCTGAGTTAAAGTATAAAGGTAGAAACACACTACCACCAACAGACCGTATATAAAAATAGAAAGGGAAGTTGTTACAGAAGAAAAATAATTACACTGAGCAAGGAAGGAAATATAAATGTTTCTCTAGTCTTCCTTTCTCCCTTTGCGAACTGCTTCCTGATTCCTTCAGTGTCATTTAAACGGAACACCGCTCCTTCCCTGATCTGCCCTCAGTATCTGAGATGACCAGAGTTCACCTAGGGTGGTGGGGTGACCCGGACCTTCACTTCTGCAGGTTCTGAGTCCTGTATTAGAAGCAGTGTTCTGTGGGAGTAAGTCATTCCTAAGTGTGTGTGTGGTATTGCTGGCCAGTGCATTTCATGTGGAAAAGGCAAATCGCATCTGGAGTAACTGTCCAGTCCAAACAAATAACTGCTGTTCTAGGATGCCAAGAGTCTAATCTAACTGACATGTTACCAGGGCTGGTGTCACGCTGGAGGCCCTAGGTACTTTGTTCCTTGCAGGTTAGACACTTGGAGTAATCAGATCAGAAGTGGTAAGAGGATGGCCCTGTGGTGGCATCCACGTATGTGTCCATTTTGTTTATCAGTGTCCTTTGAGCAATCATTGGGTGTCTACGGCAAGAGGCTGGCTGGTAGCCATAGAGGAGATCATCCTAGCCAGCAGACCAGTCAGAAACCTCAGCAGAGGAGCCTTTGTGAGCATGGGGGCTTAAATATCCCCACAGACAGGCCCACCTTCTGGTGTCTGTTCCGCAGATCTCTTTGCTAAGGCTCATTGCTACCAGTCTTGTAATCTGATTCCTTTCAAGTCCCTGATCATGGGACTCAACATGGTGGTACCAAGTACAGCTCATTAGGACTTTACAACCTAAACAAAATCTGGCTCTTTAGGAAGCTCAGGTTACATGGTCACCTGGTTTCCTTTTTCTTAGTGTGTGATCAATCACTCAGTCATGTCCGACTCTTTGTGACCCCAGGGACTGGGGCCCACCAGTCTCTCTGTGCGTGGAATTTGCCAGGCAAGAATGCTGGAATGAGTTGCCATTTCCTTCTCCAGGGTTCTTTTCTCAGGTTCTTTTCTTTTACCAGGTAAATTGCATGCCAAGAGCTATTTCCCAAAAGAAGAATAATTAGGAAGTAAGAGGTCTTGGCTGACCTAAAACCTTGGGTGGCTGTGCCTAGGGTTTTGCTGTAGTTGGTTCCTAACCCCATCCCTGAGACCCTTTCAGCTTGTTAATTGAATAAAATTATATTTGCCTTAACCGCAGTTGATGCCAGATGTGCCCATCTGTTCCTGTAAGGAGACCACATTTGTTGAAGTTGCCACCCAATTAAGGTTAAAAATAATTTCCTTTTTCTAAACTCCATTTGTATTTCTCTTCAGACCAAACAGGTGAGTTAAATATGGAGGTAATAGGAATGGCATGAATATTGTACATGTAGATCACAAACTAGCTGCATTGAAGTCTCGAAAGAACTATTTAACTAAAGCCAGGGATGCATTAGGGCAAGCTAGATGAGAGTCAAAGAGTGCAGAATCATCCATCAGTAAATCTGCCATCCATCAGCTAAAAAACGAGTGTTTTTATTTTGCTTGATCTGCATTGATTGGCTTCTTCGATGACTAACAGGTCTCCCTTTACAGAGGGACATATTGGGTATATTCTTTCAACATGGGTCTCATAAGTAGAAGCTCATTTGGCTGTTTTTGAATAATTATGGAAAATAACAACCAAGCTTTCTGTCTTTCTACTATGTACCACACTTGACTGTGCTCTTTTTCAGAGATTTAGATTTTCATTTTATTTACAACAAAACAGATTAAAATAGAGCAGTTTTGAAAAGAATGAAAAATACTATGCTGTAAACTAAAGACTCCCAGTTGTGGGTGGCATCTTTGGAAAGAACTCAGGCCAACCTCTCCAGAATATCTTTCTAAAAACTGTACTTCAACCCCACCTCTAACCTGAGAAAAGCTGAGTAGCTCATGAAATATTATCAGTCATAAGGCTTTAACAGAATGAGAGTTGAGAAATGAAACGAGTTGTATCATCGTGTTTAGCCGAATAAAACTTGTTTGGGGACCTTTTGCTCAGAATTAATTTCAGTTTTCTCAAACGTTTATTCTAGAATGCATCTTCCGTGTGGATCATTGCCTCATTATTTTTAAGAAGTGATTTTAAAGGAAAATAGTTTCTACAGTAGCTTGTTTCATTATCATGTTATATCTTTTCAGCTTCCTTGGAAATCATTGACTAGCATTATTGAATATTATTACATGTGGAAAACTACTGACAGATACGTGCAACAGGTAATTTTTTCATGTTGCTACCAATATAATTGCATTAAAATGAATTTTCTGTGTATGCTTTATTATTTCTTAGCAATAATAATTTTAAATTTATTGTTACTTTGTTTAAATTTTGGCCTCCTTCATTGGCCTTTCGTTTTATTTATTTTCATCCATCTTTGTTCTTTGGCCTGTGTGGGCCTCCCATTGCAGTGACCTCTCTTGCAGCAGAGCACCGGCTCTGGGCGCATGTGCTCCAGAGTGCTGGCTAATGATTGGACACACTGGTCCAGCTGCTCCGTGGCATGTGGGATCTTCCCGTGCCAAGGATCGAACCGGCACCTCTTACACTGCAAGGCAGACTCTCCACTCACTGAACTACCAGGGAAACCCCTGTTATCTTTTCTAGACCATTTTAAGCTATGTGATTTTATATCTATAACATAGCATTTTAAGGGTTTTTTTTTTTTTAAATTTTATTTATTTATCTTTTATGGAGGGTGGGGAGGGAGGGGGATGGGCGGGCCACTTCTGTTGGTCTTTCATTTCTCCATTTTCATCCGTCTTTGTTCTTTTGGCTCCTATGGGCCTCCCATCACGGTGGCCACTGTTGTCACAGAGCACCGGCTCTGGGCGCACGCGTGCCAGAGCTCCGGCTCGGTAACTGGACACATTGGTCCAGCGGCTCCATGGCACGTGGGATCCTCCCAGGCCGGGGATCAAACCGGCGCGCCTTACACTGCAAGGCAGTGTCTTTACCCACTGGACCACCAGGGGAAGCCCCAGCATTTTAAGGTTTTAGTCTCAGTATTTTCTTTACTTCAGATTCCTTTAGGACAAATACTTTGAGAAGACAGCCAGGAAAGATACCACTAGAGAGGTCCTATTTTCCTTGCAGGTACCTGGCACAACATCTCTTCGTGAGTATAGTTGGCAGGATCACTTAAGATGTGTAAAAGTTCTTCTGAATCCTCCTGGGCACTTGTGTGACCATACCCCCAGCTGTTTGACCTCAAGTGTAGTAGTTAGTCTTCACTAGTTTAATGCTTTGTACATATATACAGAGCTTTTCCCAAAAAATTATCTCTAGAAGCAGAAAAGAACTTATTTTTATATCTCCCCTAAAGGTCCCAAATTGAGGTTGTTCTCTCAGTTACTACTCTTGAGGGAAAGGTACATTTTCCTCAAGTGACCTCAGTATATTATATTCTTCTAGATGTGTGTCAGAACTGGTAGAGAAACAGGCAAGTAGATTTGACAGAGACATGAGTACGGGATCACCCAATCCCAAGTGTTAGATGCTATAAAAATACAATTTAAAGGATCCCTTAAAAAATTACCCTAGTGAGTTGTTGAGGTTGTGAATAGATAGATACCCATGGTTTGTTGAAAAATATCCAGCATCAGTAGCGTATGTAATTCAGAAAGTGCTTATTTCAAACTCATGTCTAAAACCAGGCAAACTGGTTCTTTAGGACAGTAGTCTGCCATCGTCTCATCTGTCGTGGGTCTCCCCCAACCCAGGGTCTGCTAGGTAGATGTGCTCTGGAAGACCCGTGCTATTCAAAGTGAAAAGAGTCCCTAAAGATGGTGGCAAGGATGCCATCAAGGTTGAAAACTGTTGGATAAAATTATTTCCGAAAATTTCAACTTCTTCTTCAAAAGTTTTAAGTTGTCTTGTTAAATTTTCTCGTTTCTATTCTCATTGAGAAAATGGAAGCTCCCCTTATGTTCTGATTTGTCTTCATTTTGAATATCTACCATACGTTGTTCCCTTTCCTATTTGCATTTATTATTGTGTTGATCAGTCTCTGAATTTGAATATCTTTTTACCATTCCTTTCTCTGCATTTGGCTCCTAATTGGTTCCTAAAAATCTGACATGAGTTCAGCCAAGCTTTAAAGTTTACTGCATATCTCCCAAGATTTGAGGATAAATGCTTATTTAATTGGACTTAGATTAGTCACCGTCTCTTTCTTTTGCATAGGCTTTGGGAACTAATCATCTCTGAGTAATTTTCTGAAAAAGCAAAGATTACTGTATAGTTGGCAGGATCACTTAAGATGTGTAAAGTTCTTCTGAATCCTCCTGGGCACTTGTGTGACCATACCCCCAGCTGTTTGACCTCAAGTGTAGTAGTTAGTCTTCACTAGTTTAATGCTTTGTACATATATACAGAGCTTTTCCCAAAAAATTATCTCTAGAAGCAGAAAAGAACTTATTTTTATATCTCCCCTAAAGGTCCCAAATTGAGGTTGTTCTCTCAGTTACTACTCTTGAGGGAAAGGTACATTTTCCTCAAGTGACCTCAGTATATTATATTCTTCTAGATGTGTGTCAGAACTGGTAGAGAAACAGGCAAGTAGATTTGACAGAGACATGAGTACGGGATCACCCAATCCCAAGTGTTAGATGCTATAAAAATACAATTTAAAGGATCCCTTAAAAAATTACCCTAGTGAGTTGTTGAGGTTGTGAATAGATAGATACCCATGGTTTGTTGAAAAATATCCAGCATCAGTAGCGTATGTAATTCAGAAAGTGCTTATTTCAAACTCATGTCTAAAACCAGGCAAACTGGTTCTTTAGGACAGTAGTCTGCCATCGTCTCATCTGTCGTGGGTCTCCCCCAACCCAGGGTCTGCTAGGTAGATGTGCTCTGGAAGACCCGTGCTATTCAAAGTGAAAAGAGTCCCTAAAGATGGTGGCAAGGATGCCATCAAGGTTGAAAACTGTTGGATAAAATTATTTCCGAAAATTTCAACTTCTTCTTCAAAAGTTTTAAGTTGTCTTGTTAAATTTTCTCGTTTCTATTCTCATTGAGAAAATGGAAGCTCCCCTTATGTTCTGATTTGTCTTCATTTTGAATATCTACCATACGTTGTTCCCTTTCCTATTTGCATTTATTATTGTGTTGATCAGTCTCTGAATTTGAATATCTTTTTACCATTCCTTTCTCTGCATTTGGCTCCTAATTGGTTCCTAAAAATCTGACATGAGTTCAGCCAAGCTTTAAAGTTTACTGCATATCTCCCAAGATTTGAGGATAAATGCTTATTTAATTGGACTTAGATTAGTCACCGTCTCTTTCTTTTGCATAGGCTTTGGGAACTAATCATCTCTGAGTAATTTTCTGAAAAAGCAAAGATTACTGTATGTTGTTTTTTTTTCCTCCCAGAAAGGCAAAAAAAAAAAATAAAACAGAAGCTAAATGTAAAAAGTAAAAATGATTACTTGTAAGTCCTATTTATCTACTCAGGGAGGAGTGGGAAATGGAGCTGCTCATTGATTTATTTTTAAAATTTGTGTCTAAAATGTTTTTAATACTTGTTCTATACCTCAGAATCTAGTGATTTTTTTTTTTTTTTACAAATTACTGCAATTTAAGAATATGTGCATGAAAGAAAAACTCACCTTAAAAAGGCAATTATTGAATTATATTTTAATTTTTTTTCCTTCTGAAATTTTTAAGACAAAGGAAGTGATCATAGTTATTCAATATTGTGTGTAAAATATTTTATCTGTCTTTTGAATTAGAAACGTCTAAAAGCAGCAGAAGCTGAGAGCAAACTGAAACAAGTGTATATTCCAACTTAGTAAGTAATGGAAATCTTGTTAAGTATTTGTCATGTTATTAATTCTCTCCAAAACAAAATATGTACATTTTGGTTAGTTTCAGCCAGATTTGAATTTCTTTGTGTATCTTACTTTCTTCCACTACAAAGCACAATGCGCTTTCCATTATAATGCCACCAGAATGATTTTTTTTTAGAAAGAAAAATGACTAGTTAATGGAAACCCCAAGCTGACTAAAAAAAGGACCAGAGGAAAAATGCCATCAAAGTTTCAGGGAGAGTGTTAGAAAAATAATCTATGAGACTATTATTTGAAGTAAATGTGTTTCAGAAAGCTAGCAACTTTGGAGACTTCTTTACTGTATAACGTATTTTATTTGAGTAATGCAGATTACCCTTTTGACGTATGTTTTTATTTCGTTGAGGGTTTTACATTGTTTGCCTGGGAAAAGGGTTAGGGAAGGTAATTAGAACCAGACTTCGTAAATATTGGATAAATAATGAGTAGGTCTCTTGTTTGAGCTGCCTCGTATTCCATCGTTATCCTCTGGGTTTAGGAATCATTGTCGTAGCAAAGTGAATGCCTATATTCTTTTCATTTGCTATATTTTTTAATGAATTATCTATTTTTTGAGGACATAAATTTGACAGTTCATTTGTTCAACAATATTTAGTTTATTGAGCACCATGTATATATATATATAGAGAGAGAGAGAGAGAGTGCCATCCTAGGTTCTGATTTAAACCTTTTCACTTTTGCCTTCTAGTCAAATACATTTATTTGACTAATCTACAAAAGAGCAACTCCCCAAAGAAAACAGTGTTGTGATTCATGAGTCTTAGATTTTCCAAAGCAAGCATACGAGCCTTCTTACACTTAGTAGTGCTGTTGCTTTAAAGGAAAAGTAACCAGTATTCACCAAATAACACAGATAATTGTTTCTGATCCTTTTTGCATTGACTTTGGAGTCTTGATCTCAAAGACCAGTCTGTGGGCCAAATCTGACCTGCCCCCAGTTTTTATAAATAAAGTGTTATGAAATGCAGCCATGATCTATAAATCATGCCTGTGAACAAGGGTTATGACTCTGTATCATTGAGTTGGATGAGAATCTGAGTTCTTTGAAGGATTTCCCAGTTAACTCTGAAATGTTATTTTAAAACAGATAGTATGGTTCAGTTGGCTTTTTGGCCATACCACATGGCTTGTGGGAATCTTAGTTCCCTGACCAGGGATCAAACACGGATCCACCGCAGTGAAAGTACTGAGTCCTAACCACTGGACCGCCAGAGAATTCCCAAGAATTACTTTTTACTCTCACTCTTATGAGCCTGGGAATCTCCTATATGCAAAGCAGTCTGTTCAGTACCAGAGGTAGGTCAGTTAAGAAGACAGGTGATCTTCTGAAGCCTGCATTCTCTTGTGGGGGAGAGAGGCTGAACAGCTAGTCACCCAGTGTGATGAGCGCTGTGCTGGGGACGAAGAGCTTGTGTGAGAGTTTATTGAGGACCACACTCAGGTGATGCCGTCAGGGAAGATTCCTTGTGGAGGTGAGTTTGAACTCTTGACAAGGGATTAACAGGGTGATAGAGACCTTCCAGGCTGATGGGAGTGAAAGATGGGAAGGGGCAGAACATGGTTGAGGATCAGAGAGAAAGACGGTGTGGCTGGTGTAAAGAGAGTGGTGAACCACGAGAGGGCCGTATAGTGGGCAATAGTCAGGAGGTAGCCATCTGAGGAATACTGGAATTGGGTTTTAAACAAGAAAGTGTCATGATCAAATTTGTACGCCCTTTAAGATTACTGGCTATATTTTGGAAAATGATTGGCATGGGGCGGCAGGAGAGTGGATGTAAGGATACCAATTACGAAGAAAGATGGTAACAACTTGACCTAGACCTGTGGCCTGAAAAGGGTATGCCACTCAGAGGTGATTGACTTGTATGGAGGGCCAGAAGGGAGATGTCAAGTTGAATCCCAGGTTTCTGGCTAGCTTAATTAGCTATGTAGATTTCTGTGCTGTTCACCGTGATGAGAACCTGTGGCAGTAAACCAGACTGGGCCATTTGGAGTGTGATTTCTCCAAAAAGAGAGGTGTGGAATGTGCTGTCAGGTACGTAGGCCTTAAACTCAGAAGAAAGCTCTGGGCCAGAGTCCAAATTTGAGCTTCATCTGCATATAATATTGTACTTGAAACAGTGGATGAGATTTCCTAGAGTAATGAGAAAAAAGAGTCTTGGGCCAAACTTGAGGAAATCTAGTATTTCTATATTAGATAGAGCACGATAGCTGAAAAAGATACCTGGTGAGTACATTATCACACACCCTGAGAGAGGAGTATCTTTGTGGGAATCTTAGTTCCTGACCGGGACCAGGATCCACCGCGGTGAAAGTACTGAGTCCTAACCACTGGACCGCCAGAGAATTCCCAAAATTACTTTTTACTCTCACTCTTATGAGCCTGGGAATCTCCTATATGCAAAGCAGTCTGTTCAGTACCAGAGGTAGGTCAGTTAAGAAGACAGGTGATCTTCTGAAGCCTGCATTCTCTTGTGGGGGAGAGAGGCTGAACAGCTAGTCACCCAGTGTGATGAGCGCTGTGCTGGGGACGAAGAGCTTGTGTGAGAGTTTATTGAGGACCACACTCAGGTGATGCCGTCAGGGAAGATTCCTTGTGGAGGTGAGTTTGAACTCTTGACAAGGGATTAACAGGGTGATAGAGACCTTCCAGGCTGATGGGAGTGAAAGATGGGAAGGGCAGATCATGGTTGAGGATCAGAGAGAAAGACGGTGTGGCTGGTGTAAAGAGAGTGGTGAACCACGAGAGGGCCGTATAGTGGGCAATAGTCAGGAGGTAGCCATCTGAGGAATACTGGAATTGGGTTTTAAACAAGAAAGTGTCATGATCAAATTTGTACGCCCTTTAAGATTACTGGCTATATTTTGGAAAATGATTGGCATGGGGCGGCAGGAGAGTGGATGTAAGGATACCAATTACGAAGAAAGATGGTAACAACTTGACCTAGACCTGTGGCCTGAAAAGGGTATGCCACTCAGAGGTGATTGACTTGTATGGAGGGCCAGAAGGGAGATGTCAAGTTGAATCCCAGGTTTCTGGCTAGCTTAATTAGCTATGTAGATTTCTGTGCTGTTCACCGTGATGAGAACCTGTGGCAGTAAACCAGACTGGGCCATTTGGAGTGTGATTTCTCCAAAAAGAGAGGTGTGGAATGTGCTGTCAGGTACGTAGGCCTTAAACTCAGAAGAAAGCTCTGGGCCAGAGTCCAAATTTGAGCTTCATCTGCATATAATATTGTACTTGAAACAGTGGATGAGATTTCCTAGAGTAATGAGAAAAAAGAGTCTTGGGCCAAACTTGAGGAAATCTAGTATTTCTATATTAGATAGAGCACGATAGCTGAAAAAAAGATACCTGGTGAGTACATTATCACACACCCTGAGAGAGGAGTATCTTTCAAGGAGGGGAAGAGGTTAACAGTGTCAGATGCTAATGAAAAGTACCCAGGGCATTTTTTAGCACCTTGGAGGTCCCTGGTGCCCAGGGCTGCAGATGGTAAAGTTTGGCAGCACTCAAGAAAACTGGCTAGAAAAGGCAGCCAAGAGAGAATTCCTGGTTTTGAGGGGTGAGTTTGGATAGAGTAATGGAGTTTTTTTTTAATAGGAGAAATATGTTTCCATGATAAATTTGAATACAGGAAAGAGAATCAGGTGTACAAAGTTCTCACGAGGGCGGGAGGGCTGGACTCGGGAGCACAGAGGAGGGGGAGAGACTCGGGCCTTAGCTAAAGGAAGGGCGGTTTCATGTAATGCAGCTTTAAAAACTTTTTAAAAAATATGTTTGTCTTTATTCAGATAGTCACATTAACATCAACCATTTGTCTCCTGAGAATAAATCTGCAGGTGTTTGGTTTTGTAAAACATTTTTAAGTGGTTTACCTGTCTATATTCTATCTTTACATACTCATTTTCCTTTTGTGATTATTATAATTAAAGTTGGTGATTTGTTCAGCCGCCTAATATTCTAGATTCATTTGAACAACTGGAGTTATGGTTTTTTTTCAGACAGGTCAACTATAAATTTGTAGTTGCTTGTTTTCAACACATATTTGGCCCTGTTAAATGTCAGAGATTTTCTTATCTGTAGAAAATCTTCTGACTTTATCAGCTGTTTGACTTCAAGGGGCTGTCATTTCTGTCTGTATAGTAGATTTTAAAAATCAGAACATAACCCTTGGAAAAGTAGATTTTAAAAATAAAAAAAGCATAGCTGTGGAAATCCTAGTCATTCTGAATCACCACTTTTAATTTTGTAGGTTTCCAACTGAAAACTATAAGAGGAGAAATAAACTTTGTCTGGTTTGAAATGTGTTTTTAAAACTACTTTGTCTTCAAAATACATTCCTGGCACAGATGAGAAGTATAAATAACAGACTTGTTTATAGAATAGGGCCCTCAGTGCACACAGAGGTTAGATGGTTTCTTCTGGGGGTGGTGGTAGGGTGACACCTGAGACTTACAGTCCCTCGGAACCAGTGGCAGTAACACTGCCAGAAATGCCAATTTGTCATCAGGTCAGGTTTACCTATTAGGCTTTCCCAGGTAAATGTGAGTGCAGGAATGAGAAACCACAAAAAGGAAGCTCATGAGCCTACTCTATGCTGAAACTCCAAGTGTCTTAGCAGTTGTGATCTCTCATTAATTACTTCACTGGCCATAGGAATATGAATGGTCTGCATATGGTCATTCAGCATTCATTACTAACACATAATTTGCTAACTTACTTTGCTTATTTTCTGCCTCACAAATAGACGTGAAAGCTCCCCTAGAATGAAAGCCCTTTGATGTTGGCACCTTTCTTTACTTGACACTGAATAAATAAATCTATGTTAAGTGAATTAAGAGTGTTCTGGGGACACACGGTGTATACCTTTACAGTGTTCTTGGGCGTGGCTGATAAGCTGGGGAGTTAGGCTACCCCAGAAAGAGGAAAGTGAGCCATGCTGGCGCAGTAAATCCCGGGGCGGTCCAGGCTCCCTGCTTCTGAGGAATTATGGCCTCTGGAGATCTGACAGATTTTTCCTCTTAAAAAGAAATAACCTCAAATACATTTGTTGATTTTTTTTTTTTCTAATTCCAAAAATGTTATGTTATCTGCTACATAATTTTCTTCCTAACAGTTCAAACATAGACATGATGAGTGACCACCGCCTCCTGTGCTTTTACCTCTCGAGATGGGCCCTCGGGTATCCACCGTGACAGCGTGGACATGTGGCTTTTGAGCCGTTCCTTGAGAGCCAGTGCCTGGAGTGGCCATGGTCACAGCAGCAGCAGAAATGGGCAGTGGTTTCCCCTCAGCACAACACACTGCCTCATTTATTTACTCCAGAAATCATTTTCTCATAAAAAATTTAATAACTTGTATCTTTCAAAATTTCACAGGGTGTCCTAAAGGAAATTGTGTTTGGGTGGAGAAGAGATATGGCTGTGTTTATTTTATGTAAGGCTAAAGAGATTGAGTTTTACATAACCTTGGTTCGTAATGATAAATGGTTTGAGTTCACTTTCACACCTGACTTATACCAGTTTATTTCTTCTTCACCAGACAGTCAAGTGTCTGTTTTTGTGTGGCTAAGATAAATCAGTAGTGAAATGTAGAGTCTTTTGCCTTGTTGTGCAAGTCATTTTTATCACTTCACTTTATATGTCATTGAAAGCAGCAAACCAAATCCCAACCAAATATCCACCAGCAATGGCAAATCCGGCGCTGTGAATGGAGCTGTGGGAACCACATTCCAGCCACAAAATCCTCTCCTCGGTCGAGCCTGTGAGAGCTGCTACGGTGAGTTTCCTCCAGCAGGGCTTCCCCCTGCTCCTCGGTGCCTGTTGTGGGTGAAGGGCAGAGAACTGTGCTGGCAGCGTGGAGTGGGAGGCATGGGGCTGAGCACTGCCCCAAGGGCAGAATAGCATAGCCTCAGAGCGAACAGGTGCCCATCCTGACCTTGCACCTGGATGCTGAGTTTAGCTATTGGGGTCCTGTGCTTTGCGACTGTGGTGTCCTGGCTGTGGAGTATTCCACAGCAGTGCCTGCTAGGCTGCTTTCAGAGCGCATACTAGCTGTGTACAAACCTGGGTCCCGTGAAATACACCAGTAAACCTTGTGGTGTTTCTCAGCAGGTTTTGTCACATTAAAAGGCTCCACATAATTTTAAGGAAGGACTTACTGCTGGAAACTGCCCCCTCCAAGCACTGGCTTGGGAGATGTTGCTTTAAGATAATCTTGGTATCAGGGCCCCGTATATTTATCAGTATTTATCCTTGTATAAATAGCTGCCCGATGCTGGCAGGAATATGTTTGCCTCGAATGTTAAATTGGGTTGGTGAGATGAACTGTTAAGTGGTTGATACTTTTTCTCTTCTTTTTGACTGTTGCTCTCAGCATGTGGAATCTTTGAACCCAGGCCTTCTGCAGTGGTAATGCTAGACAGCCATGGAGGTCCCAGATCCATTTTTTTTAATACTTATTTAAAACCTCAAACAATAATATAGCCTCTTAAATAGGACATTGGTGACACAATCATCCATATTTCCTTCCAAGGTAGCCTTGTGTGGAAGAGGGGAGGATACCAGTATTGACTGGAAATCTACTTGCTGCCCAGTTTTTGTCTCTCAGCAGCTCCTTGGGAGTGGAGTTAGCTCGCCACCCAAAGGACTCAGGGATGAGGGATGTTTCTGACTCTGCTTCATACTCCATACCAGGCTCCAGCATTAGAAGAGGCTTTTAAAGCCAAATCATGTAATTATCTTTCCTACAACCAAGGAAGGTGTGAGCTGGACAGATTGCTGTCTTTATAGAAATAGCACATGCCTGACCGTTTTCTGCATCATGGGGGAACAAAGGCAAACACTTCGTGGAAAATTAGATTCATTTTGGTCAAAATTTTACATGGGTTGCATAGCTGTTTTTGAATTGGGAAATATCTTAGATTTTGAACTTCATTATATTTAAGTGAAAGTAAAAAGAATCCTATAGACAAATGATAGTGGCTTAATGTGTCTTATTTTTGCCTTACAAACCCCTTTCATATTATACATAGTCTCACATATCTCTGTAAGTAATTTTTTAGGTGGATGACACCATTTTTATGTGTGCATGACAAAAAGCAATTATAAGTTTATAATCTTTTAGATCCATGTATTAAATAATTTTTTTTAATTTTAAAAACAACTGTATGTTTTTTTTTATTAATTTTTTAATATCTTTACAGAGTTCTGTTGTTCACATACATGCATGTCCCCCGATCAGTCATATGCATATCCCTGGCCCCCTCCCCGTCTCCCCTATCCCACCCCTCCAGGCCATCACACCACGTCCCTACAGGATCCCCTGTTACCACAGCGCAATGACAATAGCTCTCTTTTTCACATATGATAGTATAGGTTTCCAGGTCACTCCCTCTATGCTTCCCACACACTGTTCATTCCCCTCAGTGTCCATATGTCTGTTCTCTGTCTGTTTTTCCAGCGCTTCACTGCGTGTCATCATTACCATCTTACTAGAGTCCGTGTATGTGTGTTAGTATACTGTATTTGTCTTTCTCTTTTGACTTACTTCACTTTTTCATGTATTAAATAATCTTATAAAATATATTTTAATGTATTATACATATCAGATTTATCTTTATAGAAAGAATTTGATGGTTTCTATTTGTTACTCTTTAATTGAATTTGAGTTAATTACATAAAGAGAAGAGACATTTGTTGACATATTAATATGATATGTCAGGATTAATTTGGGTAAAAATGTATATTTAAATAGAGTGAAATTTTATATTTAGGATCAAAAATAAGTCCATGCCTAATATTTAGGATTCTTAAAATTTCTGTTTAAAAAAACTCAACTTGACTTATTTTACTGTTTGGTTTTAAATTGCAAGAGGAAAGATTTTTAGGTTGCTATTTGCAAGGGGTCCCCCCAGAATAAAACATGATGAGGTTCACAGAATCATTTTGTATAAATTAAGAGGTGTTATGGACTATAGCGATCACGATATCTTCTTGGCTTGTGAAGTGTTAGTTGACACCCTGATGCGCTGTTTGAACATTTTAACCTGATGAAAGTAATGTTACAGATCATGGATGGCATATTCCTAGGCAAACTTACAGAATTATGGTGACTTAACTTCACCATCAGTGTTTTTTGTCTTTAATTTCAGAACCACTGTGGTAATACTTTAAATGTTACATGACAGTTATCTAAACTTCAGAGCAAAATAACACAGGTTTGTAGTGTTTGGCTGAGGAATAAATCACCTGAGCTCTCAGGTTTCAAGCATGCTGTGATCTCGGCTGCACGTGCTCACATGAGAGATTCTTACAGTCTTGAAACAGATTTTGTTTCTAGAGAGGGAGAAGGCAAAGTAATTATTTTATTTGTTGATTAAAATGAAGGAATGGAAAACAGATAACTACTTCTGTTCGACTTCTACCTAGATCTGTGGGGACTCCTTCTAAACCTTGGGTTGTTTGTGAACCATAGTTTTGGAAACCTGGGCTTAGTTTAATAATACTTTTCTAATAACTTATTTCTGGAAATGTACACAGTAGAAGATGTTTTTAATGAACCAACAAAAACTCCTTCAGCAGCACAATGTATAATAAATAGAGAGCACTTCACATAATTGCTCCTCTTAATAACGGCACGGTCACTTGATATACAGAGAAATAATTGGCTGAATGAATTTTGACTTGAAAAGCGCATGCATGTATCAGACATTCCTTTTTGCCAGGCTAGCTGGCTTGACTGTGTATCTGTATATGTATTGATGTTACAAATGAAATCCTATTCTTTGTTCTTTCTTATTTTTCCCTCCATCTTTAGCTACACAGTCTCATCAGTGGTATTCTTGGGGCCCACCTAATATGCAGTGTAGGTTATGTGCAACCTGTTGGCTCTATTGGAAAAAATACGGAGGCCTGAAGATGCCCACTCAGTCGGAAGAGGAGAAGTTACCTCCCAGCCCAGCTACAGAGGTACACAAGCATTGGTCTTTTCAGTGTTGAGAAATGTCATGTTTTTCAGTGCCCAAATCACTTCTTGGAAACAGAAGTACAGTGTAGGGTAACTTAATAAAGCTATTATAGCTAAACATAGTGCTGAGACATTTAGGGTAGGTATGGAGAGAGGGGCAGGGACAAATCCCTGTTTTCTCAGGTATTCAAAATATTGGTCTTGAGAGATTACTCAGAGAGAAGAACAATGTGTGTGGGAGGTTTTAGCATGAGAAGAGAGCTTACAGATTAAATACTGGTTTTAATGGCTTTTTTGGGAAATAGTTTACAACCTTCTGGTACTGTTGAAAATGTGTATTGTTGATTAAAATGCCTGTGGTTGTGCTTATGCTAAGTCAGCTTCATTCGAGTCTGACTCTGGGTGACCCTATGGACTGTAGCCCACTAAGCTCCTCTGTCCATGGGATTCTCCACACAAGGATATTGGAGTGGATTGCCATTTCCTCCTCCAGGGGATCTTTCGCACTCAGGGACTGAACCCACATCTCTTACATCTCCGACATTGACAAGCAAGTTCTTTACCACTAGTACCACCTGGGATAAATACAAATTGAGCATTCTTTCTGTCCCTGAGCCATCATATGAGGGACAAGAAAGCATGAACTCACTTTTAAATGTGATATGGTAAATTCTCATAGATGGCAGATACGGAGCACCTATGTCTACCAGAGGGGAGTGGTTCTTTTTGAGAGCCTACAAGGTTTAAGGACCCTCCCTTCAGTATTTGGGGGCTTCCCTGGTGGCTCAGATAGTAAAGACTCCACCTGCAATGCAGGAGACCAAGTTCAATCCCTAGTTCGTTAAGATCCCTTGGAGATCTTCAGTGGAATGGCTACCTGGCACTCTAAGTATTCTTGCCTGGAACATTCCATGGACAGAGGAACCTGGTGGGCTACAGTCCAAGGGGTGGAAAAGAGTCAGACACAACTGAGTGACTAACACACACTTTAATATTAAACTAATAATAATCTCACCCCATGGGAGTTTTTCATTGTTGTGACTATGAGTTTGGATTGCTAAGGTCAATTTAGGAGAAAAATGTATAGGATCACAGACACCTCACTTCTGTCCAGTTTCCTCCTCTACTGCCAACCTCCAATACCCACTTTTAAATTCTCTTCCCCTGTATTAAATTGTATATTCTTTAGTAAAAGACTTAAAAACTGAAGTTTTCTTTGAGAAGCGTGCAAGTAGTACCATGTTTGACACCTTCTGGTCTTGACATGTTTGTTGGTGTCTGATTTATAGGACGCTCGAGTTAGAAGTCACATGTCTCGCCAGGCCATGCAGGGGATGCCGGTCCGAAACACGGGGAGCCCAAAGTCTGCGGTGAAGACCCGTCAAGCTTTCTTCCTTCATACCACATATTTCACAAAATTTGCTCGGCAGGTCTGCAAAAACACCCTCCGGCTGCGGCAGGCGGCAAGACGGCCATTTGTTCCTATTAATTATGCTGCCATTAGGGCAGAATGTAAGATGCTTTTAAATTCTTAATCTTACATGTTGTGCTTCTGACCATCTTCTCTCATTTCCTCTCTTTGTTTTTATTTTTGTTTGCAATAAACATAAATTCTTGTGTACAGCCTTTTATTTGGTTTATTTTTTTTTAACATTGTTTTGTCTGCTGCCATTTGTATCATGCCAGCCGGAAAAGAAAATACTGAAACTTCTGCAGTCTTTATGAGAAAGTAGTGCTCAGCATACGATGGGCAGGAAATGGTCCTGTCCTGTGAGGTTTGCTGATGGAGTTGCCTAAAAACCCTTATTGAGGAGGTACCTTTACCTCTAAGGTAGAATAAAAATATGAATTTATACTAATGAGAAATCGTATATCTTTGTAAACTTCTGTTTTCCACAGACCTTTTACAGTTATACAATATTCTGGAAATTTCGTGTTTCATAACAAATTAGAAGGCTTAACAAGCTATAAATGAATTTTAAAGTCTTTTGAGTGAATTTTCTGAAAAAAAAAACACATTTAGTTTTTACAAGCTAGTGTCTGAATTTGTGGTTGAGCATTCTTTCTGTTTGTCTAGTTTGGCTTGCATTTCATAATCATATACCATATATATTACTACATAACACATCACTTTATTACTCTCATTTTCAACAATTCAGTCTCGTTTATGTTTGTTGTTAGAACAAATGTCATATGTCCAGTGAATTGCAGGTGGTTCTGTTACTACCATGAACCCCTGAATGGGTCTATAATTTGTGTGTGAGCTCTGATTCTAGTTTTCTTACTTTTAGTTACATTCCTGGTTAGCATGTACGAGCCACACAACTTTTTCCCCCATGGGATGAGAAAACTTGGCTGTCGGGATTAATAGATAGGAAGCCTTAAAGACATTCAGTAGGTACTTTATCTATGACATTAAGAAATTTCTTATTATAAGATGTTCTATTTTGATTTAAAGAAAAGTGTTTTATAGATACTCTGCTTTAAAGTATCTGTAAAAGGAGTGATGATAGAAAGGTGTTTTTTGTTCCTGAAGATAATTTTCAGCAGAACAGTCGAAAGGCTTTAAAACATATAGGTAAAAGCTTTCTAAGAAGAAAAGTGCTTTGTAAACGGGGTAGAAAGTAGAAATTGGAAGTAATCTCTACATCCTATGGAAGGCAGACCTAGCTACAGAAGACTCATATATTTGAGAACTTAGACATACATTCTGAGGTTTTGTGCTAGCATTTCTGAGTTCATGGATGTACACGATCACTTTCTTACTGTTTTAAGGAACTAGAAAATATTTATATCCATCTAAGCAGCTGATGTAAAGGATGTACTTTTATACATTTCTTAAATATAAAGAATAAAAAGCATGAGTAAGAACATGAATTAAGTTCTTCCATTAAAATTGGCCAGGCTCCAGGATCGTCTTTGATTCTATGAATGGAAAAGAAACTATCACGAACTAAATTGGCTTCTGGGGAAACTTGTTTCTCATTAAGCTTCTGTTAATTTCTCAGTTAATTTGCAAATTGGCCTTATTTTGATGATTCTTCAGTGAAGTTTTTTTTTTTCTGTCAGCTCATTTTGATTTTTCTCAGCTGAAAGTCTGTGCCACTTGAAAACTTCAATTAAATTACCTGTCAGGGCTTCCTTTGTAGCTCAGCTACTAAAGAATCTAGTTCGATTCCTGAGTTGGAAAGACCCCCTGGAGAATGGTTAGGGTACCCACTCAGTATTCTTGGGCTTCCTTGGTAGCTCAGATGGTAAAGATGCACTTGCAATGCGGGAAACCTGGTGCTGTCTCTGGGTTGGGATGATCCCCTAGAGAAGGAAATGGCAACCCACTCCAGTATTCTGCCTTAGGGAATCTCATGGACAGGGGAGCCTGGTGGGCTACGGTCCATGGAGTCACAAAGAGTCAGACTCCGCTAAGTGACTAAGCACAGCACGCAGCACATTGTATTTTCACAAATATATAACTATAATAATGATGATGCTCAAAATAAAAGGACAAAGTTATTTGTTCTGATGAGATTCAACGGGCAGATTTTATTTTGTAGTCAAGTTTACAGAATTGGTCAAGTTTATAGAATCAGATTCTCAGAATGATTTTACCTTGTAACTTACTGTGATACAGATTTCAGCAGCCATGTACTGAGTCTTGGTCCCCCCACCTAGCAAGCAGCTAAATGTACTTTAAACGGGTAGAAAGTAGAAATTGGAAGTAATCTCTACATCCTATGGAAGGCAGACCTAGCTACAGAAGACTCATATATTTGAGAACTTAGACATACATTCTGAGGTTTTGTGCTAGCATTTCTGAGTTCATGGATGTACACGATCACTTTCTTACTGTTTTAAGGAACTAGAAAATATTTATATCCATCTAAGCAGCTGATGTAAAGGATGTACTTTTATACATTTCTTAAATATAAAGAATAAAAAGCATGAGTAAGAACATGAATTAAGTTCTTCCATTAAAATTGGCCAGGCTCCAGGATCGTCTTTGATTCTATGAATGGAAAAGAAACTATCACGAACTAAATTGGCTTCTGGGGAAACTTGTTTCTCATTAAGCTTCTGTTAATTTCTCAGTTAATTTGCAAATTGGCCTTATTTTGATGATTCTTCAGTGAAGTTTTTTTTTTTCTGTCAGCTCATTTTGATTTTTCTCAGCTGAAAGTCTGTGCCACTTGAAAACTTCAATTAAATTACCTGTCAGGGCTTCCTTTGTAGCTCAGCTACTAAAGAATCTAGTTCGATTCCTGAGTTGGAAAGACCCCCTGGAGAATGGTTAGGGTACCCACTCAGTATTCTTGGGCTTCCTTGGTAGCTCAGATGGTAAAGATGCACTTGCAATGCGGGAAACCTGGTGCTGTCTCTGGGTTGGGATGATCCCCTAGAGAAGGAAATGGCAACCCACTCCAGTATTCTGCCTTAGGGAATCTCATGGACAGGGGAGCCTGGTGGGCTACGGTCCATGGAGTCACAAAGAGTCAGACTCCGCTAAGTGACTAAGCACAGCACGCAGCACATTGTATTTTCACAAATATATAACTATAATAATGATGATGCTCAAAATAAAAGGACAAAGTTATTTGTTCTGATGAGATTCAACGGGCAGATTTTATTTTGTAGTCAAGTTTACAGAATTGGTCAAGTTTATAGAATCAGATTCTCAGAATGATTTTACCTTGTAACTTACTGTGATACAGATTTCAGCAGCCATGTACTGAGTCTTGGTCCCCCCACCTAGCAAGCAGCTAATGAATTCTTTTTTTGTTGTTTGCATTTTATTTGTTTGGTTTTGGCTGCCCTGGGTCTTCGTTGCTATGCCTGGTCTTTATCTAGTTGTGATGAGTGAGGGCTACTCTGTTGTGCTGTGTGCGACTTCTCACTCATGAATTCTTCCTAGCACCTAATTGCCTTTTGCATCATCATCTCCTATGTGTACCTTGTTACAGCCTCTTAAACGGATTCTTTGATCTTGGCTTGTTAGTAAGATTGGGTGTTAATAACCTGATGTCTGTACACGACCATTTTTATGGTCCAGTGGAAGGGTAAAGATATATTATTTTGATTATTTTAATATATAGGTTTCCTTGGTTTCTCCACGGCAGTGGGGACCCTGTCCCCACGAACGTTAAGAATCACTATGATGCAGTATGAGTGCCCTTTCAGATCAAGTGAACGTTTATCATTCTAAAGGTTGTGATGGAGCAAGAGCTCCAGTTAATGCATTTAGTATAGTTTTTCATAATGTTGGGAAAGGAAAGTAGTTTTTCCTGTGCGCTTGAGACTGTTCCTCTCGTAGAAACTGTAGAAGCTGATGCCTGTGGCTTCTGGCCTTGGCAGCCTGACTACAGCAGCGTCATAGCCGGAGTGTATGGGGTGATGGCCTGCATAAGCGTGAAGGAGTGGGGAGCTGAACCGATAAATTCTCACGTACACAAGGGGGAGCATGGGCATACCTTTGAATTTCTTTAAGAAACTGCTGTCAGGGGATACAGTGTGGTGAGTAGGGGACTGTTGGTTCTCATATCTATAAAGCATCTCAAGGGAGATGTAAGAGTAGTATCTTCAGAAAGGGACACTGAGCAGCTGAAGGAAAGGGGTGAGAAGGAGACTAACCACTGTTCATCTTTCTAAACTTGTTCAATTTTGAGGCATGGAAATATATTTCCCATTTAAAAACCTTTAACCTGAAATAAGTATAGGTCAGTGTGTGTTCTATAGATATAAATGTAAAAGTGATCTTTAAAACCAACCCCCAAGTTCCTGTCTATTTTAATAATATACCCTTTTAAATTTATGCTTGGTCCCCCACCTAGCAAGCAGCTAATGAATTCTTTTTTTGTTGTTTGCATTTTATTTGTTTGGTTTTGGCTGCCCTGGGTCTTCGTTGCTATGCCTGGTCTTTATCTAGTTGTGATGAGTGAGGGCTACTCTGTTGTGCTGTGTCGACTTCTCACTCATGAATTCTTCCTAGCACCTAATTGCCTTTTGCATCATCATCTCCTATGTGTACCTTGTTACAGCCTCTTAAACGGATTCTTTGATCTTGGCTTGTTAGTAAGATTGGGTGTTAATAACCTGATGTCTGTACACGACCATTTTTATGGTCCAGTGGAAGGGTAAAGATATATTATTTTGATTATTTTAATATATAGGTTTCCTTGGTTTCTCCACGGCAGTGGGGACCCTGTCCCCACGAACGTTAAGAATCACTATGATGCAGTATGAGTGCCCTTTCAGATCAAGTGAACGTTTATCATTCTAAAGGTTGTGATGGAGCAAGAGCTCCAGTTAATGCATTTAGTATAGTTTTTCATAATGTTGGGAAAGGAAAGTAGTTTTTCCTGTGCGCTTGAGACTGTTCCTCTCGTAGAAACTGTAGAAGCTGATGCCTGTGGCTTCTGGCCTTGGCAGCCTGACTACAGCAGCGTCATAGCCGGAGTGTATGGGGTGATGGCCTGCATAAGCGTGAAGGAGTGGGGAGCTGAACCGATAAATTCTCACGTACACAAGGGGGAGCATGGGCATACCTTTGAATTTCTTTAAGAAACTGCTGTCAGGGGATACAGTGTGGTGAGTAGGGGACTGTTGGTTCTCATATCTATAAAGCATCTCAAGGGAGATGTAAGAGTAGTATCTTCAGAAAGGGACACTGAGCAGCTGAAGGAAAGGGGTGAGAAGGAGACTAACCACTGTTCATCTTTCTAAACTTGTTCAATTTTGAGGCATGGAAATATATTTCCCATTTAAAAAACCTTTTAACCTGAAATAAGTATAGGTCAGTGTGTGTTCTATAGATATAAATGTAAAAGTGATCTTTAAAACCAACCCCCCAAGTTCCTGTCTATTTTAATAATATACCCTTTATATGTGAATATGTAAGTCCATGCTTGACTGACATTAGTATAGTGCCTATGGAGAAGGAAATGGCGACCCACTCCAGTATCCTTGCCTGAAGAATTCCATGAACAGAGGAGCCTGGCAGGCTGCACTCCATGCGGTCACACAGAATCGGGCATGACTGAAGTGACTAAGTAGCAGCAGCAGTACAGTGCCTGAGCCAGTTCTACCATGTAAATAGTGTTTAATATAAGTGGATTGCTAGACCAAAAACCAGAACATTGCATAAAGAAAATTATGATGTCCTTGACAAGATTTGCAGACCGACTGCATGGTTGTAACACAGCGTCGAGTTTCAGACAGCCTGGCTTTTCTCCCCCTTGACATCCCTCCACTCAGCAAAAAATGCCATGAGGTAATGATGACTGTGCTCCTCTTCTGTGACTGTCCTCAGACATCACCACTGTGTTACTGGATGACTTGTCAAAGACCTGAAAAACCAGCCAGCACATAATGAGCACAGGGTTTCTATCTGAGACTTTGGATCCAAGACTGGGGTTAAATAGAAACTGGGTGTTAGCAGCATTGAATGCATGAAGCCGAAGTTCCCAGAGGAGTGGATCTAGATGACTGACCTGCCCCTCTCTCTAGCTTACACAGATAATTAGGTAGTTTCTGAGTTGATACCACACCAGACTATAATGGCAGCGCCATTCCCCAGTATGAATATCTTCCAGGTGCACCTGGAGCCCTTTTTCTCTGTTTGAAGATGTTAATTCAACATCAGCAGTGTTCCAAGGGGCCCATGTCCAAGGAGAAACTTGTTTTATATTTTGTGAATGTTCCAGAGGTTTCTCAGCAAAAGTTACTGTAATTAATTGTATAAAGTTTTGTGAAATTTTAAGTTCTAACTTGAGGAGAGAGCAGTTTGGGCTCGTTTCTTGTGGTAGTTTATTGCTTCAATAAAAACTTGTCTTAGAGTGGATACTTAAAATTTTTCTGAAGGTGCAAAAGTGGTGACAGATCTTAATGCCAAATCCACACCGTTTCCACTCTCCCATTTTTAGAGCTAGCCCTTGTCATCAGCGAGGGCACGTGTGTCTCTAACAAACCACAGGCATCTTCTTGGGTTTTGCACAGATGTCCACATCGGCGGCGTCCTGCATCTTACCTCTTTCACTCCATGTGTCTTGGAGGCCATTTCCTACCAGTTCACTGAGAGCTCCCTCCTGTTATTAACTGCATAAGAGTCTATGTGGTACTTGAATCAGTTCCCTGTCTTAAAACATTTTAGGTGGTTTCTAATCACTTCCTATTTTAAGTGAGGTTGCAACAAATATTCTTACACAGATCTCTTCTAAGAGTGAATATGAAATGTGTCTGTGCCTTAGAGGTGTGTGCACGCATGCTCCGTTGCTCAGTCGTATCTGACTCTGCGACCCCATGGGATCCCTAAGAGTAAAATATCTGGGTCAAGCAGCTTCTATTTTGAATTTTGATAGTCACTGCCCAGGTGCCCCCAGAAAAACTATGATTTACTTTTCCACCACAGTGTCTACTGGGTGCCTATTTCTCTAGTACCGTGCCAGCAGTGTTACCCATCTCTGAAATCCTTAACTAGGTGACATGTAAGTTATCAGCTTGCATTTCTCATTTTGAATAAGGTCAAAGCAATTTTGCATACATTTAAAAACCATTTATATTTCCCTTTTTGTCAAGTTTTTGTCCCTGGCCTATTTTCTAATAAAAGTCTTACTGGCTTGTGGGGACTTTTTGTGTTTTAAGGTAGTTAGCTCTTAATCTGTAATTTAAATATTGGGTTGGGCAAAAACTTTGTTTGGATTTTTCTGTATGATGGCATGGAAGAAACCAAATGAATTCTTTGGCCCACCCAGTATTTCCCCCATTTTGCCTTTGGTTTTGTTGATGATGTGTTTGCTAAGCAGAGTTTTTCTTTCTTTCTTTTTATATAATTGAATTTATCCGTTGTTTTTTTTTAATGGTACATGGATTTCATGTCTTTTTTAGAAATGCCTTTATAATTTCTCTAAGAAAATTCTATGAATGGTTTTACTTTGACTGCAATTTTGAAGGCCCATGCAAGACGTTTTTGTGAATTTGAATTCAGTTGGTACTTTTTGAGGTCCAAAAAAAAAAAGGGGGGTAACTTTTTCCAGGTTTACTGCAAGGAGATATATAGCTCATCCTCTCTGAAGACAGGGAAATATGCTTCGTTTTTGGTCAAGTGATTTGAGTGAGATGAAGATGTTCTCACTCTGGCTGGATTTTCATTCTTTCTGGTTTCTTTGGGTATTTCTCAGGTTGCTTTCTTTACTAGTGTGCTTTTAATGCATGCAAATTAATTCTCTTTAAGTAGGTGAATAATTTGAGAGCAAGGTTCTGCTGGCCTGGCCTTGAGTGTAGATCATGATTCTTTTCGGTTCAAGTGTGGACCTGATCATCTCTGTTTATGATTCCCTCCAGACAGAAGCAGCTTTTTTTTTTTTTTTCTATTTGTATTCAATATAATTGCTGAATGGATGCAATTTTTACATTTAACAGTCTTAGCCCTTTCCTCCTGATTTATTCGTGGTTGAGACTGATAATTATTACCACCAACTATTTCCTTTAAAATATAATGAGAATTTATGAAACATGGATCCCTTTAAAGAGCTTTGATGTCTCACTCAAGTGCTCTGTAAATTGTCACTTGGAACACTGCATAATTAGTCCTACTAATTCAGTGAGAAATTAAAAGCAGATTAATATAAAGTGAAATGGTCTTTGGGTATTGTGTTGGTGACTTTTGATGGTATGGTTGATTATTGTCAAGGCGACGGTCATATGGGAATTCATCACTTGGAGTCCCATTGACAGTTTTGCTTTGGGCTTTATAGACCATATATAGCAAAGGTAATCTTAACTGCTAGCAATACAGTAATGGCTTTTGTTCAAAACATTGAGGAAATACTAAAATGATTCATTCAAGCTTTATTTTATTCATAGAATTGTTCTCTCTTGTCCTTTTCCTAAGCAGAACTTGAATTTTAGTTGACTTAGTAATATTGGGAGAGAATTAATACTATTAACTAACAGTGATTTGACAGGTGTTCGATCCTTGTAGGGTTTGGGCTGCATTTTAATGTTTGTTTAGAAATGCCTTTATAATTTCTCTAAGAAAATTCTATGAATGGTTTTACTTTGACTGCAATTTTGAAGGCCCATGCAAGACGTTTTTGTGAATTTGAATTCAGTTGGTACTTTTTGAGGTCCAAAAAAAAGGGTAACTTTTCCAGGTTTACTGCAAGGAGATATATAGCTCATCCTCTCTGAAGACAGGGAAATATGCTTCGTTTTTGGTCAAGTGATTTGAGTGAGATGAAGATGTTCTCACTCTGGCTGGATTTTCATTCTTTCTGGTTTCTTTGGGTATTTCTCAGGTTGCTTTCTTTACTAGTGTGCTTTTAATGCATGCAAATTAATTCTCTTTAAGTAGGTGAATAATTTGAGAGCAAGGTTCTGCTGGCCTGGCCTTGAGTGTAGATCATGATTCTTTTCGGTTCAAGTGTGGACCTGATCATCTCTGTTTATGATTCCCTCCAGACAGAAGCAGCTTTTTTTTTTTTTTTCTATTTGTATTCAATATAATTGCTGAATGGATGCAATTTTTACATTTAACAGTCTTAGCCCTTTCCTCCTGATTTATTCGTGGTTGAGACTGATAATTATTACCACCAACTATTTCCTTTAAAATATAATGAGAATTTATGAAACATGGATCCCTTTAAAGAGCTTTGATGTCTCACTCAAGTGCTCTGTAAATTGTCACTTGGAACACTGCATAATTAGTCCTACTAATTCAGTGAGAAATTAAAAGCAGATTAATATAAAGTGAAATGGTCTTTGGGTATTGTGTTGGTGACTTTTGATGGTATGGTTGATTATTGTCAAGGCGACGGTCATATGGGAATTCATCACTTGGAGTCCCATTGACAGTTTTGCTTTGGGCTTTATAGACCATATATAGCAAAGGTAATCTTAACTGCTAGCAATACAGTAATGGCTTTTGTTCAAAACATTGAGGAAATACTAAAATGATTCATTCAAGCTTTATTTTATTCATAGAATTGTTCTCTCTTGTCCTTTTCCTAAGCAGAACTTGAATTTTAGTTGACTTAGTAATATTGGGAGAGAATTAATACTATTAACTAACAGTGATTTGACAGGTGTTCGATCCTTGTAGGGTTTGGGCTGCATTTTAATGTTTGTTTAGATTACTCCTCCAAAATATGCTTACGATATTTCTGCCTGTATCATCACTATTCTTCAATAACAGGTGAAAAGCTTCATAGCTCAGGAATTTTATTTTTCCTCAAAGGAAATCAACTGAGTAGGAGGAAAAGAAATTGGACTGTTTATACTTGTCAGTGGTTGCATAGTAATTAGCCAGTGCTTGGGAAACATTTTCGGATTCCAGACTCTTTGCAGTACGTCCTATATCTCTTTCAATACTTTTAAATGCTATGTTCCCACCTTTTTCTGTTTAATAGTTATTGGAGAAATGTTTCCTTGATGAGAAGTTTAGAGCTGATGAAAAAGTTAATTTTGAATTTTCAATCATTTGAAGCTCCAGATTGAATTACACATTTTAGCACTAATAGTGCAGAGAATCCCTGTGGATGTCAAAACCTCCTGTGTAGAGCCCTAGAAACGTGGTCTCAACCACCAAAAGCCGTAGAACATTTTTGTCAAAACTAAAGGCGGGGAAAGGCATAAACATAGCAGGATCGTATCTGCTGAAGCTACTCTGTGAAGCTTTATGACAGTAGCTGCCAATTTAAAAATTTCAATACACACTTTTTTGTCACTTCAAACTTTATAACTTAACTCTTTGATACAAGAGGCAGCCATACTTCACACCTATTCTTCCATCCTAATGACAACTAATTAAAACAGAGAGTGTTTGTGTTGTGCCCTTTATTTTTCTCTGAGCTGTTTTATGGTAGGTATGGGGAATGTGTGCAAACTTTATGAGCTAATACCCATTGCATCCATGACTGTTGGATGAAATACCTGTCTGCATACAGGTAACCTTTTACATCTCAGCACTAATGACACCCATAGCGGAACATGAAGGATAGAAAACTAGTGATAAAATCAAATGGCCCATTTCTACTTGGGGGAAGCTCTCACCTAATGGAATGGAATGGAATGGAGATCAATGAAGATTCATCCATAGAGATTCATTCCATCTTGCTCAGGGCTGGTCATGTCTGTTGTCTTTGTCAGCTGTCATTTTTGCCTTCCATGACAGATTTATCTTACATTAGGGCTGATAACACCTCATACTTTATAGCTTTTCTACTATAATATAGAAATCCCATGGCTAGACAGGAAACATATTTCCACTATTTATGGATGAGCAAACACAGAAAGAAAGCATGTATGTATAAAATGTGTGTTAGCTGCTTCATAAGGGACTTTAAAGTGAGTGTTCTCCAGGTGAAACCCCATTCAGTACTTTGGAACCAGAACTGGAAGCAGTTTATTCTTCAACCCCAAAGGAAATTATGGAGGAAACTGTTGGATATTTTTTGCGCTGTTTTCCACTTGCACATTTTATTTCTGCGGTGTGTGTCGCACTGGCAGAGAAATCAGCCTCATTGGTTGTCTCCGCGTTTCTCTCTCTCCTCAGATGCAGACAGACATGCAGACCTATCTGGAAGTCCACTGAAAAGCAAAAGCACTAGGAAACCTTTGGCATGTATCATTGGATATTTAGGTGGGTATTTTCTAATAGAAGAAAACCTCATAAAATACTATCTGTATCTTACCATCAGCTACTCAAAATTGAGATACCTAAATTAAGTGAAAGCCTTTCAAGTAACTTACGTTGGATACCTTCATATGTATAGTCAGTTTATTGTATTTCAGAAACTTTTATTTTGATTATCAAAATACACACATAAAAACAGTTATAGACAAGTTTACTTTTTCCACACATATAGTTGAATAAAAATGTAATGTATGTTTATATATATACATACAGATTAAGCAAGAAGAAGAAAATGGGGAATGTGCAAACTTTATGAGCTAATACCCATTGCATCCATGACTGTTGGATGAAATACCTGTCTGCATACAGGTAACCTTTTACATCTCAGCACTAATGACACCCATAGCGGAACATGAAGGATAGAAAACTAGTGATAAAATCAAATGGCCCATTTCTACTTGGGGGAAGCTCTCACCTAATGGAATGGAATGGAATGGAGATCAATGAAGATTCATCCATAGAGATTCATTCCATCTTGCTCAGGGCTGGTCATGTCTGTTGTCTTTGTCAGCTGTCATTTTTGCCTTCCATGACAGATTTATCTTACATTAGGGCTGATAACACCTCATACTTTATAGCTTTTCTACTATAATATAGAAATCCCATGGCTAGACAGGAAACATATTTCCACTATTTATGGATGAGCAAACACAGAAAGAAAGCATGTATGTATAAAATGTGTGTTAGCTGCTTCATAAGGGACTTTAAAGTGAGTGTTCTCCAGGTGAAACCCCATTCAGTACTTTGGAACCAGAACTGGAAGCAGTTTATTCTTCAACCCCAAAGGAAATTATGGAGGAAACTGTTGGATATTTTTTGCGCTGTTTTCCACTTGCACATTTTATTTCTGCGGTGTGTGTCGCACTGGCAGAGAAATCAGCCTCATTGGTTGTCTCCGCGTTTCTCTCTCTCCTCAGATGCAGACAGACATGCAGACCTATCTGGAAGTCCACTGAAAAGCAAAAGCACTAGGAAACCTTTGGCATGTATCATTGGATATTTAGGTGGGTATTTTCTAATAGAAGAAAACCTCATAAAATACTATCTGTATCTTACCATCAGCTACTCAAAATTGAGATACCTAAATTAAGTGAAAGCCTTTCAAGTAACTTACGTTGGATACCTTCATATGTATAGTCAGTTTATTGTATTTCAGAAACTTTTATTTTGATTATCAAAATACACACATAAAAACAGTTATAGACAAGTTTACTTTTTCCACACATATAGTTGAATAAAAATGTAATGTATGTTTATATATATACATACAGATTAAGCAAGAAGAAGAAAATGAGGATCACTAAATTATTAGAGAATGGATTTTTTTTTTCAATTGAAGTATAATTGACTTACAATGTTATATTAGCCTGAGGTGTACCACATGAATGATTTGACATTTACACACATTACAGGATGTTCACCATGATAATTTTAATTACCATCTGTCCCCATTCTAAGTTATTATAAAATCAAGGATGAATGTTCTTTTTTTTTTTCTTTTTGGCCACATCACACAGCTTGCGGGGTCTTATTTCACTGACCAGGGATTGAATCCAGGCTCAAGACAGTGAAAGTGCAGAGTTCCCAGGGATGATTTTTTTTTTTTTGAAGATTTTTTGATGGGGACCATTTTTAAAGTCGTTATTGAATTTATTACAGTACTGTTTCTGTTTTATGTTTTGATCTTTTGGCCCCAAGCCATGTGGGATCTTAGCTTAACCTGCACCCCCTGTGTTGGAAGGTGAAGTCTTAGCCACTGGACCACCAGAGAAGTTCCAAGGATGAATATTTCTAATATTTTTATTTGAATACTTCCACTATTTCACAGATCTACCTCACTTCTTCCCTTAAATAGAGAAAGATTCGTTTATGTTCTTCTTCTTCTTTTTTAATACAAAGAGATAAAACTGGTGGTTAGCCTGCCTTTAAACAATATTTATAGTTTTGAGGTGCCAATTAAGGTTACTTGAAGAGGGAGCATAAGTATTGCTTTCTGGTTTTTATCATGTTATTTAATTTGGAAGTCACCAAAGACGATAGTTCCATTTACATTCTGAAATATAATAATTAAGAATAATATAGCATTACTAGGGACTAACCTTTTTGGTTTTTTTGCAAAGTTTTAAGGTAAATAAATTACAAAATAGTGATTTCTAAAATGGTTTCTATTATACCGAAGCTATAATGACATGTTTTTATGCTTCAAATATTCTTGCTTTCTCATCTTCTCTGTAAAAATACAGTATGTTCTCAGAGTTCTATTGAACCTTATTACTTTGTCAGAAAAGATTTATACGAGGTCCAACCTTTTAAAAATCAAGAGTGTAGCCTTAAACTTGGTATATCATCTGGCCCTCATCAGGGCATCCTAGGAATCAGAGTGCACAGCTTCCTCTTTGATGTTACTTTGCCACCTTATTTCCTGTTTTATTTCTCGGGGCCTAAAGACTTGCTTTGATATCCCCCCAAAATATCACATGGTTATCACAGGCACAACCTAGCTCGTGGTGATCAAGTCCTTGAAGTTCACTATCTATCCCCTTGTAAGGCCTAACCCTGGAAGCCCACCTTTCAAAGGAAAGTATCTGGTCATAAAAATAGAATATACCATTACATTCCTCCTATGGGAAAATTGGTCTCTGTCTCTAGTAGATAAGCTGACAGCTGTGCTGTCCTTACTAACTGAACCACTTCCCTTTTTAACATGTTTCTGAGTGTTTACTATGTACAAGACACTACACTAAGTGATTTGGGAAACAGCAAGATGAATCCAGCCTTTCCCTCAAAAATCCTCAACTAGTGGGAAAGGCACACAAGTAAGGACAGCTGGGCAAAGGATTAGACCCAAAGAATTACAGATAGTAAGCCTTGGGCGCTTAGAGGAAGTGAATAGTTATGTCCAATGAGAGGACAACCTATGTTAAGAAAATAGTATTTGATGTCAACCTTGAAAGATAATGTGGTATTTGAATAGATAGAAAAAGAATTTTTTCCCCTTGGGAGGCCAGCAGAACTAGATGAATGGAAACAGAATCAAGTAAAGGCAAGTTGTCTGGTCCTGATAGAGGACAGAGGACAGAGATTGTAATTATGAGGTTGGCAAACCTTCAATACCATGTTGAAAAAAAAGATTCACTGTATTTTGGTTGGTACCTGATCCATTCTTAAATTTTGGCAAGGGTGGGATTTTGACCAGGCCAAATATGTAGTAATTCTAATACTCTTAACAGTATTTGTAATGCTTCCTAAGTTTCAGTAAATAAGGCTGCTGTCCTGGCGCTCACCTGGGAAGATGGGATAGCTCATGCATGGTTGGCGTGCTGGGTGGTGACTCAGAATCAGGTTTAGCTTTACAGAAGAGGTTGCCTGACTGAGGTCCTTAAATCCAGTTTCTCCAGTTTCCAATTTATGCCCATCTAACTCAATCCAAAAAGTGTAAGTAGTGCAGGGCTGTGTGACCAACAATCAGAGATCCCCCGGAAACACACGTGTACCACGCGCACATTACAATTATGTGATATACCCTCCATCAAAGCTTTTCTTCTGGGCTTCCCTGGTGGTCCAGTGGGTAAAGAGTGTGCCTTGCAGTGCAAGGGGCACCAGGTTGATCCCTGGCCCGGGAAGATCTCACATGCCGCGGAGCGACTGGACCGATGTTTCCAATTGCGAGCCAGCACGCTGGAGTGCATGCGCCCAGAGCTGGTGTTCTGCTACAGGAGAGGCCACTGCAATGGGAGGCCCACACAGGCCAAAGAACAAAGATGGATGAAAATAGATAAATAACCAATAAAAGAGGCCTAAATTTTAAAAACAACCAAAAAAACTTTTCTTCTGCCACTTCTTAAATCCAGTATTTGGAGTTTGTGGTCCCAGGTCATCTACGTCAATCCGTTTTTGACTGGCAGCGATTGACCGTGGTGCTGTGTTCTGGTTGCAGAGCCAAAGGAGGAGCCCTGTTTTCTCAGGAAGCTCCCACACACCAGAGGCTATGCATGCCGTGTTCCTGGTGCGACGGAGCACAGGAGTGGCTTTCTTCAAGGCTCCTCTCCAGAGAGTCTTGGATTTCTAATTCCTTGAAGAGAGGACAACCTATGTTAAGAAAATAGTATTTGATGTCAACCTTGAAAGATAATGTGGTATTTGAATAGATAGAAAAAGAATTTTTTCCCCTTGGGAGGCCAGCAGAACTAGATGAATGGAAACAGAATCAAGTAAAGGCAAGTTGTCTGGTCCTGATAGAGGACAGAGGACAGAGATTGTAATTATGAGGTTGGCAAACCTTCAATACCATGTTGAAAAAAAAGATTCACTGTATTTTGGTTGGTACCTGATCCATTCTTAAATTTTGGCAAGGGTGGGATTTTGACCAGGCCAAATATGTAGTAATTCTAATACTCTTAACAGTATTTGTAATGCTTCCTAAGTTTCAGTAAATAAGGCTGCTGTCCTGGCGCTCACCTGGGAAGATGGGATAGCTCATGCATGGTTGGCGTGCTGGGTGGTGACTCAGAATCAGGTTTAGCTTTACAGAAGAGGTTGCCTGACTGAGGTCCTTAAATCCAGTTTCTCCAGTTTCCAATTTATGCCCATCTAACTCAATCCAAAAAGTGTAAGTAGTGCAGGGCTGTGTGACCAACAATCAGAGATCCCCCGGAAACACACGTGTACCACGCGACATTACAATTATGTGATATACCCTCCATCAAAGCTTTTCTTCTGGGCTTCCCTGGTGGTCCAGTGGGTAAAGAGTCTGCCTTGCAGTGCAAGGGGCACCAGGTTGATCCCTGGCCCGGGAAGATCTCACATGCCGCGGAGCGACTGGACCGATGTTTCCAATTGCGAGCCAGCACGCTGGAGTGCATGCGCCCAGAGCTGGTGTTCTGCTACAGGAGAGGCCACTGCAATGGGAGGCCCACACAGGCCAAAGAACAAAGATGGATGAAAATAGATAAATAACCAATAAAAGAGGCCTAAATTTTAAAAACAACCAAAAAAACTTTTCTTCTGCCACTTCTTAAATCCAGTATTTGGAGTTTGTGGTCCCAGGTCATCTACGTCAATCCGTTTTTGACTGGCAGCGATTGACCGTGGTGCTGTGTTCTGGTTGCAGAGCCAAAGGAGGAGCCCTGTTTTCTCAGGAAGCTCCCACACACCAGAGGCTATGCATGCCGTGTTCCTGGTGCGACGGAGCACAGGAGTGGCTTTCTTCAAGGCTCCCTCTCCAGAGAGTCTTGGATTTCTAATTCCTTGAAGAGTCAGACGCCTCATTCCCTTAGTAAATTTTGTGCTTAAGTGTCCTTCTGAAGTGGCTTTTTTTTTTTTTTTTTTCACTCGAAGCTCAGTGCTTCAGCTAGCAGGGGCGGAACCGGCTCACTTTTGATAAACAAAGCCATGGTAACGGCACTTGAAGTTGATTCATTATGCAAGTCCTTGGGAAAAACAGGCTGGTCCTAAGGAACTGGCTCGAAGCTCATTAAGAAATAAGTTGTGTGCCTATTAGATGATGTAAGTACACACAGGTTTTTAATACCATGTTCTGAGTTGAGAACCCTTTCTTCTTCCCCCTGTCAGAGATCCATCCTTCGAAGAAACCTAATGTCATTCGATCTACACCAAGCCTGCAAACCCCAACCACCAAGCGGATGTTAGCCACCCCGAACCACACGTCTATGAGCATTTTGGGGAAGAGAAACTACAGTCATCACAATGGCCTGGATGGTATGTAAGCTCAGGAATCCTGGGGGCTGATCCCCTAGGCCAGCATGTCTCTGCCCTTGCCTGCTCAGGAGTGTCCGGTCATCTGCCACGTCCAGGAATGTATAAAAAAACAGGTTCTTCTGCCCTCTGATTGGACCGTGTGAAAGAGGGGTATGAGGGAAGGCTGCCATGAGAGCCAGTGAAGACATTCTGCCAACTGCTATTTCTCCATCTCCTCAGGAGGGACCTTTGTGCTCACCTTTCCTGTTAGGAGGCTTGTCTGGAAATGAAGTCTGTATTTAGCAGGTTGCCTCTGCTGGGTAATAATGCCCTCGCTGTGGTGCACACTTACTGCTCGCTTCGGTCGTCTTGAGCAGAAGGGATTATTTGGCCTCCTGTCTGAGACAGCAACGCTCCTCTGAGGGCTGTCTGGTGTTCTGCGGATCATTTTGACGTTGACATTTGTCCCTGACTTCCTTCACCTTACAAATTTTCTTAATTGCTCCAGAGTACTACAAGTCATGAAAAGAATTGCCTGGGTGATATCCTAAATACAGAAATAATAATGTGTTTGTAATAGGGAAGGCTGAGAAATAGCACCTCTTATCCAAAGTACTTCTCTTGGGCTTGGCCATATAATGACTCTTCAGGTGGAATTGAATTATCTGCCCATTCGGACTGTCGGCACAAGCGTAATAAGTCATGCAGGCAGTACATATTGTTCATTTCAGTAGTCCTCAAGTTTGAAGCTGTCTCGATTGTTTAAATGTTGGCATTTATTTATGAATAGAACTCTCGCCAGGCTTTTCATGCCTTGTGGGACTCTAGATTCCTTCAGTGGCAGTAAGTTATTTATAGCGAGGCCCTAGAGCAAGGATGCGGAATAGACCTTCTAGTAATAATTTCCTGTGGTTGTTCTCCTTCTGTATGACTTTTGATGGTCATGGTGATGTCAAGATGAATAAAAAAGTGAGGGTGAAGGGTTTAGTTTGTATTTATAGGATATCAGCAAACGGCAGATACAGCTTTCGAGAATTTAGTGACACAGTAGTCTTGCAGAAATCATTCCTTATTGATGAGAACATCGGCTGTCCTTGCCTCCACATGCCTGATGTCTAGTCAGCAGGGGTCCAAGGAAGGATTGTATCGAAATGTGGACACAGGATTGCGCTCCAGCTTTTCCTTGTTCACAGTGTGGGACTTTGAGATTGAGGCTTAAATGGAATTGAGAATTTTTCTTTTCCATCTTATCACCTCCATGAACTGCCTAGGTATATAGTGCTACTGCAGTAAGTTCTGGTTTATTTGATATGTTTGTATATTCTTTATGGTAAGAGTCTTGCTGTGACTGATGTTGGAAGACATTCTGCCAACTGCTATTTCTCCATCTCCTCAGGAGGGACCTTTGTGCTCACCTTTCCTGTTAGGAGGCTTGTCTGGAAATGAAGTCTGTATTTAGCAGGTTGCCTCTGCTGGGTAATAATGCCCTCGCTGTGGTGCACACTTACTGCTCGCTTCGGTCGTCTTGAGCAGAAGGGATTATTTGGCCTCCTGTCTGAGACAGCAACGCTCCTCTGAGGGCTGTCTGGTGTTCTGCGGATCATTTTGACGTTGACATTTGTCCCTGACTTCCTTCACCTTACAAATTTTCTTAATTGCTCCAGAGTACTACAAGTCATGAAAAGAATTGCCTGGGTGATATCCTAAATACAGAAATAATAATGTGTTTGTAATAGGGAAGGCTGAGAAATAGCACCTCTTATCCAAAGTACTTCTCTTGGGCTTGGCCATATAATGACTCTTCAGGTGGAATTGAATTATCTGCCCATTCGGACTGTCGGCACAAGCGTAATAAGTCATGCAGGCAGTACATATTGTTCATTTCAGTAGTCCTCAAGTTTGAAGCTGTCTCGATTGTTTAAATGTTGGCATTTATTTATGAATAGAACTCTCGCCAGGCTTTTCATGCCTTGTGGGACTCTAGATTCCTTCAGTGGCAGTAAGTTATTTATAGCGAGGCCCTAGAGCAAGGATGCGGAATAGACCTTCTAGTAATAATTTCCTGTGGTTGTTCTCCTTCTGTATGACTTTTGATGGTCATGGTGATGTCAAGATGAATAAAAAAGTGAGGGTGAAGGGTTTAGTTTGTATTTATAGGATATCAGCAAACGGCAGATACAGCTTTCGAGAATTTAGTGACACAGTAGTCTTGCAGAAATCATTCCTTATTGATGAGAACATCGGCTGTCCTTGCCTCCACATGCCTGATGTCTAGTCAGCAGGGGTCCAAGGAAGGATTGTATCGAAATGTGGACACAGGATTGCGCTCCAGCTTTTCCTTGTTCACAGTGTGGGACTTTGAGATTGAGGCTTAAATGGAATTGAGAATTTTTCTTTTCCATCTTATCACCTCCATGAACTGCCTAGGTATATAGTGCTACTGCAGTAAGTTCTGGTTTATTTGATATGTTTGTATATTCTTTATGGTAAGAGTCTTGCTGTGACTGATGTTGGAACAGCAGCTTTCTAGAATCTTTCTCTACGCATATCACATAGTCGCAATCATTCTGGGCCCTGGACCTACCCCTGCACTGCATCTCCTTCTGTTCTTTCCTTGTATCGCAGGACCCTGTCTCTTTGGAATTTCTAGAAAATGGCACTATGTAGTTCCCTGTTTAGGGCTATTTGTCCCATTTCTTTCTGAATGCATGCTGTTGTGAGGGCTGCTTCTCTGCTCTGAACAGGAGGCACGGACAGGAGCACATAGTGAGCCTCTGGTTATGTTGACTGAGACCCTCAGCCTTGTCATGGGGAAGACGCCTGTCTCAGTGTCTGAGGAGACCTAGCTGTTGCACGCTTTTTTTTTTTAACACCCATTTGTCTTTGCGCCCCTGCCATGGCACGGAGAGGAAGGCTGATGCCCAGTGTCTTCCCTGCATTATCTCATCTGATTCATTTGACAGAAGGTTCCAGGTCAAGGGACTTGACTCTTTTGCATACCCATGGTATCTCTACTGCCTGGCAGAGTGCCTGGAATTTAGTGGGTGTTAGTCAATAAACATTAGTTGAATAAATGAAAGTGATTGAGAAAAATGAGACCTAGAGAGGTGAATTCAATTTTGCACAGTTATCATGTACTGCATAGATGGGATGGGATTCCCATTCAGGTGTGACAGATTTCAGAGTCTGCTCTTTTACTGTTACAAATGAAGTTGTGTCTCTTGAGTGTGCTTAGTCAGCAAAGTAGAAACTACATAAGTTATTTTACCAACTCCTTTAAAATGAGAAATCAGTATGACAGATGTTGAAGGACAGAGTAAGTAAACAATGGGGAACGTGGGCTGGGGTGGGCGATGGGGGTGGGGGCAGGAAACAGCCACCATCCCTAGAGCTTGAGGAGCAAAAGGGAGAGGTTGGGGTCATCACAGCTAGAAGCCCAAGGAGCTGGAACTCAGACCCTTGAGGAAAGGGCGCTGCTCTGTCGGAGCTGGCATCCTCTTTTCCATTTTGAACTGCCTAGGTATATAGTGCTACTGCAGTAAGTTCTGGTTTATTTGATATGTTTGTATATTCTTTATGGTAAGAGTCTTGCTGTGACTGATGTTGGAACAGCAGCTTTCTAGAATCTTTCTCTACGCATATCACATAGTCGCAATCATTCTGGGCCCTGGACCTACCCCTGCACTGCATCTCCTTCTGTTCTTTCCTTGTATCGCAGGACCCTGTCTCTTTGGAATTTCTAGAAAATGGCACTATGTAGTTCCCTGTTTAGGGCTATTTGTCCCATTTCTTTCTGAATGCATGCTGTTGTGAGGGCTGCTTCTCTGCTCTGAACAGGAGGCACGGACAGGAGCACATAGTGAGCCTCTGGTTATGTTGACTGAGACCCTCAGCCTTGTCATGGGGAAGACGCCTGTCTCAGTGTCTGAGGAGACCTAGCTGTTGCACGCTTTTTTTTTTTAACACCCATTTGTCTTTGCGCCCCTGCCATGGCACGGAGAGGAAGGCTGATGCCCAGTGTCTTCCCTGCATTATCTCATCTGATTCATTTGACAGAAGGTTCCAGGTCAAGGGACTTGACTCTTTCGCATACCCATGGTATCTCTACTGCCTGGCAGAGTGCCTGGAATTTAGTGGGTGTTAGTCAATAAACATTAGTTGAATAAATGAAAGTGATTGAGAAAAATGAGACCTAGAGAGGTGAATTCAATTTTGCACAGTTATCATGTACTGCATAGATGGGATGGGATTCCCATTCAGGTGTGACAGATTTCAGAGTCTGCTCTTTTACTGTTACAAATGAAGTTGTGTCTCTTGAGTGTGCTTAGTCAGCAAAGTAGAAACTACATAAGTTATTTTACCAACTCCTTTAAAATGAGAAATCAGTATGACAGATGTTGAAGGACAGAGTAAGTAAACAATGGGGAACGTGGGCTGGGGTGGGCGATGGGGGTGGGGGCAGGAAACAGCCACCATCCCTAGAGCTTGAGGAGCAAAAGGGAGAGGTTGGGGTCATCACAGCTAGAAGCCCAAGGAGCTGGAACTCAGACCCTTGAGGAAAGGGCGCTGCTCTGTCGGAGCTGGCATCCTCAGCAGGTGTGATGAGGTGGCTTCTGGGAGTGCCAAGTGAAGCTGGGGACTGAGACATCCCTGCTGCTTGGGGTGATGCTGACAGGAGCAGGAAGGAGCCAGTCTCTTGCCCCGCCCTCAGCCTTGCAGGTGCCCTCTAGCACCCACTACTGGTGAAACAAGGATCTGAATGCCAAAGGAGAAACGCATTTGCAGAGTCCCAACCTGACCCAGCATCACAAAGCTGAGTCTAAGTAGACGCATGTGCAGCTGAGAGGCAAGAGCGCAACAGAAGCACCTACTTTAGAAAATGTCTCCATTTTAAAATTCCCAGTGGACCTTTTCCTTGGGTCTGTTTCTTACTTTCTCAGGGTATTCGATACCGACTCACCTGAGTTTCCAAGGTGAACTCAAAGTACTAGAAAAAACAAAAAAAGTAAGGCTAATAGTAAGTTTTCATGGGAGGGTTAATACCATTATACGCTGGAATTGACAGGCACAGAGTACATGGGAAAGTCTTACCCTGTGTGATTCAATAATAAAAATCAGTTAGCAGTGCTATGCGATTATCAGCATGTCAGACAGACGAGCACACCAGACAGGACGCTGGTGGACAGAACTAATCTAACTGGAAGCAAAGCCTGATTGTACTGAATTAGCCAGGCCTCCCAGCTTTAGGACTTCCTGTCTGCTGCTTAGCAGCTTGCCCCCTTTGCTCAGCCCCCATTAGTTGAATAAATGAAAGTGATTGAGAAAAATGAGACCTAGAGAGGTGAATTCAATTTTGCACAGTTATCATGTACTGCATAGATGGGATGGGATTCCCATTCAGGTGTGACAGATTTCAGAGTCTGCTCTTTTACTGTTACAAATGAAGTTGTGTCTCTTGAGTGTGCTTAGTCAGCAAAGTAGAAACTACATAAGTTATTTTACCAACTCCTTTAAAATGAGAAATCAGTATGACAGATGTTGAAGGACAGAGTAAGTAAACAATGGGGAACGTGGGCTGGGGTGGGCGATGGGGGTGGGGGCAGGAAACAGCCACCATCCCTAGAGCTTGAGGAGCAAAAGGGAGAGGTTGGGGTCATCACAGCTAGAAGCCCAAGGAGCTGGAACTCAGACCCTTGAGGAAAGGGCGCTGCTCTGTCGGAGCTGGCATCCTCAGCAGGTGTGATGAGGTGGCTTCTGGGAGTGCCAAGTGAAGCTGGGGACTGAGACATCCCTGCTGCTTGGGGTGATGCTGACAGGAGCAGGAAGGAGCCAGTCTCTTGCCCCGCCCTCAGCCTTGCAGGTGCCCTCTAGCACCCACTACTGGTGAAACAAGGATCTGAATGCCAAAGGAGAAACGCATTTGCAGAGTCCCAACCTGACCCAGCATCACAAAGCTGAGTCTAAGTAGACGCATGTGCAGCTGAGAGGCAAGAGCGCAACAGAAGCACCTACTTTAGAAAATGTCTCCATTTTAAAATTCCCAGTGGACCTTTTCCTTGGGTCTGTTTCTTACTTTCTCAGGGTATTCGATACCGACTCACCTGAGTTTCCAAGGTGAACTCAAAGTACTAGAAAAAACAAAAAAAGTAAGGCTAATAGTAAGTTTTCATGGGAGGGTTAATACCATTATACGCTGGAATTGACAGGCACAGAGTACATGGGAAAGTCTTACCCTGTGTGATTCAATAATAAAAATCAGTTAGCAGTGCTATGCGATTATCAGCATGTCAGACAGACGAGCACACCAGACAGGACGCTGGTGGACAGAACTAATCTAACTGGAAGCAAAGCCTGATTGTACTGAATTAGCCAGGCCTCCCAGCTTTAGGACTTCCTGTCTGCTGCTTAGCAGCTTGCCCCCTTTGCTCAGCCTCCACCTTCAGTTGGCGGTTCTTCATGGTGGGAGAAGAGTCTTTGGATTTCTGCTGGTAAAGTTTTTTACCTGACATTAAAAAAAAAAAAATTATATATGTATATATGTGTATGTGTGTGTGTATATATATGTATATATATATAAAAACAGCTGCTGCTTATCAAAGTCACTGTCTTTCACCTGGCCTTGGCCCTTTAACGGCCCTACTGTGACTGGGGTCAGGGAGTCAGCACTCTTGTGTTGTCTTAATCCATGGTACGCAGCCACACACAGACCTTTGTGCCTGTCCTGTTGGAGCTTAAATTCCAACGGTAAAAACAAACCCTGCATACCTAAGAAGCCTCATTTTTTGGAGTCATTGTGGACCTACCCAGATCCATATCAGTCTCCCTTTATTTCTATCTTTCCTGTCAGGCTGTAGGTCTAGCTAGGGCTGGCCACATGCTGTTGTAGTACTTTCCAATCCCGTCTCCTTTTCTGATTTAGAGTTGACTGTTTCACTGCTAGCAAACCAAGCGCCTACCACATTTGGCTGAATTTTGTAACTCCAGTGGCCATGAGGAAAGAAGGCCCTGAGATCAGCGAGGATAGAAGAGACATTACTTCCCATATCTGAGGGCCCCACAGGCAGGGAAGTGGGGGAAATAAATGGGATTTGTCTGTGCCATGGATAAAAGCACATCTGACTGGAGTGAGATGGGATTAATTGCTGACTTCTCTGCTGATATCCTGTGTGTCTTTGGGCAAATCATTTGGTTTCTTTAACCACTTTTTTCTTCTGTAAAGTACAGATTTCATTTAATAGAGTTGTCATAATGATTAAAAATGTTCACCTACTTTATACCACTTGATCTTCCAAACATTTTATGAAGTAAGTGTCATAACCTGTATTCTAATAATGAAAAAGTCAAAGCTCAAAGAGTTGAAGGGATTTGCCCAAAGTCACACTAGTAACAAGTAGCAGAGATGAGATTTAAACTCCAAATCTAAGGTTGTTTCCACTGTGTGAATAAGGACCCCTGATGTGTGTGATGAATACAGCATGTATCTTGGAAATATTTCTGTTTTCTGTCTGTCCAAGATAGGTTTGTATTTGTCAACATTGGGAGGAATACAGAGGGCGTTTTTCTTTGCTCAGACTGTGAAATATGCTCAAAGTTGTCACCTCCATCTCTTGCCTCCATGTCGCTCCTCTGCCCCCTCATATCATACTCCCTCCTTTTTCTGGAACTTAGGGGATAGGAGGAGAGGGGAAATTTAAAAAAATAGAGAAAAACCACAATCACTTAAAGGTGCGATGTGTTTAAATTATAGGATATTTCCAATATCAACTCTTGACACGTAGTGGTTGTTCATTAAGTGCTACACTCAAGTAGGAAATGGCAGCCCACTCCACTATCCTTGCCTGGGAAGTCCCATGGACAGAGGAACCTGGTGGGCTGCAGTCCATGGGTTGCAAAGAGCTGGACACAACTGAGCATGTGCACACAGTATTAAGTGTTAAGATTCCATCTCCTCCTTTAAAGAAGAGCTATTATCACTTTGTTTTGAAAAGTGTTAAGATACCCATCAAAGATTTTGTAGTCATATATGAATTGTATATAAATAATGTCAGTGCGCTGCTTTTATTTATTTATTTATTTACTTATTTATTTATTTATTTATTTTGGGGCGTGCTGGGCCTTTTATTGATGTGCAGGCTACTCTCCAGTGGTGGTATGTGGGCTTCTCATTGCTGTGGCTTCCTTATTGCAGAGCACAGCTCTAGGACATGAGGGCTTCAGTGCTTATGGCTCCCAGGCTCTAGAGCACGGGCTCAGTAGTTGTGGCAAACGGGCTTAGTCGCTCCATAGCATATGGGATCTTCCCAGACCAGGGATTGAACCTGTGTCTCCTGCATTGGCAGGCAGATTCTTTACCACTGAGCTTCCAAGGAGGACCAGTGCTCTCCTTATAACTACATTTATTTCTTACCTAACGGTAGGATTCTCAAAAAAAAAAAAAAAAGACTCCTGGATATGCTTGAAGGTAAATGGGTACGTTCCAGTATATATTTGCACATTAGACAGGGCAGTTTCTACAAGGAAAAATTTCCCTTATTTAAATTATTTTTAAAAGTATTAAAGACAAAATCAGGTTTATAAAGAGGGCTCTTTTAGCTTCTTGTAGGTTCCTGTGATTGGAGACCCTACAGCAAAGGGGATGGAACAGCATCAGCCGGAGACAGTGAAATCTTTCTCAGAGCAAAAGCTGAGTCAGAAAAGACTCCAGAGGGAATGAACAGGCATCTCCTGACCTCCTCCCCACCCCAGTGTCAGATGCTTATGTTTTGGTCCATCAGCATATCTGCCATTGCATTGCACAGGGCTAAGGGGTCTTCCTGCCACATCTCCATCTTGATCACCATGGGAACCCTTGGGCAACACGTAGTGGTTGTTCATTAAGTGCTACACTCAAGTAGGAAATGGCAGCCCACTCCACTATCCTTGCCTGGGAAGTCCCATGGACAGAGGAACCTGGTGGGCTGCAGTCCATGGGTTGCAAAGAGCTGGACACAACTGAGCATGTGCACACAGTATTAAGTGTTAAGATTCCATCTCCTCCTTTAAAGAAGAGCTATTATCACTTTGTTTTGAAAAGTGTTAAGATACCCATCAAAGATTTTGTAGTCATATATGAATTGTATATAAATAATGTCAGTGCGCTGCTTTTATTTATTTATTTATTTACTTATTTATTTATTTATTTATTTTGGGGCGTGCTGGGCCTTTTATTGATGTGCAGGCTACTCTCCAGTGGTGGTATGTGGGCTTCTCATTGCTGTGGCTTCCTTATTGCAGAGCACAGCTCTAGGACATGAGGGCTTCAGTGCTTATGGCTCCCAGGCTCTAGAGCACGGGCTCAGTAGTTGTGGCAAACGGGCTTAGTCGCTCCATAGCATATGGGATCTTCCCAGACCAGGGATTGAACCTGTGTCTCCTGCATTGGCAGGCAGATTCTTTACCACTGAGCTTCCAAGGAGGACCAGTGCTCTCCTTATAACTACATTTATTTCTTACCTAACGGTAGGATTCTCAAAAAAAAAAAAAAAAAGACTCCTGGATATGCTTGAAGGTAAATGGGTACGTTCCAGTATATATTTGCACATTAGACAGGGCAGTTTCTACAAGGAAAAATTTCCCTTATTTAAATTATTTTTAAAAGTATTAAAGACAAAATCAGGTTTATAAAGAGGGCTCTTTTAGCTTCTTGTAGGTTCCTGTGATTGGAGACCCTACAGCAAAGGGGATGGAACAGCATCAGCCGGAGACAGTGAAATCTTTCTCAGAGCAAAAGCTGAGTCAGAAAAGACTCCAGAGGGAATGAACAGGCATCTCCTGACCTCCTCCCCACCCCAGTGTCAGATGCTTATGTTTTGGTCCATCAGCATATCTGCCATTGCATTGCACAGGGCTAAGGGGTCTTCCTGCCACATCTCCATCTTGATCACATGGGAACCCTTGGGAACAGCTTCTCCTGTGAAGTGGTGCAGACCGAGGGAGCATCCACTGGAGGTGCTCCTAACCTTTCTCTGCGATGGCATGGCTTTTGCTCCAGGGGTACCACCGAAACAGGACTCAGTGCGTCAGGAAAACCAAAGCAACAGGCTTGGAAGAGAGGTGAGCTTTCAGTGGGACAGAGGCAGGGCATGTGAGCCAAGGATATTGATGAATTGCACATTAAACTTCTTTTTAATCTGCTCTCCTCTGGCTTATTTCCCCCGGGGCATGTGAGTATACTACTGATTGTTATTTTTCTTATTTGTCTTCTGCGTTGACTAATATCATTTCTCAACGTCTTTGTACCATGAAGAGGGTATCTGATGTGGAGTCCTCTAAGTATAATATTATGATCTAGTATGTGAAGACTGTCCTTTTAATGACTTATTTCTGAAATCAGTGATTCAACAGCTCCAACTGTTTGTTTCCGCTCCGGGAAATGGGTGGTGGTGAGGGCCATTGTAGCAGTGAGAGAGCTCTGGGAATGCATCTGCTGTCTTCACAAATCCTCGTAAAAATAGACTGCCAGGAGCAGCTGATGGCACTCCTAGGCATGCTTAGGCCCAGGCTGCCTTCTGTCAATTTTTTTTTATGTCATTTCAAAAGACTATACTTTTTTTCAAATCCTCTAAAACATGTTTTTATGGAAGAACACTGAGTGCTCCTGGACTCACCTCCGGTCGCCTGTTCTCAGGTATAATATCATAACCTGACTGAATTTATCAAAGTACCTTTGAGGGGTTTTTTTTGGTTTTTATGATGGGTTATTATGGTCCCAGAGTTGCTTGAATGTGAAGCAGTTATAGAAGATTATCTAATATATCTGGAGAGCTTAAGGACAGTTGAAGCATTATCTGAAGGCAGGAGATGCTCTCGCACTCTGAATCTCTAGGAATGAGCGTTCTAAACGCCCACATACCTGAAGTGTGAATAATGCACCTTGGTATTCTGGCATATTCTAAGGAATGTTTTGGTCCATCAGCATATCTGCCATTGCATTGCACAGGGCTAAGGGTCTTCCTGCCACATCTCCATCTTGATCACATGGGAACCCTTGGGAACAGCTTCTCCTGTGAAGTGGTGCAGACCGAGGGAGCATCCACTGGAGGTGCTCCTAACCTTTCTCTGCGATGGCATGGCTTTTGCTCCAGGGGTACCACCGAAACAGGACTCAGTGCGTCAGGAAAACCAAAGCAACAGGCTTGGAAGAGAGGTGAGCTTTCAGTGGGACAGAGGCAGGGCATGTGAGCCAAGGATATTGATGAATTGCACATTAAACTTCTTTTTAATCTGCTCTCCTCTGGCTTATTTCCCCCGGGGCATGTGAGTATACTACTGATTGTTATTTTTCTTATTTGTCTTCTGCGTTGACTAATATCATTTCTCAACGTCTTTGTACCATGAAGAGGGTATCTGATGTGGAGTCCTCTAAGTATAATATTATGATCTAGTATGTGAAGACTGTCCTTTTAATGACTTATTTCTGAAATCAGTGATTCAACAGCTCCAACTGTTTGTTTCCCGCTCCGGGAAATGGGTGGTGGTGAGGGCCATTGTAGCAGTGAGAGAGCTCTGGGAATGCATCTGCTGTCTTCACAAATCCTCGTAAAAATAGACTGCCAGGAGCAGCTGATGGCACTCCTAGGCATGCTTAGGCCCAGGCTGCCTTCTGTCAATTTTTTTTTATGTCATTTCAAAAGACTATACTTTTTTTCAAATCCTCTAAAACATGTTTTTATGGAAGAACACTGAGTGCTCCTGGACTCACCTCCGGTCGCCTGTTCTCAGGTATAATATCATAACCTGACTGAATTTATCAAAGTACCTTTGAGGGGTTTTTTTTGGTTTTTATGATGGGTTATTATGGTCCCAGAGTTGCTTGAATGTGAAGCAGTTATAGAAGATTATCTAATATATCTGGAGAGCTTAAGGACAGTTGAAGCATTATCTGAAGGCAGTAGATGCTCTCTCGCACTCTGAATCTCTAGGAATGAGCGTTCTAGAGGAAGACAGGCCCACATACCTGAAGTGTGAATAATCAGCACCTTGGTATTCTGGCATATTCTGGAAGGATGGCCAACTAGCCACACCTGGGTCCATTGCTGGGTTTACTAGTAAATATCACAGTTTCTCCCAGTTCAGTTCAGTTCAGTCACTCAGTCGTGACTGATTCTTTGTGATCCCATAGACTGTGGCGTGCTAGGCTTCCTTGTCCTTCACCATCTCCCAGAGCTTGTTCAAACTCATGTCCATTGACTCAATGATGCCATCCAACTATCTCATCCTCTGTTGTCCCCTTCTCTTTTTGCCTTCTATTTTTCCTGACATCAGGGTCCTTTCCATTGAGTCATCTCTTCCCATCAGGTGGCCAAAGTATTGGAGTTTCAGTTTCAGCATCAGTCCTTCCAGTAAATATTCAGGGTTGACTTCCTTTACATTGACTGGTTTGATCTTCAGTCTAAGGGATTTGCAAGAGTCTTCTCCAACTCTTACCCTGCCCCTGAGGAAGATGCTAGCGTGTGAACCTGTAAGAGGTGTAGGTTTGAGACCCTTGCTGAAGTCCATGGGAGTTACTCAGGGGCTCTCACCTGTGAGAGCCAGCTCTGACCTCCTCAGTAAGTGTCTCTGTCTACCTGCAGGGGTCATTTGAGGAAACCTTTTAAACCAGCCTATCCTTGTGTGTTCCCATCCTCAGTGACACAGAGAGGGGACCTTCCTCATTTTCCATTTTTTTTTGGTGGGGGGTAAGGGTAGATGCTTAGGAATGGAGAGGGAAGAAGGCAACAGAGAGGGAGTTGGGTCCCTGAGAAACAACTCTTCCTCGGCAGAGACTTGACTCTTTCATCCAAGGAGCAGGCACAGATGTCCAAGAAAGCCAGTGGACATTAGCACTGGATCTCAACTCCCCGGTGAAGTGAAGACCCACTCCAGAAGCCTGCCGAGTTAGGCATCCCCTCGCAGTCTCTTTGGATCCCAGTGAAGAAGTGAGAAGTCTTGTGACCCTGCAGCGCCCCCAGGGCAATGACAGTGGAAGGATTTGTCACAGCCTCATTGATTTGGAGACTCCCACTGGGTTCATTTTAAGCTTCCCAACCTTGCTCATTGTTTTAGTTCAGTGCTTCTTATTTTCCCTTCCAGATGACCGAGCAGTCTTTAAGCTCAGAAAACATCTGCGTTATAATCTATGCATTTTCTTCCCTCAACCAAATATTTATTTTTATCAGCAACTATTTACATATCCATGAATATGAAAAGCTATTAATGTAAAACTGAAGAACAAGCTTGGAGGCAGCTTTGCTAAATGGCGCTTCCTAAGATGATGTATGCGAAGACCCATCCCACAACGGTCTGATGGCAGCTTACCTGAGAGCCTATAGGAGCCCCTCCGGGGCAGTCAGTGAGCAAAGCCGTGAGTGAGCCCTCGGGAAACAGAGCTGATTCCATTTAAGGCATCTGGGATCAGTCAGCAGAAAAAGGGGTTGCTCTTCTAATTTTCTTCTTGTTTTCTCCAGTTTTCTTTCCTAATGTCTTTCCTACTTTCTGGAAGATGGTCTAGCGTTTTTGGGAACCTGTTAAGTCTAAGGGATTTGCAAGAGTCTTCTCCAACTCTTACCCTGCCCCTGAGGAAGATGCTAGCGTGTGAACCTGTAAGAGGTGTAGGTTTGAGACCCTTGCTGAAGTCCATGGGAGTTACTCAGGGGCTCTCACCTGTGAGAGCCAGCTCTGACCTCCTCAGTAAGTGTCTCTGTCTACCTGCAGGGGTCATTTGAGGAAACCTTTTAAACCAGCCTATCCTTGTGTGTTCCCATCCTCAGTGACACAGAGAGGGGACCTTCCTCATTTTCCATTTTTTTTTGGTGGGGGGTAAGGGTAGATGCTTAGGAATGGAGAGGGAAGAAGGCAACAGAGAGGGAGTTGGGTCCCTGAGAAACAACTCTTCCTCGGCAGAGACTTGACTCTTTCATCCAAGGAGCAGGCACAGATGTCCAAGAAAGCCAGTGGACATTAGCACTGGATCTCAACTCCCCGGTGAAGTGAAGACCCACTCCAGAAGCCTGCCGAGTTAGGCATCCCCCTGCGCAGTCTCTTTGGATCCCAGTGAAGAAGTGAGAAGTCTTGTGACCCTGCAGCGCCCCCAGGGCAATGACAGTGGAAGGATTTGTCACAGCCTCATTGATTTGGAGACTCCCACTGGGTTCATTTTAAGCTTCCCAACCTTGCTCATTGTTTTAGTTCAGTGCTTCTTATTTTCCCTTCCAGATGACCGAGCAGTCTTTAAGCTCAGAAAACATCTGCGTTATAATCTATGCATTTTCTTCCCTCAACCAAATATTTATTTTTATCAGCAACTATTTACATATCCATGAATATGAAAAGCTATTAATGTAAAACTGAAGAACAAGCTTGGAGGCAGCTTTGCTAAATGGCGCTTCCTAAGATGATGTATGCGAAGACCCATCCCACAACGGTCTGATGGCAGCTTACCTGAGAGCCTATAGGAGCCCCTCCGGGGCAGTCAGTGAGCAAAGCCGTGAGTGAGCCCTCGGGAAACAGAGCTGATTCCATTTAAGGCATCTGGGATCAGTCAGCAGAAAAAGGGGTTGCTCTTCTAATTTTCTTCTTGTTTTTCTCCAGTTTTCTTTCCTAATGTCTTTTTACTCTACTTTCTGGAGAGTACTACTTTCATGTGTTCGTATTAGTTGCTCAGTCATGTCCTACTCTTTGTGACCCCATGGACTGTAGCCCGCCAGGCTCCTCTATCCATGGAATTCTGCAGGCAAGAATATTGGAGTAGGTTGTCAGTCCATTCTCCAGGGATAGTACGACTTTACTTAACTTTATATTCGAAGCAGATTTGTCTAATTTCTCTCTAAAAGCTGCTAAGTTTTGTTTCATATAATTTTGAAATTCTATTATTGGATATATATGTAGTTGGAATTTTTATGTCTTTTTGACCTTTTTATCACTAGGAAATGAACCTTTTTATTTCTGTTAATATTCCTCTTTTTTTGTCTGATACTAAAATGATTGCACCAGTTTCCTTTTTCTCTTGTTTTCAGTTTTTTAATGAATTTTTATACTTTTAGTAAACTCACAATAGAATGACTTTTACAGCGTCTCTAAAGCCAGCACATGTTGTTCCAGCACAGATTTTTTAAATCCTGTGAAGCTATTTTCTGTTATCATTTCTTTTAAAAACAGCTTTACTGAGACATAACTGACATTTAGTAAACTATATGTATTTAAAATATTCAGTTTGGTAAGTTTAGCATATATCTGTGTGTATATGTATACACAGGCCAGGAACCATCACCAATCAAGACATTAAGTTCGCCTGTCACCCTCAGAAACTTTCCTGCGCCCCTTTATAGTTGGCACTCTTGTCCCCCTATCTCCCCCACCACATCCCAGGTGGCTGCTGATCTGCTTTTTAGCACCATAGAGCAGATTACATTTTCTAGATTTGTATTAAATGGAGTCACGTGCAGTATGTGCTCTTTGTCAGTTTGAATAATGTTTGGAGATCTACAAGTTCACTGATTAATGTAAAACTGAAGAACAAGCTTGGAGGCAGCTTTGCTAAATGGCGCTTCCTAAGATGATGTATGCGAAGACCCATCCCACAACGGTCTGATGGCAGCTTACCTGAGAGCCTATAGGAGCCCCTCCGGGGCAGTCAGTGAGCAAAGCCGTGAGTGAGCCCTCGGGAAACAGAGCTGATTCCATTTAAGGCATCTGGGATCAGTCAGCAGAAAAAGGGGTTGCTCTTCTAATTTTCTTCTTGTTTTTCTCCAGTTTTCTTTCCTAATGTCTTTTTACTCTACTTTCTGGAGAGTACTACTTTCATGTGTTCGTATTAGTTGCTCAGTCATGTCCTACTCTTTGTGACCCCATGGACTGTAGCCCGCCAGGCTCCTCTATCCATGGAATTCTGCAGGCAAGAATATTGGAGTAGGTTGTCAGTCCATTCTCCAGGGATAGTACGACTTTACTTAACTTTATATTCGAAGCAGATTTGTCTAATTTCTCTCTAAAAGCTGCTAAGTTTTGTTTCATATAATTTTGAAATTCTATTATTGGATATATATGTATTTGGGAAATTTTTTATGTCTTTTTGACCTTTTTATCACTAGGAAATGAACCTTTTTATTTCTGTTAATATTCCTCTTTTTTTGTCTGATACTAAAATGATTGCACCAGTTTCCTTTTTCTCTTGTTTTCAGTTTTTTAATGAATTTTTATACTTTTAGTAAACTCACAATAGAATGACTTTTACAGCGTCTCTAAAGCCAGCACATGTTGTTCCAGCACAGATTTTTTAAATCCTGTGAAGCTATTTTCTGTTATCATTTCTTTTAAAAACAGCTTTACTGAGACATAACTGACATTTAGTAAACTATATGTATTTAAAATATTCAGTTTGGTAAGTTTAGCATATATCTGTGTGTATATGTATACACAGGCCAGGAACCATCACCAATCAAGACATTAAGTTCGCCTGTCACCCTCAGAAACTTTCCTGCGCCCCTTTATAGTTGGCACTCTTGTCCCCCTATCTCCCCCACCACATCCCAGGTGGCTGCTGATCTGCTTTTTAGCACCATAGAGCAGATTACATTTTCTAGATTTGTATTAAATGGAGTCACGTGCAGTATGTGCTCTTTGTCAGTTTGAATAATGTTTGGAGATCTACAAGTTCACTGATTTTTTTTTTTTTTTCCTCTGCAGTATTGAATCTCCTATTAATCCCATCCGATGAATTATTCATTTCAAATTTTATATTTTTCAGTTTCAGAATTCCCTTTAGGTCTTTGATATTTCTCCTAAAATGGACCATATTTGTTCCCCATCACGTCCACTTGTCTCTATAGATTTTTTTCTCTTTTTTCCCGTCATGCCTCTTTTATTTATATTTATTTTCACCAATCTTTTTATTCCTTGACCTGTGTGGGCCTCCCATTGCAGTTGCTGCAGAGTACTGGCTCTGGGTGCATGCACTCCAGAGCGCTGGCTGGTAGTTGGACACACCAGTACAGCCACTCCCTGGCACGTGGAATCTTCCCGGGCAAGGGATCAAACCAGTGCCCCTTGCATTGCAAGGTGGACTATTTACCCCCTGGACCACCAGGGAAGCCCTATAGACTTTTTTTTTTTACCACACTTATGGTAAATATAAGTGAATTATCCATTACTGAGAGTCATCTTCTACTGACATTTTGTTCCTTTTGATTATGGGTTGCATTTTCCTTTATCCTAGGTCCAACAATTTGTAATGAATACTGGTCAGTGTGAATGACAAGTTGTGGAGATTCTGGATTCTGTTATTTTCCTCAATAGAGTATTCTTTTTTTTTTTTTAAAAGATTTATTTATTTATTTATTTTTGGGCTGGGGTCAGGTTGGGAAGGGAGGGGAGCGGGTGGACTACTTCTATTGGTCTTTCATTTCTTTATTTTCATCTATCTTTGTTCTTTGGCTCCTGTGGGCCTCCCATCACGGTGGCCTCTGTCGTCGCAGAGCGCTGGCTCTGGGCTCATGCGCTCCAAAGCTCCGGCTCGGTAATTGGACACATCAGTCCAGCCGCTCCACGGCACGTGGGATCTTCCCAGGCCAGGGATCGAACCAGCGCCCCTTGCACTGCAAGGTGGTGTCCTTACCCACTGGACCACCAGGGGAAGTCCTTTTTTTTTTTTTTTATAGAGTATTGAGTTTTGTCCTGACAATTAAATTGGTAGGTCCCTTCAAGTCTGGGGGTTCATTTTAAAGCTTTTTAAGTGCTTGCCTATTTCAGTGTTGCTCCTGGTTCCATGAGGTTTCAGTGGAAAGACCAAGTTGTTTTTCTTGCCCTTCCAACTTGGCAGAACTTGAATCCTGAACTCTGTCTTCCCAGCACTAGACAACTGCTGAGTTTGCTTAGCCTTTTTAAAACTTGGCTCATGCTTTCCAGTGGGATCCTGGGAGTCTCACTTCGTGCGTGAGTAGTTCTGACATCAGCCAGTGGTTTGAGGGGAGTGTGTATGTTGATCTGGGGACTTCCCCTTTCCTGTGTCCTTCCCTTCAGGATCTCCTTCCTCATTTTTCAGTTGTTCTGGCAGCCTTGAACTCTGATCTGTCCCTGATTCTCAGCTCAACCCAACTGCAGCTTTTTGCTGGAACCACAGTCTTCTTATACTGCATGGAACTCCTTACTCTGGTACCAGCATATGGTACCGTAAGAGCGGATCTCAGCAAGTCTCACCTTTTGCTCAAGACATTTTGTTCCTTTTGATTATGGGTTGCATTTTCCTTTATCCTAGGTCCAACAATTTGTAATGAATACTGGTCAGTGTGAATGACAAGTTGTGGAGATTCTGGATTCTGTTATTTTCCTCAATAGAGTATTCTTTTTTTTTAAAGGATTTATTTATTTATTTATTTTTGGGCTGGGGTCAGGTTGGGAAGGGAGGGGAGCGGGTGGACTACTTCTATTGGTCTTTCATTTCTTTATTTTCATCTATCTTTGTTCTTTGGCTCCTGTGGGCCTCCCATCACGGTGGCCTCTGTCGTCGCAGAGCGCTGGCTCTGGGCTCATGCGCTCCAAAGCTCCGGCTCGGTAATTGGACACATCAGTCCAGCCGCTCCACGGCACGTGGGATCTTCCCAGGCCAGGGATCGAACCAGCGCCCCTTGCACTGCAAGGTGGTGTCCTTACCCACTGGACCACCAGGGGAAGTCCTTTTTTTTTTTTTTTATAGAGTATTGAGTTTTGTCCTGACAATTAAATTGGTAGGTCCCTTCAAGTCTGGGGGTTCATTTTAAAGCTTTTTAAGTGCTTGCCTATTTCAGTGTTGCTCCTGGTTCCATGAGGTTTCAGTGGAAAGACCAAGTTGTTTTTCTTGCCCTTCCAACTTGGCAGAACTTGAATCCTGAACTCTGTCTTCCCAGCACTAGACAACTGCTGAGTTTGCTTAGCCTTTTTAAAACTTGGCTCATGCTTTCCAGTGGGATCCTGGGAGTCTCACTTCGTGCGTGAGTAGTTCTGACATCAGCCAGTGGTTTGAGGGGAGTGTGTATGTTGATCTGGGGACTTCCCCTTTCCTGTGTCCTTCCCTTCAGGATCTCCTTCCTCATTTTTCAGTTGTTCTGGCAGCCTTGAACTCTGATCTGTCCCTGATTCTCAGCTCAACCCAACTGCAGCTTTTTGCTGGAACCACAGTCTTCTTATACTGCATGGAACTCCTTACTCTGGTACCAGCATATGGTACCGGTAAGAGCGGATCTCAGCAAGTCTCACCTTTTGCTCAAGTCATTCTCTTCCAATTTTTGCCTGACTTTGGTTGCTCTCCAGTATCTTCAAACACTTACTTTTGTACTTTATGTAGAACTTATCACTGTTTCTGACTGGAAGGTTAACCCAAGATAAATTAGCCCACCACTATAGGAAGCAGAAGAATTGAAACTTTTGAACTATGGTGCTGGAGAAGCCTGATGAGAGTGCCTTGGACATCAAGAAGATCAAACCAGTCAATCTTACATGAAATCAACCCTGAATATTCATTGGAAGGACTGATGTAAAGTTGAAGCTCCAGTACTTTGACTGTCTGATGCTAAGAACCAACTCATTAGAAAAGACCATGATGCTGGGAAAGATTGAGAGCAGGAGGAGAAGGGGGCAACCGAGGATGAGATGGTTGGTTGGCATCACTGAGTCAATGGACATCAGTTTGAGCAGAGCTAGTGGAGCTAGTGGAGGACAGAGAAGCCTCGTGTGCTGCAGTCCATAGGGTCGCAAAGAGTAGAACATGACTGAGTGACTAAGCAACAAAAGCAATAGGAAGCAGAACTCTTTAGTCCTTTTATAGGCTCCCTGCCAACTTCCTTGGTTTTCTTAGTTTATTTTTAAAATAATAAACTATTTGTGTTTGTGGACACTGTATCTTTCCTTACTTCTCTGAGGATATTAATGATAGTGGTTTTTGTTTCTTGAGTTTTCTTCTCATGAATAATCTGTTTCTTCTCATTTGCATTCTTCTCTTGTTTGTTTTGGTCTCTATTATTTGTGTTAAAGGTTTCTTCCTGGTGACCTTTGGCTGTGTAATAATATTTAAGAGCAGGAGACTAAAATCAGAGGAAAGCTCTGTGCTTGAGCCTGTAACACGCTCCGCAGAATGGTGACCAGACTGGATGGTTTGCTGGGTGGCCTCTGTGTCGGTATCTTCAGCTCTGTTGTGCAGGCCGGGCAGATTTCCCAGAGAAGATGCTTCCCATCTGTCTTAGTCCATTCAGGCTGCTGTGACAAAATACTACAGATGGGTGACTTGTAAACAACAGAAATTTGTTACAGTTGTAGAGGCAGGGAAGTCCAAGATCAGGGTGCCGGAAGAGTTGGGTTCTGGTGAGGGGCTTGCTCTGGGTTGCAGACGGCTATCTTCTTTCTGTGTCACCACGTGATGAAAGGAGCTAGGGAGCAGGTGGCGTCTCTATTATAAGAGCATTAATACCATTCATGGACTTCCCAGATGGAGCTAGTGGTAAAGAATTTGCCTGCCAATGCAGGAGACACAGGAAACAAAGGGTTCAGTTCCTGGGTTGGGAAGATCCCCTGGAGTAGAAAATGGTACCCCACTCCAGTACACTTGCCTGGAAAATTCCATGAGCAGAGGAACCTGGTGGGCTGAAGTCCATGGATTGCAAAGAGTCAGACATGACTGAGCATAGCACAGCAATCCCGTTCATAAGGGTTATACCCTCATGACCTAAGTACTTCCCAAAGACTCTGCATTCTAAGGCCATCATATTCGGCATTATGATTTCAACATACAGATTTTGTGGGGACGCAAACATTCAGACCACAGCATAGTCTCTTTTCCAGAGGATAATGTTTTGACTACCTGCTTTCTAGAAGCTCAAGGGGAAGAAGGCTGGAGGCCTCACCATTCAGTGGACGTGTGTTAGCTTGATCCCTCAATTTGGGGACTGGTAGCCCAGCTTGGTGCCTTGTGTTCCCCAGGCCTGCAGCACCCTGTTTGACCCTCTTTAAAGAATAGATGCTCAGACTTGTGGTGGACTGCTGCCTAGGGTTGTGGAGTCAGGAAAGCTTCTAGGAGTCCAGCAGCCCCTTAGACAGCCTTCAGCTGATCTTTGCTGCAGTCTCCCTCCTCGGCCCTCCATTCCAGAGGTGCCTGGTATCCATTACTGAGCCATTTGAGGATGCTTTGTGCACACTGGACTTGTGGTTTTCCACACTGCCAGCCTCAGATTTAGCTTTCTTGAGTGCATAGTCTTTTATCACTTGTTTATCTGCTTTCTGGACTTCAAAATCCTGATGGTGGTTTCTCCTCTGGGCTTCAGAAGGAAAGGAAATCAAATCAGACACTAGTTGCTAGAAACCTTAAAAGAAGTTGTTTCCATTGCCTCAGTTGGTTAGAGTGAAAAACCTCCAAGTCTAGGGACTTTAAGTAATTGTGTGCATGTGTGTGTTAGTCGCTCAGTCATGTCTGACTCTGTGTCTGCATGGACTGTAGCCCAACAGGCTCCTGTGTCCATGGGATTCTCCAGGCAAGAATACTGGAGTGGGTTGCCCTGCCCTCCTCTAGGGGATCTTCCCCACCCAGGGAGGGAATCCAGGTCTCCTACATTGCCGGCAGATTGTTTTTTGTTGCTGTTAATTTTTGCCTCTTTTTAAAATTATTGATTTTTTAAATCCATTTATTTTCATCTATCTCTATTCTTTGTCATGTGTGTGTCTCCCATTGCAGTAGCCTATCTCGTTGAAAATTTGCCTGCCAATGCAGGAGACACAGGAAACAAAGGGTTCAGTTCCTGGGTTGGGAAGATCCTGGAGTAGAAAATGGTACCCCACTCCAGTACACTTGCCTGGAAAATTCCATGAGCAGAGGAACCTGGTGGGCTGAAGTCCATGGATTGCAAAGAGTCAGACATGACTGAGCATAGCACAGCAATCCCGTTCATAAGGGTTATACCCTCATGACCTAAGTACTTCCCAAAGACTCTGCATTCTAAGGCCATCATATTCGGCATTATGATTTCAACATACAGATTTTGTGGGACGCAAACATTCAGACCACAGCATAGTCTCTTTTACAGAGGATAATGTTTTGACTACCTGCTTTCTAGAAGCTCAAGGGGAAGAAGGCTGGAGGCCTCACCATTCAGTGGACGTGTGTTAGCTTGATCCCTCAATTTGGGGACTGGTAGCCCAGCTTGGTGCCTTGTGTTCCCCAGGCCTGCAGCACCCTGTTTGACCCTCTTTAAAGAATAGATGCTCAGACTTGTGGTGGACTGCTGCCTAGGGTTGTGGAGTCAGGAAAGCTTCTAGGAGTCCAGCAGCCCCTTAGACAGCCTTCAGCTGATCTTTGCTGCAGTCTCCCTCCTCGGCCCTCCATTCCAGAGGTGCCTGGTATCCATTACTGAGCCATTTGAGGATGCTTTGTGCACACTGGACTTGTGGTTTTCCACACTGCCAGCCTCAGATTTAGCTTTCTTGAGTGCATAGTCTTTTATCACTTGTTTATCTGCTTTCTGGACTTCAAAATCCTGATGGTGGTTTCTCCTCTGGGCTTCAGAAGGAAAGGAAATCAAATCAGACACTAGTTGCTAGAAACCTTAAAAGAAGTTGTTTCCATTGCCTCAGTTGGTTAGAGTGAAAAACCTCCAAGTCTAGGGACTTTAAGTAATTGTGTGCATGTGTGTGTTAGTCGCTCAGTCATGTCTGACTCTGTGTCTGCATGGACTGTAGCCCAACAGGCTCCTGTGTCCATGGGATTCTCCAGGCAAGAATACTGGAGTGGGTTGCCCTGCCCTCCTCTAGGGGATCTTCCCCACCCAGGGAGGGAATCCAGGTCTCCTACATTGCCGGCAGATTGTTTTTTGTTGCTGTTAATTTTTGCCTCTTTTTAAAATTATTGATTTTTTAAATCCATTTATTTTCATCTATCTCTATTCTTTGTCATGTGTGTGTCTCCCATTGCAGTAGCCTATCTCGTTGCAGAGCACTGGCTCTGGGCGCATGCACTCCAGAGCGCTGGCTTGTAATTGGACACACTGGTCCAGCCGCTCCGCGGCACGTGGGATCTTCCCAGGCCAGGGATCGAACCGGTGCCCCTTGCACTGCAAGGCGGACTCCTTACCCACTGACCCACCAGGGAAGCCCGCAGGCAGATTCTTTACCATCGAGCCACCAGGGAAGCCCTCTAAGTACTTACGAATCGTCAAAACAAAAGGGAAATTCTTGTTAAAAAAAGTACTTATGAATCAGGGTTAGCATGGACAATACGTAGCAAATGTAGATTGCTGCATTTGAGGATTTACTTAGAAGCATAAAGGAAAATGCTCTGGGCTACATCATCTAGGAAGGAGACCTGAGAACTAGTGTAGATCTCTTTATGGGGGCCTGTGTATCTGGGACCCTGCACATGGCTCTGGTCCCTTGCTTCGAGGAAGTGCAGTTGGGCTGGGGAAGCTTTGAGCAGGGAGACGTGATGGTGGTACAAGGGCAGGTGGTAAGCGCTGGGATGCTTCAGCCGAGAACACAGAGAGGTGACGTGTCTCAACTTAAAACCACGGCCCGTGTGGAGAAGGCAGGTGGGAACCTAGATGCCAGATCTCAAGCTGCTGGAAAGAAAGGGTCGCTTTTGAACCCGGAGTGGGTAAGTTTAGCTCAAAATAGAAGGAAGCTCAATTTCTCATGGTAGACCAGAAACAGGAAATCATCTACAATCATCTACGGGGACTCTTCTGGCAAGTTCCACAGTGGGGATGGATAAATGAACAGCAGAATATTCCCCCCCCCCGCCCCACCTCCCCACACACACACACAGAGCAAGGCTTCTGAGACCTACTGGAGACACTAACACACAGAGCCCGTAAGGTAGACACCGAAGAGAGCAGTCTGCCCTTACTGGGATGACTGGAGAATGGAGCAGCTTGGAGTAGTAGGAGACACTCTACCTAAAATAAGAAGATCCGAGTTCGAGTCCTGACTCCTCCTCAACTTCCTCGCCATGTGACTTTGAGCAAGTTCCTAACCTGACTTTCACCAGGCTCTGGTGAAAGCTGAATAAGGCAGTTCCATAGCCTGTTGATAAAGCAGGTTAGTCCAGTCCTGCACTGAACTGACTGGGGTTTAATTGGACACACACTTGCCGAGCCCTCTCAAATCCCAAGCTGTGTGCATGTATCTCCCCTGTTCTAGAAAGGCTCATGAAGTGAAGGCACAACAGCTCTGCTCTATCCTGCAGACCTTCCTCAGGATGGCGAGAGGCCGTGAAGGTGAGCGCCCCTGTGTCCTAACCCTGCGTCCTTTCCACGGGAGACAGGGTCTGGTCCCTGCCTTGGCCTGAGCCCTGAATTCCCTTTCAGCAGACACCCCCCACATCCCTCCTAGCCACTTACCTAATAAACAAGCGAACGTTTTCACAAGCTCCTGGGTGACACCCAATGGTGACAATACAGTTGGCCAGGACTTCCACTTTCCATTTGCTTGTTTCTCTTGAGAGTCTCTAGATGCTCAGCTTGGAGACAGGAGAGTTGAAGATTTGGGGGCATGTGGAGGGGGTGAAGGAGGCACACTGCGACTCCATGGGCGTTTGAGGGCACTCCCCTCCTGTGGAAAACACGTCCCTAGCCTCTGAGTGCCTACATGGTACAACTCATGATGGTTCCCTCGGGTCAGGGCGTGCCTCTGGTAGGCCGGTTGTGTTCCCAGTTCCTTGGCATCCAGTCAGAAAAGTTCTGCAATGTTGCTCTGGTACGCCAGAGGTGGGATCTTAGTTCTCCCAACAGGGCTTGAACCCCATGTCCCCTGCATTAGTAGCTGAGTCTCAACCACTGGATGACCCCTGAAGACTGGTCAGTCTTTAAGGCCTTCGCTGTGTCTCCTTGTAGAAACCATTCATTTGGGAAGCTGAGCATGTGCAGGGGCCCTGCCCCGGCTGGCGATCACTGTGAAACCATTATCGGGATTTGGGAAGCTGGAGCAGCTTGGAGTAGTAGGAGACACTCTACCTAAAATAAGAAGATCCGAGTTCGAGTCCTGACTCCTCCTCAACTTCCTCGCCATGTGACTTTGAGCAAGTTCCTAACCTGACTTTCACCAGGCTCTGGTGAAAGCTGAATAAGGCAGTTCCATAGCCTGTTGATAAAGCAGGTTAGTCCAGTCCTGCACTGAACTGACTGGGGTTTAATTGGACACACACTTGCCGAGCCCTCTCAAATCCCAAGCTGTGTGCATGTATCTCCCCTGTTCTAGAAAGGCTCATGAAGTGAAGGCACAACAGCTCTGCTCTATCCTGCAGACCTTCCTCAGGATGGCGAGAGGCCGTGAAGGTGAGCGCCCCTGTGTCCTAACCCTGCGTCCTTTCCACGGGAGACAGGGTCTGGTCCCTGCCTTGGCCTGAGCCCTGAATTCCCTTTCAGCAGACACCCCCCACATCCCTCCTAGCCACTTACCTAATAAACAAGCGAACGTTTTCACAAGCTCCTGGGTGACACCCAATGGTGACAATACAGTTGGCCAGGACTTCCACTTTCCATTTGCTTGTTTCTCTTGAGAGTCTCTAGATGCTCAGCTTGGAGACAGGAGAGTTGAAGATTTGGGGGCATGTGGAGGGGGTGAAGGAGGCACACTGCGACTCCATGGGCGTTTGAGGGCACTCCCCTCCTGTGGAAAACACGTCCCTAGCCTCTGAGTGCCTACATGGTACAACTCATGATGGTTCCCTCGGGTCAGGGCGTGCCTCTGGTAGGCCGGTTGTGTTCCCAGTTCCTTGGCATCCAGTCAGAAAAGTTCTGCAATGTTGCTCTGGTACGCCAGAGGTGGGATCTTAGTTCTCCCAACAGGGCTTGAACCCCATGTCCCCTGCATTAGTAGCTGAGTCTCAACCACTGGATGACCCCTGAAGACTGGTCAGTCTTTAAGGCCTTCGCTGTGTCTCCTTGTAGAAACCATTCATTTGGGAAGCTGAGCATGTGCAGGGGCCCTGCCCCGGCTGGCGATCACTGTGTTAGGGAGAGGCAGGGGAGGGCAGGAGGGTCCTCAGCCCTCGGGGATACCCCTCCTCGGGGCTGCAGTGCCTTCTGGACTTCCGGGCTGCCGCACGTGGCAGGTGACCACTGCACCGGCCCCTCCAAGCTCCAGCTTTCCAGATACTTCAGTGCCACTCACAGGTTTCCTCGGCTTCCGTGAAATGCGCATTTGGTCTTGCCTTCCATGACATCATGAGTTTTTATGACTCAGTGCCCAGCGCCTTTCTCGAAGGTGGTGCTGACGATGGTGGGAGGTCTGGGCCACCCTTCCTCTCCCCTTGCCTCCACCATCAGCCCCTGCCTGACTCCGACCCTGTTTCTTTCCTTTCCCAGAACTCACATGCTGCGTGTCAGACTGAGCTCTCGCCATGTAACCCTATAATCCCAGACTTGCTACACCGCCCTGCTGATGTCCACAGCTGCACCCAGGGAGGAGGCGGCCCCGTTCCCCAGTGCATCCCAGCGGGAGACCTCCGTGTGCACCCCTCGGAGCCTCGGCGGGGCCAGGAGAGAGACTGGGGAGCGCACATCCCCGAGGCCGCGTCTCCTCGTGTGCATCAGTGTCCCCTTGCTTTCCTCTAGAGGCCTCCCAGCCCCAGAGCGGGACCTGCCTGGGCAACGGAGGGGCTACTCCACGTCCCCGCTTCTCTGGCGCCCGGCACACCGGGCACAGCGGCTCCCGGCAGTGGGGCTGCTGCGGGCACAGAGCCGCAGCCGCCCTGCATGTGCCAGCTCTGCTCTGTCGTCCACTCTGTCAGCGCGTGCACGAGGGACGCGGCATCTTCCTGAATGGGACTTTTCTTAAGAAGCGTGCCGGTGTTTATGCAGCTCATGATACTCCCCCACCCCATCCCAGCTGTCACTGTCACCCGGCTTTTTCTCGATAGGCTTCATTCCCCAATTTTTTGATGGGGAAATTTTTTCCTGATGACCTTCACCCTGGGACATTTTCTGGCTTGACCCCATGTCCCTGCAAGGCCTCCCTGGATGACCCCTGAAGACTGGTCAGTCTTTAAGGCCTTCGCTTGTTTAGAAACCATTCATTTGGGAAGCTGAGCATGTGCAGGGGCCCTGCCCCGGCTGGCGATCACTGTGTTAGGGAGAGGCAGGGGAGGGCAGGAGGGTCCTCAGCCCTCGGGGATACCCCTCCTCGGGGCTGCAGTGCCTTCTGGACTTCCGGGCTGCCGCACGTGGCAGGTGACCACTGCACCGGCCCCTCCAAGCTCCAGCTTTCCAGATACTTCAGTGCCACTCACAGGTTTCCTCGGCTTCCGTGAAATGCGCATTTGGTCTTGCCTTCCATGACATCATGAGTTTTTATGACTCAGTGCCCAGCGCCTTTCTCGAAGGTGGTGCTGACGATGGTGGGAGGTCTGGGCCACCCTTCCTCTCCCCTTGCCTCCACCATCAGCCCCTGCCTGACTCCGACCCTGTTTCTTTCCTTTCCCAGAACTCACATGCTGCGTGTCAGACTGAGCTCTCGCCATGTAACCCTATAATCCCAGACTTGCTACACCGCCCTGCTGATGTCCACAGCTGCACCCAGGGAGGAGGCGGCCCCGTTCCCCAGTGCATCCCAGCGGGAGACCTCCGTGTGCACCCCTCGGAGCCTCGGCGGGGCCAGGAGAGAGACTGGGGAGCGCACATCCCCGAGGCCGCGTCTCCTCGTGTGCATCAGTGTCCCCTTGCTTTCCTCTAGAGGCCTCCCAGCCCCAGAGCGGGACCTGCCTGGGCAACGGAGGGGCTACTCCACGTCCCCGCTTCTCTGGCGCCCGGCACACCGGGCACAGCGGCTCCCGGCAGTGGGGCTGCTGCGGGCACAGAGCCGCAGCCGCCCTGCATGTGCCAGCTCTGCTCTGTCGTCCACTCTGTCAGCGCGTGCACGAGGGACGCGGCATCTTCCTGAATGGGACTTTTCTTAAGAAGCGTGCCGGTGTTTATGCAGCTCATGATACTCCCCCACCCCATCCCAGCTGTCACTGTCACCCGGCTTTTTCTCGATAGGCTTCATTCCCCAATTTTTTGATGGGGAAATTTTGTCCTTCACCCCTTGCATCCTGTATTCGACCCCCTACCTTCACCCCTCCAAGGTACAGACATACCTGTGGTTCTGACAAAAGATAAGCAAATTGTCTTTGGGACACCTGTGGACTGTTTGTATCATCCGTGCTTTGTTGTTGAGGTTGGCCATCTCTTGGTTCTGCTTGGTCCTGGGCAGTCCAGTAAGAGCCGGGGTTAACCTGAGCGGAGCGTGTGCGTCACTGTGACCAGCCATCGTCCATGTCCCATTCCTGTCCCTTCACAGCCAAACCAGCCGCTGCAGCCGGGTCGGTCCTCCCACGACGTCTCGTTCACCCAGGTTACGTTTAAGCAGGTGGAGTGTGTGTGGCCTAGGAGGGTGAAGGGAGAGAACCGAGCTTGCAGGTGAGTCTCTGTGTGAGCCCCCCTGCCCCCTGCTCCCCTTGCAACCCTGCCATTTCTGTGCCTGGGCCCTGGGAGACCTCTTTCTGCTGTCTGCCCTCACACAGGCCCCGCCGGCCGCACAGGCAGGCCGCTCTGCCGCTCGGCGTCCACAGCCGCGGGAACAGGAATAACGTAGTGCCCGTCGGCTCCCCAGGAGATGGGAGTCTGGCCACTCCCTTGCCCCTGTGTGCAGGGACGGGCCGCAGGGCACGGGGGCGCGGCAGTGTGAAAGACAGCTGGAGTCGGGCCTCCTGGCCGTCCCTGGGGCTTGCGGCCGGAAGACAGCTGGTGGCTGACAGCAGGTGTCCCAAACAGTCGGCTGCTTCCAGGACAGAGTGTCTCCAAGTGAGCTGAACGGCCCCCACCACCCCGGCCAAGGGAGGGTTCCCCAAAATGTCCGCAGTGCTCCGGACGTCTGATTGTCACGGGCTGGGCTTGGCTCAGCAGAGGACGCGATGCGTGATGTCTGAGGGTGACGCTCGCAGCGGGAGCTGCCTTTTCCTTTTCCAGTCTTGCAGGCCTCGTGGCTTCTCTTTCCAGGAGGGGCTGCTTTTCAAGGTGACCCTGGGGACCTTCTCACCCCTGCCAGGCCTTGGAGCTGTTCCAGGTTTGGGCTCGGGCCCCATAGGCTTCATTCCCCAATTTTTTGATGGGGAAATTTTGTCCTTCACCCCTTGCATCCTGTATTCGACCCCCTACCTTCACCCCTCCAAGGTACAGACATACCTGTGGTTCTGACAAAAGATAAGCAAATTGTCTTTGGGACACCTGTGGACTGTTTGTATCATCCGTGCTTTGTTGTTGAGGTTGGCCATCTCTTGGTTCTGCTTGGTCCTGGGCAGTCCAGTAAGAGCCGGGGTTAACCTGAGCGGAGCGTGTGCGTCACTGTGACCAGCCATCGTCCATGTCCCATTCCTGTCCCTTCACAGCCAAACCAGCCGCTGCAGCCGGGTCGGTCCTCCCACGACGTCTCGTTCACCCAGGTTACGTTTAAGCAGGTGGAGTGTGTGTGGCCTAGGAGGGTGAAGGGAGAGAACCGAGCTTGCAGGTGAGTCTCTGTGTGAGCCCCCCTGCCCCCTGCTCCCCTTGCAACCCTGCCATTTCTGTGCCTGGGCCCTGGGAGACCTCTTTCTGCTGTCTGCCCTCACACGGGCCCCCGCCGGCCGCACAGGCAGGCCGCTCTGCCGCTCGGCGTCCACAGCCGCGGGAACAGGAATAACGTAGTGCCCGTCGGCTCCCCAGGAGATGGGAGTCTGGCCACTCCCTTGCCCCTGTGTGCAGGGACGGGCCGCAGGGCACGGGGGCGCGGCAGTGTGAAAGACAGCTGGAGTCGGGCCTCCTGGCCGTCCCTGGGGCTTGCGGCCGGAAGACAGCTGGTGGCTGACAGCAGGTGTCCCAAACAGTCGGCTGCTTCCAGGACAGAGTGTCTCCAAGTGAGCTGAACGGCCCCCACCACCCCGGCCAAGGGAGGGTTCCCCAAAATGTCCGCAGTGCTCCGGACGTCTGATTGTCACGGGCTGGGCTTGGCTCAGCAGAGGACGCGATGCGTGATGTCTGAGGGTGACGCTCGCAGCGGGAGCTGCCTTTTCCTTTTCCAGTCTTGCAGGCCTCGTGGCTTCTCTTTCCAGGAGGGGCTGCTTTTCAAGGGGTGACCCTGGGGACCTTCTCACCCCTGCCAGGCCTTGGAGCTGTTCCAGGTTTGGGCTCGGGGCCCCACGGGTGGGCCTGTGTCAGGGGTGCCCAGTGAGCCGAATGGGGTGGCAGACATTGCCCTCGAGGTCCCACAGCAGCTCCTTCTGAAAAGACCCAGGGAGAGAAGGCAGCCGGCTCTCACGTCACGGGCCACATGCCACATCCTCCTCTGAAGAAAGAGATGCGGCCCCGCTGTGTCCCTGCGGCCCACCCTGGACCCTGCTGCCCCCCGTCTCTGTCCTCTCCTGACCCACGTGAAACCATAGCTCGTTGTTAATGGAGACGTTAGCTGCCCGGGACTTGGCTGCCAGCTGGTTGGGGAGAGGCCCTCCTTCCCCAGGCAAGGGGTTTTGGAGACCGGGGCCAGGCCAGGGCTGCAGGAAGAACAGGGCGGCCAGCCCGGTGCCAGTGCACGTTCGGCGGGGGGGCAAGTGCACCCAGACACCTCCCCCTTCACAGGGCGGTTCTTCACCCCGGCCTCCTGCAGGAAGGACGCTGAGATCTCACGCTCCCACCGCGTCTCCAGGAATGTCCCCCAGCGCTGAACCGCCAGGGCCTGGAGGAAGGGCGCCAGCGAGCCTCTAGTGTTTGCCTGTGCCCTCTGAGCAGATGGCATGGAGAGGGGTTCCCGCCCCGCCTTTCTTGGGGCCACAGTGTCACCACTGCGGGCGTCAGGGGCGTGTCACCGCTGGGAGCAGTGAGCTTACGGGCTGACACGCAGTGCCTGTCTGTACAGTTCCCAGCCATGTGCTCAGGGTGGCTGTGCCGCACCCAGTCTGTGCTCCTGGGATAAGGACACAGAAGCCTGCAAGTCGCTTCCCTGTCACCACCCGCCCACCCCAAGAGGGTGCAGAGGAGGACACATGGCTTTCTAGCTTGCCTCTCCTAAGTCCACTTTGTCCCCTGGTTTCTATCTGTCAGCATCCAAAGGCACTTTTACAGAGGGTGACCCTGGGGACCTTCTCACCCTCTGTTCCAGGGCTCTTGGCAGGCCTCGTGGCTTCTCTTTCCAGGAGGGGCTGCTTTTCAAGGGGTGACCCTGGGGACCTTCTCACCCCTGCCAGGCCTTGGAGCTGTTCCAGGTTTGGGCTCGGGGCCCCACGGGTGGGCCTGTGTCAGGGGTGCCCAGTGAGCCGAATGGGGTGGCAGACATTGCCCTCGAGGTCCCACAGCAGCTCCTTCTGAAAAGACCCAGGGAGAGAAGGCAGCCGGCTCTCACGTCACGGGCCACATGCCACATCCTCCTCTGAAGAAAGAGATGCGGCCCCGCTGTGTCCCTGCGGCCCACCCTGGACCCTGCTGCCCCCCGTCTCTGTCCTCTCCTGACCCACGTGAAACCATAGCTCGTTGTTAATGGAGACGTTAGCTGCCCGGGACTTGGCTGCCAGCTGGTTGGGGAGAGGCCCTCCTTCCCCAGGCAAGGGGTTTTGGAGACCGGGGCCAGGCCAGGGCTGCAGGAAGAACAGGGCGGCCAGCCCGGTGCCAGTGCACGTTCGGCGGGGGGGCAAGTGCACCCAGACACCTCCCCCTTCACAGGGCGGTTCTTCACCCCGGCCTCCTGCAGGAAGGACGCTGAGATCTCACGCTCCCACCGCGTCTCCAGGAATGTCCCCCAGCGCTGAACCGCCAGGGCCTGGAGGAAGGGCGCCAGCGAGCCTCTAGTGTTTGCCTGTGCCCTCTGAGCAGATGGCATGGAGAGGGGTTCCCGCCCCGCCTTTCTTGGGGCCACAGTGTCACCACTGCGGGCGTCAGGGGCGTGTCACCGCTGGGAGCAGTGAGCTTACGGGCTGACACGCAGTGCCTGTCTGTACAGTTCCCAGCCATGTGCTCAGGGTGGCTGTGCCGCACCCAGTCTGTGCTCCCTGGGATAAGGACACAGAAGCCTGCAAGTCGCTTCCCTGTCACCACCCGCCCACCCCAAGAGGGTGCAGAGGAGGACACATGGCTTTCTAGCTTGCCTCTCCTAAGTCCACTTTGTCCACAGCCTGGTTTCTATCTGTCAGCATCCAACCAAGGAAACAGAACAGGCTTTATATTTAAAGCAGAGGGGTTTTAGTCCAGAGGATTGTTTAACAGAGAAACAGGAAGAGCTGAGATGCCACTGAGGGGTAACCGGACATGGAGAACCACGCAGCTGGTGGGACCCAGGAGGGTCTGGCCATGAGGCGAGGCCTGGGTCTGCAAGAGGGCCTCCGCGGTGGGAGCTGGAGCCGTGAGGAAACGCGGTCCCTGTCAGGAACACCCTCCCCACCCCTGGGCAGAGAGGGAGCAGAAATAGCCCGGCTTCTCCCTTCCCCATGCCCTCTGGAGTCCTGCGTTAGCTAAATGCAACCGGAAGCCAGCTGGCCTGGGAGCTCAGGACAGGCCCCCTGCGGTCAGGCCCCCAGCTCTCAGAGCAAAGCAGGGGAAGGTGGGGCAGGGGTGTCAAAGGGCCAGCAGGCCAAGGACATGCAAGGGTTTGGTCCTCTCTCGGTCACATTGAAGCCAGGTGAGGATGCCCCATTCTGTCCTAAGACCCCGGCGGGTGGAGGTGGAGGTGCCTGCCCTCTGAGGTTTGTGCAGGTTCTCCTTCACTCTGCCCTGGGAGGAGAGTGCTGGGGGAGGTGGAGGAGGGCTTTATTCTTAACAGTTGTCCCTGTAGGGGAATTCACCCATGGAGCAGCCCCACCTCACGTTTCCCCTCAGGGGTCCCAGTTTTCTATCCATCCCCCACCCCAACAATTCCTCTTGCCCCGGTGGCTGGAGAACACCCACCCAGACCCTGGGTCAGGGCTCGTGAGAACTTCCCAGGAGAATTCATTCAGCCTGTGCTATCAGCCTTAGGGAGCAGATGGCATGGAGGGTTCGGGGCCACAGTGTCACCACTGCGGGCGTCAGGCGTGTCACCGCTGGGAGCAGTGAGCTTACGGGCTGACACGCAGTGCCTGTGTGTACAGTTCCCAGCCATGCGCTCAGGGTGGCTGTGCCGCACCGAGTCTGTGCTACCTGGGGTAAGGACACAGAAGCCTGCAAGTCGCTTCCCTGTCACCACCCGCCCACCCCAAGAGGGTGCAGAGGAGGACACATGGCTTTCTAGCTTGCCTCTCCTAAGTCCACTTTGTCCACAGCCTGGTTTCTATCTGTCAGCATCCAACCAAGGAAACAGAACAGGCTTTATATTTAAAGCAGAGGGGTTTTAGTCCAGAGGATTGTTTAACAGAGAAACAGGAAGAGCTGAGATGCCACTGAGGGGTAACCGGACATGGAGAACCACGCAGCTGGTGGGACCCAGGAGGGTCTGGCCATGAGGCGAGGCCTGGGTCTGCAAGAGGGCCTCCGCGGTGGGAGCTGGAGCCGTGAGGAAACGCGGTCCCTGTCAGGAACACCCTCCCCACCCCTGGGCAGAGAGGGAGCAGAAATAGCCCGGCTTCTCCCTTCCCCATGCCCTCTGGAGTCCTGCGTTAGCTAAATGCAACCGGAAGCCAGCTGGCCTGGGAGCTCAGGACAGGCCCCCTGCGGTCAGGCCCCCAGCTCTCAGAGCAAAGCAGGGGAAGGTGGGGCAGGGGTGTCAAAGGGCCAGCAGGCCAAGGACATGCAAGGGTTTGGTCCTCTCTCGGTCACATTGAAGCCAGGTGAGGATGCCCCATTCTGTCCTAAGACCCCGGCGGGTGGAGGTGGAGGTGCCTGCCCTCTGAGGTTTGTGCAGGTTCTCCTTCACTCTGCCCTGGGAGGAGAGTGCTGGGGGAGGTGGAGGAGGGCTTTATTCTTAACAGTTGTCCCTGTAGGGGAATTCACCCATGGAGCAGCCCCACCTCACGTTTCCCCTCAGGGGTCCCAGTTTTCTATCCATCCCCCACCCCAACAATTCCTCTTGCCCCGGTGGCTGGAGAACACCCACCCAGACCCTGGGTCAGGGCTCGTGAGAACTTCCCCAGGAGAATTCATTCAGCCTGTGCTATGACAGGGTAGACCGTGTGTCTGTAAGTAGATGTCATCCACTGATCAATTTAATAAATTTCTGGAAGTTCTGCCTGGTTTTATGCCGCCCTTTGCTGGGACAGTGGCTCAGCTGTAAGGCTGGGGGCAGGGGCCGGCCCCCAGCCCCCAGCCTCAGCTGCTTTCTACGCTGTGTAGCTTTTAGGCCAGGGGATATCCCCCTAGCCCCACGGAGATGCTCGGAGGCCTTTCCCTGGGGTCTGCACTTTGCTTTCTCAAAAGCCACAACCTGAGGATAAGGAGGCTTCATGAGGCCAGGCTGCCCCAGTTGGTGGCTATGACCCTGTGTCCCCTAGGCCTGGACGTATGAGAAGCCACAGGCAGACCTCTCCCCACCAATTGCTTCTGCACTGCTGGGCTTAGAGATGGATGGTGGGGATGCCACCCATGTTGAGTCAAGGGAGTGTGCTGCGCTCCCATCCCGGCGGTGGGCAGGAAGGCTCCGGGCCAGGGAGTTGGGTGCAGGAGCTGTGGCGCAGGACACCGATGAAGCCCTGCACCCTCTTCTGCACCCCACCCTCAGCGCAGCGTCAGAAACCAACACGTCTGAATTGAGTTAAAAGACATCAGGAGCCTGATCCAAGTGCCCAGTGTTCTCCACTGTTTGCCAGGTTCCAAGTGCTGAAACTCGCTTGGTAGAAATTATTCTCTCAAGTATTTTGTTGGTTCAAACCTTTTTGACTACAGTGTAGAGTCTGCCTCAGTTGCTGGGTTGGGGCCATCATCATAGGCCCCCTGAGATCCCTCCAGCCTGTGTTTGTGAAGTATGCCTGGTTGCAACCTTTGTTTGCTGAGATTTGGGAGTGATTTTTTAAAAACAAAAGGGAGACACTGAGTTTCTTTCAAGAGTTTCACTAGAGAAGCAAGGTTATAGGACACTAGAAAAGGTCGTAGAGGAGGCAAGGCTGTGGTGAGCCCCAGGAGAGAGGGCTCAGTGAGGCTGGGCGGGTCAGGGCTGGCCCTGTGGAAGTAGAGTGACCCTCACGTTGGAACGCTTTGGCCTTGTCCCTGTGAAATCCCTGATGCCCTGGTGTCTTTTTTTTTTTTTTCTTTTTAAAATTTATTTATTTATTTATTTTGGAGGGGGCGGGCTGGGGAGGGAGGGGGTGGGCGGGCCACTTCTATTGGTCTTTCATTTCTCTATTTTCTTCTGTCTTTGTTCTTTGGCCCGTGTGGGCCTCCCATCGCGGTGGCCTCTGTTGTCGCAGAGCGCCGGCTCTGGGCGCATGTGCTCCAGAGCTCCGGCTCAGTAATTGGACACATCGGTCCAGCCACTCCGCGGCACGTGGGATCTTCCCAGGCCAGGGATCAAACCGGCGCCCCTTGCACTGCAAGGCGGTGTCCTTACCCACTGGACCACCAGGGAAGCCCGCCCTGGTGTCTTTTTATTAAGACTTTTCATCCTGCCTCAAGTGTCTCCCTCTTTCTGGAAGTTCACCTATAGGAGCTTGCGTGTCCTATTTCTCAAGGAGTACAAGCCTCAAGAGTCATTGCCAGGACTGGGTTTTCATGGCTGCTTGCTGAGCGGGCCCATTTATATGTTCTTTGGGAGCTTGTTTTCTTATTCCCAGAACCAGCTGTTCCAACCCTTGGTTATCCTCAACCTTTTCCCCCTGAGAGCCAAGCCTTCTAAGACTCCCTTCACCTGTCTTCTCCTTCACTCCAGACCTTCCACCAGTCTGTGGAGGTGCCCCTCAGCATCTGGAGGACCCTCCTGCTACCCACATGTTGGATCCATTCCTCCCCCCTACCACCTTAGGGGCTTGCTGTACAAAGTCCTGACTCAGGTCAGACTGCCACTTACTACTGGACAACCTTGGGCAAGTTATTCTACCTCTCTACATCTCAGGGGTTTTTTTTGCCTGTAACATGGGTTCATAGTATCTAACACAGAACTAATTAAATGAGTGTGTGTAAAGTGCTTCGCGTGGGGCCCAGGACAGAGTGTTTCTTATTGTTCTGTCACCCTCCTCGCCCCTCTGCCCTCCTCCTCACCCTCTCTCCTTTCTCACGCCATTGCCCTTCCCCATCCAGTCAATAGAACAGGCCAACCACCACCACGGGTCCTCTCCTAGTGTCGCCTGAAGCCCCTGCCTTATCTCCCTTTACTAGCAAATCTGTTGAAAGAAGGAAGAGTTCTCTCCATTCCTTGAAGTCTGATTAATTCCTCAACCCAGTGCAGTCCTTTGTGGCTTCCATTCTGTCCCACCCCGGCCACTGACTGAGATTGCCTCCATGGCAAGGTCGCCAGAGACCTGCTAATTGCCACATCCAGCACAACGTGCAGCCACCCGTGTTGAGCTTTCATGAGCCCTGGACGCGCTGTCCTCGTGTTACTTTTCTTCGTGAACCTTCATTACTCTCACCCTTTTATTCTCTGTCCAGAGCAACAATGGTCACTTAGAAAGTCGCCAGAGACCTGTATTCCCCCTCAAGGTGCACTGCAGGCGGTGTCCTTACACTGGACCACCAGGAAGCCCGCCCTGGTGTCTTTATTAAGACTTTTCATCCTGCCTCAAGTGTCTCCCTCTTTCTGGAAGTTCACCTATAGGAGCTTGTGTCCTATTTCTCAAGGAGTACAAGCCTCAAGAGTCATTGCCAGGACTGGGTTTTCATGGCTGCTTGCTGAGCGGGCCCATTTATATGTTCTTTGGGAGCTTGTTTTCTTATTCCCAGAACCAGCTGTTCCAACCCTTGGTTATCCTCAACCTTTTCCCCCTGAGAGCCAAGCCTTCTAAGACTCCCTTCACCTGTCTTCTCCTTCACTCCAGACCTTCCACCAGTCTGTGGAGGTGCCCCTCAGCATCTGGAGGACCCTCCTGCTACCCACATGTTGGATCCATTCCTCCCCCCTACCACCTTAGGGGCTTGCTGTACAAAGTCCTGACTCAGGTCAGACTGCCACTTACTACTGGACAACCTTGGGCAAGTTATTCTACCTCTCTACATCTCAGGGGTTTTTTTTGCCTGTAACATGGGTTCATAGTATCTAACACAGAACTAATTAAATGAGTGTGTGTAAAGTGCTTCGCGTGGGGCCCAGGACAGAGTGTTTCTTATTGTTCTGTCACCCTCCTCGCCCCTCTGCCCTCCTCCTCACCCTCTCTCCTTTCTCACGCCATTGCCCTTCCCCATCCAGTCAATAGAACAGGCCAACCACCACCACGGGTCCTCTCCTAGTGTCGCCTGAAGCCCCTGCCTTATCTCCCTTTACTAGCAAATCTGTTGAAAGAAGGAAGAGTTCTCTCCATTCCTTGAAGTCTGATTAATTCCTCAACCCAGTGCAGTCCTTTGTGGCTTCCATTCTGTCCCACCCCGGCCACTGACTGAGATTGCCTCCATGGCAAGGTCGCCAGAGACCTGCTAATTGCCACATCCAGCACAACGTGCAGCCACCCGTGTTGAGCTTTCATGAGCCCTGGACGCGCTGTCCTCGTGTTACTTTTCTTCGTGAACCTTCATTACTCTCACCCTTTTATTCTCTGTCCAGAGCAACAATGAGTCACTTTCAGATATTACTTAAAGTCATTTCTCCAGATTTTCTTACAAAGATAAATTTCAGATACACCAATAGTCAACTGTGTACCCCTTTCCCACATCCCTCCATTTCAGAAGTAAGCATTTTCCTTAATTTGGTGTTTCTCATCCCAATGTGTGATTTTATACAATGAATACATATGTATGAATCCATAACCAATATGGAACATTTTGCATATAATTAAAGTTTAGGCAGACGATAATCTATCACTTCTTGAAAAACTATTTTTAATATCACAGACCACGCTGTGTTAATCCGGGGTGTCAGTCCAGGAAGCTTGACCAGACAGTGTCAGACACGCACATTGGTTCTCACATTAGCTTTCTTCAACATGCAATTAGGAGTTTTGAAAATGCTTTATTCTTGCATGAGGCACTTTGCAGCCTGTCTGGGTATTTTATGTTTGGCTTTCAACCACATAAAAGATGGCTCTAGTATATTCTTTTTTATTTTATTTTTTACTTCTTTCATGCTCTCTCTCTCTTTTTTAATGGCTGCATTCCTGGTTTTCCTCCTACTTAAAGGTTTCTTCTGGGCCTTTCACTGGGTCTTCCTTGGTGTGTCCTTGTGGAGATTTGTACAAGGATGGGTCTTGGTCCTCTTCACTTTTCCCCAAGTAACCTTATCCATTCCCTCTGAAATACTGTTGCCGGTTCTAACTATGCTCCTGGACGTGTTGGCCTGCAGGTCCTCCAAGCCCCTCCAACTTGTCTTGACTCTGCGTCTTCTCCACTGAACCCACTCCAGCCCCTGGTGTGCAGCTGTTCATGTGTCATCCACAGGTTGCCTCTCTTCTTGAGCTGGGCTGTGTCTCTGTCTGCAGCCATGCGCTGGCTGCCACTGCCCTTGCTTGGAATACAAATTGTGTCCTGCTCAAGTTGTCTTCCTCACCCCTCACCAGACTGTTCATGGTTACAAGAATGACTGATCAAAGACTGGGGTTTCCCTAATGGGAACAAGTCCACCTGCCAATGCAGGAGACACAGGCTTGACCCCTGGTCTTTTTACTCTCCACCCTTTTATTCTCTGTCCAGAGCAACAATGAGTCACTTTCAGATATTACTTAAAGTCATTTCTCCAGATTTTCTTACAAAGATAAATTTCAGATACACCAATAGTCAACTGTGTACCCCTTTCCCACATCCCTCCATTTCAGAAGTAAGCATTTTCCTTAATTTGGTGTTTCTCATCCCAATGTGTGATTTTATACAATGAATACATATGTATGAATCCATAACCAATATGGAACATTTTGCATATAATTAAAGTTTAGGCAGACGATAATCTATCACTTCTTGAAAAACTATTTTTAATATCACAGACCACGCTGTGTTAATCCGGGTGTCAGTCCAGGAAGCTTGACCAGACAGTGTCAGACACGCACATTGGTTCTCACATTAGCTTTCTTCAACATGCAATTAGGAGTTTTGAAAATGCTTTATTCTTGCATGAGGCACTTTGCAGCCTGTCTGGGTATTTTATGTTTGGCTTTCAACCACATAAAAGATGGCTCTAGTATATTCTTTTTTATTTTATTTTTTACTTCTTTCATGCTCTCTCTCTCTTTTTTAATGGCTGCATTCCTGGTTTTCCTCCTACTTAAAGGTTTCTTCTGGGCCTTTCACTGGGTCTTCCTTGGTGTGTCCTTGTGGAGATTTGTACAAGGATGGGTCTTGGTCCTCTTCACTTTTCCCCAAGTAACCTTATCCATTCCCTCTGAAATACTGTTGCCGGTTCTAACTATGCTCCTGGACGTGTTGGCCTGCAGGTCCTCCAAGCCCCTCCAACTTGTCTTGACTCTGCGTCTTCTCCACTGAACCCACTCCAGCCCCTGGTGTGCAGCTGTTCATGTGTCATCCACAGGTTGCCTCTCTTCTTGAGCTGGGCTGTGTCTCTGTCTGCAGCCATGCGCTGGCTGCCACTGCCCTTGCTTGGAATACAAATTGTGTCCTGCTCAAGTTGTCTTCCTCACCCCTCACCAGACTGTTCATGGTTACAAGAATGACTGATCAAAGACTGGGGTTTCCCTAATGGGAACAAGTCCACCTGCCAATGCAGGAGACACAGGCTTGACCCCTGGTCTGGGAAGATCCCACAATGCCACAGGACGACTAAGCCCACTAGAAAGTAGCCCCCCTACTCACCACAACCAGAGAAAACTCAAGAATGGCAGCAACGACCCAGAGCAGCCAAAAAAGAAAAAAAAAAGCAAGACTGATGATCTTCCACTTCTTAAAAACCTCACACACACTCGCTTTCCCGCTATGTTCAATTGTCCTGAGCTTGTAGAGCCCAGCCCACCTCTCCTAACTCTGTCTCTAGGCCTCCTGCTTCCTCGGCTCAGGGCTGTCCTCACCCGACCCTTGCCCGCGGCTCTTCTCATGGCTCCGTGCCCTTGTTGATGCCCTCCCCTCTGCCAGGGATATGTTCCCTTTGTTACTTTCCTCATCCTCCTGATTCATCTCCCATACATCGCCCCAACACCCCTACCCCAACCCTTTGCTCTTGGGGTGTTACTATGTCGAGAGGCTTGGGTTGCACTTGGTCTGTTTGCAGGTCTGTCTCTCCCAGGCTTGACCTGGAGACACTCAAGATCAGAGACCTACCATCTGCCTTTGGGGTGGGTCTGAGCCTGGGGGCGCCTAGTGAAGGCTTCATTAGTGGCTTCAGGCCTCTCAGCCTTGGCCTGCCTGCCCCCTGCTCATGAGTCCCTAAGGTGAAGTCATGGAAGCCATTTTTTCATCCCTTAAGGTGACAGCAAGTCACATTAAAAAAAGGAGTGAGAAGGTGCCCAAGGTAGACTGGGAGAAGCAATGGCAACCCACTCCAGTATTCTTGCCTGAAGAACTCCATGGACAGAGAAACCTGATGGGCTGCAGTCCAAGGGATCACACAGAGTTGGACATGACTGAAGTGACTAAGCACGAGCAGCAGCAACGTGGACTAAATGTTATTAGAACCCAGATGTAGGAAATAGGGTCTTTACTCAGCCTGTCTCTGGCCCACCTTTTTTTTGAGGTGGGGAGGCACTTCTATTGATCTTCCATTCACTTATCTTTTTTGTTGTTTGGCCTGTGTGGGCCTCCCATCGCAGTGGCCTCTCTCGTTGCAGAGCACCAGCTCTGGGCGCATGCACTCCAGAGCTCCAGCTTGTTAATTGGACACATCAGTCCAGCCGCTCCGTGGCATGTGGGATCTTCCCAGGTCAGGGATTAGAACCAGCGCCCCTTGCACTGCAAGGTCCTTACCCGCTGGACCACCAGGGAAGCCCTCTGGCCCATCTTGTAACACCATGGCCACAACCCTCACATCTGTAGAAAACACTGCCCTTCAACAAACACAGTGTACTCTCTCCCCTGCACCCCTTCTTCCCCTTCCCCCGAACCCATAATCATTCTGGCCCTCATTCAGTGCTCTGGCATGTCAGGTATTTCCATCTCCAACCTCTGGAGTTGAGCAAGGGCCAGGATCATTGTTCCCATTTCACAGATGAAGAACCAAGTCCAGAGACGGGTATGGGACCAGAGTTAGGACCAGGGAATCCTTCCAGGCAGGGAGAGCGTGGAGGCAGCCTAAAGCCCAGCTTCTCTTCCTTCAGGGGACACCTATTCTTTAGAGAATGCCCTGTTAGTGGGGACAGCAGTTGTCAACTTCAAGGAGAGGGGCAGGGAGGATCCAGGGCAGGCTGGGATGTGGCCCTAAACCCTGTGATACTCCCAGCATCCACCTGGGAATCCTCGAGGGGAAGAGGTGGCAGCACATACAGGCCACAGGGGCTATTTGCTCATTCTTCTTACGTCAAGTCAGGAGAGCGAGCCAAGATCCCGAGAGGCAGGAGGACGTGGCGGTGCTGAGGGGAGGGGCCAGGGAAGTGAGACCACAGAAGTGGCATGTGGAACCCTGTTTGCCGCTAGAGCAGCTCGGCAGCTCGGCAGCCGGGCAGGTACAAACGTGGGAGAGATGGCACCAGAGGGAAGGTGCTGGGTGTTCATTCAGCGCACAGCACGTGCTAGGCCCCTGGGAGGTGGGGGCTCTGTGGGAAAGTGCTCATCCCCAGGCTCCAGGAGCATCTGGACCTCTCGTAAGAAGGTCTGACTTGGAAATGAAAAATCTCAGGCTGAGGTGGGCTGCCCCGGGCTCGGCCTGCTTCTCCCCATGTTAGCAGAGGGTGGCAAGGTGGCGAGCTCCTAGGAATGGCTCTACAGTGCGAGAAAGGCCGCGGCTGAGTGGAGGGGTCAAGCAGGGACCATGCGGGCAGAGACGCCCTCGGAGGGGCCCAGACAGACACAGCCCTTTCCATCACTTGGCTTGGGTTCTCAGTATCTCCGTGGGTTTCTGACAGCAGCTGGTGAGGTTTTAGGAAAGGGAAAAGGGCTGGAAACACACCAGGAGGGGAGTTTTAATACCATCCACCTCGTCCCCCAGATCACCTCCTTCCACCTGACACGCTCTGTCTCCCACCCTCACGTCCACATGGCATGCGTGCGCCTCCCTTCTGGGATGCAGGTGACTCTCCAGGGCCTTGGCCACCACTCTGAGGATTAACAGAGGGAGGGCACCCCAGCCCATGGCGTCAGAGGCCTGGACAGAGGGATGAAAACAGGTGGGGAGAAGGGGGTTGGCCCCCACCATCAGGCCCTGTATCTGAGGCTAAGGGGCCTGTGATTGGGATGAAGAGAGGGGAACCCATCCCAGATCCTTATGCCCACCTCAATGGGGGCAGGGTATGTGTACTGGGGGCAGATGCTCATTCTCCTGAGAGGGCCAGGGCTGGGGATGCATGGGATTTGGGAGGTGCATATTGGGGGCCTGAGTGACCTCTCTAGCACTTTGGAAGTCTCAAGGCCATGCACCTCTAATGATTTCCACTGTGGACAGGAGGACCAACCATTATGCACCCCCCACCCACCCCAAAGAAACCAGGTTCCCACCTTGTACCTGATTCATGATTCATGCAAGGTACACACCTTGTGCCTGGGAGCCCCAGTCAACAGATGAGTTAGCCCAGATGGTCTCAGACGCTGACACAAGCATACTGAACAAAACAGAAAGGAGGAGAAGTGGCCAGATGGCTTAAGTCCTGGGGCAGGGTGGTGAGATGGCTCTGGGTACCAGAGGGCTCTTCCCTTCCTGGTAGGGTAGCAGCCTCCACATGTTTCAGAGCCAGGAAAGGGTACTTGGGGCTGGGGGGGCCTGGGACAACTGGGCAGAAGTGGTAACTTCCCAACTGGAAATGAAAAATCTCAGGTATTTTAGAGCAAGTGGCGTCCTAGGAATGGCTCTACAGTGCGAGAAAGGCCGGCTGAGTGGAGGGGTCAAGCAGGGACCATGCGGGCAGAGACGCCTCGGAGGGCCCAGACAGACACAGCCCTTTCCATCACTTGGCTTGGGTTCTCAGTATCTCCGTGGGTTTCTGACAGCAGCTGGTGAGGTTTTAGGAAAGGGAAAAGGGCTGGAAACACACCAGGAGGGGAGTTTTAATACCATCCACCTCGTCCCCCAGATCACCTCCTTCCACCTGACACGCTCTGTCTCCCACCCTCACGTCCACATGGCATGCGTGCGCCTCCCTTCTGGGATGCAGGTGACTCTCCAGGGCCTTGGCCACCACTCTGAGGATTAACAGAGGGAGGGCACCCCAGCCCATGGCGTCAGAGGCCTGGACAGAGGGATGAAAACAGGTGGGGAGAAGGGGGTTGGCCCCCACCATCAGGCCCTGTATCTGAGGCTAAGGGGCCTGTGATTGGGATGAAGAGAGGGGAACCCATCCCAGATCCTTATGCCCACCTCAATGGGGGCAGGGTATGTGTACTGGGGGCAGATGCTCATTCTCCTGAGAGGGCCAGGGCTGGGGATGCATGGGATTTGGGAGGTGCATATTGGGGGCCTGAGTGACCTCTCTAGCACTTTGGAAGTCTCGAAGGCCATGCACCTCTAATGATTTCCACTGTGGACAGGAGGACCAACCATTATGCACCCCCCACCCACCCCAAAGAAACCAGGTTCCCACCTTGTACCTGATTCATGATTCATGCAAGGTACACACCTTGTGCCTGGGAGCCCCAGTCAACAGATGAGTTAGCCCAGATGGTCTCAGACGCTGACACAAGCATACTGAACAAAACAGAAAGGAGGAGAAGTGGCCAGATGGCTTAAGTCCTGGGGCAGGGTGGTGAGATGGCTCTGGGTACCAGAGGGCTCTTCCCTTCCTGGTAGGGTAGCAGCCTCCACATGTTTCAGAGCCAGGAAAGGGTACTTGGGGCTGAGGAAAGCCAGAGGAGGGAGCCTGGGACTCTGAACTGGGCAGAAGTGGTAACTTCCCAAGGCTGAAGATTCCCACATCATTCCAGAGGAGAGCAGGGTGGAGGCCTTCCAGGGATCCAGATGGATTGCCCATCCTGTGAGCCTGACGACCTCTCTCAGGGGAGCGTTCTGACCTTGAGGACATACTGGGGCTCCAGGATTCATGGGGAAGGACAGTGCTCTTAACAGCATCCCTATTCTGTCCCCAAAGTGTCCGTTCATCTTGGGGAACTCACCTGGACCCCTCCTGAAGCCAGGGCCAGGAACCCCAAAATACTTTGAGTTTTCCTTAGAACATCGGAGACAGGCTTGCATTTTCAAAAGGAAGTTTATTCATATTGGAAAGAAACCAGCTGGAGATGACAGACAATGAAGCTGTCCAATTTCAGAAAAGACCATGATGCTGGGCAAGACTGAGAGCGACAGGAGCAGGAGGCAACAGAGGACGAAATGGTGGGATGGCATCACTGACTCAATGGACATGAATTTGAGAAAGCTCCAAGAGATAGTAAAGGAGAGGAAACCTTGGGCTGCAGTCCTTGGGACTGCAGAGTTGGACACAATTTAGTCACTAAACAACAACATTTCTAAAACAAGACGGCTGCTCTCACGTTTCCCAGCTCCCACCTAGGGCAGGGCAGCTGTGTGGTCCTCTGCTGAGCTGGCAGCCCCCGCCGTCTCCACCTGCCATGGTGTGCTGGGCTGCAGTGCCATCATCCTAGACCTGTGCCTCCAGGCCCAGACCCTGTTCTCTCCCTGCCACCCACCTGGCTCCCGCAGAGGTTCCTTGTCTGGTTGGTTGAGGGACCCTTGCTGACGACTGTCCAGGGAGGGAGCCTGGCCCTCCAGCCCAGGGCCAGGCATTCCTCCCTCCTGTGGGGTGCGGCAGAACCTCAGTCCTGGAAGGTTCTTCCTGGTCAGCCCTCCTTGGAGACTTCCTGCGAGGCCTCCACCTCCGCTTCCTGGCCGCTGCCACCTTCCCACTGAGCACCCGGTGCCAGCGCCTGGAAGAGAGCTGGTAGGTGCTCTCCTCACTGCCTGGGCCCTGCCAGCCCTGGGCGAGGCCAAGCAGGGCTTAGCCTCGGCGGAGAAAGCTGGGGCTGGAGAAACAGTAGAGCACGGGGTCCAGGACGCTGTTGAGGTAGGTGAAAGCCAGGGAGCCGTGGAAGAGCTGCGAGCAGATGTGGAGGCTGCGGCAGGCACGCAGGCGGAAGGCTACGATGGCGGCTATCCCGAAGACGACGCTGGGCGAGAAGCAGACGGCGTGGACGGACACCACGGTGGCCAGCACGCGCACCGCCCTCCGTGGGCCCGCCTGCGCATCCAGGCCGCGGCGCCGGATGGCGAGCCTGATGCTCACGATGGCGAAGAGGATGAGTGCCAGCGGCAGGAAGAACTCCAGCACAAACAGGGCCTGGTGCCAGCGGAGCGAGGCCGAGGGCTTCGAGCCTACCTGGTAACTGAGGCCGGACTGGCTGGAATGCGTGCTCACCAGCAGGTGTCCGTTGAGGAGCAGGATGGCCCCCCAGAGTCCCCCGGCCACGCGGGCGGCGCCCTGCACGGAGGCCCTGCTCAGCACGTGGTGGGGCCGCGCCACCTTCAGGGAGCGATCGAGCGCCATGGCGGTGAGGAAGACCACGCTGGCCGTGCGGTTGGTGGCGATCATGAAGAGGTTGACTTTGCAGGCAGTGCCTCCGAAGCGCCAGGTCTCGTGGAGGAGGTAGTAATCCACGCAGAGGGGCAGGTTGAGGATCAGGAGAAAGTCGGCCAGCACCAGGCTGACCAGGAACACGGTGCTGGACGTCCAGGGCCGCGTGTGGAAGCAGAAAATGAAGAAGGCCAGGCTGTTCCCCACCAGGCCCAGGACAAACTCCACGCCCAGGGCTGGCGCCAGGAGGGCAGACACCAGGGGAGAGGAGGCCGGGTGGCAGGGGACAGAGGCCTCCCCAGGTGAGTCCAAGGCAGTGGTCCAAGCAGAGAGAGAGGAAGAGGTGGGAGAGGGAGGGAGGGAGGTGAAGGAGGGAGAGAGGGAGGCAGGGAGTGAGGGGGGCAAGAGAGGGAAGGAGGCAGGGAGCAAGGAGGGAGAGAGAGAAGGAAGGGGAGATGGTGAGCTGAGGTTAGAAAATTCCATGGGCTGCTTGGGCCATGGACCTGAGAGAAGTTTCTAGGGCTGTCCTACCCCTGCGCGAGTGTGCAGAGGTCAGTGCTCGGTATCAGCTGGCCATCACAATGACTCAATATCCTAGGGTTTTCGTCAGCGTCCTCGCAGCCACTGAGAAACATCCGGTGTTCTTATTTGCAGCAGAGGGGAACCCTGCCTGCCTCCCTCCCTTCCCACCTCCCCCTGGGTGAGAGTGGCCAGCCTGTGAGGTCTTGAAGCCCAGACTTGGAATCTGCCTTGCCTCTGGCAGTGGAGGAGGAGGGCTCAGCAGGGTGAGTGGAGGCCCAGAGGAACCCTGACTGGGAGGAAGCCCCGGCTGGGATCCGGTTGGGGAGCATCTTCATGGCCTTAGGTGGTCAGACATTTGCTTGCCTGAAGGCAAGAGCCAATCCTGGCAACTCACAGCTCTTGGGATCGTGCAGGACTCCCTGGCTCCCCACGCCCACTCCCATCCCGGATACAGACTGGGCGGCCGTCTCCCTGCCCCCACCAACTCTGGCAGCAGGGAGCGTGGAGCCAACAGGACGCTGTCCTGGCAGAAGGAGGTGGGGCCTTGACCGTTGCGCTCATGGCCTGGTGGGAACAGGCTGCTGCTCTACTGTCGTGATTCTCAGACTCCTGACTGTTTCAGAGTATGTGATGGTCCCAGGTCCGCATCCCCGGTGAAGTGCATCCCGCAGGCAGAGGGCTCCCCTGCCAAGTCTCTACTGCCGTGGCCCGGGGACCTGGGGGTTTCTCCCACAGACAGAACAATCCTGCCACTGTTCACCCCACTTGGTGGCCATCACCCAGTATTCACCGCAGAGAGGGGCGCGGAGGCTGGGACTGACGTTAGACAAGGTAGGAATCCTGCTGTCCCACTGTGCGGTGTTCTCGTGAATCCATGGGGCCAGGGCTGTGGGCAGAGATAGGGGCTCGGGGTTCCTGGTAACCTGGGAAAGCACCAAGAGAGACAGCGGTTCCAGGCTGCCGGATCTGACCCCCGCCCCCACAGGCCCTGGGCCAAATGGCTGTGGTCAGCTGGGTGCCTCATGCTGCCAGCTCAGTCTGAGTCTCCGGGTTTCAGACACAATGGCCGCTGGCCCCTCTCCCCAGATCCTCCGGCTCCTGCGTCTCTCCTGCCAGTGCTCGGTATCAGCTGGCCATCACAATGACTCAATATCCTAGGGTTTTCGTCAGCGTCCTCGCAGCCACTGAGAAACATCCGGTGTTCTTATTTGCAGCAGAGGGGAACCCTGCCTGCCTCCCTCCCTTCCCACCTCCCCCTGGGTGAGAGTGGCCAGCCTGTGAGGTCTTGAAGCCCAGACTTGGAATCTGCCTTGCCTCTGGCAGTGGAGGAGGAGGGCTCAGCAGGGTGAGTGGAGGCCCAGAGGAACCCTGACTGGGAGGAAGCCCCGGCTGGGATCCGGTTGGGGAGCATCTTCATGGCCTTAGGTGGTCAGACATTTGCTTGCCTGAAGGCAAGAGCCAATCCTGGCAACTCACAGCTCTTGGGATCGTGCAGGACTCCCTGGCTCCCCACGCCCACTCCCATCCCGGATACAGACTGGGCGGCCGTCTCCCTGCCCCCACCAACTCTGGCAGCAGGGAGCGTGGAGCCAACAGGACGCTGTCCTGGCAGAAGGAGGTGGGGCCTTGACCGTTGCGCTCATGGCCTGGTGGGAACAGGCTGCTGCTCTACTGTCGTGATTCTCAGACTCCTGACTGTTTCAGAGTATGTGATGGTCCCAGGTCCGCATCCCCGGTGAAGTGCATCCCGCAGGCAGAGGGCTCCCCTGCCAAGTCTCTACTGCCGTGGCCCGGGGACCTGGGGGTTTCTCCCACAGACAGAACAATCCTGCCACTGTTCACCCCACTTGGTGGCCATCACCCAGTATTCACCGCAGAGAGGGGCGCGGAGGCTGGGACTGACGTTAGACAAGGTAGGAATCCTGCTGTCCCACTGTGCGGTGTTCTCGTGAATCCATGGGGCCAGGGCTGTGGGCAGAGATAGGGGCTCGGGGTTCCTGGTAACCTGGGAAAGCACCAAGAGAGACAGCGGTTCCAGGCTGCCGGATCTGACCCCCGCCCCCACAGGCCCTGGGCCAAATGGCTGTGGTCAGTTGGGTGCCTCATGCTGCCAGCTCAGTCTGAGTCTCCGGGTTTCAGACACAATGGCCGCTGGCCCCTCTCCCCCCAGATCCTGCCGGTCTCTCCCCTGCCCTGTGCTCTCACTGGCCAAGATAGGCCACTACCACGGGGGTACGGTGGTGGACCACCATCCCCAGTTTGGAATGGGACAAGCCTAGATGGGTAGCAGAGCTGCCTGCACTCTATGCCTCCTCTGTAAAATGCAGGGCTGCCACCTTCCTGGAGAGCTGCAAGGATTCAGTGAGATCGGTAATAACTTCTGGCAGATCCCTGGCACAGAAGTGGTGGTCAGATACACAAGGGGATCTAATTCTCATGATTTTCTGTCTTGGATTAGGCATACTCTTGGAACAGGGGCACTCGTCACACGTCCACGGTCACCTGGTGCCCCAGACACCCCTCTTGCCCCCCGCACAGTCACGGGAGCACTTGGTGTCTGACGAAGATCACAGGCCGCATCGTGCGTCGTCCAGGAGGGCTTTATTGAGGGCTTCTGGGCAGCAGGCAAGGGCTGCGCTGAGCCTGTGGACAGAGGGAGGGAGGCGCCGGCCCGGCGGCAGTCCATCTGGCCGAACCACTCAGGGCAGTGGGCTGAGGGCCGCTGGGGGAGGAGGGGAGCTGCGGCCCCCTGGGACCTGGCACCCCAGCCCAGAGGGGAGGCAGAAGACGGATGACAATCATTGTCCAGGGCCCAGCCCGGGTCACTGAGTCTCTCAGCAGCAGGCGCGTAGAAGCAGTGGGGCTGAGAGAGGTCCTTGGCCGGGTGGCGCTCTGGGCCCACAGCGGGAGGATCGATCAGCCCAGGGGCTTCTTGCGGGTGGGGTCCTGGGTCACAGACAGGGCCAGGGAGCCTGGCCCTCGCTCCCAGCCATACCTGTAGGCGGAGGTAGGCGGAGTCAGACAAGACTGGGACCCCAGGGAAAAGGAGAGCAGGTCCACAGTGAGGGGTGGGGGGCAGATCCTCCCGGGGACTCACACAGTCCCGGCTGGCACCAGGAGGCTGTCATCTGGAGTCAGGCTCAGGCGCTGTCCTTCCATCGTCACTACCGAGGCGCCCTCCTAGGAAATAGGAGAAGTGGATGGAGGCCGTCGAGCCGCAGCACCCGCCAGAGCATCCCTGAGGCAGCCTCAGTGAGGCGGCCCCAGGAGCTGGTCCAGGCTGTGGGCATCCCGTGTGCAGGAGTAGCGTGGGCCCCAGCTGCAGGCAAGAGGCGGTGCTCCTCCTCCCCGGGACCCCACTTGCCAGCTGCCATAGCCACACGTCCACGTCCTGTCTCGGGCCTTTGCTGCTGCCTTGTCCGTGGACCATCACCTGGTGGGAAGTGACAGATCTTTCTAGTGCATCCTCCCCCGCACAGGAGAGGGCCTTGAACCCGGGCCCCAGACACCAGGGCTGCATGGGGCAGGGGTAGGGCCCATAACACAGACTCATTTCCAAATGCAAAGCAGAGACCCAGTGTTAGGAAGGCTGCCCGGGCCTCAGGCTCCCCTGATCACCTGTTATTTGGGGTCCCGTGTGCCTGCCCTTCACACACACCTGCCCATCTGGTTGGTCTCCTCGTCACCTCATGTGCCCTCCTGATCTGGTCCGCAGAAAGGCTACTGTGCTCTTTCTACACCACTGCTCTGGCCTGGTCACCTACCCCGCTTCAACACTTGGGTGAAGTTCTCTTGTCTCTAGCATAAGACCTTGCACCTTGCCCAGCCCAGGAGAGCCGCTAGCATGTGGGCACTGCCGGCTACTTTGGCCATCTTGAAATCGTGTCTGCTGCTCCCGCTCCCCTGTCCTGGTTTCCCAACCTCGGTGTTGTACTGTCAGCCTGTTTCAAGCCTCCATGCCTTCGATCTGGAATGCGCTCTCCATCTCCCTTTCTTTTTGAAACTCCTACAAGAGCTTTAAAACTCAGCTTATACATCACCTCCTCCAGGAAGTCATCCCTGATTTCCTTCACAGGTTCCACAGGTTTCCTTCCTGGTTCCTCTTTTATCCTCCTATGGCTTCCTGTAACTTCTCTACTGAAGAACGTATCTCATGATCATGGCAAGTGTTGATTAACTTATCCGTTTACCAGACCATATATCTTACTCTCCTACTAAAGCCTGAAAGGTAATAGGCATTCAATAAATGTTGAAGGGAAGGAGGTCAGCTTTGTTTGGGTCTCTTCTCTATGCAACTCTCTACCCAACCCTCACCCCCAAATATCTCTCTCCTTCCCAGATTCTAAGGCTAACATTGGCCAAAGGCACGGGAAATCCTGGCAGAGAGATGACCCCAGTCTCCCAAGAACCTCTCAGTGGGTGGAGCAACCATCTACTCTGAAGGCAAAGAAAGATTTACTGGGGACCACGTAGCCTCCCTGGGCCTCCACTCAGAGCAAAGCCATCATTCCCGGAGTCAGGGAGCACACAGGGAGATCTAAGCTTGTGTCCACAACTTCCAAAACTGGCCTGTGAGCGTGTGTGTGTGAGTGTGTGTGTCTGTGGGCAATTACTTCCATTCTCTCAAGGCTGCTGGGGGGATGTCCTGGGTGACCCCAGGCTGCATTACCTGGCTCTCATAGGTGTCCCCAAACAAGCTGAGGGGCGCGTCCGCCTGCAGCTCCTTGCGGTGGACGTCCAGCCAGGCCTCTAGGGACATGGGCTCCATGACGGATCGTGTGCTCAGGGGGAATGGTGGTTCCTTGAGGAGCTGGTCTGCACCCAGCGCACAGATGTGGTCCGTGTCCTCTGGCCCAGCCCACCCAGCCCCAGCGGGCCCGGTCCCCTGGGGTCCCCGCTCCCAGTCGCTGGAATGGGCTTTGGCTCCAGCTCAGGGACCCAAGCAGCCATGTGGGGGTACTGTTTGGTGCCATCTTATTCTTTGAGTACTGGGCTGAGTACTTAAGAGGAGACTCCCTGGTACCCAGGGGCCAAGACTGACTCTTCCCTGCAAAATGAGGCGGCGGGGTTGGGGGAGAAAGGTGGTTCCCTCACCAGGGTTGGGTCTTCCTGTTCTGTGCTGCTCGGAGCTGAAGAACCTGCAGGGACAAAGCGGGGAGAGGAGGGGCGAGTGAGACACAGGTATGTGTGCATGCGTGCACACACACACACACTCACACACTCCGAGGTGCACGAGCCCACACACTCTCATGGTGCCCTCACATGACCTGTTGTCTATCTCCTCCTTTCCTTTCCTTCTCCTCCTCTCCCTTCCCCAGGGGGCTTTCCAATCTGGGGCCTCCCACCCTGGGAGGGGCAGACTTTCTCCCTAAATCCTGGACAAGATGGCTCCAGGCTAGCAGGTGCTCGCTGAGAGCCCTCTGGGCCGGGTCTGCGGACCCTGGCCAGGGCAGGGGGCCTCAGGAGAGTGAGGGGCAGGGGCGGGGCGGGGCTGGGGGCTCACTCCTGGATGATGGGGGCCAACTGTGTGCCGAGATCCTCGCAGTAGAACCACTTCTCAAACAGGACGTCCGAGGTGTCCCCTATGTAGAACCTGCCAGAACAAAGGATGGGCACCCAGCTCCCCAGCTGGGCGTCACAGGGCAGCCTCCCTCAGGCCTGGCTCTGTCTGTGGCCGGCTGGGCCCTGCCGGCCCTGCAGAGCTGCCTGCCTGCTTCATCCTGTTAGCGCGACCTAGTGGCCAACGGACCCCCCTACACCCGCTCTCCCCGGAGCCCCGGTGTGAGCCCCGGTGTGAGCCCCGCTGTGGACCAGTGTGGGAAGGTTATTATCCACCCCATTCCCACAGCGCTTCCTGGTCCCCCAAACATGACCATTTACCAAGTAGAGACAGCTCTGAGGTTCAGGGGGAAACTGGGCAACTTGGCAGGGATTACACAGCCTGTAAGTGGCCGAAACAGGCCAGATTGGAGACAGTTGTAGAAGCCTAGAGAGCTTCTGGGACGTGTTTTTCCAAAAGAGGAAGCTGAGGCTGAGCCTGAGTCGGGCCCTATGGCTGGATCCCCACCGGCCTGTTGGTACTCTCGGTTGGAGCACATGAAACCTTAAGGAACCACCATGCAGAAGAGGCCCCAGATGGGGGTGGGTCCTTCTCCTTTTGGGATCATGGATGCCTTTGAGAACTAACGCAAAGTGCCGGGCCTCTTCTCTGGCCGAAGGTTCATATGCCTCTAGCCTCTCTGTGCTGGGAGAATCCCACGGACAGAGAAGCCTGGTGGGGTACGGTCATGGGACCACAAAGAGTCAGACACAACTGACACGACCGAGCGACTGAACACACACACACAAGACTCCCTGAAGCCCACCCAGACCCCAGCCAGCTTGGCAGCAACTCCACTGGCCTGAGGAGCGTCTGGAAGACCAGAGCCAGGTCTCAGGGCCCTGTGTATGCAGCACGTCTACTAGCTCAATGCCTAGTCCCCAGATTTAGCTCCCAGGGCTAGGCCCGCTCTGTTCTTCAGCTCCTCTACCCCAAAGAAAAGTGCTTCTGCTTATAGGCAACAGTCTGTAGACACAAGGCTTCCACCCTGCCTGACACCCTAAGTTCTATCCTGGGGTGGTGCTGGCGACCAGAAATCCTCATAACTGGACCTCGAAGCCCTCCAGGAATTGCCTTCAGGGTGGCATTTTAATGTTGAGCCCCTGGCTTTTATTAAAGGTCAAAAGCAGTCAGACAAAATCTGTTGTTGAATTTGCTCTGAAAATGTTCCCAAGGATGCCATCCTCTCCATTACTAAAGACTCCCTATATAAAGCCTCACTGAAAATTTTCTTTTTGCATTTACTGCCAGGCAGCTATTTGTGCAAGACTTTTCTGCAGTAGACTTGCCTGCAGTCATTAACACTGTGTTTCTTGCAAAGTATTTAACAGTATGAGAAATATTCATGAGGTTTTTTTTTTTTTCAGGTGAAAATAAGCCAAATTCAAACCCATACTTACAGTAAGACTGCAATGTCGTGAGGAACAGTCAGGCATAGAAAAAAAGAGGAGATGGACGTTTAACAATGAAAGCTTTGTTAGTTTTCCTTGGCGAGATGACTTGTTTTCTGTGTTTTCTCTTCATTTTTATCTACTTTGCTTGATGGAGATATCATTCACGTGCTATACAATTACCTTTTCCTTGCAAGTGATTTTAATTTTCTTCATTTTGCTTTCTGGTACCCTTCCAGATTTCAAAGTTGAACGTGTATGATTTTGGTAATTACAAACGGGAAAAGGGGGGGCCTTTTTTGGAGAACTAACGCAAAGTGCCGGGCCTCTTCTCTGGCCGAAGGTTCATATGCCTCTAGCCTCTCTGTGCTGGGAGAATCCCACGGACAGAGAAGCCTGGTGGGTACGGTCATGGGACCACAAAGAGTCAGACACAACTGACACGACCGAGCGACTGAACACACACACACAAGACTCCCTGAAGCCCACCCAGACCCCAGCCAGCTTGGCAGCAACTCCACTGGCCTGAGGAGCGTCTGGAAGACCAGAGCCAGGTCTCAGGGCCCTGTGTATGCAGCACGTCTACTAGCTCAATGCCTAGTCCCCAGATTTAGCTCCCAGGGCTAGGCCCGCTCTGTTCTTCAGCTCCTCTACCCCAAAGAAAAGTGCTTCTGCTTATAGGCAACAGTCTGTAGACACAAGGCTTCCACCCTGCCTGACACCCTAAGTTCTATCCTGGGGTGGTGCTGGCGACCAGAAATCCTCATAACTGGACCTCGAAGCCCTCCAGGAATTGCCTTCAGGGTGGCATTTTAATGTTGAGCCCCTGGCTTTTATTAAAGGTCAAAAGCAGTCAGACAAAATCTGTTGTTGAATTTGCTCTGAAAATGTTCCCAAGGATGCCATCCTCTCCATTACTAAAGACTCCCTATATAAAGCCTCACTGAAAATTTTCTTTTTGCATTTACTGCCAGGCAGCTATTTGTGCAAGACTTTTCTGCAGTAGACTTGCCTGCAGTCATTAACACTGTGTTTCTTGCAAAGTATTTAACAGTATGAGAAATATTCATGAGGTTTTTTTTTTTTTCAGGTGAAAATAAGCCAAATTCAAACCCATACTTACAGTAAGACTGCAATGTCGTGAGGAACAGTCAGGCATAGAAAAAAAGAGGAGATGGACGTTTAACAATGAAAGCTTTGTTAGTTTTCCTTGGCGAGATGACTTGTTTTCTGTGTTTTCTCTTCATTTTTATCTACTTTGCTTGATGGAGATATCATTCACGTGCTATACAATTACCTTTTCCTTGCAAGTGATTTTAATTTTCTTCATTTTGCTTTCTGGTACCCTTCCAGATTTCAAAGTTGAACGTGTATGATTTTGGTAATTAGAGAAAGGGAAACATTAAAAAAATGTCCATTTTAACAGAAGATGTGGAGGCAGAGTTTCCTGACTGCAGTAACTTGTTGCAAAAATTTCATTTTCATGTTTAAAAATACCAAAAAAAATTGCTTATCTTTTGGAAAAATTGGGATTAAAACCCGTGAGCCACAGGCTTAGTCCTCCTTTCAGAGGATGATAGTCGGGTGACTGACTAGAGGCAGAAGGGAGCTCTGCTGTCAAAGCGCAGGGCCCATCGCTGCACCACGTCTCTCCCCTCCCTGGTGCGGATGCACATTTCCATCTGTCTGTCCTGGCCCAAACTGTGTATTCCTCTATAGCACACTTTCTAGCAAACTCGACTTCCCTGGGGCCGATTTCTTCATCTGCAGAGTACAGATGGTAACAGTGCCCACCTGATAAGATGATGGGATCGTGGTGAGGATTAAAGGAATCATACACACAAAGCCGTGCACAGGTAGCAAATGTTACACAAGTGTCAGCGCTGGGTGTGGAGTGAGCTGGGGAGAGAAACTAGCAGAGGCTGCACCGGCGGAGACTGACTACCCTTGAGGTGAGAAGCTGGCAGGAGCAGCCGTGTCTCAGGCTGCCCTGGGGTCAGATTTTGGAAGAGACATCTCATTGGAAAAGACCCGGATGATGGGGAGCGGGGGAATAGAAGGCAGAAGGAGAAGGGGACGACGGAGGACGAGATGGTTGGATGGCATCACTGCGTCAATGGACCCAAGTATGAGTAAGCTCCAACTTGGAAGATGGTAAGATGGTGAAGGACAGGGGAGCCTGGCATGCTGCAGTCCATAGGGTCGCAAAGAGTCAGACTCGACTGAATGACTGAACTGAACGGAGCCCTTCCTCAGCAGACCTCAGTGCAGAAAGCACAGGCTCTGGGACGTCCCTGGTCACCCCGTGATTAACACTCTGCTCTTCTAATGCAGGGGGTGCAGGTTCGAGCCTTGGTCAGGGAACTAAGATCCCACTGGCTCTGGGCTCAGCCATAAGGTAATGGGCTCCTAGGGGGTCATAGAAGATGCTCCCCTCTCCCCACATCATCAGACCCACCGTACCACCTACCCCAATCCCTCCCCATCTGCCAGGAAATGCAGGATCTCCATTGCCACCAACCCTCTCAGTGGTGATTGGGTGGGTTTCTTGGGTCTATTTGGGATCCTTTCCCCTGCTGCTGGCCGCCCACGCCCATCAACTCGGCCCCAGACCCCGAGGTCCGGCCCATTTACCTGAGCCCATCTAGTTCCGTTTTCAGCCGCCTTCGCTCAATCACCAGCCCCACAGTGTTGGCAAACCTCTGTGGAGAGTGGGGGACCCCAGCCGGCAGGAGGAAGATCTGCGAGAGTGGGAACAAGGTGCCAACAAGGCTGCAGTCCCCCATGGAGCTTGCGGCAGTGTTCCCCGGCCTCCCCAGCTGACAGCCCAGCGCCCTTTCTGCCCAATCACCACCCGGGGAACCAGAGGGGATGCTGGGCCGAGCTGAGACGGGCCGCCTCGAGGTGGAAGTGCCTGCGGACGGGACCGAGGCAGGTCGGGCACGTAGGAGGGCAGGAAAGCCTGGGAGGACATGCCTCCACTGAAGCCAGGAGAGTGAATACGGTGGGCTTCTGCTCCGGGGCTGAGCCTCACCTCTCCCTGCCGAATGATCACATCGCGGTGTTTTCCTCGCTCCAGGACTCGGAGAAGCATGTCGCCCTCCAGCTGGTAAAACACCTGTGAGACAGGACAGCAGACAGGCTGACTTCCGCACGCCCTCCTGTAGGCCTTGGGCCCAAGTTCTGCCCAGAAACTTTCCCCCAAAGTCTCAGAGATTATGAGTAGCTTGGTCACTCCTGACTGAGGCCCCAGCCTCCCCTGACGCAGGCCATAGATAAAAGTGTTGGGGACACATGAAGATCATACCTTGACATTAAAGTGATGACCACAGTACCCAGGACACCACAGGTGCTCTCTGACTTGTGGGCAGGAGGCTGGCTGAGATGCTTCCTGGACCATCGAGAGACCCATCGGCCAGGTAAGGAGGCCCAGCCTTTTCAATGTTCCAGGGGCTGGGCAAGCACGTTACTGACAGACCTTATTATGTTGTGCTGTACTTCCCAGATATCGCTTTTCCTGCTTCTTTCTTTCTTTTCTTTCTCTCTCTCTTTTTTTTTTTTACAAATTGAAGGTTTGTGGCAACCCTCCATCGAGCAAATCTATTGATGCCATTTTCCCAAGAGTATTGTTTCTAAATTAAGGAATATATATCGGTTTTTAGACATAATGCAGTTACAGATTTAATAGGCTACAGCCTAGTATCAACTTAACTTTAATATGTGGTAGGAAACCAAAAATTTCATGTGGCTCCCTTGATTGAAATCTTTGCTCTCTTTCAGTGCCGGGACTCTCTCTGAGGTATGGCTGTACATTATTAGAATTCTTTACAACAACCTCTCAAGATATTTTTAGCCCCACTGTGCAAAAAAGAAAGCAAGGCTCTGGGCGTGACGCAACTTGCCGCAGGTCACGCGTAAGTCCCGGGGCAGCAGTGTGGGCCTGAGCGCAGCTCTGAAGCCAGCGCTGGTGCCTCTGGCCACGGCGAGGCACTGGTGAGGGGCTGTGCTGGTCCCAGCCCCTCTGGAGTCGGCCGGCCGTGGAAATGGTGGGCTCAGTGCCCGGAGCTGGGGTGAAAGCGGGGCTTTGAGGAGGGAAGCCCTCCCCTTCTCTGCCTCCCTGGGGTGCAGGGGGTGGTGTTGCTGGGTTCCTACTGTACTCTTCCTCTTCTACCCTAAGTCCCTAATTAATGTGTTTACTGAGATCACCCATGGCACTGGGAGGAGGAGGAGGAGGAGGAGGAGGAAGACATATTTTCTCTCTACCAGTCACACACTGCATGGCTGTGAAAAGCCCCAGCCAAACAGTTGAAGGGGTGTTATTAATAATAACAATTACTGTTATCATGTAAGGAGTTAGAGGAGATAGTTTCTTTCCCAGAGTCTACTCAGAGAAATCCAATGAACTGAGGGAAGCTAGAGAAATGTGGCTTGACAGTCTGACACTCGGGCAAGCTGGCACAATGCCCCTGGAGGGCAATTTGGTAGAGGGCAGGAGGCGCCTTCCCAGCTCACGCCGTGTAAGGCTTTCTTGAGAGAGAGGATCTTCCACGCCGAATCTGGGGAAGTCCAGGGGAAACCAGGACAGTTGGCCACCTTATAGCTTGACTGAGTCATTCCATCTCTAGGAAAGCAGCTGCAGTGAGTCAGAAATGCACCTGGCTTGGGATGGACGTGGCTGCTTTTATCATGTACATAGCATTTAAAGCATAGCATCCAGCATCACCCAACCCTCAGCATAGTCAGCGCACTGTGTACCTTTGGCCAATTCAGGTAGCCTTTCTGTGCCTCCGTTTCCTCAGCGATGGAATGACAGGGTCTCCTCAGAATGTGGCTGTGAAGTCTACCCAGAACACTGTGCACAAAGGAGCCCCACATACTGTCAGCTCTCAGTAACCTCCAGCTGTTAAGTTAGTAGGTATTAGTGATGAAACGAATGGCAAAGCTAATGCTAATAATAACAACAGGGGAAACTGCACTATTTTATCATAGAGACAAAATACGGAACATTATGCAGCCATTAAAAACTACATTTTTGAATAACTGTTAATAAAATGAAAAAATGCTAAAGTTATCAAGCTAAAGAAAGATTCAAAATGGCACCCAGCAGGAGTCTAATGATTGTTGTTGTTTAGTCCCTAAGTCGTGTTCAAGAATTCTAACTATGTGGTAGCGTATACTACACGTATAAACCAGGTAATGATCACAGGGCTCCAGTGAGGGGTGGGATCATGAATGAGGTACATATTTACATTTGTCTTTTCGATATTCTGCACATTTTCTACCATAAGCGATATTTACTTTCATTATTAAAAATAATTCATGCAAATTATTTAAAACAAGTGAAAAAAACCTTATCAGTCTCTCTTAGGGAGCAATTCTGCAGACTCCACCAAAACCCTTCAGCTAGGAGGAAGCCTCTGTGTGTGTATATGTGAAGGGTGTCCTTTCGTGGTTGGGGGGAAAGGAGGAAAGGCCTAGAGAACTCTAGGGAGAGGGGCATAGTCCTTGGGTCCGGCAAATATCAGGGAAAACCAGAGTCGGGGTGGGGTGGGGCTGGCGGGATGGTCTGGGTCAAAGTCAAGCGCTTTCTGAGCAGAGCTACAAGGTGTTAGTAGCCATTAAACAAAAATGTAGAAAGGAAGTGGAATTTTAGAGGCCTGCCCTGGGATGGGTGTGAGGGTGTCCGGGTGTGGTTCGGCGGTAAAGAATTCACCTGCCGATGCAGGAGACCAAGGTTCAGTCCCTGAGCTGGGAAGATCTGCTAGAGAAGGAAATGGCAACCCACTCCAGGATTCTTGCCTGGGAAACCACAAGGACAGACTACAGCCTGGCAGACTACAGCCCCTGGGGTCGCAAAAGAGTTGGACTCAACGGAAGCAACTAAACAACAACGCAATCTGTGATGAGGGACAGGCCTAGCCCGGAGCAGAGGTACAGATCCTGAACAGCTGAAAATCCCAAACAACCATGGACAATCCAAAAGGAATGATGCTCTGTTTGGAAGTAAACGATGTTTGAGGCCCGGGGCCAACTAGAAGATTAACTGTTGAATTGAATCTGGGCTCCACAGCCTAGAAAGGCCTTACCGGCAGACGGGGCCAGAGAGGGGCTGAGGGTGCAGAGAACCCATGTGGATCAACCACTTTTAGTCTATGCCAGGCTCTGTGCACATACCTTTCCCCCCCACACACTGCATCCTTCCACCAGGCGGGGCCCGTGTCCCCCATGAGCTGGGCGGAAGCAGGCGGAGAGGGGCTGTGACGGCTGCGTGCATGCTCGCTCACTTGGTCCTGTCCAGCTCTGTGTGACCCTGTGGACTGCGGCCCACCAGGCTCCTCTGTCCACGAGATTCTTCAGGCAAGAATATTGGAGTGGGTTGCCATTTCCTTCTCCAGGGGACCTACCTGACCCACGTCTCCTGCATCTCCTGCTTTGGTAGGTGGATTCTTTACTACTGTGCCACCTGGGAAGCCCCTGGTGTTGGGAGGGGTCCCATCCAAATCGCATGGTTGGTAAGAGGCAGACTCCGGTCCAGCTGGCTCCCAGCCCAGGTTTCCTCACACCTGAAGGGTGTCCTTTCGTGGTTGGGAAGGGGAAGTAGTCAATTTAAACAAACCAGAGTCGGGGTGGGGTGGGGCTGGCGGGATGGTCTGGGTCAAAGTCAAGCGCTTTCTGAGCAGAGCTACAAGGTGTTAGTAGCCATTAAACAAAAATGTAGAAAGGAAGTGGAATTTTAGAGGCCTGCCCTGGGATGGGTGTGAGGGTGTCCGGGTGTGGTTCGGCGGTAAAGAATTCACCTGCCGATGCAGGAGACCAAGGTTCAGTCCCTGAGCTGGGAAGATCTGCTAGAGAAGGAAATGGCAACCCACTCCAGGATTCTTGCCTGGGAAACCACAAGGACAGACTACAGCCTGGCAGACTACAGCCCCTGGGGTCGCAAAGAGTTGGACTCAACGGAAGCAACTAAACAACAACGCAATCTGTGATGAGGGACAGGCCTAGCCCGGAGCAGAGGTACAGATCCTGAACAGCTGAAAATCCCAAACAACCATGGACAATCCAAAAGGAATGATGCTCTGTTTGGAAGTAAACGATGTTTGAGGCCCGGGGCCAACTAGAAGATTAACTGTTGAATTGAATCTGGGCTCCACAGCCTAGAAAGGCCTTACCGGCCGACGGGCCAGAGAGGGGCTGGGGGTGCAGAGAACCCATGTGGATCAACCACTTTTAGTCTATGCCAGGCTCTGTGCACATACCTTTCCCCCCCACACACTGCATCCTTCCACCAGGCGGGGCCCGTGTCCCCCATGAGCTGGGCGGAAGCAGGCGGAGAGGGGCTGTGACGGCTGCGTGCATGCTCGCTCACTTGGTCCTGTCCAGCTCTGTGTGACCCTGTGGACTGCGGCCCACCAGGCTCCTCTGTCCACGAGATTCTTCAGGCAAGAATATTGGAGTGGGTTGCCATTTCCTTCTCCAGGGGACCTACCTGACCCACGTCTCCTGCATCTCCTGCTTTGGTAGGTGGATTCTTTACTACTGTGCCACCTGGGAAGCCCCTGGTGTTGGGAGGGGTCCCATCCAAATCGCATGGTTGGTAAGAGGCAGACTCCGGTCCAGCTGGCTCCCAGCCCAGGTTTCCTCACACCTGTTTTCCCCAAGGGAAGGCGTGGGGTAAGTGGAGCATGTATAGCAGGTGGAACCTGGGCACCCAAGAGGCTGTTGCAGAGACCTGAGCTCAGCCAGGAGAAAAATTCAGTTCAGTGGTTTCCGCTCCGTCACTGGGAAGGAGCCAGGCCTCTGGAGTCTCCTCGGGTCCCAGCTGGGTGAGGACAGGCAGGGACAGCAAACACGCTGACACTCAGCCCTGTGGCTGCCAGTGCGGCTGGATCTCGGCCCTGCCCTAGGCGGGACCAAGCCACCAAAACCCGCCTCTAGCCAGATTCCTCCTGAGAGTCCCCCCAGAGTGGGATATCGACTCAGGCCGGCCCTCCTGATCCTCCAGCAGCCCAGTGGAGTCAGGGCTTGGTTTGGACTCCTAAGTGGACACTCGTCCACTGGAGTGGCTTGGGGAGACCCTGAGGCGGGGTGGGGTGGGGTGGTAGGGGGTGAGGAGAGGAAGGAGGAAGGGAAAAGTGGGCACTGAGACCTGGGCTAACAGAATGGAAGCCTCTGGAAGACAAGATGGGGGGCCCGAGGTTGCCTGGGGCAGGTTTGACAGACCCTGTAACCGGCCTTGTCTCCCCAACTGTGGCCAGTCCCAATCCAATCCCATCTTCTCTCTGTAGTTTTGGATTTTCCTGCTGATCTTTTCCGGTGAGGACAATGGTCCCCAGGGAGGCGTGTTGTGAGAAGGAGGTGGTGGAAGAGGTGTGGGACCTGGGGAGTTGGGGTTGGGGGCTGGCTCCAGCTTGCTTGGCTCAGGCCGCTGCCTGCTGGCCCGGGTCCTCATCGCCTCTGCTCTCGCTCCCACATGAGGCGCTTAGTGCATCCCTGTTGAGGGAGTGATTCTCCTGTGTTCCCTCCAGTCCCCAGCTGTGGCGGAGATGCCAGTGGTGGGGGTGGAGTCTGGTGACCAAGCTGAAGCCTGGACTTTGAACCCCAGCATCAAGCCCTCCAGGAAGATAGGTGAGAGCCCCCATGATGTTCCTTTGCCACCAGAGATTCTGAGAGCGGGGTACCCATCTGTGTCTCTCAAGAGGGGCCGTTGTTTTTCTTTCAGTTTATTTTTGCTTATTCACTTTGGGGTAGGTAATACAGAAATACAGTTCAAAATTCAAAGTACAGAAGGGTAATCAGTATGAATTCCCCCTCTCACCTGCCCATTGCTTCATCAGATAGCTCCTAGCAACTGATGTGTCCTGTGCCCAGGTCCCTCTCAGCATTTGGGTTGCATTTTGGAGGCCGGTCTTGCATTATTCAGGTTGGGGATGAGGGGACTGGGGCATCCCCCTGGGACCATGGATGGCTCCTGTAAGCCGGGGACTGATGCCGGACAGATGGAACCTCTCACACCCGCAAAGGCCGGGCTCTTTCCCGGGGCTTTCCCAGCAGAGTTCCCTCAAGGATGGAGCTGTCAAGAGTGTCACTGAGTGCCGGCAACTTCCAGGCAGCAGTTTTCTCCCATTGCTCCAGCTGTTCCCCCTTTACCCACTGGCCATCTGATCAACTCCTCCCCCGCCCGCCGCCCCTGTCATGCACTGGCTCTGGCCCCAGCAGGGGATGTGTCCCCTCCTCCAGGACTGAGTCCTGGGAGAGGGCAGTCCACAGGCCTACCTCCTCACCCTCCTCGATGTGGTAGTCCTTCCTGGTGTTGGGGCCCCCGACGAACATGATTTTGAGCTGCTTCTGGTGCCTGCAATGGATGAGGCAGGTAAGGTCCTGAACCAGCTCCTGGAGAGGACAGGAGGACTGCAGGGGCTTATGGGGGGTGCACATGGGAGAGGGAGAGGGCTGTTTCTGCATCATGGTGCCTGGGAGTCTCCATTCTTAGCTACCTGTGCCCGTGTGTACCCACGCGTCTGCGTGTCTGTCTGTGGCTGTGCGTGCGTGTGTGCCCTTCCTCTGCTTAAAACCCTCTAGCATCGCGACTTCTCTGATGATCCAGTGGCGAAGACTCCAGGCTCCCACGGCAGGAGGCCTGGGTTCGATCCCTGGTCAGGAAACTAAAGATGCTGTATGCTGCATCCTGCATGCCGCAACTAAGACCTGCCACAGTCCAATAAATAAATAACAACCGCCCTCCACCAGCTTCCTACATTCCCTCTGCTTTATATTCATTCATATGTTGAAATCCAAACCCTAACACCTCAGAATATGACCTAGGATCATTGCAAGTGCAATTAGTTAATGAGATCATACTGGCATCTTTGGGATCCCATGGACTGTAGCCCACCAGGCTCCTCTGTCCATGGAATGCTCCCGGCAAGCAGACTGGAGTGGGTTGCCGTGTCCTTCTCTAGGGGATCTTCCCGACCCAGGCATCGAACCCGGGCCTCCTCATTGTAGGCAGATTCTTTACTGTTTGAGCCACCACAGAAGCCCATGGTGGGTGAGCTCTAATCTCATAATGACTGGTGTCCTTATCAAAAGGGGAGGATTGAAACACAGACACACTCTGTCTGTGGAGAATGCTATGTGACAATAAAGGCAGAGAAGAGCAGGATGATGCTGCAGAAGCCGAGAAATGCAGAGATAGCAGCCAGACCTCGGGGATCGAGGAGAGGCCCAGAGCAGCATCTCCCTCGCAGCCCGAGCAGACACAGCAACCCTCGTGGGGCTTCCCCCCATTCTGCCCCGTGGGTCACCGTGTCTGCCTGCCTGCCCGCATCTCTTGTTTATCTTTATTGGCTGCCTTCTCTCAATGGAATGTCACCTGGGAGTCCGGTCCTCCACCCTCCTCGATGTGGTAGTCCTTCCTGGTGTTGGGGCCCCGCGAACATGATTTTGAGCTGCTTCTGGTGCCTGCAATGGATGAGGCAGGTAAGGTCCTGAACCAGCTCCTGGAGAGGACAGGAGGACTGCAGGGGCTTATGGGGGGTGCACATGGGAGAGGGAGAGGGCTGTTTCTGCATCATGGTGCCTGGGAGTCTCCATTCTTAGCTACCTGTGCCCGTGTGTACCCACGCGTCTGCGTGTCTGTCTGTGGCTGTGCGTGCGTGTGTGCCCTTCCTCTGCTTAAAACCCTCTAGCATCGCGACTTCTCTGATGATCCAGTGGCGAAGACTCCAGGCTCCCACGGCAGGAGGCCTGGGTTCGATCCCTGGTCAGGAAACTAAAGATGCTGTATGCTGCATCCTGCATGCCGCAACTAAGACCTGCCACAGTCCAATAAATAAATAACAACCGCCCTCCACCAGCTTCCTACATTCCCTCTGCTTTATATTCATTCATATGTTGAAATCCAAACCCTAACACCTCAGAATATGACCTAGGATCATTGCAAGTGCAATTAGTTAATGAGATCATACTGGCATCTTTGGGATCCCATGGACTGTAGCCCACCAGGCTCCTCTGTCCATGGAATGCTCCCGGCAAGCAGACTGGAGTGGGTTGCCGTGTCCTTCTCTAGGGGATCTTCCCGACCCAGGCATCGAACCCGGGCCTCCTCATTGTAGGCAGATTCTTTACTGTTTGAGCCACCACAGAAGCCCATGGTGGGTGAGCTCTAATCTCATAATGACTGGTGTCCTTATCAAAAGGGGAGGATTGAAACACAGACACACTCTGTCTGTGGAGAATGCTATGTGACAATAAAGGCAGAGAAGAGCAGGATGATGCTGCAGAAGCCGAGAAATGCAGAGATAGCAGCCAGACCTCGGGGATCGAGGAGAGGCCCAGAGCAGCATCTCCCTCGCAGCCCGAGCAGACACAGCAACCCTCGTGGGGCTTCCCCCCATTCTGCCCCGTGGGTCACCGTGTCTGCCTGCCTGCCCGCATCTCTTGTTTATCTTTATTGGCTGCCTTCTCTCAATGGAATGTCAGCTCCACCAGGAAGGGGCTTTTGTCAGTTGGCTTCCTGTGTCTCTCCAGGGTCCAGAACTTGGCCTGGCAAGTGGTCGGTGCTCAGGGAGCATCTGCTGCATGAGTAAAGGGAGGACCTGCCCTTAGTGGTTACTAATATTGGGGCCGGCCTGGAGGCAGGGGCAGCCTGGAAGGGCCCAGGTCACAAGGGAGGAACCAGAGCCATGGCATGGGCCTGGAGGGGAGCCTCTGAAGGGGAGACACCGTCAGGGGGAGGAAGGGGAGGGCTGAGGTGAGACTGTGGATAGAGAGGAAGCGGAGGAAAGAGCAGAGGGGGATAAACGTGCTAGAAAGACAAGGTCTTGGGGGAGGGAGGATGACTAAGGCGCTGCAGTATTGCGCAGTGACGAGAGGGTGGACTTTGGAGTCAGGCTCTTGCATGGGCCTGGACCCTGCTCCACACTAGTTCTGTGATGTTAGGAAAGCTGCTTGTTAAGATCCCCTGCCCGGGACCAGGACTCCCCTTGGTGGTCCAGTGGCTAAGATTCCACACGCGCAGCACAGGGTCCTAGGTTTGATCCCTGGCCAGGGAACTAGATCCTGCATACCATAACTAGCAGATCCTGCGTGCCCCAGATCCTGAGTGCTGCAACTAAGACCCAGCACTGCCTAATAAATAAACAAATATTTTTTTAAAAAGATCCCACCTCCTAGGGCTACTGGGAGAGTCAATGAGGTGACAGGAAAACATCTGGCAGTCTCCAGCTGTCAAGGTGTTAGTGATTGGAGCTGGCTGACTTCACAAGCTACCTCCTTTGATGTTCGGCAGACTCAGCAACCCCGGGACTGTGCACTCGGAGCTGGGGAGCACAGAAGGCCCCTCCACCCAGGCGACTGAAGGGGAAGGAGGTGAAAGGGCCATGCAGAGGGCCTGAGAGGTCAGCTGGAGGAAGACTGTGCTGGACCGTGGGTCAGCCCTGTTGGGTGCTAGGGGCAGAGGTGGCCAGGGAGGCAGTCTGTGTGTGTGCCCGGCTGCAGGAGGCGCTGAGAAGGGCACGAAATGGAAAGCCTCCCACAGGGGTGCCTGACAGGGCAGTTCCCAGACCCCAGTTCCTTTATAATTCTGGGGTATCAACCTCCCTGCCCCTCAAGTTCTGAGAATCCGAGGGGATGGAATGCTGTTGCTCAGCCCTGGGAGGCAGGGCTGCCTCCTGGCACGTGCACCTCTCTAGTCTCGGTTCGTCACCCAGCCATCCTCAGACGTCAAGGCAGACGTCTGCATGCAGAAAGAGGAACAGACGAGGGTGGCGAAACCCGGAACAGCCCGTCCTCACCCTTCCCGGAACACCACGAGGATGACATCTCCCTTTCTGCCAGCCTTGGGGTGGAGAACTTCGGAGCTGGAGACTGAGGGGTGCAGCTAGCGGAGAACGAGGTAAGGGACAGAGGGCAGGAGGATGAGGGCATACGTGGAACTTACAGGAGCTTGTTGCAGACCGGAGGCAGGAAGGAGCCCCGGTTCTCCTCCACCCAGGCCTTCACCCTCACCGGGCGCTCCATGGTCTCCCGGGAGCCGCTCTCGGGAGCCGCGTCCTCCGCGCCGTCGGAGGGGCGCGCCTCTGCCCCGCCGCCTGTTGGTCGCCTGGTTAATCAGCATCCCGAGGGGCAAAGGGCGGGGCCACGGCCCTCGACTCGCGGAGGCCCCTCGTGGACTTTGGTTTGGAGCACCCCCTCCCCCGGCCCCGCGCAGCCCTGCCCCTCCGCGCATCCCGGGCTCCCTGCCCACCCGCGAGAGAGTGGGGCACCCGACCCAGGCGTAGGACATGGAATCCAGAACCTTCCTGGTCCCTCGTTCTCAGACACTCCGCCTGGGTCCCACGGAGACCCCAAGTAAATCCTGTAAGCAGGGGAAGGCGGTTCTGGAAACCCGAGCGCCCGGGTACTGGGGTGCTGGCACTGGATCAAGGCCTCAGTTTCCTCGTCTGTGAACTGGGAATGTCAGGGTTGCACAGCGGCCGCCATAGGCCGCGACTGATGCTCGTCGTCTGTGCTGTCACGAAGACAGGGGTCAGGCCAGAGTCCGCGGGTCTGTGGGGTGCTGTTGGCTCGGCTCTGCGGGTGGCTGGTTCAGGAGAGGATGGAGGAGGGGCGGGGCGCAGTGCTGGGAGCCCCCGGGACGCAAGACAGGGACCCGCCAGGCCGAGCTGGGCGGCGCGTTCCCTCCCCTACGCCCGCAGGTGGCAGGCAGAGACCACCGACTGGGGGACCGGCACTGTTCTGAGCCTCTTTCGTGTCTCGGGGGGCATACTCAAGTCACATCAGAATTTATGATGAGCGGGCAGGGGACCCCGGGAATCTGAGGCCAGGTGGGGAGGGAGGGCAGACCTAACGGACTGCGGCTTCCAGCCTGGGATGAGAGCCGCTAACCCGCCCAGCGATGCTTGCCTCTGTGCGTGCGGAGGAGAGGGAAGGACAATCGGACACCTGCTTTCGTCTCTGTCTTCCAGACTCAGACTTCTTCGGAGAACGAGGTAAGGGACAGAGGGCAGGAGGATGAGGGCATACGTGGAACTTACAGGAGCTTGTTGCAGACCGGAGGCAGGAAGGAGCCCCGGTTCTCCTCCACCCAGGCCTTCACCCTCACCGGGCGCTCCATGGTCTCCCGGGAGCCGCTCTCGGGAGCCGCGTCCTCCGCGCCGTCGGAGGGCGCGCCTCTGCCCCGCCGCCTGTTGGTCGCCTGGTTAATCAGCATCCCGAGGGGCAAAGGGCGGGGCCACGGCCCTCGACTCGCGGAGGCCCCTCGTGGACTTTGGTTTGGAGCACCCCCTCCCCCGGCCCCGCGCAGCCCTGCCCCTCCGCGCATCCCGGGCTCCCTGCCCACCCGCGAGAGAGTGGGGCACCCGACCCAGGCGTAGGACATGGAATCCAGAACCTTCCTGGTCCCTCGTTCTCAGACACTCCGCCTGGGTCCCACGGAGACCCCAAGTAAATCCTGTAAGCAGGGGAAGGCGGTTCTGGAAACCCGAGCGCCCGGGTACTGGGGTGCTGGCACTGGATCAAGGCCTCAGTTTCCTCGTCTGTGAACTGGGAATGTCAGGGTTGCACAGCGGCCGCCATAGGCCGCGACTGATGCTCGTCGTCTGTGCTGTCACGAAGACAGGGGTCAGGCCAGAGTCCGCGGGTCTGTGGGGTGCTGTTGGCTCGGCTCTGCGGGTGGCTGGTTCAGGAGAGGATGGAGGAGGGGCGGGGGCGCAGTGCTGGGAGCCCCCGGGACGCAAGACAGGGACCCGCCAGGCCGAGCTGGGCGGCGCGTTCCCTCCCCTACGCCCGCAGGTGGCAGGCAGAGACCACCGACTGGGGGACCGGCACTGTTCTGAGCCTCTTTCGTGTCTCGGGGGGCATACTCAAGTCACATCAGAATTTATGATGAGCGGGCAGGGGACCCCGGGAATCTGAGGCCAGGTGGGGAGGGAGGGCAGACCTAACGGACTGCGGCTTCCAGCCTGGGATGAGAGCCGCTAACCCGCCCAGCGATGCTTGCCTCTGTGCGTGCGGAGGAGAGGGAAGGACAATCGGACACCTGCTTTCGTCTCTGTCTTCCAGACTCAGACTTCTTCGGAAGACTGCGCGGGTGCGTTGGAGGAGGGCGCGGTGGGGAGGTGGTGGGTGGCGGAGAAGCAGCAGAGCTCAGACACCAGAAACCAGACTGGAGAGTTTCAGAAATTTCAAACTCCACCGACTCCGGTCTCCGCTTCCCATCTTGGCCCCTCCCTGCTGCCTGGGGTGGGCGGGTTTTCTCAGCATCCTCAGACACAGCGGCTCCTTGTGTAAATGAAAACGCGGTCAAATTGCGAACAAGATGCCTGCTCTCCCGCGCGGGCACCCTGCTATGTCCTCTCCACGCTGCCTTACCTCCTCCACCCCCACTTTTCTCTATCCTTTTTCTTTTTAGTTATTATTTAGAACTTCTTTTTTCTTTTCTTATTTTTGCTGAACAGTTCTTTCTAGAATCTTGTTTGGCACCAAAATAACTCAAACCATCTTCTTTATCGTTCTCATCTACAAGTAAGCTGAGGAGATGTAAACAGTGACAAATGAAACACCAAGGATCTAGAGATGTGTGAGGTTTGCCTTGATGTTTGTTAAATGAATGGGTGAATGTGTGGATAGATAAAGGCATGAATGAATTCTCACTAAAAGGGGGAAAAAACTCCATGATTTTAGCCCAACAGATATTCTGATATGCATTTCAAAGAAAAGAATGACAGTTACCCTGCATTTTATTTTTTAAAACTTGTAATTTTTTATTGGAGTACAGTTGATAGCGTTATGTTAGCTTCAGGTGGACAGCAAAGTGACGCAGTAATACATATACATACATCTCAGTTCAATTTCGTCATGTCCGACTCTTTGGGGCCCCAGGGACTGTGGCACGCCAGGCTTCCCTGTCCTTCACCATCTCCTGGAGCTTCCTCAAACTCATGTCCATTGACTCGGTGATGTCATCCAACCATCTCTTCCTCTGTTGTCCCCTTCTCCTTTTGCCTTCTATTACATACATCTACTCTTTTCCAAATTCTTTTCCCATTTAGGTTGTTACATAATATTTAAAAAAAAACAAAACACCTTTATTTTGTATTGGGATATAGCTGGTTAACAATGTTGTGAGAGTTTCAGGTGAACAGCAAAGGGACTCAGTCATACATATACATATATCCATTCTGCCCCCACCTCCCCTCCCATCCAGGCTGCCACATAGCATTGAGTGGAGTTCCATGTGCTCTACAGTAGGTCCTTGTTGGCTATCCATTTGAAATATAACACTGTGTACATGCCAATCTTAAACTCCCTAACTAACCCTTCCCACTACCCTTCCCCATTGGTCACTGTCTCCAAAATTTACAAACAGCTTAATATTATCAAAACAAATAACCCAACTTTAAAAAATGGGCAAAAGACCGCAACAGACAGTTTTTTAAAGAAGACGTACAGATGGCAAAGAGGCACATGAAAAGATGTTCAACATCACTAGTTATTAGACAAAATGCAAATCAAAACTAGAATGAGATAACACCTCACACCAGTCAGGATGGCTAGCATCAACAACCTCACAAATAATACGTGCTGGAGAGAGTGTGGAGAGAAGGGAATCTTCCTGCATCGTTGGAGGGAAGGTAAATCGGTGCAGCCACAGCATGGAGGTTCTTTAAGAAATTCAAAACAGAGCTAACATACAATCTTGCATTCTCATACCTGGCCATATATCTGGAGAAAAACATGATTTGAAAGGATACACACACCCTGACGTTCATTGCAGCACTATTTACAATAGTCAAGATATACTCCATCGACAGAAGAATGGATAAAGAAGATGTCGTACATGTGTGTGTGTGTGTGTGTGTGTGTGTTAGTTGCTCAGTTGTGTCTCTTTGCGACCCCTTGGACTATAGCCTGCCAGGCTCCTATGTCCATGGGGCTTTCCAGGCAAGAATACTGGAGTTGGCTGTACATATATACAATAGAATATTATTCAGACATTATTCAAATGATGTCACTTGCAGCAACATGTATGAACCAAGAGATGGCCATACTGAATGAAGTAACTTGGACTTATATGCAGAATCTAAAAAAAGAAACTCAAGTGGACTTATTTACAAAACAGAAACATACCCTGGCTTTTTATTCTAACTAGTCACACAGTGTGAATAATTGAGGCTACAACTGATTGTTTGGGGTTTGAACTATCCAGATGAACTCTAAATACAGGCTAGATAATCTCCTGCATGGTTGCTGCCAAATATACCATTTAGTTTGTGCTGTGTAGATGAAACACCATGTCTATTCAATTGGCAAGCCTCCTGGCTTAGGTGTCTGGCACCATTTGATCCAATGTTCAGAAAATCAACAATTCAGATTTTATCTGGGTGTTCTGGCACTGTTGAGTCACAGCCATCTGGGCTCCTTCCAGTTGCTGACCCATGAGTTCCTTCTGGTTTCCAGGTCTTCCCAGCTCCCTGCAGCCAGCTCTCCCCTCCGCACACAGCTCATTCGCACCATGGCATGAGAAGCAGTCTCTGCCGTAGGGCCAGAGCTCATCAGAGCCTGTCCTGGCTCCTGGTGCCTGGCTCTGGTCTGCTCTGGATAGCATTAAAATCAGTAGGCACTTCTAGGCTTTGCTGGGTCGATCTGCTGCTAACTGATCTCTTCAGTCTCTCAATGGACAGAACTAGCTTCTGCAGCGATCCCTATCCCATCTCACCTTGATCTGTATCCATCTCTTGCTCCCGCTTTCCCTCCCTTTCATATAATTCAGCAAATGTTTAAGAACAAGCTGGATCATGACTTGTACTAGTTATTTGGAAATCTAGGTTCTGGTCTTGCTGTCTCTTTCACTTGTATTATTTACAAGTCTGTTTTACCTTTTCTAGACATATGATTGCTTTGAGGGTTTTGTTTGTTTTGTGTTTTGTTCAGCTATCATTTTGTTTATAATTTCTAGTTTTGTTGCATTGTGGTGAGTGTAGGTGATCTGTGTACTATATTGGGATGTGAAAGTGAAAGTCGTTCAGTCATGTCTGACTCTTTGCGAGCTCATGGACAAGCCATGGAATTCTCCAGGGACGAATACTGGAAACAGTAGTTTTTCTCTCAGGAAATCTTCATGACCGAGGAATCAAACTAGTCAGACATTATTAAATGTTTTGAAATAAAAATTCGAGAAGCTACTAACTAAAGAAACTCAAGTGGACTTATTTACAAAACAGAAACATACCCTGGCTTTTTATTCTAACTAGTCACACAGTGTGAATAATTGAGGCTACAACTGATTGTTTGGGGTTTGAACTATCCAGATGAACTCTAAATACAGGCTAGATAATCTCCTGCATGGTTGCTGCCAAATATACCATTTAGTTTGTGCTGTGTAGATGAAACACCATGTCTATTCAATTGGCAAGCCTCCTGGCTTAGGTGTCTGGCACCATTTGATCCAATGTTCAGAAAATCAACAATTCAGATTTTATCTGGGTGTTCTGGCACTGTTGAGTCACAGCCATCTGGGCTCCTTCCAGTTGCTGACCCATGAGTTCCTTCTGGTTTCCAGGTCTTCCCAGCTCCCTGCAGCCAGCTCTCCCCTCCGCACACAGCTCATTCGCACCATGGCATGAGAAGCAGTCTCTGCCGTAGGGCCAGAGCTCATCAGAGCCTGTCCTGGCTCCTGGTGCCTGGCTCTGGTCTGCTCTGGATAGCATTAAAATCAGTAGGCACTTCTAGGCTTTGCTGGGTCGATCTGCTGCTAACTGATCTCTTCAGTCTCTCAATGGACAGAACTAGCTTCTGCAGCGATCCCTATCCCATCTCACCTTGATCTGTATCCATCTCTTGCTCCCGCTTTCCCTCCCTTTCATATAATTCAGCAAATGTTTAAGAACAAGCTGGATCATGACTTGTACTAGTTATTTGGAAATCTAGGTTCTGGTCTTGCTGTCTCTTTCACTTGTATTATTTACAAGTCTGTTTTACCTTTTCTAGACATATGATTGCTTTGAGGGTTTTGTTTGTTTTGTGTTTTGTTCAGCTATCATTTTGTTTATAATTTCTAGTTTTGTTGCATTGTGGTGAGTGTAGGTGATCTGTGTACTATATTGGGATGTGAAAGTGAAAGTCGTTCAGTCATGTCTGACTCTTTGCGAGCTCATGGACAAGCCATGGAATTCTCCAGGGACGAATACTGGAAACAGTAGTTTTTCTCTTCTCCAGGAAATCTTCATGACCGAGGAATCAAACTAAGGTCTCCTGCATGGCAGGTGAATTCTTTACCAGCAGAGCTACAAGGGAAGCTGTATATTACGATGGGGAATGTGTTAAGATTTCCTTTGCAGCCTAGTCTATGGTCAATTTTTGTGACTGTCTATTCTTTGCTTAGAATGTAGTTCTAAATGTTTCTATTAGCTAAACCTGTTGTATTACACAAGTAACCTCTTTCCTAGTTTATCAAGGTGCCGATGCGTGCAAATAACTGGGACTCTAGGTAAACAGTGACTTAACCAAGAGAAAGTTAAAGCTTATGTAATTGGATGCCCAGAGGAAGAATGAGCTTGTGACCTGGTGGTGTCATCATAGAGTGGCTCTTTCCCTTCCTCAGAGTTGCTTTCTGCAGCATCGTTTCATTCCAAGGTTCATTCCCAAAGAGGTTAAGGGATGTAACCTATCCACAGCTTTTCTTTCAGATGAGGGGTTCTCAACCTTGACACCGTTGACATTCTGGCTGGATAATTGCTGCGAGGGGCTTTCCTTTGCATTGTAGGATGTTTAGCACATTTATGGCATCTCCTCACTAGATGCTAGTATCTCTCCCCCAAATGGAACAACCGAAAATGTCTCCAGACATTGCCAAATGCTCCAAAGAGAGAGCCAGATGTGCTTACTGGCAGTACAAAGTTCACATGTCCCAACCTGAACCGATTCCCGGAGTGAAGGGTGTGATAATCAGATTGATTTGTTCAAATTAAAATTTGTACTTGAAGGCGGAGGCAGAGTTGGCTTCCCCCACAGTCTGTGGCCAAGGGGAGGGGTGGACTATTCACACCAGACTCTGGTTCATGGCTGGAAGGCGCGAAATGATGCTTGGAGGGTAGTGAACCATGGCCACTACACCTGACTTTTGACTGTTTTCTTTGACCTATTCTTCCCTCTCCCTTCTATTCTTATGTGTCTAGTAGTTATTCTTAATTTTTAAAAAAACACTTTTTTTTTTTTGGCTATGTTGCATGGCCTGTGAGATCTTAGTTCCCCAACCAGGGATCAAACCTGTGCCTGCTCCTTTGGAAGTGAGGTGCCTTAACCATTGGACTGCAGGCAAGTCCCATAGTAGTTATTCTTTGAACACATGCATGCATGTAAACTTGTAATTTCTAATGTGTACTGTTAACAAGCATCTGTATCCACCCCTAGAAAAAGACAAGATTAAAAGGAATCGGGGCAAGATGTAACTCCCTGCTGGAATTCCCTACTGGCAACTTCTATGTTGATACTGTTTAGATTATTATTTAAAAGTTGTATGCAGGCAATACTTAGATGTCTTAACATATGTCCTAATGCATTAACCAGTTATTAAGCTATTGTCTCTCAGCTCCAAACTCGCTTTCTATACAGTGCATTCAAATACAGGGGCTGGGATTCTGCAAACTTCATTTATGCGCTGCTAGCTAGTTTTCTTTCTTTCTTTTTTCTTTTAAATACACACACACACACACACACACACACACATATATATATATATATATATTTTTTTTTTACAGAGTTTTGTTGTTTACTGCCAAACATCAACACAAATCAGCCATAGGTATACATATGCTTCCTCCCTCTTGAACTTCCCTTCCATCTCCCTCCCTATCCCACCTCTCCAGGTTGTTACAGAGCCCCTGTTTGAGTTCCCTTAGTCTTACAGCAGATTTCCATTGGTGATGCATTTTACAAATGGTAATGTTAGTTTCCGTGTTGCTTTTTCTGTACATCTCACTCATTCCTCTCTCCCTGCCATGTCCATAAGTCTGTTCTCTATGTCTGTTTCTCCATTGCTGCAGTTGGTTCTCTTAGGCCCTGTAAAGTGGAGGTAGTAGAGGGAGACGGCAGGGTGGAGGAGGGAGAGGGATTTGCTCTTTCCTGATGCTTCCTGTCTGTCTCCAGTCTGTCTCTGCTCCAGGGCTCATCACCTTGACTTCTTCCCTTAGCAGTTTCTGAATCCAATTTGCAGGTTTTCCAGTTCTTGCAGAATCGGCTTTAAAGTGACCCCATGAGAGATACCCACTCCAGAAGCTGGCGAGCCCTCTCAGAGGTCTGTTTCCATTCTGCAGAAGCCTTCCTCCACCTCCCAAGTATTAGTAATTCAACTTCTTCTTTGATTCCCTCAGCCCTAGGCAATAGGAAATGCTTTTCACAGTTGCTATGTGATACTGCAGGGTTTTTTGTTTTTTGTTTCTTGGACCTTTCAGTCCCTAGTTAATAATTCTCTGTATTACATTCTCTTTGTTAAACAACTGGCATGATTTCTGTCCCCTGGTTAAAAGATTTCTTTTTTTAAATTTTTACAGCGTTTTGTAGTTTACTGCCACACATCGACCCAACCCGAATAATAAAAGACTTCTTTATGGTTGTGATTTGCAACTCAGGCAGGGTTAGGTTCCAAGCTTGGGGCACCAAATAATAAAAAAGACCCTGATGCTGGAAAAAATAGAAGGCAGAAGAGGGGGATGACAGAGGACGAGATGGTTGGATGGCATCATTGGATCAATGGACATGAGTTTGAGCAGGTTCCGGGAGATGGTGAAGGACAGGGAAGCCTGGCGTGCTGCAGTCCATGGGGTCGCAAAGAGTCGGACATGACTGAATAACTGAACTGAACTGACCCTCTAATACACTGTCTCTCTAGTATGATTAATGATTAATTGGCTTTTGGCCCTGGAATGGAGCCTGAAACCTCAGCTAAGACCCCACTGGACAGGGAAGGGAAGGGCAGGGCAGCTGAGGAGAAAACCCTTCATCTGCACAGCCATCAGTGTTAGCTTTTCAGGTCTGCAAACAGAGCAGGAGATTTACGTCTCCTTGTCACCTCAAAGGTGGAAAGCCCTCAGGGAGACATTCACTGCCCAGCTCTGCTAGGAGCTTTCAGTTTGCGTATGTATCTGTTACATTTCCATTTTTTCTGGCTTGGGGCCAGCAAGGTCTCCCCTGCTTCCTTCCCTCCTTCCTCCAGTGGAGATGGTATTCTACAGGTCACTGGTCCTCGTCTCCCTCTCTGCCAGGGACCATGAATGCAGCCTCCTTTCAAATCACTCCTTTGTTAGATACTCCCACTGCCCTCTTCCCCTATGCCTCAACACCCTGTTGCATTCCCCTCATTCTTCCTGGCATGGACCTCAAGCCTTGCACAGGAGTGGACCTTTTTGGGTTCTTATGAGTCGAGGGCACTGTGGACAGTGGCAGAACTTGGCATTGCTCATAGCCCTAGGCTCCTCCACCTCCCAAGTATTAGTAATTCAACTTCTTCTTTGATTCCCTCAGCCCTAGGCAATAGGAAATGCTTTTCACAGTTGCTATGTGATACTGCAGGGTTTTTTGTTTTTTGTTTCTTGGACCTTTCAGTCCCTAGTTAATAATTCTCTGTATTACATTCTCTTTGTTAAACAACTGGCATGATTTCTGTCCCCTGGTTAAAAGATTTCTTTTTTTAAATTTTTACAGCGTTTTGTAGTTTACTGCCACACATCGACCCAACCCGAATAATAAAAGACTTCTTTATGGTTGTGATTTGCAACTCAGGCAGGGTTAGGTTCCAAGCTTGGGGCACCAAATAATAAAAAAGACCCTGATGCTGGAAAAAATAGAAGGCAGAAGAGGGGGATGACAGAGGACGAGATGGTTGGATGGCATCATTGGATCAATGGACATGAGTTTGAGCAGGTTCCGGGAGATGGTGAAGGACAGGGAAGCCTGGCGTGCTGCAGTCCATGGGGTCGCAAAGAGTCGGACATGACTGAATAACTGAACTGAACTGACCCTCTAATACACTGTCTCTCTAGTATGATTAATGATTAATTGGCTTTTGGCCCTGGAATGGAGCCTGAAACCTCAGCTAAGACCCCACTGGACAGGGAAGGGAAGGGCAGGGCAGCTGAGGAGAAAACCCTTCATCTGCACAGCCATCAGTGTTAGCTTTTCAGGTCTGCAAACAGAGCAGGAGATTTACGTCTCCTTGTCACCTCAAAGGTGGAAAGCCCTCAGGGAGACATTCACTGCCCAGCTCTGCTAGGAGCTTTCAGTTTGCGTATGTATCTGTTACATTTCCATTTTTTCTGGCTTGGGGCCAGCAAGGTCTCCCCTGCTTCCTTCCCTCCTTCCTCCAGTGGAGATGGTATTCTACAGGTCACTGGTCCTCGTCTCCCTCTCTGCCAGGGACCATGAATGCAGCCTCCTTTCAAATCACTCCTTTGTTAGATACTCCCACTGCCCTCTTCCCCTATGCCTCAACACCCTGTTGCATTCCCCTCATTCTTCCTGGCATGGACCTCAAGCCTTGCACAGGAGTGGACCTTTTTGGGTTCTTATGAGTCGAGGGCACTGTGGACAGTGGCAGAACTTGGCATTGCTCATAGCCCAGGTGTCATGAGGAATGAATACCTGCAACCCATAGAAGAGGAAACTGAATAATATCAGCTACTCCTATAAGTTAATTTAAAATATGATCAAAACCCCCCAAACAAAAAAGACAAAAACAAAGCAAAAAAAACCCCAAAGTGATGGGTGAAGGATTTGAACAACACATTTCACAAAGATTCACAAACAGCCAATACACATTTCCAAAAATGTTCTATACCATTAGTCATCAGGGTTATACAAATTAAACCTACAATGAGATACTATTACACACCCAACAGAATGGCTAAAATTAAAAAGATTGCTAATACCAAGTGTTGCCAAGGATGCGGAGCACTTAGAAAGCTCAACAAATTAAAAACTTCTGTGCATAAAAGGACACTATCAAGAGAGTGAAAAGGCAACCCAGAAAACAGGACAGAATATTTATAAATAATACCCAAAAGAACTGAAAGCATGACCTTGGCCCGGTATTTGTGTACCTGCTCACAGCAGCGTAATTCACAATGGCCAAAAGATGGAGACAATCTAAGCGTCTACAGACTGATGAGCAGATAAACAAAATGTGGTATTTACATATAATAGGAAAAGAATGAAATTGAAATACATGCTGCTGCAACATGGATACACCTTGAAAACTTTATGCTAACTGAAATAAGCCAGATGCAACAGGATACAGGTTCCACTTATATGAGGTGCCTAGGACAGTCAAACCTGTGGAAAGCACAGTAAAAGTCACCAGAGTTGAGGGAAGGGGGATGGAGCGTTTACTGTTTAATTGGTACCAATTTTCCCTGTGGGATAGTGGAATGGATAATGGTAAGAGTTGTGCAACAATATAAACATACGTAATGCCACTAAACTGTACACTTTTTTTTTTTTTTTTTGATGAACCTCATGGTTGGCAGTATCCCTAACCTTGAACTTGGACCATAGCAATGAAAGTGCCAAGTCCTAGCCACTGGACTCCCAGAGAACTCCCTGAATTATACACTTAGAATAGTTAAAATGGCAAATTTTACATTATGTATATTTTACCACAATTTAAAAATGTTTTTAAAAAGCTATACAAAAACCTATCTTAAACAAAAATGGTACTGATGAACCTATTTGCAAGAATAGAGATGCAGACCTAGAGAATGGACTTGTGGACACAGCTGAGGGAGGCCAGGGTGGGGCGAACTGAGAGTAGCGCTGATGCATATACACCATCACATGTAAAGCAGATAGCTAGTGGGAGGTTGCTGGCAGGCCACAGTCCATAGGGTCACACAGAGTCAGACACAACTGAAGCAATTTTGCAGGCACGCACCTCCATGTTCACCGTATTCTTTGAAAGATTTTGTTTTCATATGACAAGTGAAAGAAATAATTAAGATCCACTCAGAATCCACTCAGGAGGCAGAAACCCCACCAGTAAATTTGAACAGGGAAAGTTCAATATAAAGAATTGTTAGCTAGTAAATGAGGCTTAACTGCTAAGAGGGAAAAATGGAACCCTAAAGGATACAGGAATAACGGAGAAGGGGAGCAGCCCCTAGTTCCTGAGATGACAGAGAAAACCCACGGAAGGATAAACTTGGAAAGGGCCCTCCCTCGCCACCGAAGCTGAGGCTCAGAACTCTCTGGTGGGTGCGTGGTGGGGCCGGCGGGATGGCAGAGAAGTTGGCTGAGGCGCTGCAGGCTGGAGTTGGCAAGCGGGGAACTGTGCAGGGGGATGGCAGAATCTGACTGGAAGCCGCCCACTGGCAGCTGTGCTGTAGGCGCAAGAAGAAGAGCGCTGGGACAAGGACGAGAAGGCCAGTGTTCTGGCACCTTCCATTGATGAGGTCCAACCATGGCGTTGGCTGGTGGAGCCACAGGGTGGAGATGGTGTGCTCTGAGCAGAGAAGCACCCAGTTAACAAGCGGCGCACACCTTGTTTACGTTCTCATAAACAACCTTTAACAGGTTGTTTAACCTTTTTGTGTTCCTGTTTGTGTTTTATGTGTTTATAGCCTGGTAGCTGAATGGTAAAGAATCTGCCTGCCAAGCAGAAGTCGCAGGTTTGATCGCTGAGTCGGGAAGATCCCCTGGAGGAGGGAATGGCAACCCACTCAGGTATTCTTGCCTAGAAAATTCCATGGACAGAGGAGCCTGGTGAGTTAACCGTCCGAGGGGTTGCAAAGAGTTGGACACGACTTAGCAACTAAACAACAAGCGGTACACGGCAGGCTATGGTTCGGACAGCCCCGTGCTCCTGGTGGTCAGCTGCAGCCACAGGCGGCTGATGTTATTACAGCGCCCCCTTTCCTGGCTCTCAGAAATGTCCCTGTTGGGAGGGTAAAAATGTGGTCATACCAACTTCTGACATATCCTTTTCTGTCAAACTATTCCCAATGGTAGTAGCTAGAAACACCATAAATACAGACATACAGATCTGCTTGAAGACAGCCCAGGTGTGGAGGGGTCCAGACTCAGGGAGAAGTGCAGCCTGCGCTGCTTTCCTCCGTGAAGCGTTGGTTGGTTTGTAGGTGGGGGAAACGAAGGCTGAAAGCTGAGCTGAAAGCAATAGTTCTCAAGAGTGGTATATGATTTTTAAAATGTACATTTGGGTCTGTCTAAAAGAGCTCTTTTAACACGTATAAAATAAAAAGTCTGACATAAAAGCACAGTGTCATTGTTAAAATGGCAGCATCTTTTATCTCCTTCATGTCACATAAAAGTCATGGTACATTTTATAGGTTAGGGCAACTTAGATTTGATGAAATATGGTATATTTGTTCCCACATATTAGCGTCTCTATAGCAGAGATTCCTAAAAGTGGAACTGCTGGGTGAAAGGACATACATTTGATAGATTCTCTGTCTTAAACAAAGAACCCTGAACAGTGTCGATTTCTCCACACTCTGCCCAACACTGAATGTCACCAATTTAAAAAAATTTTTCTCCAACAGGCTCTCATGATATCGTCATTTCAGCTTCAGTCTAGAGTGAAGGAAATCTGTGCTTCCCCAAATTATTGTCATGTTCGTCTCCTATGTGTAACTGGTTCAAATCTGCATCCCACTTTCCTAGAGCTGGGACCATAAGACCTCCACATCTTTCTCCTCCTAAGGGAAAATAAAGGGTAATCTCTCCATGTGGCACTGGCGAGGATCGTGGACTGTTAGGACAGGAAGGGATCTTAGATACTGCCAAGTCCTAGGGGCTCTGAAAGGCATTCAAGATGGTCCTGCTACAGGTCACAGAGCAGCTTCTCAATTTCTACTTAGAAAAATAATATTAAAAGAATTCTTCAGTCAACTTCTTGCCCCACAAACAAGGGATCACTTCAGAAGCATCTGAATGCCTGTTGACCAGCACCCTGCAGTGGCCCCTGAATACCCGATGGGTGCGGAGGAGGGCCCTAGGTGAGTTTTGATTCCCCTGCAGGGACCTTTTAGAGTCATACACTGCTTCAGATACAACCACAACGGAAGACTGGCTAAAAACATTAAATATACAAAGTTTGCTGATATAAAGTAAAAGAAGACCATAGAGTGAAAATTCTACAAATCTGGCTCCAAGATGATCTTCATTTACTTGATGTGCAAATTGCATTCAGCTAATCAAAATGTTTATCTTGTATGTCAGAAGCAGAAAACAAAAAAAGACAATATAGTGATCATGATATCCAATTTGGTCTTTCATTATTAGGAATAAAGACCAGCCATACCCACTTCATGTTATTTGCAGAAGGGAGCTTACACATAGCAGCCAGAACCCTTCTGTTTTAGCTCATCATTTAGACAGAAAAACATGAAAGTAATAAAAATAAACCAGTTTTTAAAGTGCAAAAAGCACAAATTCTAAACATTCATTTAGGAAGGCAGTTTGTGTCTATTTTTGATGCTACAATGAGTCATTACATTTCATACATTTTAATATACATTTGTCCTAAGACCAATATATGTTCTTTTCAAGACTATTTGTTAACAAAGCATGCTTTTCCCTTACATAATTAAGTAAATTAAACATTTTGCATTACATGGTAAATGGAAGAAGGTTGTGACTAGCCTTATGATAGTATAGATATCACTCAAGATTGTTTTAACATCATACATATACCTAAATAAGACATGCTTGGTAAATCTGCATCCCACTTTCCTAGAGCTGGGACCATAAGACCTCCACATCTTTCTCCTCCTAAGGGAAAATAAAGGGTAATCTCTCCATGTGGCACTGGCGAGGATCGTGGACTGTTAGGACAGGAAGGGATCTTAGATACTGCCAAGTCCTAGGGGCTCTGAAAGGCATTCAAGATGGTCCTGCTACAGGTCACAGAGCAGCTTCTCAATTTCTACTTAGAAAAATAATATTAAAAGAATTCTTCAGTCAACTTCTTGCCCCACAAACAAGGGATCACTTCAGAAGCATCTGAATGCCTGTTGACCAGCACCCTGCAGTGGCCCCTGAATACCCGATGGGTGCGGAGGAGGGCCCTAGGTGAGTTTTGATTCCCCTGCAGGGACCTTTTAGAGTCATACACTGCTTCAGATACAACCACAACGGAAGACTGGCTAAAAACATTAAATATACAAAGTTTGCTGATATAAAGTAAAAGAAGACCATAGAGTGAAAATTCTACAAATCTGGCTCCAAGATGATCTTCATTTACTTGATGTGCAAATTGCATTCAGCTAATCAAAATGTTTATCTTGTATGTCAGAAGCAGAAAACAAAAAGAGACAATATAGTGATCATGATATCCAATTTGGTCTTTCATTATTAGGAATAAAGACCAGCCATACCCACTTCATGTTATTTGCAGAAGGGAGCTTACACATAGCAGCCAGAACCCTTCTGTTTTAGCTCATCATTTAGACAGAAAAACATGAAAGTAATAAAAATAAACCAGTTTTTAAAGTGCAAAAAGCACAAATTCTAAACATTCATTTAGGAAGGCAGTTTGTGTCTATTTTTGATGCTACAATGAGTCATTACATTTCATACATTTTAATATACATTTGTCCTAAGACCAATATATGTTCTTTTCAAGACTATTTGTTAACAAAGCATGCTTTTCCCTTACATAATTAAGTAAATTAAACATTTTGCATTACATGGTAAATGGAAGAAGGTTGTGACTAGCCTTATGATAGTATAGATATCACTCAAGATTGTTTTAACATCATACATATACCTAAATAAGTTTTATTTTAAAAATCACTTGTTGGGCTTCCCTGGTGGTCCAGTGGGTAGAGAGTCCACCTTGCAGTGCAAGGGACAATAGTTCCATCCTTGGCCTGGGAAGACCCTATGTGCCGTGGAGCAGCTGGGCCGGTGTGTCCAATTACAAGCCAGTGCTCTGGAGCGCATGTGCCCAGAGCTGGTGCTCTGTGGCAAGAGAGGCCACTGCAGCAGGAGGCCTACACATGCCAAAGAATAAAGATGGGTGAAAAATAAATGATGACTTAGAGGGAAGAAAAAAAAATCACTTGTTACATAGCATACAAATGATTAAATAATCACAGGTTGTTGTCAAGAGTATATACATGGTAAGAGGAATTCTCCCATCAAGAGAGGCTGGAAAGCGCTTATCTGGACTAGATCTCTCAGTTTACAAGTGAGAAAACTGAGGCCCAGAAAGGGTAAGAGATTTACTTAAGGTCACACAGCCTGGGAGGGCCAGGCTCAGACTCTTAGTTCAGTGCTCTTCAGGGTGAGTGTGTATAAGGTTAAGTAATCTGAAGGTCTCAGTATATTTGCTCTGGCTGAAAAATCTCTCTGGTAGCAGAGGTTCTGACCCTGCCCCCTCTAGGTGCAGCATTGCTCTCTCACCAGGTTCCTCCTTTAGAGCCTCAGTTTCCTTGGGAAACTAAGCTATTTTAGTCCTGAAAGGCTGTCTCAGGTGTTACCTCCCCTTCCTGTGCAAACGGGGCCAGTCAATATCTCCTGAGCCAATACTGTAGAGGAGACCCAAAAGCAAAGAGCGAGAAGGCAAGTGGGACCCCCAGGGGCTAGCTCTGCTGCTCATAGTTTACTAGGTAGATACCACCTGAGGCACTAGCAGGGAAAAACAGCTGACTCTGAAAATGCTGCTGGGTTTAAGAAGATGCTGTGTTTGAGTCCACAACTTTCTTGTCTTTTGGGAAATGAACCCCCTTCAATTTAGGGGAAAAAATCATTCCCACAGGGGGGAAAATCATGCCTTTACCCTTAGAGTTTGTCTCATGTTTTGGGAGGGACTTATTTCAAAGGCTCCCTCTCTGCTGCCCTTGATTTGCCAAGGTCCCGGCCAAGCCTGCTCCAGGGAGCCCTAATCCTGGCGTGTGGTAAAACAGCTCTGCACCCACCATCAGCCTGGTACCTGATGGGATCTTGCAGGGGTGCTGACCATCCTTCCTGAACTCTTGCTCTGGACGTGCATCTCCCAGTTTACAAACCATCTGGAGAGGTTCCCCTATCTCCTTTCATTGGGTGCACAACGCAGTCTGCAAAGCATCCAACTTTCTGAAAGCACCATCTTCAGGAGACCTCTGCCTTACACAGAGCCTTTGTTTGTCTCCTCATCACCTGCCTGATCACGCTTATTTCTTTTGCTCTAATTCCAAGGCTTCTTTACAATCCTACTCTTGACTTCATCACCCAGACACACCCTGTTACTGATAGTTGTCACCGTCAAAGTGATTATGAGTCATTATTCTGCCGCCATCCCTTGCCCATGACAGTGTTGAAATCTATTGACATAGTGTTCTGTTGTTTGCTATTCTGGCTCTCCCAGGAAACCAGGAGACTCAGGTTCTATCCCTGAGTTGGGAAGAAGCCCTGGAGAAGGGCATGGCAACTCACTCCAGTATTCTTGCCTGGCAAATTCCATGAGAGAGGAGCCTGACGGACTAGTTCATGGGGTTGCAAAGAGCCCAACACGACTGAGCGATTAACACTTTTCACTTCTTAGGAAATCAGAGGTCACCAAACAGGGGGACCAACAGGCCAACAGAGGTGCAGGAGATAATCTACTGAGGGACTCTCGAAAGGGAGAGAGGAAGTGGGTGGAGGAGGCTGATGTTACCCTCCCAGAGGTTCCCAGCAGTAATCAATCAAGGATGGCAGATACAGTGCCTAGAACTCTCCTGGATGTTTACACTGAATTTTTTTTGAAATCAGAAAAAATATAATAATATGTGTAACAACAAGTCCAGCCTGGATTATATTTGTGTGTTTTGTAGTAGCAAAATATTATAAAAAACAATTCTTTTTTTCTGATGGAGAAAGGGGCCCAACGAAGATGAAAGTGTGTAGGGCTCGGGACAGTTTATAATTCAGCCCCGGGTACGGTTTACATGTTCTGCTTTAAAAAAAAGAAATGGATATTCAGAGATTTGTATGAGACCTCTTGATTTTAAATATTAGGAACTCGCTTTAGATTAAACAAAGCATACACCTGGTGGCCCCAAAAAACACGTGGAGCTTAGTTTGCAGCCTCCTGAAGGCTCGGGCTGCCATCGCGTCCCCGGAACGCCCGTGGCTTGACGGTATTCGGGGACGCTTCTTCAGCCTGAGTGGCTGAGTACGCCGCTCAGGATGGAAGAAGGGGCAGCAGAAACCCTTCGGGGCAGAACAAGGGTGAGACGGTTAAGTCCCCGCCCAGTCCGGAGTTGGAAGCTCGATGGCCACCTCGGCCCCGGCGCTCCCCGGAGGCCCCAACCGGCGGTCGGGGGCTTCGTCCATCCGCGAGTTTCCCGGCGCCCGCCGGCGTCTCAGGCGCGCAGGCGCGGGGTGGGGGCTTCCGGCTCGCCAGGCACGCGGGGGCGCGGGGTAGAGGCGGCCGTCGGGACCCCTGCGGCCTCGGAGCCCAGGCCGCCCCGCCCCGCCCCGCCCCGTCCCTCGCAGCGCGGTGAGCCGGCCGCAGCCCGTTTCCAGGGTTAGGCCGATTCCTAGCGCGGCCTGTTCCCGGGAGGCGACGCTCCAGGCGGAGGACGCGGAGCTGGTTTAAGTCCGCCGCGCCCAGGGCTCCTCCTCCCGCGCTGCCCAGGGAGGCGGGCTGAGCTCTCTTCCAGGCCCTGCAAAACGGCCCCGCCGTTCCGGCACAGGGGGAGACTTCCGCAGCCTCCCCGCCTTCCTTCGACCGGGGGCTACCGGATCGGAAGCTGCGGGCTCCCGGGGCCCGGCTAGTTCCCGCCGAACCGCCAGCCGAAGATGCGCATGCTCCGCAGAGGCCCGCACAAGGCCTGAGTGCACCCTGATAGAGCCATCGCGAGGCGGGGTAAGCGGAGCTCCAGTGGCGCAATCGGTTAGCGCGCGGTACTTATACAGCAGTACATGCAGAGCGATGCCGAGGTTGTGAGTTCGAGCCTCACCTGGAGCACGTGTGTTTTTGGATACCCACAGAATTTTGGATTTCCCCCTTTTACCTCCTTGCGCAAAGAAACGAGACAGCCTGTCTTAATAGACTTTTCAGTTCCTGTCTCTGAAATGCTCGGCGTGCATATCCTGCTCCGCGGCAGGCAGGAAGCCGCTCGCAACTGCGTCACTTACTCGCTTATCCAAGCTACTTGTTGCCTCCACGCACCATCCAGCCGCCCGAACCCGGACTGTTACCTGCTGCTCCCACATCCTAGGTATTTCCTTTAAGGGCACCCAGTCGCAGATCCCGGTACCGGGAATTTGGACCGCAGGTCCTGGATCACTGCACGATGTTGGGGCCCTACCTGGGCCTCGTTAGCGAAAGTGCCAGGCGCCTTCTCTACGGGGCGTGCCCGGGTTCCCGGAGCCGGTTCCCGGCCGCTGCCCCTCCCCCAGGACCGGGCGCGGCGGGGTGCGCGCTGGGCGGCGGGGACTGACCTGGGCGGCCATTCCCGCGAGGCCCGGAGCAGGGCCGCCTCCTTTGAAACGACCGTCAGCCCGTCGTCGCCCCCTCCCTCGGATCGGCAGGGCCCCCGGACCGCGGGCCTTCTCCCCTCCCCAGGCCTCCAGGCCTCCCTGGGCGGATCTGCCGAGTTTGGGAAAAGCGCCCGGGTGTTTCCCTCCCCATCGGTGCCCCTCTCCCCGGCGTCGGTCAGCAGCGGGGGAATTCGCCGGCAGACGGAAGAACAGACGTTTTCTAGGGATGTCCTTTCTTGCCTGCCGCACGCACCGGCTTCAGAAGTACCCCCAGGAAGCAGGAACTCTGCCAGCTGGCTTTTGAAATGTTGCGGCGCGGGAACACCCCGGAGTCACGGGGTCCGCTCTGCCAGGGGCTGGGGGGTGCCCCATATCCCCAGGAGGTGGGGCGAAGTCGGGAACAAGCTCAGTTGGGATGAGAGGACTCCTGGATGCAGTTGTTTCCAAAGCGTGATTTCAGCTGTTTATTATTATTATTATTACTATTATTTTAATTTTTAGAGTTTTATTGTTCACAGACATGTATGTTCCCAGATCAGTCATATGCATATCCCTGACACTCTCCCCTCTCCCAGTACCCCCTATTCCTCCCCTCTAGGCCATCGCACCCCGCCCCTGCAGGATCTCCTATTCCCGCAGGGCAATGACAATAACTATCTTTTTCACAAATGATAGTATAGGTTTCCATGTTACTCCCTGGGTGTGCAGTTAACTCCTGGGATGGAAATACTACTGGCAGTGGTGAAAAGAAAAACCTAGAAAGCCCGGAGGAAGTGGGTGGAAGGTGGAGTTCTCCTCGGTCTCCTCGGCTACTAACCCCAGCCTCACGCCACCTGAAATGGGAGAAAGTCAATCCCATGTAACCTGACCTGGCTGCCAGTTCCTCGCCGGCTCACAGGTTCATTCTCAGCGGGTGAAAAGGGCTCCTCTCCCCCTTTAGAAGTCTAGCCAGCCTGGAAACAAGTATCTATCCCTCATCCCCCACACGAAAAAGCTGGCTTAATTTTTTAAACAGCTTTGTTGAGATATAATGCACATACCCTACAGTTCACCCATCTGAAGCGTACAGCTCAATAATGCACTTTAGCACATTCCCAGATATGTGCAACTATCACCACGGTAAGTGTTATCAACTCAGTAGGAAATCCTGTATCCTTTAACTGTGACCCCACCCCACCCCTAAATAATCACTCATCTACTTTCAGTCTCTACATTTCCCTGTTCTGGACTTTCACATGAATGGAATCATAATGTATGGTCTTTTGTGATGGGCTTCTTTCAGTTACCCATAATGTTTTCAAGATTTATCCTGTCCTACCTTGTATCTGTACTTTATTTCTTTTTCTTTTTCTTTTTTTAATGACTGGATAATATTCCATTGTATGGCTGATTTCCAATTTTGAACATTAGAGAAGAGGTTGGCATTTTAAAAACATTTGCTGAAGTGGGGCTTCCCTGGTGGTCCAGTGGGTGAAGAGTCCACCTTGCAGTGCAGGGGGACTGGTTCTTTCCCTGGCCTAGGAAGATCCCACATGCTGAGGACAGCTCAGCTGGTGTGTCCAATTAGCAGCCAGTGCTCTGGAGCGCATGTGCCCAGAGCCGGCGCTCTGCATCGAGAGAAGCCACTGTGATGGGAGGGCCACATAGGCCAAAGAATAAAGATGGATGAAAATAAATGGATAAAAAAAAAAAAGTCAATAAAAGAGGACAAAATTTTTTAAAAAGGCAAATTAAAAACATTTGCTGAAAACTTTATAAAGGAAATTAATTTTAAAATATACAAAGGGTAAAAACAGTTACATTTGCCATGTGTGTTTTTAACCTTCAGAGGTTATCGCTGTGAGAACTGGTCAGATATAAGAGCTCAACTAAGAATTAAAGCATGGAGCAGGTTCCCCACGTGGACAGAAGCAAATGAAATAAAGATCATTCTGCCCAGCTCCCTAGCCATGTTGGAATCCCTTCTGCAAAATCCCAGTTCCTATTTGAAACCATTGGTATGTCATCAGCATGTGATTTCTAGCATCAGCATGTCATTTCTTCACTAGGTGATGCGTTCCATTTTCTGTCAATTCTCATGGTTAGAACATTCTTCCTCTTAAATATTGTTTCTGTCCCTGCAGGTTATTGCTGGAATGGTGGTGGTTTGAGAAACTCCTTTTCTGGCGAGACAGTGAAGTGGGAAGGTAAGAAGCTAAATTAGTTGCCCTGGCTCTGTTTAAACTAGAAACCACCAGATAGATTATTAGTGGATTATGAACAAACAGACCACAGGTGGATTTGTAGGTCTGTGTCTTAATGTTAAGTTGATAGGGTTTGGTTTTTTGGGTTTTTTTTTGATAAAGTCATCATTTATTTTTCATCCATCTTTATTCTTTGGAATGTGTGGCCTCCCATTGCAGTGGCCTCTCTTGCCACAGAGTATGGGCTCTAGGCGCATGCGCTCCAGAGCACTGGCTCATAATTGGACACACCGACCCAGCGGCTCCTTGACATGTGGGATCTTCCCGGTCCAGGGATGGAACTGATGCCCCTTGCACTGCAAGGCAGACTCTTTACCCAGTGGACCATCAGGGAAGCCCAGCTGATAGGGTTTTGAAAGGTTGTGATGAGTGATCAGATCAGGTCAAAAAACTGCAGGAACATGCTTTAAAACCACAGACTACTGCATATACAGGAATAAGGAGGTGGCTTTCCTGTCATCACAAAACTAGTGGATTGGACCTGTATGCAGTGTATGAAGGCTTCAGGGAGGAAGATGGATAAATATGAGGTGGATGAACTCAGAAGGCAGGGTGAAGTTACAGCTGAACAGCTGCAGATGTCTAGCAGCCCAGACCCACCTGTTGAAATCCACTGAACTAGACACTAAGGTTGACATTAACTTTGGAGATAGCTTTGGACAGGCTGATTTAAACTGTGTGTGACACAAAGCTGGGAATGCACATTCAGTAGAATTTGGAGGTAGAGGAAGAGTCAGTCCAGAGACAAATGTTTCTGACAGGTGACAAGATGCAGTTTGATAGAGTAATTGTAAGCCTGTGTTCAGGTCAGAGTTGAGTGTGGGCAGTGCCTGGCCTGACAGCTGCCTGCATGTGGAGAGTCTGGGCACTTTGGACATGCACAGCCTCAGCTGTCCTGGCCCTGTGATCCGGATGCTGAAGATGCCAGCCAGTTATTAATCCATTTTATGGTGTGGTGTCAGAGGTCACAAAACAGTGGTGTGTGGAACAAATCTAGCCTCCCGTTTTGTTTGGATTTCTAGCACTGGCTTGTAAAGTGTTGAAAAAATGGTAATCATTTGCCTACAAATTGAGAGATTTTACTGAAATGCCTAAATTTCAAGTTTCTAATGAAAAATTAGAAGACTAGCCCATCTTGGGCCCTTATTCCTACATGGTAGTGTTTTCTGTCCCCTTTGGATGCACATGTGATCTTCTGTTTGTCACAGTCCTGTTCCATTCATCCCCCACACAGGAGGGAATCAGCTGCCATGGCTCCACCCTCGTTGCTTGCTTTGCTCTTTTTTTTCACCCTTGACTCATTTCTCTCGTTTGTGAACTAGAGTCATTGTGTGTGTGGATAAAGAGAGGGAATACTCATGTTGAACTCAGCCTGACGGCTATGATCTGTGTGAACACAACCCACTTAAAATGCAACAAACCAAAGCCCCAGATCCTTATGAAAAATTTCCAGCATACCCAAAGTAGAGAAAACAGTATATTTAACTGCCCTGTATCCATCCATCACTAGTTTTAAGACTTGTCATCTGTCTCGTTGCCACAACATTCTCCCCTACCCTAGCACTGTCACTAGAGTATTTGAAAGGAAATCTCAGCTGTGGATTAATTTGACTTGTAAATACCTCAGTATGTATGCCCAGCAGGTAGCCAGCCACTTTTTAAGAGTATAACCACAGTATCATTACACCAAAGATTCATAATAGTGCCCCTGCATCATCTAACACCGTGTCTGTGTTCAAATGAGCACATTTATCTCTCAGATATTTTTACTGTTGGTTTGTTTGAGTCAAGAGCCACATTAAAGTCTACATGCTAAATTTGGCCAATAGATCTTAAACCTCTTTTCATTTATACTAATTGCCTACTGTCTTTTATGGTATTTGTTTTATTTTTAATTCTTGGCCACGCAGCATGTGGGATCTTAGTTGCCCAGCCAGGCATCAAAGGTGTGCCCCTTGCAGTAGAAGCCTGGAGCCCTAACCACTGGACAACCAGGGAATTCCCTGATATTTATTTGTTGATCTATAGAATTTCTCACAGAATTTGGCTAATTGAATAATAAGGCATCATTTCAAAACTTCTTCAGTCCCCCAGACATTTAGATCTATAAGCTTGGTAATATTAAGATTCAGTTTTTTTGAAAAATAGATTATGGGTGATACTGTATACTCTTGTATCACAAGAGAGAAAGTGTGTAATGTCTGGTTGTTCTGTTTTTACTGATGGTAATTTTATTGATTTTAAGTGTGGTCAGCCCATTAAATGCCACATCAGCCTCCAACCTAATGGTTTTAGCAGTTGTTGATGCTCTGTCTAGATTTATTATTGTTTTAAGAATTACTCAGTAGTAGTTTTCTTTTTTCATTGTCTTTCGTTTGTGAACTAGAGTCATTGTGTGTGTGGATAAAGAGGAATACTCATGTTGAACTCAGCCTGACGGCTATGATCTGTGTGAACACAACCCACTTAAAATGCAACAAACCAAAGCCCCAGATCCTTATGAAAAATTTCCAGCATACCCAAAGTAGAGAAACAGTATATTTAACTGCCCTGTATCCATCCATCACTAGTTTTAAGACTTGTCATCTGTCTCGTTGCCACAACATTCTCCCCTACCCTAGCACTGTCACTAGAGTATTTGAAAGGAAATCTCAGCTGTGGATTAATTTGACTTGTAAATACCTCAGTATGTATGCCCAGCAGGTAGCCAGCCACTTTTTAAGAGTATAACCACAGTATCATTACACCAAAGATTCATAATAGTGCCCCTGCATCATCTAACACCGTGTCTGTGTTCAAATGAGCACATTTATCTCTCAGATATTTTTACTGTTGGTTTGTTTGAGTCAAGAGCCACATTAAAGTCTACATGCTAAATTTGGCCAATAGATCTTAAACCTCTTTTCATTTATACTAATTGCCTACTGTCTTTTATGGTATTTGTTTTATTTTTAATTCTTGGCCACGCAGCATGTGGGATCTTAGTTGCCCAGCCAGGCATCAAAGGTGTGCCCCTTGCAGTAGAAGCCTGGAGCCCTAACCACTGGACAACCAGGGAATTCCCTGATATTTATTTGTTGATCTATAGAATTTCTCACAGAATTTGGCTAATTGAATAATAAGGCATCATTTCAAAACTTCTTCAGTCCCCCAGACATTTAGATCTATAAGCTTGGTAATATTAAGATTCAGTTTTTTTGAAAAATAGATTATGGGTGATACTGTATACTCTTGTATCACAAGAGAGAAAGTGTGTAATGTCTGGTTGTTCTGTTTTTACTGATGGTAATTTTATTGATTTTAAGTGTGGTCAGCCCATTAAATGCCACATCAGCCTCCAACCTAATGGTTTTAGCAGTTGTTGATGCTCTGTCTAGATTTATTATTGTTTTAAGAATTACTCAGTAATAGTTTTCTAATTCTGTTATTCCCTCTATATTCGTGACTGTGATGTCTGAAAAAACCCTTTTTTCCATCAACTATTTGGTTTTCCTAAAGCACTCACATAGAAAAGACTAGATAATATTGCTGGACAATTTTCCTTTTTCTACTAAGCTTTAGAGTAATATATTGATGCTCTAACAATTCCCGTAGATGACCAATTAGTTTTTTTATTTTATAGCTTTTTAAAAAAGGTATGCTTGACATACAATGAATTGCATTAATGATGCTGAGTAGCTTTTCTAGTGATCGTTAAATATTCAGATGTCTTCTTTGGTGAATTTTCCTTTAAAATCTTTTGCTTATTTTTTATTGTGTTACTCATTTCATTATTGAGTTATGAGAGTTTTTGTATATTCTAGATATAATTCCTTTGTTGTATATATGTTTTGTAAATAATTTCAGTTTTCATTTTCTAATGGTGTCTCTTGAAAAGGAAACTTTTAAGTTCTGATAAAGTTCAATTTATTTATTTATTTTTCAATTATGGATGGTACTTTTGGCGTTATAGCTAAGAAATTTTGCCTAACCAAAAGTCACCAAGATTGTATTCTCTGCTTTAGCTCTTACCTTAAGGAGTTCACTTTTGTATATGCTGTGAGTAGAGGTCTAAATTATTCTTTTTTTTGATATCCAGTTGTGGTATGGCTTCTCTTGTAGCTCAGCTGGTAGAGAATCTGCCTGTAATGCAGGAGACCCTGGTTTGATCCTTGGGTGGGAAAGATCCCCTGGAGAAGGGAAGGCTACCCACTCCAGTATTTTTGCCTAGAGAATTCCACAGCTCGTCCACAGGGTGGCAAAGAGTTGGACACAACTAAGCGGCTTGCACTTTCACTTTCATCCAATTCTGGCTCCGTTTGTTAAAAAGTGGATCCTTTCCTAATTGAATCGCCTTTACAGATTGTCAGGAATGAATTTACCGTAACCATGTTGGTCTTTTGCTGCACTCTCATTTTGTCTTATTGAGCTATAAGTCAGTGTGGTGTTATGTGATGGTTACCATAATCCTACAAATATATACATACTATATATATAAATTATATATTTGTATGATTATAGTAATCAACACCTAACAGTACACACACACACACACACACACGTTAGGGTTTAGTTTGCCAATTTGTATGAAAATATCCTGGAATTTGTACGAGAGATCTGTTGAGTGTATTGATCTATTTGAGGAGAGCTGCCTTCTTAACAATATTGAGTCTCTAATTCCATAAATAAGGTACATATCTTCACTTATTTAGGCCTTTAATTTCTTTAAGCAGTGTCTTTAGTTTTTATGTTGTATTACTTCTTTCTTAAATATTTGTCAAAATTCACTAGTGAAGCATGGTGGGCCTGCAGTTTTCTTTGTAGGAAGACTTTTTTAAAACCCTACAAATTCAATTTCTTTAATAGATATGGGGTTTATGCAGCTTATCTAATTTATTTTTGATTGAGCTTTGGTATTTTGTATCTTTCAAGAAATTTTGTCTGTTTCGTTAAATTTGTTGAATTTGTTGGCATAAAAAACATTGTTCAGTTACTCTGCAGAGGTGCTGTGCGATAGCCTGAAGGGGTGGGATTGTGGGGATATACGTATGACTAATCTGGGATCATACATATCTGCAAACAGCAAAACTCTGTAAAAGTAAAAAGTAAAAAAGAAAAAAAGTTATTCAGAATATTCCCTTGTCTTTAGGACCTGTGGTGATGTCCCCTCTAACTTCTGATATTGGTCACTTGGGTTTTTTTTTTTTTCCATTATCAGTCTCAGATGTTTTCAACCTTTATTTATCTTTTTACATGTCTAGTTTTTTTTGTTTCAGAGTTTTTTCTGTTGCTTTCCTGGTTTTCATGTGATTCTGATGCACTTGAAGAGAATGTATACTGTGCTGTTGCTGGGCTGCATGTTCTGTCAATGTCTTTTATATAAAGTTGGTTGTAGGCCTTCTGTATCTTTGGTTTTTCTGCCTACTTGTTCTAGCTATCATTGAGAGAAGGGCATGAAAATAACCAGCTGCAGTGATAGATTTTCCTGTTTCATCATTTAGTTCCATCCTTTCCTCCTTCATGTTGTTTGAAGCTCTACTATTGACTGTTAAATGTTTAGAGCTGTTACATACTCTTTTTATTTTCTTCTTCCTGTTACGTACTCTTGATTCTGTTGCCTGATCTGTGTTCTGTAACCGACCCTGTTACCAGCGTTGATGTTTAATTTGTCCCATGTTTGGCCAGGGGAAGTCCCATTAAGTTGGCTTCTAGGTCATTTTGACATAATCTTAAAGCTGAGAGATGATATGTTTCTGGTGTAACAAGATATTTCAAAATGTGTTTTGTACTTGTCTTCTCTCAATCCTGGAATTGGCCATCTCTCCCAAGAGCTTGGTTCTTTTCGTTGGGAAGTGTTGCTTAGGTGAGCACAATCTGTGTGCTAGAGTTCCTTACTGCTACTCTATGGGATTTACAGGCCTTTCCAGTAAACAGAACTAGGAAATGCATTTTTTTTAAAAAGAGAGAAAACTAGGGACTTCCCTCGTGGTCCAACAGCTAAGCCTGCACATTCCCAATTCAGAAGGCCTGAGTTTGATACTTTGTCAGGGAACTAGATCCTAGTTACCTCAACTGAGTATCTGTAGGCCACAACTAAATATCTCACTTGCTGCAATGAAGAGCGAAGATCCTGCATGAAGATCCAACTAAGACCTGGCACAGTCTAAATAAATAAATATATATTACAAAATATAAAAAGAAGAGTAAAACTTGAGTTTATAGTGATATTTCTAATTCAAATGTAAGATTACAGAATTTATACCCTTAAAAGTTTTTTTATTTGGATTTCTTTTCCCTTTCTCTAAAAATGTTAGCTCTTTATAACTCTTACATAATTAATTATTTGCTATAGCCTACCATGTGATAGTTTAAAGTAATATTATCAATATTATTTCTCTAATAATGAGATTATTGATTACAGTTTAAGATTCCTTTGTGATTTCTTTTTTCCTTAGTTTGTATTCCAAATGTAGTATTTGAAGTATTTAAAGTAATTTCTCTTTTTGGATACCTATCAATTGGATACTTAGTAAATGCCATTTGATTGAGTTTGTTTTGCATTTTTAGTAATTCCTTATTTTTTAAATTTTTAGTTAGAGGATAATTGCTTTATAATAATGGTATTAGTTTCTTCCATACATCAACATGAATCAGCCATAGGCATACATATGTTCCCCCTTTTTTTCCTTTTATTTATCTAAAATATTTACATGCTTCCAAATTCAAAATTACAAAGCAGTGTTTATTCCGAGCAATCTCGCTTCTATCCTTGTCTCCTAATCCTGTTTCCTCTTCTGTCTTTCTCAGTATAGTAATAAGCTAAAAATTACTTTCTTAATTTATCTTTCCGTTGTTTAGTCTTAAAAAAAAGGAGCAAAGACACACCTATGTTTGTATTCCAGTTCCTCTCCTTCTTTTCAAAAGCTTGTAGTCCTTGCTAATTTCACTAACAGTATATTCTGATTATTTCAGAGTTGTAGATAGGCCTCTTCCTCACTCCCTGTCACAGCTGCATAGTGTTCTGTTCCCCGTACCTGTAGCACTGTTTGCTCAGCCAGCCCTCTACTCATGAGCAGTGGTACGTTTTCAGTCTCCTGGCTTTGTAGATGATGCAGCAATGAGGAAATTTGTTCATACTGTTCTGATTATTTTGCTGATCTATCTTTGAGATAGATTCTACATGTGGGGTTGCTGGTCTGACGAATGGATATCTATAAAATATAAATATACGTGATTATATATAATTATATAGTAATTTATTTTATGTATAGAATGTCATATACATATATTATATAATATGTATGGCAGGCCACAGTCCAAAGGGTCACAAAGAGTTGGGCACGACTGAGTGACTAAGCACAATGTGTATATAACATTATATATGCATAATCATCTTTAAAGAGGGTTTCTGATGTGATGGTCCGTGAAGACTAGCCTCGTCAGTTTTCTTTCTGTGGTTTGAATGTTCAAGCTGGAAAAAAAAAATCTCCCTTTGCAACGGCCAGTTAGACTTGGGTTTCTCACTTACAATCAAAAGGGAGTTTGACTTGGTGCAGTTACTGTACAAAACATCATTTTATATTGATGCCGGATTTTTCAGATTTCTTAAAGAGAATTCCTTTCACAAGGAAATGGAAGCTTCCACTCATTCAAGCTCTTGAACTGGCCCCAGGGATGAAGTTCACAGATACTCCCCTATGCCTTTGCATAAAAGCCCAGTCCCCTCCATCAGCTCACTTGCCACCTCCACTCGAATGATCCGTGCAAAAGCACAGCGCTTGATTCTGAGTTGTGTCTGGCTCTTTGAGATCCCATGGACGAGCCATGGAATTCTCCAGGCAAGAATACTGGAGTAGCTAGTTGTTCCTGTCTCCAGGGGCTCTTCCCAACCCCAGGGATTGAACCAGGGACTCCTGCATTACAGGTGGATTCTTTACCAGCTGCGCTACCAGGGAAGCTTAGGTGGCAGCCTCCAAGGTTCCCATTTGCTACCCCTAGATCGAATCCATCAGCAAGTCCCAAATTGCCCTCCAGTAAGTATCCTGCACCCTGCCCGACTCTCCACCCACAGTTTCTGTCATCTCCTGCTTGAACTCTTAACTGAGTCCCTGCTTCCACTTCTTACCCTTCTCCTGTCTCTCCTCCACACAGAAGCCCAAATGGGCCTTTAATTACACAAAGCAGATCCTGTCATTTCCTTGATTAAAAGCATTGATTAAAACCATTCCAGTGCATGCAGAACAAGATGCATAGGCCTGCAGTGTCCAGAAGGTCCCAGCTGTCTACACCAGCCTCTGCCCGCTTCTCCGACCTCCGCTCCTGTCACTCTGTCCCTGCTTCCTGCGCTCCAGCCACTCTAGTCTTCCTGTTCCTTGTCTCTGCCTCAGGGCCTTTGTGACAGTCATTCCTCCTCCTGGCACATCTTCACCCACTTCTTAGAGGGCTGGCTTCTTAACCTTAAGAGTTCAGTCAGATGTCACCTCCTCAGGGGTGCCTTTGAGTGTGATATAGTAGTATTTACTCTGTGTAAGTGTTTAGGAGCTTCCCTGGGGGTCCAGTGGTTGAGACTTCGCCTTCCAGGGCAGGGGTTGGATTCTTGGTCAGGAAGCTAATATCCCACATGCCTTGCCATCAAACAACCAAGACATAAAACATCAGCATTGTTATAACAAATTCAGTAAAAACTTTAAGAATGATCCACATTAAAAAAAAATCTTTAAAAAATTATCTTGTTTATATAAGTGGCAATTGCTTATCTCCCATCATTAGGATATTAATTCCTCCTGTGCTGAGCTAATAGGACAAATAATGAATGAAGGAATAAAAGAGAGTAGGGGAGCGATGCATGGGTGTAAACTCTAAAGCTGTGTAGAGGAGAAGTTTGAGCAAGCTCTGGAAGATGGTGAAGGACAGGAAAGCCTGGCGTGCGGCCGTCCTTGGGGTCACAACAAGATTCTCTTGTTGCTGCTAGTTTACTTTGCAGATTTAGCTCCAGACCCTGGCCTTTATGATCTTCTCTAGAGTCTTTCTAAGGGGTTGCCTCTGTGTGCCATGCCTCAGGTGGCTCCATTCTAGCTAAAGAGTTGTGTTCCCACCAGAAGCTGATAAGAAAACAGAGTGTGGGGGGCCAGTGACTTGGTGTTTAGAATAACTGAGGACTTGAATTTCTCCATCTTTCGTTCTGTTATCCCTAGAGAAGGAAATGGCAACCACTCTAGTATTCTTGCCTGGGAAATCCCATGGACCCAGGAGCCTACTGGGCTATAGTCCATGGGGTCACAGAGAGTTGGACACTTACTTGACTTGATTATAATTATGTTACCTCTTTCTGTTTCTCTCTCTCTTTTTTGGCCACTGGTTTGGTGTGTGGGATCTTAGTTCCCTGACCAAAGATCAAACTCACACCCCTTGCATTGGGAGCACAGAGCCTTAACCACTGGACTGCCAGGGAAGTCCAACTCTGTTTATAAGAATCACCTGGGGATGTTATAATACAGATTCCTGGGCAATAGCCCATGATTCTATGAAACCCTAGGACTGGACTGTGTGGAAAGGTAAGGACTGGGTGACCAATGTATCCATGCTGGCTGGAACACCCTAGTTTTAGTACCAAAGGTTTTTCTTCCCTGAAAATCCCTCAGTCCTTGGCAAACCAGGTAGATTGGTCACCCTCAATTGAAAGTGTTCAGAGGGAGGCAGGTGGCAGTCAGTGGAGTCATTTGGAATGGCTTCTTCAAGGAGCTGAGATAGAAATGTTTCCCATCCTAGACTTGGGTGTTGGCTGTCCCCTTTACCCCACCTTTGGGTAAGTCTACGTTTCCCAGGCACAGAGGCCAAACAGGAAGGAAAGGAAACCATTATTTCTTGAACACTGGTAATGAACCAGCTGCTGCTTTTATTACCCAGTCTGTTCCTTAGCAGCCTTTTGGGGGGGCACTTCTACTGATCTTTCATTTATCTATTTTCACCTGTCTTTGTTCTTTGGCCCGTGTGGGCCTCCCATCGCGGTGGCCACTGTTGTCGCAGAGCACCAGCTCTGGGTGCATGCGCTCCAGAGCTCCGGCTCGGTAGTTGGACACATCAGTCCAGCCATTCCGCGGCATGTGGAATCTTCCCAGACCAGGGATTGAACCGGCGCCCCTTGCACTGCAAGGTGGTGTCCTTACCCACTGGACCACCAGGGGAAGCCCCTCAGCAGCCTTTTAATGCTTCCAATTTAGAGGCAGGACACTGAGGCTCATAAGGTTATGTGATTTTCTGAGCTCCCAACCAGCAGAGATGGGAGTGATCCAGTCTGCCTGACATAGAAGCCCTTTCTGTGTGTGTGTGTGTGTGTGTGTGTGAAGAGATATGGCTGGGATTTCAGCTTGACAGTCATTCATCAGCTCTCGGAATGGGGTTTTCCTGGTGTCTAGAGGAGACCCCCAGGGACTAGACTGAAGAGCCACCCAAGAGGTGTCCTTGGGCTGACTGTCCTGGCTGCACAGATGGCCCTCTACTGCCAGGTGGCACTGTAGCTCTATTTTAGAAAGTTGTGGAGCTGGAAGTAGGACCAGCTGCAGGTCAGCCATAGGTCCAGGCACTGAGCCTCATTTAATGTGCAGCCTACAGGGCAACTTGGGGCCTGTCCAGACCTTTCTGCCTTTCTTGGACTCTGGCAGGTGAAGACGAGAGGGGAGAGGGGGTCGGGCTCTGGAGAGGAGGAGGCCAGTGCAGGGGCATGGCCGTGAGTGTGTCAGTGGAGTGCCACTGTCGGGAGGAGGGGCAGGGGCTCTCTCCTGGGACTGTGAGACACTGGCCCAGATCACCTCCCCATGAGTCCAGAACACATGGGGAAAGTGAACTTGCTCTGCCCTGTGGGTGCAGGGGTGGGGCCTGGGCAGAGAAGAGGCGCTTTTCTCATCCTACAGACTGTTCTGTCCAGAGAAGACCGGGGCTGGCAGCATGGATGGCTCCCAGTTATTTGACCTTTCAGCCCCCTGCTGTAGCCAAGCCACGGGAGAGGTCCCAGCTCTTCTCCCGGTGCCCCTGCCATTTGGGAAGATGGCTCCTGGGATGACGGCCTGAGAGCTGACCTCTTATCACCTGTTTCCTATGTAGGGGCTTCCCTGGTGGCTCAGATGGTAGAGAGGCTGCCTGCAGTGTGTGAGACCTGACTTCGATCCCTGGGTCGGAAAGATCCCCTGGAGAAGGGATCGTCTATCCACTGCAGTATTCTTGCCTGGAGAATTCCATGGACAGAGGAGCCTGGCGGGCTACAGTCCATGGGGTCACAAAGAGTCAGATACGACTCAGCGACTTTCACTCACCTGTGTAAGGACTCATCCAAGGCTCTGCCCCAGGGCTCAGGCCTTCAAGATTCACATCAAAAGACTATAGCGCTGTGACAGACTGTTTTAACTCTTCTTCAAAGCCACACCAGGGCTTCCCTGGTGGTCCAGTGGGTAAGGACATCGCCTTGCAGTGCAAGGGGCGCCGGTTCGATCCCTGGCCTGGGAAGATCCCACGTGCTGTGGAGCGGCTGGACTGATGTGTCCAATGACCGAGCCGGAGCTCTGGAGCTCATGCGCCCAGAGCTGGTGCTCTGCGACAACAGAGGACGCTGCGATGGGAGGCCCACACAGGCCAAAGAACAAAGACGGATGAAAATAGATAAATGAAAGACCAACAGAAGTGGCCTGCCCGCTCCCCTCTCTCCCCACCCTCCCCCCAACAAAATTAAATTAAATTTTAAAAATGAAGAAGAAGAAGGAAAAAAGCCACACCATACCATACTTTGCTACGTATCAGCCGCTTAGGAAATGGCAGCGCACTCCAGTATTCTTGCCTGAAAAACCCCACGGACAGGGAAGCCTGTACAGTCCCAAGGGTCTCAGAGTCAGACACCACTGAACGAGTGTTCACAGACAGCTGTGTAGCAGTGGTCTTGGCCGCAGGGGCGACGTCAGAGTGGAAGATAACATTTGACCTCAGAGGCTCCAGCTTTCCTCCTGCTCCTCAGTGCTTCCCCAAGTGGAGGCCTCTCAACCTGTGTCAGTTTAGCAAAGCGCCTCCAAGAGCAGATTGTGAGGCTGGGGGAGAGGGCGGGAGGTGCAGGTGGGCTTTGGGAAAGAGGAGTGCTTGTAAATCAGAAAAGCAGAGAGGGGCTGCTGGAGACTCACTGTTACAGTTCTGACACTCCCTGTGGTCTGGGCCGAGGGCTGGGGCAGAAGTTTCCCTTAGGAAGTTTTTTTTTGGATGGCCGCACAGCTTGTGGGATCTTAGTTCGTAGACCCCTGAGGCCTTCTTGCGTTTTATTTTGGGATTTTTTGATACACAGAAGTTTCAGCATTTTGTTAAGCCATGTCTTTCCCTGTGTGACCTCTTCTTTGCCTGGAAAGGCATTGCCAATCCTGAGATCTGTTCCCCAGTCTTTTTCTTCAGGTGTGTTTTCATGGCTTCATAATTTGCCCTCTCAGCCGCCTCGGAGAATTTCCTATTAGCACTGTGGCTTTGAGATGGAGCTGAGGGTTGGGCGCAGACTTCTTCGTATTTCATGCCGGAAAATCTGGGAGCATATAAAATTATGGTGAACACATCTTCAGAGTGATCTCTTTTCAATTGTTCTTGAAAGAAATTCATTAAAATTGTATGTGTCTCATAATGGTACTAATTATCACGACTTGAGCCTGGTAAAATGTCACTTTCCCCTGACTGTCTCAGCCACTTTATCTTGTTCTCAGATTCATTGGCCTCATTTGACTGATTAGTTGTTTTTGAAGCAAAGATTAAAATGGTAATCTAGTTTTATGTGATTTTAATTACTTTATCCAAAGTCATTTCTCAGTCAGTTCTTCTTTCATATAAAACTCCTCCATTTTCATTTTGCTCCTTTTTCCTCCTGTTTTCCTTTTGTGTTTGTTAGGTATACATCAAATACTTTTTTGATATTGAATTACAGTTGATTAACATAACTATATTTGTTTTGGAAAACACAGTGATTCAATATTTTTACAGAATATACTTTACGTAAATATTACCAAATTATGAGCTATTTGTTGGTTTCAGAGTTGAATTCCTTGTGAATGTCTTGGTTTGCATACATTTCTTTGCATTCGGGTTTGCCTTTCACTTTCCTTGAAGTTTCCATTGCTGGGCACCTGCTTTTAAATTGAAGTAGGTCACGTTTTCCTGTTTTCATTTTATTTCTCATTGCTCTATCAGATGGATTCAAAAAGACCTTGCAATGATATCATTCAACCCCCCAAAAACCTTGTAGTTTATATCATTGCATGTCCTGCCTGTGTTTTCCTTAAGACTTTCATAGAATCCCTTCTGACCTTTAGGTCTTTATTATTTGGAGTGAATTTCATGTATGATGTTAGAGAGTGTTCTAACCTCTTATTTTCTTTGTTTTAATAACCCTGGCATTATCCTTCATAGTGTCTGTTACCAATTTATATTCCCAGCATCTGGGGAGAAATAGTCCCTTTCCTCCACATCTTCTCCATCAGTTGTTGTCTGTCAAGTTTCCGACAGTGGCCTTGCTGACTGCTGGGAGGTGATTCCTTCCCTCTGGTTTTGATTTGCGTTTTTAATATTTTGCAAAATTGACCTCTTTTCATGTAATCTCTTTTCAAGGGTGAGTTCATATTACCTCTAGAGTCCTGTTTTGAATTCTTTCAGGATGACCACCCCTAGGATATTTGCTGAGATCAATTGTTTTTGACTCACAGACCCTTTGCCCTTGAGAATACTCAATGCCCACTGGCACAGCTTTTCAAGTTGTTGTTACAGAAAATGGCCACAAGATGGCAACATTATGCAGTCCCACACACCCACATCCTCCCCACCCGTGTACTGAAATAGAGGTGATTTCTGATTTTCTGTGTTTCAGGTGTACAGGAACGTGATTCATTAATGTATGAACATTGCTGTATTCTCTTGCAAGTTCTTGTTCACATCTAGGTGATTACTGCAGTTTCAGGAAACTTCATCTGCTATTCAGTAGGGTTTGGGTTAGGTTTAGGGTAAGAGTTGGTGTTAAGTTAGGGTTAGAGTTGGGGTAGGATTAGGGTTAGTTTTGGGTCTGTGTTAGGATTAGGGTTAGCTTTATGGCAAGGGTTGGTTTAGGTTAGGGTTCAGGTTAGGTTAGGGTTTTCCTTAGAATGGTATTTGAACTCAGACTCTAGCCTTCATCTGAATTGAAATTTGTCTCACCAGGTAGCATTTACTTATAGCAAGGCAAGGCTGAGTGGAGCCAGCATCTTTCAAGCTGGAGTGAAGGGCCTGGAGGAATTCATCCTGCAGTGGGAGCCTGTGACCTGAAAGTGTCAGCTCTGGTCGCAGTCTGGACACCCTCTGAGTGAGTCTGAGATGCAAGTGTCCCCAAGTGTGGGGATTCTGGCGGACAGCCTGTGGCTTGGGGGAACCTATCCCACCATTAGCAAGGCAGGACTGGGTTCCAGATGCTGGGGACCAGAGAGCCAGGGAGGCCATAACACCGAGAACTCTGAACTGGGACCATGCAGGTGGCAGGTGGAGTGGCCTCTGAGAAATACAACATGCTGAAGTTGTCTGGTGGCCATTTGCCCGTTTAATATTTGCAAAATTGACCTCTTTCCCATTTTTAATCAGTGGCCTTGCTGACTGCTGGGAGGTGATTCCTTCCCTCTGGTTTTGATTTGCGTTTTTAATATTTTGCAAAATTGACCTCTTTTCATGTAATCTCTTTTCAAGGGTGAGTTCATATTACCTCTAGAGTCCTGTTTTGAATTCTTTCAGGATGACCACCCCTAGGATATTTGCTGAGATCAATTGTTTTTGACTCACAGACCCTTTGCCCTTGAGAATACTCAATGCCCACTGGCACAGCTTTTCAAGTTGTTGTTACAGAAAATGGCCACAAGATGGCAACATTATGCAGTCCCACACACCCACATCCTCCCCACCCGTGTACTGAAATAGAGGTGATTTCTGATTTTCTGTGTTTCAGGTGTACAGGAACGTGATTCATTAATGTATGAACATTGCTGTATTCTCTTGCAAGTTCTTGTTCACATCTAGGTGATTACTGCAGTTTCAGGAAACTTCATCTGCTATTCAGTAGGGTTTGGGTTAGGTTTAGGGTAAGAGTTGGTGTTAAGTTAGGGTTAGAGTTGGGGTAGGATTAGGGTTAGTTTTGGGTCTGTGTTAGGATTAGGGTTAGCTTTATGGCAAGGGTTGGTTTAGGTTAGGGTTCAGGTTAGGTTAGGGTTTTTCCTTAGAATGGTATTTGAACTCAGACTCTAGCCTTCATCTGAATTGAAATTTGTCTCACCAGGTAGCATTTACTTATAGCAAGGCAAGGCTGAGTGGAGCCAGCATCTTTCAAGCTGGAGTGAAGGGCCTGGAGGAATTCATCCTGCAGTGGGAGCCTGTGACCTGAAAGTGTCAGCTCTGGTCGCAGTCTGGACACCCTCTGAGTGAGTCTGAGATGCAAGTGTCCCCAAGTGTGGGGATTCTGGCGGACAGCCTGTGGCTTGGGGGAACCTATCCCACCATTAGCAAGGCAGGACTGGGTTCCAGATGCTGGGGACCAGAGAGCCAGGGAGGCCATAACACCGAGAACTCTGAACTGGGACCATGCAGGTGGCAGGTGGAGTGGCCCCTCTGAGATACAACATGCTGAAGTTGTCAGGACAGGCGCTGGTCCTAGGAGCCAGCCTGCTCTTCTGGCATTTCAGAAAATAGTGCCAGAGTGGCTAAATGATTTGTGTGATTGCGTGTGTGTGAATCCTTAGAAAACATACCACAGTGGCCATATATCAGGTCCTAAGCTACTCCAGGGTTGTTATTATTACCTGATGTCTCAGTCTCCCCAGAGAAGGAAATGGCAACCCACTCTTGTGTTGTTGCCTGGAAGATTCTGTGGCTGGAGAAGCTTGGTGAGCTGCAGTCCATATGGGGCTTCCCTGATGGCTCAGTGGTGAGGAATCTTCCTGTAGTGCAGGAGACCCGGGTTCCATCCCTGGGGTAGGAAGATCCCCCTGGAGGGAGGCATGGCAGCCCACTCCAGTGTTCTTGCCTGGAGAATCCTAGAGGAGCCTGGCGGGCTGCAGTCCATGGGGTCACACGGCGTCGGACACAGCTAAAGTGTCTTATGTCGCAGCAGCAATCTCAGCAGGAGGATGTAGCTGTCCCCTTGCCTCACACTCTCTCCCTGGATGTTGGGGATGGCCCTCCCTGGATGTAAGGGGTCCCCTCTTGTCTCCCAGGACGGCCTGGTATGAGCACTGAGTTGGGAACACATCTCTTGGCTGAGAGTCTGGAGATTCAATGTTGCTGTCAAGCCACCGTCAGTCTTGTGATGTCAACGATCATTGTGGTCTTTCTTGGGTATCAGTTTCCTCATCCATAAAATGTGGTGAATGACCTCCAGCCAACCAAATGGAGGGATAAGTGAGCATTTACTTATAGCAAGGCAAGGCTGGAGTTTGGAAGGGCCTGGAGGAATTCATCCTGCAGTGGGAGCCTGTGACCTGAAAGTGTCAGCTCTGGTCGCAGTCTGGACACCCTCTGAGTGAGTCTGAGATGCAAGTGTCCCCAAGTGTGGGGATTCTGGCGGACAGCCTGTGGCTTGGGGGAACCTATCCCACCATTAGCAAGGCAGGACTGGGTTCCAGATGCTGGGGACCAGAGAGCCAGGGAGGCCATAACACCGAGAACTCTGAACTGGGACCATGCAGGTGGCAGGTGGAGTGGCCCCTCTGAGATACAACATGCTGAAGTTGTCAGGACAGGCGCTGGTCCTAGGAGCCAGCCTGCTCTTCTGGCATTTCAGAAAATAGTGCCAGAGTGGCTAAATGATTTGTGTGATTGCGTGTGTGTGAATCCTTAGAAAACATACCACAGTGGCCATATATCAGGTCCTAAGCTACTCCAGGGTTGTTATTATTACCTGATGTCTCAGTCTCCCCAGAGAAGGAAATGGCAACCCACTCTTGTGTTGTTGCCTGGAAGATTCTGTGGCTGGAGAAGCTTGGTGAGCTGCAGTCCATATGGGGCTTCCCTGATGGCTCAGTGGTGAGGAATCTTCCTGTAGTGCAGGAGACCCGGGTTCCATCCCTGGGGTAGGAAGATCCCCCTGGAGGGAGGCATGGCAGCCCACTCCAGTGTTCTTGCCTGGAGAATCCTAGAGGAGCCTGGCGGGCTGCAGTCCATGGGGTCACACGGCGTCGGACACAGCTAAAGTGTCTTATGTCGCAGCAGCAATCTCAGCAGGAGGATGTAGCTGTCCCCTTGCCTCACACTCTCTCCCTGGATGTTGGGGATGGCCCTCCCTGGATGTAAGGGGTCCCCTCTTGTCTCCCAGGACGGCCTGGTATGAGCACTGAGTTGGGAACACATCTCTTGGCTGAGAGTCTGGAGATTCAATGTTGCTGTCAAGCCACCGTCAGTCTTGTGATGTCAACGATCATTGTGGTCTTTCTTGGGTATCAGTTTCCTCATCCATAAAATGTGGTGAATGACCTCCAGCCAACCAAATGGAGGGATAAGTGAGACACTGTTCTGAAAAAAGGAAAGAATCGTTCGAGGGTAAGATCCTGAGGTGGTCCACCTGGGTCCCGGGAGCATGGCTCCCTAGCTGGGCTGCCTCTCCTTGGGCCTCCAGCAGGTGGCAGCCTTGCCCTCTGCATGTGCTGCTTTCCACCCCACCCCTGCACCCCAGCTGTTCCCCCCAGACTCCCAGTGTGGGACCGTGGACCTCCTCACTCAATCCCTGCCCCTCAGTCCCACCTCTCAGGGGATGGGGGAGGGATAGGACTGGCCTCTGAGACAGTGGCCAGGGCTAGGAGCCCAAATGCCCTGGAAAAAGAATTGAACCTTGTTCTTTCCCTCATGAAAGCACCAAGAGGGCAGGGGGCAGGGCCCTGTTGTGTGTGAGCCTGAGAAGGTTGATGTGGGCACTTAGGCGGAAGGGGCACCTCTGCCATGACTTGTCCCATGCCACCTGGAGGAAGCCAGGACTTCTCCTCAGCCAGGGTCATGACTGGTCCTTATTAGACAGGCCAACTGGCGTTTCACTGTGGATGGGCAGGAGTCCTCCATTTGTGTGTGTATAGCAGGGTTGAACATGTCACTCACACTTCAGTTCATCTGTGCAGAATAAAAAGTAATTTCTTTCTTTATTATATAGCTCATCTGGCCTTTGCCTCAACCCCTGTCAGATAAACAGGGAGAAAAACAATGAAGTGTTCCACTTGTTTAAATGTCCTAGGATCCAGGAGTTTAGCCTCTCCTGCTAAGTGATCTTCCTTTCTCCAGACAGTGTTCCATTTTCAGCTCCCCTTCCTAAGCTTCTGCCACCAAGATGTGGTTGAAGGGTGGACAGATGAGGGCAGCTTGTGTGACATCGGGCGGGAGCCAGGTGTTGGGATCCTGGGTTGTGCTGTCTTCTGGTTTCCAGGCAAGGTCCCTTGTCCTGCTGGCCAGATTGTACTTGAAGCTGAGTTTGTAACTTATTGTCTGGTCCCTCCTCATCCGGCCAGAGCCCCTGTGGTGCCCCTGTCTGCCTCCCACAGGGCCTCCTGTGGACCCAGCGGTACCCTCTCCCTTCCTGTGATGTCTCCTTGTTGAGTGACTGTGACCCTGGGTGACCTGCAGGCTCACAGCTTGGTGGCCAGGCCTGTGGGAACTGAAGTTGGCCTATGAAGCTGAGCTTCTGAGGTGCCTCAGACTTACCGGATCCTTGAGGTTGGTGGCAGAGGCTGGGTGGGTTCAGAGCAGCCTGGGAGACTGGGACAGGGTCATCAACCGGAGCCCCTCTCTAGCACAAAACAGATGGGACTTCCTCTTCTTGCCCGGGCGTCCCTTATGTAAAACGCATGATCATACCCAAGGAGAGAAATGAAGGCATCCAGAAAATATGCTCTCAAGAGCAAAGGGTGGTTTAGAAGACTTTTGACCTACCGCATAATCATACTTTGCTTGTCTGATGCCAAACATTACAGCATGTTTCTTCTGTGCTTTCTGTGTCAAAATTTCATCCTAGGCTCTCCTCAGGCAGAGAGGGATGCCTAGGGCCAAGGAAGATGAAGGTTATGTATTCATAAAGACAAGAAAGAAAAACACATCCATAAATTTTCAAATATCCTTTTCTGCGTGAGCTGTTACCAGCATTGGATAGTGGAACCAAAAGAAGCATATAAAGGAAACAGGTAAAATGTGAAGGCTTTCTCAATGGAGATAATTCACTATCTTGCACTATCCCTGTCCTTTTAGGGAGGATACACAGTGAGTCAGATGTAGATGCCACTCACCCCAAAAAAAGGCACACAATGTGAAAAGATGGCCCAGCCCAGCCGGAGTCCTTCCTGAATTCCCTGGGGCCAAGGCAAGACCAAGACAGGCATAGGATGAAAGGAAGGCTGTGATTGGTGGGCTTCTCTCCAGGCTCCTCATTCATCCTCTCCTTTTGGAGGGAAGAAGATGTAGGCAGTTCTGTCTACCTAGGAGCCTGGGAAAGAGGGATGGAGGGCTGGGTGGGAGGTGTAATTTTCTGCCCCTAGCTCAGTGCGATGGCAGGCAGGCCATGGTGGGAGTCTTCATCTCTCACACAGCTCACTTAGAAAGGAGGTCTTACCAGGTAGGGCTAACAAGCCACACTCGCAGGTATTCACTGACGTGTGTCTGGAAGTATGATTGGCTGTTCACTTTCAAGTGAATACCTGTAGAACTCTTGGGGGTAATGCTTGACACACAAACACGAAATAAATGCCAGCGGTTAGAATCACTGGGCAGACAGAAAGATCTCGTACCCCTAAGGTAATACAGAGAAACACAGTCACCCAGATGTGTATATTCTCATACCCAAAGATACACAGGCAGCCTTAAACCTTTATGTAGAAGCACTTGAATCTCTATCTGTAGCTGTGATAGACACTTATGCACGGTAATTATAACCTACTAGAAAGTATTTGCACCATGGGCATTGTTCTTGCACTATACAAGAGGATGGCAACAGCTTCATGAAGTAGGTATTGTTATTTATCCCAATGGGTGAATTGAGTCACATAGAGGCCACAGCTCAAGGTCACAAAGCTAATGTTAATAATTGGTAAACTTGGAGTTCAAGTCCAGGCAGTCTAGCCTCAGAGGATACACAGGTAACCGCTGGCTATTCTGTTGTTATTCTCCCAGATACCCCAGGCCCTTCACAAACTTTCCGACAGGTGTGAGAAAACCTCCTACGTATAAGTAGATGCACGTCCACGAGACATGTCATGAGGCCTGAAATCCTGCCACATGCATGCTGAACCTTGCAGAACTGTCTAGCCTTCTGACTAAATGGCCTGATGGGATAGTGTTTCCGTGAGTGGTCTTTCAAATGCCTCCAGTCTTGACACCTGCCGTAGTGCATGTTGAGTTCATGACCCACACTGTTTGCAGGACTTGATGTAGTTTGTGGGGGCGGGTCAGACCTGCCTTCATCTCCAGGAGCTGAATCAAGTTTTGGCCTTGCCTGAGATCTCAAGACCCCTGGTCTCTTCCTTTCTGCTTGTCCTTTGGGAGTGCTGGATACTGGCCCTGGGCGACGGTCTCAATTTCTCTGCATTTGCCCAAGCCTGGTTCTTGTTCCTCGTCTCCATCTCAGGGCCACGTGTCCCCCAGGGCCAGGCGTGGGCAGGCGGTGAAGATCTGTTGTCCCAGAATGTTCGGTTAGAGGGAACTGGGGTCTTTGAGATTCTCTAGTCCAGCCCCTTCATTTTATAGCCTAGAAAACTGAGTCTGAGATGAGAAGGGATATGCTCGAGGTCACCCCATGAATCTTAACTTCAGGTCTTAACTCCAGCTGCAACATTTATTGTGTCACCAAGATGACGCTCAGTGGATGGGGCGGGGAGGGACTAAAACTTCCTAAATTTGAAAGTTATGGAAATTCAGGACGACCCAGAGTCTCAGGCATCCAAAGTGATAGTTCCTTGTTCTGGGTGGCTAACTACAGCTGTAATCCAGTCCCAAGGATACCTTTTAAAAAGAACGTTGGCTGTTGTGTGGCTGTGACTGCTCTGGGGCTCCGGCTCAGCCACGTGAAGACTCCTGGCCTGGAAAGATCTGAACACCCTCCCCTTATGTTTGCACTTAACTGAGAAACAACCCTCATACAAATCTGCATTTACCCCACTTCTCTCCTGTACTGATCTCTACTGGCAAATGTTGACACAGGCACTTCCTGTGAGCCAGCGCTCTGTTCTTAGCACTTTATCCGTTACTCATTTAATCCGCCAGCAATTCTCTTCCTCTTCATCTTCTTTTCATCCTCCTCCTCCTCCCCATTTTATCCATTAGGAGACTGTAGTTCAAAGGGATGAAGCAGTTTACCTGAGACCCCCAGGTTAGAAAGAGGCAGAGTGAGGACCCAGGCCCAGGCAGTGCCTCCCCCCACACCAGAGCTGTGAGCCTGGACCTCCAGTGGAAGGGTCAGCCATCATCCCAGCTGCTCCCCTAGGCAGTCCTGAGAGTCTCACCCCTAGTCGACCCTTGGACCAGTGAGAAGAGAGCTCAGGCAGGCAGAGAGACACACATAAGTCTCAGACACGGGCCATCTTAGGATCCAGATTGTCTGCTTGCAGAACTGATACCTACACATGAGCCACATGCGCGTCTCGCTTCCCTGGCTTCAAGAAGCCACGGCTGTCACATTATGTTTCAACCCAAACTCCCCTTTCTCTTCTCCCTACTCTGCCTTTTAAATATGGAGAAATCCTTTTCACAGTAATTTTGCAACGATTAGGGATTTTCAGAAATAATTCTTAGAAGGAAACCATGGAGGAAAGAAGCACATTCAAAACTGAAGAAAGAGGTGAATGTTGGAACATACATGTCAGTTACTTATCAGTGTCAAGCTCTGAGTCGGTTTGACTGCAGACCCCGCTGAGTGTAGCCCTACGATCTGGACCTCGGCCTGGGGCCTCAGAAGGCTGTAGTGCTCTCCATGCTAGTCAGGTTTCAGGACACCTCTGGGGATGTTCCCATTCCTGGTCCTAGGCCAGGCCATTTAGATATGGCAGTGGGGCAGTGGTTGGGCAGGCGGGCTTCTCAGGATCTCATCCCACCCCATGCCTCTGCAGCTCTCCAGTCTTTCTTGGTGTGATGGTTCGGGAGTTTCTTCCAGCCCCGAAAGTGCCTAGCTTCTTTTCTGGCCCCTACCTCAGCCAGGCACCTGTTTTGTTTCAGTGGCATCCGCTCCTGGGAAAGGGTAAAGTGGAGGCCCACAGAACACATGTCTAAGTATTTCAAAATTCTAAGCCCAGCTGACAAATTGTTAATTAAAATCTGTTCCTTCAGTCTTGACAAGCCTGACAAAAAATTGTTTATTTACTGGAAGCATTCTCTTCAGCTTCGTTTCATCCTCCGCCTCCTCCCCATTTTATCCAGTAGGAGACTGTAGTTCAAAGGGATGAAGCAGTTTACCTGAGACCCCCAGGTTAGAAAGAGGCAGAGTGAGGACCCAGGCCCAGGCAGTGCCTCCCCCCACACCAGAGCTGTGAGCCTGGACCTCCAGTGGAAGGGTCAGCCATCATCCCAGCTGCTCCCCTAGGCAGTCCTGAGAGTCTCACCCCTAGTCGACCCTTGGACCAGTGAGAAGAGAGCTCAGGCAGGCAGAGAGACACACATAAGTCTCAGACACGGGCCATCTTAGGATCCAGATTGTCTGCTTGCAGAACTGATACCTACACATGAGCCACATGCGCGTCTCGCTTCCCTGGCTTCAAGAAGCCACGGCTGTCACATTATGTTTCAACCCAAACTCCCCTTTCTCTTCTCCCTACTCTGCCTTTTAAATATGGAGAAATCCTTTTCACAGTAATTTTGCAACGATTAGGGATTTTCAGAAATAATTCTTAGAAGGAAACCATGGAGGAAAGAAGCACATTCAAAACTGAAGAAAGAGGTGAATGTTGGAACATACATGTCAGTTACTTATCAGTGTCAAGCTCTGAGTCGGTTTGACTGCAGACCCCGCTGAGTGTAGCCCTACGATCTGGACCTCGGCCTGGGGCCTCAGAAGGCTGTAGTGCTCTCCATGCTAGTCAGGTTTCAGGACACCTCTGGGGATGTTCCCATTCCTGGTCCTAGGCCAGGCCATTTAGATATGGCAGTGGGGCAGTGGTTGGGCAGGCGGGCTTCTCAGGATCTCATCCCACCCCATGCCTCTGCAGCTCTCCAGTCTTTCTTGGTGTGATGGTTCGGGAGTTTCTTCCAGCCCCGAAAGTGCCTAGCTTCTTTTCTGGCCCCTACCTCAGCCAGGCACCTGTTTTGTTTCAGTGGCATCCGCTCCTGGGAAAGGGTAAAGTGGAGGCCCACAGAACACATGTCTAAGTATTTCAAAATTCTAAGCCCAGCTGACAAATTGTTAATTAAAATCTGTTCCTTCAGTCTTGACAAGTTTACCTTCAAAATGATACTGAAAAAATAGATGAAGGTCTGATTTTTATGTTACTGGAAGTTTACAAAATATGAAGACCACTGAATTGCCTTACTATTGGGCACATCAGGGGTTCCATTGATGGGCCAGTGATATTTGAATGAATACTAAAATAAAGACATTTATATTATAACAACATTTATGATTCACAAGTTAGTGTGTGTATATATGTATATGTATATGTATATATATATATATATATATATTAGTATGTATATATTTATTCTTTAAACTTTATTTTCTGGAGACTTCTGTAGTAGACCAGGGGCTAAGACTGTGCTTCCAATGCAGGGGACCCAGGTTTGATCAATGGTCAGGGAACTAGATTCCGCATGCTGTGACTAAGAATCAGCATGCTGCAACTAAAAAGATCCCACGTGCTGCAACTAAGACCTGGCACAGACAAATAAATACATATATATTAATAAAAATAAAGAATTAATAACATTTATTTTCTGGCCTTAACTTCAGTAGAATTAGTAATCAGGCTTTTTTAAAAGAGAACTCATAATCTTCAGTACTGATCTGAAGGATTAAAAATAAAATGCATGTGTATTCAGAATAGCTTCAGTTACCTACTGCTGTGTAATAAAACACTCCAAGGATTGGTAATTGAAAATAATCACTATTTCATTGTCTTTCATGCTTCTGGAGGCAGCTTGGGCTCAGTCTTCTGCTGCTTTGCTAGGGAATTCTCACGTGCTTGTCGTTGTTTGGTGGATGGGACTAGAGTCATCAGGAGGCTCAACCGAGATGCTTGGACAGTTGGTCCTTTCCTTCTTTCCATAACGTCTCTGGGCCTCTCTCTCCATGTGGTTTCTCCTGGTAGGGTAGTTGGACTTCCCTGATCTCAGGACCCATAAAGGCTCATGGAGTTTCTTCCAGCCCGAAAGTGCCTAGCTTCTTTTCTGGCCCCTACCTCAGCCAGGCACCTGTTTTGTTTCAGTGGCATCCGCTCCTGGGAAAGGGTAAAGTGGAGGCCCACAGAACACATGTCTAAGTATTTCAAAATTCTAAGCCCAGCTGACAAATTGTTAATTAAAATCTGTTCCTTCAGTCTTGACAAGTTTACCTTCAAAATGATACTGAAAAAATAGATGAAGGTCTGATTTTTATGTTACTGGAAGTTTACAAAATATGAAGACCACTGAATTGCCTTACTATTGGGCACATCAGGGGTTCCATTGATGGGCCAGTGATATTTGAATGAATACTAAAATAAAGACATTTATATTATAACAACATTTATGATTCACAAGTTAGTGTGTGTATATATGTATATGTATATGTGTATATATATATATATATATTAGTATGTATATATTTATTCTTTAAACTTTATTTTCTGGAGACTTCTGTAGTAGACCAGGGGCTAAGACTGTGCTTCCAATGCAGGGGACCCAGGTTTGATCAATGGTCAGGGAACTAGATTCCGCATGCTGTGACTAAGAATCAGCATGCTGCAACTAAAAAGATCCCACGTGCTGCAACTAAGACCTGGCACAGACAAATAAATACATATATATTAATAAAAATAAAGAATTAATAACATTTATTTTCTGGCCTTAACTTCAGTAGAATTAGTAATCAGGCTTTTTTAAAAGAGAACTCATAATCTTCAGTACTGATCTGAAGGATTAAAAATAAAATGCATGTGTATTCAGAATAGCTTCAGTTACCTACTGCTGTGTAATAAAACACTCCAAGGATTGGTAATTGAAAATAATCACTATTTCATTGTCTTTCATGCTTCTGGAGGCAGCTTGGGCTCAGTCTTCTGCTGCTTTGCTAGGGAATTCTCACGTGCTTGTCGTTGTTTGGTGGATGGGACTAGAGTCATCAGGAGGCTCAACCGAGATGCTTGGACAGTTGGTCCTTTCCTTCTTTCCATAACGTCTCTGGGCCTCTCTCTCCATGTGGTTTCTCCTGGTAGGGTAGTTGGACTTCCCTGATGGCAGCTCAGGACCCATAGAAGGGAGTATTTCAAAAAAGAGGAAGAGGAAACTGCCAGTCCCCTTAAAGGCTATATCCAAAACTTATGAAATATATATCCAGTACATGCTACGTGTTAACGAGAGTGACAGATCAGGCCAGATTCAGTGTGGGAGGACCACAAGGGCATACAAACTGGGAGGTCTTGTTCATGGGGCCTTCTTTGGAGACTGGGCACCTCGGTTCAGTACCTGAGTGATGTAACAAAACCCTTAAAGCCTGTGGTTTACTTTGAGACCATGGAAGGGCAGAAACTGCAGTGCTGAGAAGGTCCTAAAGGCTTATTAGGAAACAGTAAGGGAACTGTCACTGAAGACTGAAGATGAGGCGACTTGAGAGAGTCCCTCAGAAGGCTTCCATGAGAATGGGAAAAACAGAGGGCCTAAGAGGCAATTTCCAGGCAGAATGTTGGAAGTACTCATTGGTTTTTTCCGGCTGACTCCATTAATTCAGGAAGAGGAAAAGAGGTAAACTCAAGGAGCTTTGGAGCAGAATAGAGGAAGGCTAAGGAGCTAGGTCTGTTTTCCAGCCAGCAAAAGACTGCAAAAGCAAGACATGGTCTCAGAAAGAGAACGTCCAGAGTACTGAGAGTAAAATGTGATCTCGGGCAGAGTCATGGTCGTGGCTGGAAGACCCTGTAGAAACATGTAAGGGTGTATTTTTAGATCCTTTGGATAGACAAAAGGACTTTGAATAATGTCAAGGGTGTAGCTTTTAGGTCTTCTCTGCTGGAGAGCAGCACTGAGAATCCCACAGCAACCTCACAGGTGGCTTAAGATGGGAAGGGCTTTTTTGGAGATAATTGGGGTGTGCCTTTTGTCTAAGGGGGTTCCCTTGTGACTCAGTGGCAGAGAAGCTGCCTGCAGTGCAGGAGTTCCGTCGCTGCGCTGGGGAGAGCCCCTGGGGAGAAGGATGGCAGCCCACTACCGTGTCCTCGTCTGTCTTCGTGGACAGAGGACCCTAGAGGGCTGCAGTCCATAGGGTGGCAAAGAGTTGGACATGATTGGGAGACCAGCACCTTCATTTTCACTTTTGTCTAAAGAAGTCGATTATGATTTGATATATAAGAAATCCAGGGGAGGGAGGGGAGTATGGTGTGGGACTAAGGGACCTCAAACAGGGGTTCTGTGGTGACCTGGAGGGGTGGGATGGGAGGGAGGTGGGAGGGAGGTTTGGGGGGGAAGCATATGCACACCTCTGGTGGATTCAGGTTGATGTGTGGCAGTAAACAACAAAACTCTGTAAAAAAAGAAAAAAAAGACACTTTGTTTTCCCCCAATCTTTCATCTATACTTTATGCCTCACGCTTCTTTAAAAATTAAAAAAAAACTTAACAATAATTGTTTGGGAGGGTAATGCCACATGCCATGTGGGATCTCAGTTCCCTGACCATGGACTGAACCCATGTCCCTTACATTGGAAGCCTGGAGCCTTAACCACTGGCCCACCAAGGAAATCCCGTAGAGACCTTTCATTTTTCCACATGGTCAGGAAGCAGGCTAAGAAGTCAGTTGCAAGCACTGACCATTTCTTCTGGAAGAGAAGGGTTAACTCAGTCACAGACAATCACAGGACTAGGCCCTCATAAATGAACCGGCTTGATTTCAGAGTCTCTCTGTGCAACTCTCTTCCTTTTTGACTAACAGTGGCTGCTGCAGTTGTCCTGTGCTGACCTTGTTGTGTGCTGAGTTTGGAGAGAAGGATGACTTGTCTCTTTGGTTCACAGATCCCCGAGGCAAGAGGAAGGGTCCCAGAGCACCGGAGAGGGGATAGAAACTTCTTTGGATAGACAAAGGACTTTGAATAATGTCAAGGGTGTAGCTTTTAGGTCTTCTCTGCTGGAGAGCAGCACTGAGAATCCCACAGCAACCTCACAGGTGGCTTAAGATGGGAAGGGCTTTTTTGGAGATAATTGGGGTGTGCCTTTTGTCTAAGGGGGTTCCCTTGTGACTCAGTGGCAGAGAAGCTGCCTGCAGTGCAGGAGTTCCGTCGCTGCGCTGGGGAGAGCCCCTGGGGAGAAGGATGGCAGCCCACTACCGTGTCCTCGTCTGTCTTCGTGGACAGAGGACCCTAGAGGGCTGCAGTCCATAGGGTGGCAAAGAGTTGGACATGATTGGGAGACCAGCACCTTCATTTTCACTTTTGTCTAAAGAAGTCGATTATGATTTGATATATAAGAAATCCAGGGGAGGGAGGGGAGTATGGTGTGGGACTAAGGGACCTCAAACAGGGGTTCTGTGGTGACCTGGAGGGGTGGGATGGGAGGGAGGTGGGAGGGAGGTTTGGGGGGGAAGCATATGCACACCTCTGGTGGATTCAGGTTGATGTGTGGCAGTAAACAACAAAACTCTGTAAAAAAAGAAAAAAAAGACACTTTGTTTTCCCCCAATCTTTCATCTATACTTTATGCCTCACGCTTCTTTAAAAATTAAAAAAAAACTTAACAATAATTGTTTGGGAGGGTAATGCCACATGCCATGTGGGATCTCAGTTCCCTGACCATGGACTGAACCCATGTCCCTTACATTGGAAGCCTGGAGCCTTAACCACTGGCCCACCAAGGAAATCCCGTAGAGACCTTTCATTTTTCCACATGGTCAGGAAGCAGGCTAAGAAGTCAGTTGCAAGCACTGACCATTTCTTCTGGAAGAGAAGGGTTAACTCAGTCACAGACAATCACAGGACTAGGCCCTCATAAATGAACCGGCTTGATTTCAGAGTCTCTCTGTGCAACTCTCTTCCTTTTTGACTAACAGTGGCTGCTGCAGTTGTCCTGTGCTGACCTTGTTGTGTGCTGAGTTTGGAGAGAAGGATGACTTGTCTCTTTGGTTCACAGATCCCCGAGGCAAGAGGAAGGGTCCCAGAGCACCGAGCCCTGAGGAGTGCCCTCGGCTGTGGACCTGAGGTAGGTGTCAAGGTCCTGGGTTTGGAGCCTAAACCTGATGGGTCTCATTCATGGGTGAGACTCTGGGGGTCTCAGACAGTGCGTGTGAGGGACGTGATTCACTGGGGGCCAGAGGGCAGGCAGATCGCGGTAGCGAGTCTTCCAGGCTAGCCCCCAGGCAACCACATCTCCCGGCTGTGTGACCTTGTGCAGCCCTCTGCCTTGAATCTAGGCTGTGTCTGTGACTTGCTTTTTTTTTATTATTATTATTAGTGAGAAAATTATTTTAGATTTACTTTTTAGGAAACTTTAAGTCCAGAACTGTGTGAGTAGCCTGCATTCTTAGGGAGCATGAGTGGGTAAACTTATTCATTAAAATAAATGGATAACTGTGAAATGAGAGACAATTCAATCAAGTTTACATTTTTAACCATATTGTCAGTACCTGTAATAATTTCCACAGCTTCAATATAAAGGATCAAATGCATATACAACTTTGTGTAACAAAGGAAATAATTTCCTCCCTGTTGCCCTAAATAGGGCTTCCCTGGTAGCTCAGTTGGTAAAAACAAACAAACAAACAAAAAACTACCTGCTATGCAGGAGACCTGGGTTCAATCCCTGGGTCGGGAAGATCCCTTGGTGAGGGGAATAGCCGGCTACCCACTCCAGTATTCTTATCTGGAGAATTCCATGGGGTCACACAGTCAGATATGGCTAAGTGACTTTCATTTCAAGTATTTTCCCTATATAAATGTCCAAAGCAGAATGTTTTCGATGCATGCCGGTGAACCAGTCCAGGGAACCCACCAGGGTCTGGCCCATGTGACTCACTTTGCACCGGTAGACAACAATGACAGTGATGCTGCATGATTTCTGAGGACGGGTCACACACAGGACGCCCCCTGGCGACTGCCTGGGTCTCAGGATGTTCATTCTGGGGTGAACCAGTCATCATGTAGAAGTCTGATCCTTCTGAGACTGCTGTGCTCCGAGGAGGCCACGCTAGCCCTGTGCGCACATTGTCATGGGAGGAAGTCCACAGTCCACCAGCCCTGCTTGTTCCAGCCCTCCCAGCTGATGTGAGAGGAAAGATGCTGCCATCTTGGACGTGCAGTCTGACTGACGCTGCTCTGAACTTCAGACCTTGTCACCATTGTGTGGCTACACAAGAGATGCCCCCTTTCCAAGTAGCCCCTGAACTGGTCAGTGCACAGAACTACAAGGGAGAAAAAGAATATAAGCTGCTAAGTTTAAGGATTTGTTATACAGCAATAGATATCCACAACTTTAAAAGAAAATTATAGATACTTTAATAAAGAGTACAAATTAAATTGTAACAGATCAAAACTTCAAATGCCTTTTTGCATAAGTTTTTTCTAATATTTATTTATCTATTAGAATTAAAAGGCAAATATAACTAAGGATAGGTGTTATATTTCATCTAATACATGCAAAAAAATTTTTAAATTTTGGCCTCTTTTATTGGTTTTTATTTATTTATTTATTTTCATCCATCTTTATTCTTTGGCCTGTATGGGCCTCCCACTGCAGTGGCCTCTCTCGTTGCAGAGCACCAGCTCTGGGCACACGCACTCCAGAGCACTGGCTCGCAATTGGACACACCAGTCCAGCTGCTCTGCGGCACATGGGATCTTCCCAGGCCATTGATCAAACCGGTGCCCCCTGCACTGCAAGGCAGACCCTCTACCCACTGGACCACCAGGGAAGCCCTTTAATGAAATATTTATAGCTGAATTTTAATTAAGATTTTGAGAATTAATTAAATATCAGTAAATATTTTTGTAAAAATAAAATCATTCACAGTTCTAGGATTTCTTCTTCATGTCTGTCCAGTTGCCAACGTAAAGGATCAGTGTTTTGCTGCATGCGTTTTACGTCTCGACCTGCATATGTACAAATATAGGAGAAGTATGAGTTATTTATACTGGAAAATACTCGTCAGCGGCTCTGTACCAATTGTAACAACTACTGTGTTAAACAAGCACTTCTGGAACCACAAAGGGAAGCCAGAAAGTGCATGTTTGCCGCTCTTGGGACAGGCTACTTCTGTTGCATTCTTGCTCTCTGAGAGGAAGGATTTGATAAATCAGTGTGTCTTTTCTCTTACCTAAGTATTTCGACCGTCCAGAGGAGGGTCCACCTCTGATGTCAGTAGCACCATAACCCACACGTTGTTACAGGCTTTAGACAGTCTCCTTTTGATTCCAGGACTTAACCTGAGTCATGTGGAGAAGCATTTCTCTGGGCCTGAAGGGTGTTACCCAGGAGACTGGATGTCCAGGGTTCGAGGTCACCTGTGCAAGTGCCGCGCGCTGGATCCTAGGGGCAGAGGCACCTGCATGGTCTTGAATTGCGTGTGCGTGTGTGTGTGCGTATGAACGATTGCTCCTTCCAGGTGTCCTGCACAAGCCTGGCAGAGGGGTGCTCTCCCCTGAAGGTCTGCGGAACCCTGACCCTGGGAAGACTCATTCTCACTGGTCTAGTTCTTTGGTTTGAAACCTGCTTCATAGTCCGTCATTAGCCTGGTGCATCAGTTGAGACGTTGTCAGCTGCAGTTGACAAAAGGTCAGTTCAAACACACTTAAGCAGAAAGAGAACACATCAGCTCCTGCAGCTGGGGCATCTCCGGCGGAGATCGTGCTCCCGTGTTGTTTTTAGAGGTGAGTTGGGGAGTCCTGTGCTCAGATGGCTCAGCGACACTCCCGGCGTTAGATGGGTGGGGGAAGCGAGTGTGGTTTCCCCAAGGACGGGGAGGCAGCCAGAAGCAGGCAGGCCCTCCACACCTGCTTACAACCGTTTGAGAATTTCAGTTTCTTGGTCTGCTGTGCTGTGCACCTGGGCCAGATTTCTTAAGCAGCCCAGGTAGTAGGCCCTGTCTTCCTGACGCCGGTGGCTGCCTCAAGCAGATTCTTCGCCCACTCCTGCTCAAAGCTCTCCATCTCTGGCCAAGCCCCTAGGGCAGGCGTGACGGTCACCAGCAGGGCAGGAATGCCTGAGCACAATGAAGGAAGAAGGCCTTCCCGGTGTGGATTACCATTTCCTCTGGCCTGTTTAAACACGGAGGATCCTCCAAGAGCTGGCCCCGGGAAGCCAGAAAGTGCATGTTTGCCGCTCTTGGGACAGGCTACTTCTGTTGCATTCTTGCTCTCTGAGAGGAAGGATTTGATAAATCAGTGTGTCTTTTCTCTTACCTAAGTATTTCGACCGTCCAGAGGAGGGTCCACCTCTGATGTCAGTAGCACCATAACCCACACGTTGTTACAGGCTTTAGACAGTCTCCTTTTGATTCCAGGACTTAACCTGAGTCATGTGGAGAAGCATTTCTCTGGGCCTGAAGGGTGTTACCCAGGAGACTGGATGTCCAGGGTTCGAGGTCACCTGTGCAAGTGCCGCGCGCTGGATCCTAGGGGCAGAGGCACCTGCATGGTCTTGAATTGCGTGTGCGTGTGTGTGTGCGTATGAACGATTGCTCCTTCCAGGTGTCCTGCACAAGCCTGGCAGAGGGGTGCTCTCCCCTGAAGGTCTGCGGAACCCTGACCCTGGGAAGACTCATTCTCACTGGTCTAGTTCTTTGGTTTGAAACCTGCTTCATAGTCCGTCATTAGCCTGGTGCATCAGTTGAGACGTTGTCAGCTGCAGTTGACAAAAGGTCAGTTCAAACACACTTAAGCAGAAAGAGAACACATCAGCTCCTGCAGCTGGGGCATCTCCGGGCGGAGATCGTGCTCCCGTGTTGTTTTTAGAGGTGAGTTGGGGAGTCCTGTGCTCAGATGGCTCAGCGACACTCCCGGCGTTAGATGGGTGGGGGAAGCGAGTGTGGTTTCCCCAAGGACGGGGAGGCAGCCAGAAGCAGGCAGGCCCTCCACACCTGCTTACAACCGTTTGAGAATTTCAGTTTCTTGGTCTGCTGTGCTGTGCACCTGGGCCAGATTTCTTAAGCAGCCCAGGTAGTAGGCCCTGTCTTCCTGACGCCGGTGGCTGCCTCAAGCAGATTCTTCGCCCACTCCTGCTCAAAGCTCTCCATCTCTGGCCAAGCCCCTAGGGCAGGCGTGACGGTCACCAGCAGGGCAGGAATGCCTGAGCACAATGAAGGAAGAAGGCCTTCCCGGTGTGGATTACCATTTCCTCTGGCCTGTTTAAACACGGAGGGATCCTCCAAGGATGGCTCCCCCAGACTCATACCACTTCAGCTGTGCCCCACAGCAACGTCTGTGCAATAGACATCCGAGACACTGTTTTCTGCCAGGCAACGACGGGGTCATGTCCCTCCCCAGAGCCCTGCCAACAGCCTCTCTGTGGACGGAGACCCTTGTGGACAGCCACTCATAACATTTCACTTCACACGGCTGTGCCTCCACATGGACTCCCCCAGCCTGACCAGCAGGACAGATTACCCTGCCCAAGGCTCCACAGGGTCCTCCCCAGCCTTCCCCAGCCCCCATTCACTTTCCACAGACCCTCCCCATTGAATGTAGCTGCTGCTCCTTCCTCCCCTCTCCCCCATCAGCCCAAAGTCCCCAGTGTTTCCTGACCCACAGTCCCAAGGTTCCTCAGAGTCTGCGAAAAACTAACCCCGGGAGGAAAGAGAGGAGGGGTGGGATGGCACGTCTTCCAGGCTGCTGCCCAAGCTCCACTGGGCCCACTGCCTGCTGGCAGTGAGTCCCTGGACCTGTGGGGGCCATACCTTGGGCCAGGACAGGCCTTGACCCCCTGTTCTGGTCTGTGCCACATGCCCTCCCAGCCTTCTCTCTCTCTGCCTTCCTCTCTCCTTTTCCCTCCTTAGATCTCTCTTCCCTTCTCTCCTCTCCTGTACTCTTTTCCTCTTCCCACCCATTGAACCTTAGCACATGCAGACGACGAACCTCATAAGCCAAATCATGTTTCTCATAATTCTCTTTGACATGAACCTACCTGTGATACATTGTGGAGGGAACAGTGCTCACAAGGTATTGCGGGCAGTGGGAGCTCAGTTTCCAAAACACTCTCATCAGACAGTACAGTCATATGTGTAACAGCAGAGCATTCCTTGTCTTCCAGCTCTGCCCTCTGGGGTCTAGGCCTTGTCCCTGGGTCAAGGCCAGTAGAAGCTCCAAGCCATGGTAGATCCAGCCAGAGCCAGGAATGCATTTCGAAGGCTGGTCCATCCCTTCTCCCCCTGCCCCCGCTGTGGTGGTTGTCACTTCCTCCCCTTGGGAGCATCCGGAGGCCCTGGCCACGGGGAGAGATGAAGGCAGAATTGCTTTATCAAAGTCCGAACACATAGTAAAGACATCTCCCTGCCCCACCTAAGGACATGATAATGTGTATTCACCTCCCCACAGATACAGAGCAGTGTGCTGGCACGCTGTAAACCTTCTCCTATTACAAAGCCAGAATCTTTTCCATCTGTGTTTAAGCTGCAGCCTATGAAATAATGTCTATAAAAATAAGATTGGAAGCAAAAATATCGAAGGCAATAAATTATGGCTACACAGTGTTCCCTCCTGAGGAATGTCCTGGCCAAAAACCCTTCAATATTTCTATCTAGGGCTGAGCTTTGTATTTTCTCATAAAGCATTCCATTTGTTGACAGGAAGCAAGGGCCTAGACGGTCGAGACTGACTCAGTAGAGCTATGGTGCTTGGCTGTCTGTACCTGCCTGGCATCCTAATTTCTCTTCCGAAGCAACAACAGCTCTGTTTGTCGTGGAACTGCAACATGAAAGCCCAAAGCGGGGCTGCCCAGGGGAGGACTTGTTGGCCAGTTGCCATCCCTCTTGCTGTCTCCCTCCTTCCAGCCCCACCGCCATCACGACCATGAATTCAGACAGCCTCGTCAGCATCGTTCAGGGAGGCAACACGCCCACCATTTCCCAAGCATTGACTAGGGCTTGGGACAGAGAGGGTACCTGGGAAATAATATGACACACGTCAGAGATTTTAGAATCTCCAGGGAGAGACCTTCCTGGTGGTCCAATGGTTAAGATGCCATGCTCCTAATGCAAGGCGCCCCGGTTCAATCCTTGGTCAGGGAACGAAAGTCCCACATGCTGCAACTGAGGTGTGGCACAGTCAAATAAATAAATACATATATGTTTTTTAAAAGTAAAAATCTCCAGCAGTATAGGCCAGATGTGCCAAACTTAGAACAAAAAGGAAAGTCAACAACAAGTTACCAAAAAATCCTCCCAGACTTCTAAGGAAGGAGAGATGAAGCTGATTTTGAATTGAAGTTGGAAGGATGGGTTGGACGTAGATCCCAAGAATTGGAAGAAAAAAGCGTTCTTGGAAGATGGGTTGATGTAAGGGAAAGCGCAAAATGGTAGCACGGGGATGAAGAGGAGAGGAATGGATCCAGCTGGGCTGGCCCCCAGCGTGCCTGAGGGGCAGTGAGGGAAGTCAGGCAGAAGGGTGGGGTGCGAGCAAGTCAAGACGTGTGGTGGATAAGGGAAAGGGCCACTCGGCCCTGGGACTTTAGTCTTTTACATGTTGGGAAATCAAGGCCCAGTGGAAAGTTACCGAGCTGTGGGCTGATGGAGCTGATGTTGAAGCTGATCATCATGGTGTGATCTGGGGGCCAGTGAGCATTCTCTTTGTCTTTCCTGAAAAGACCCCAGCTCTCCTCCCCTCTGATGCAAACAGTTAACAAAAATGTTGAGGGCAAGCCATTTGCTTTAAATCCTGCCACTTTATACTTTGTCTCTTTGCCTGAAGCATTGGTGACAGAAGAGGAAAGGCAGAGCCCTGATGGGCACTCATCCCTCCAGGCAAATCAGTACAGGGGTGCTTCCTTGAGGGTGGGTTTTGCCTTAGCAGGTGAGACGTGTGAGGGTCCCGGGTTGGGTTGACAGGGACCACGGGAGAGGTAGGAAGGACAGCTTACGTGAGCTCCGACAGCGTGCTTTGCCTTCTTTATGGGATCTTGGGGGAGAGAACCCAGGGCCCAGGTAAGGATATTCCCAATGGGAGCCAACGGGAGGAAGTCCTGATGGATGGACGAGGCTGGTGCCACCTTCCGGACTTTGTCCTTGGATGGAGGGTGGCCCTGCCCTCATTTCACCTTCTCCCCGATTCCAATGGGAACCGCTGGAGTTGTATCCAGGAGGCATTGCCAAGTCATTTTCGTTGTAAATTCCTTACTTGGCCTCCCTTAAGGATGCAGGCCCCCATGCAGCCCTTGTTCAGTTCTCTTCTGTGGGAAGGGAGGAAAGCACACCTGTTGTCTGCTGTGGCTGGGCCTCAACCTTCATTCTTCGCAGACATTTTGGTTGAAGCTGACATCCCCACAGGGTGCGAGTGGTGAGCCCAGGAGCTGGGACTCTGGGAGGGAAGGCTTCTGTGACCCTTCCCCGCTCCTGGCCTGGGTTTTGCTCTGGGGATAGGGGAGAGGGCTCTTCCAGGCCTCACTGGCAGCTGGGCCAGCGTTTGTGGTAGGCAGTGTTTATATGAACGCACAAATGTTTATACGAGATTGCCAGCCTGTTATTTATGAGTCTCTCAGCCCTTCCCCAATAAAAGCTGTTCCCTCAATGTTCTGACAGGCCTCGCATCTGTAACTAATGTGTCACTCGCTCAGCTAATGCAGTTCACTTGTGTTTATTTTTGCACAAAAGCAATTTATCCAACTGCTCTGGAGGAAAGGAAGAAAAAAACAGCCTTGTAGGAGCCTCCTTTGGAGCAGAGTGTTTTTCCTCAAGAGATTCCAAATGCTTGCAAGGCAAGGCAGGCTGCTGGTGTGCGCGACCGGGTCTGTCCTGAGCATGAGGGAGTGTGGGTCGGGGTGTCTGGAATGGACAAATGCTTTGTCTCCTTAAAAAGTTGAGGGCAAGCCATTTGCTTTAAATCCTGCCACTTTATACTTTGTCTCTTTGCCTGAAGCATTGGTGACAGAAGAGGAAAGGCAGAGCCCTGATGGGCACTCATCCCTCCAGGCAAATCAGTACAGGGGTGCTTCCTTGAGGGTGGGTTTTGCCTTAGCAGGTGAGACGTGTGAGGGTCCCGGGTTGGGTTGACAGGGACCACGGGAGAGGTAGGAAGGACAGCTTACGTGAGCTCCGACAGCGTGCTTTGCCTTCTTTATGGGATCTTGGGGGAGAGAACCCAGGGCCCAGGTAAGGATATTCCCAATGGGAGCCAACGGGAGGAAGTCCTGATGGATGGACGAGGCTGGTGCCACCTTCCGCGGACTTTGTCCTTGGATGGAGGGTGGCCCTGCCCTCATTTCACCTTCTCCCCGATTCCAATGGGAACCGCTGGAGTTGTATCCAGGAGGCATTGCCAAGTCATTTTCGTTGTAAATTCCTTACTTGGCCTCCCTTAAGGATGCAGGCCCCCATGCAGCCCTTGTTCAGTTCTCTTCTGTGGGAAGGGAGGAAAGCACACCTGTTGTCTGCTGTGGCTGGGCCTCAACCTTCATTCTTCGCAGACATTTTGGTTGAAGCTGACATCCCCACAGGGTGCGAGTGGTGAGCCCAGGAGCTGGGACTCTGGGAGGGAAGGCTTCTGTGACCCTTCCCCGCTCCTGGCCTGGGTTTTGCTCTGGGGATAGGGGAGAGGGCTCTTCCAGGCCTCACTGGCAGCTGGGCCAGCGTTTGTGGTAGGCAGTGTTTATATGAACGCACAAATGTTTATACGAGATTGCCAGCCTGTTATTTATGAGTCTCTCAGCCCTTCCCCAATAAAAGCTGTTCCCTCAATGTTCTGACAGGCCTCGCATCTGTAACTAATGTGTCACTCGCTCAGCTAATGCAGTTCACTTGTGTTTATTTTTGCACAAAAGCAATTTATCCAACTGCTCTGGAGGAAAGGAAGAAAAAAACAGCCTTGTAGGAGCCTCCTTTGGAGCAGAGTGTTTTTCCTCAAAAGAGATTCCAAATGCTTGCAAGGCAAGGCAGGCTGCTGGTGTGTGCGCCCGACCGGGTCTGTCCTGAGCATGAGGGAGTGTGGGTCGGGGGTGTCTGGAATGGACAAATGCTTTGTCTCCTTGGAAGTGTGTCTCTCTGCCCCTGTCTGTCTGGACTGAGTGCCTCTGAGTGTTCTCTTCTTGCATCGAAGGGTTCTGCCGGGTGTGTTTGGGTTACTTTTTTAAAAGGCACTGGGGGTGGGACTGAACCTAACTTTGCATTCCCTCCGGTGGAGATACATCAATGTCGGGAAACTAAGTTGACAGTTAAGACTCCCAGAGGAGGAGGTTCGAGGAAGGAGGGGAGGAGGGCGAAGGTTCCAAGGGAGAATGATTGGCTTCGGGGCAAAAGGAGCATTACCGCTGGCCAGCCAGGAACTGGAGCTGTAAAACTGGGGAGGAAGGCCCAGGCATCCCTGCCCGTGGTGGTAAATTTTATTATCCCCACTCTGTTTTCCTTCAGTATGGGCCTGAAAGCTTCAGCCTGCAAAGGATGCCTGGGGGCATGTTTTGGGGGAGGCTGTCAGAAAGGAGGGAGCTTGAGAAGCCGTGGCCTGCTGCACAAGCAGGTTTCTGGGCAGAGTCACCAGACAGGGGCGTGGGCAGGGTGACGGGCATGTCTCCACTCGGGTGAAGACTGCTAGGGCGGGCGTCAGGGGCTCTCAGCACCACTGTGTGCTTGGGGTCAGCCAGAAGGAAGAAAAGGTGCTGACTTGGGCTGGGGGAGGACCTAGAGGACCCTGTGGTCCTCTGTCTCATCCTGCAGTCTGTCCCTCTGACCCTGGTCTGTCAGTGAACCAGTCTGGGTTGGGCAGGAGAGTCCAGAAGACTCCCTGTAGACCCCTTCCACTGCTGGGGAAGCTCCCAGATGCCCATGGCCAGCTGGCGTGGAGGGGTGGCCCTGAAGGCACCAGCCTCCTGTCACACCTGAGTGTCCCAGCCCTAGTCCTGGTGGATGAGGACAGCGGTTCCAAAAGCACAGGCCTGAGGGCCCTTCGCACTCGTTCCCTAAAGCAGATGTCTCCTCACAGCTCAGAGGGAATCTTGGCAGCTTTGTCCAGATCGGCAGGAATAGATGTTGGTTCTTCCCTTTCGTTTTCCTCCATGCGGGTGTGGCGACCGGGTCTGTCCTGAGCATGAGGAGTGTGGGTCGGGGGTGTCTGGAATGGACAAATGCTTTGTCTCCTTGGAAGTGTGTCTCTCTGCCCCTGTCTGTCTGGACTGAGTGCCTCTGAGTGTTCTCTTCTTGCATCGAAGGGTTCTGCCGGGTGTGTTTGGGTTACTTTTTTAAAAGGCACTGGGGGTGGGACTGAACCTAACTTTGCATTCCCTCCGGTGGAGATACATCAATGTCGGGAAACTAAGTTGACAGTTAAGACTCCCAGAGGAGGAGGTTCGAGGAAGGAGGGGAGGAGGGCGAAGGTTCCAAGGGAGAATGATTGGCTTCGGGGCAAAAGGAGCATTACCGCTGGCCAGCCAGGAACTGGAGCTGTAAAACTGGGGAGGAAGGCCCAGGCATCCCTGCCCGTGGTGGTAAATTTTATTATCCCCACTCTGTTTTCCTTCAGTATGGGCCTGAAAGCTTCAGCCTGCAAAGGATGCCTGGGGGCATGTTTTGGGGGAGGCTGTCAGAAAGGAGGGAGCTTGAGAAGCCGTGGCCTGCTGCACAAGCAGGTTTCTGGGCAGAGTCACCAGACAGGGGCGTGGGCAGGGTGACGGGCATGTCTCCACTCGGGTGAAGACTGCTAGGGCGGGCGTCAGGGGCTCTCAGCACCACTGTGTGCTTGGGGTCAGCCAGAAGGAAGAAAAGGTGCTGACTTGGGCTGGGGGAGGACCTAGAGGACCCTGTGGTCCTCTGTCTCATCCTGCAGTCTGTCCCTCTGACCCTGGTCTGTCAGTGAACCAGTCTGGGTTGGGCAGGAGAGTCCAGAAGACTCCCTGTAGACCCCTTCCACTGCTGGGGAAGCTCCCAGATGCCCATGGCCAGCTGGCGTGGAGGGGTGGCCCTGAAGGCACCAGCCTCTCCTGTCACACCTGAGTGTCCCAGCCCTAGTCCTGGTGGATGAGGACAGCGGTTCCAAAAGCACAGGCCTGAGGGCCCTTCGCACTCGTTCCCTAAAGCAGATGTCTCCTCACAGCTCAGAGGGAATCTTGGCAGCTTTGTCCAGATCGGCAGGAAAATGTGAGATTCACAGTTTAGAGTTCTTCCCTTTTCAGTTTTCCTCCAGTGAGTCTTCATTAAACCTCTGGTGCCTGCTGGATGATAAGTCAGTTGATATTTATGTAAACATAGAGGAATAGACAGTGTGCCTTGCCTAAGAGCTTGTTTCTGCAGACCTGGGCTGCCGCAGGGCTGGTTTTTGTCTGGCTGGGTTTGACCTGGCTGGGAATCGGGGTGGTCTGGGGAAGCTGTCCATCTGTCTTGTGCTTTCTCTGGCCAGGTGACATTCATGGTCATCCCTCTGTCTCCCTGTGACCTGAGGGAGCTGGACTTCAGGGCCTGCTCTTCCTCTTGGCCAGGGTGTGTGCATGTGGGAGGAAGGCGAGAAGCGGATGTCAGTGAGGTCTGGACTCTGGTTTCCAGTGAGAGAATTCAGACTGGACAGACTCGAGGGTGAGACAGTGGGGAGGTTTCTGAAAAGTCAGGGTTTGCCCTTGTAATCTTCGGTCTCCATGGAATGCCCTAGCCTCGGAGCAGGCTCCCTGCCTCATCCTCCTGCCCTGTGAGATGCGTTTCCTTGGCTCCTCAGAGCCGTGACTTCCTCCTGCCTCCACTTTTGTCCCTCCTTCTGGTCACCCTGGGATTTTAAGCTCCTTTCTTGCAGTTAAATTTGTTCCTAATGGGTGGCTATCCCTTAGTGGTGAGCGAGCCTCTCAGTCACCTCTGTCTTTGAAATCTCTAGGGCACACTCAGTTGTGACGTCCCTTCCTTCCCTGTCCTGGGGGCCTGTGACTAGGGAGAAGTGGGGACCTTTGAGTTTGGGGGTGGGGGCAGAAAGACCGGGGTGATGATCTTGTGCTCTGGAAAGAAGCTTACTTTAGAATCTAAGAAAACTAGACCCAGACATAGAGAACAGACATACGGATCCCAAGGGGGATGGGGACGGTCGTGGGGTGACATACACACTACTATGTATAGAATGCAGCAATGCAGGAGACAGAGGAGGTGCTGGTTCCATCCGTGGGTTGGGAAGATCCCTAGAGAAGGAATAGCAACCCATTCCAGTATTCTTGCCTCAGAGGGAATCTTGGCAGCTTTGTCCAGATCGGCAGGAAAATGTGAGATTCACAGTTTAGAGTTCTTCCCTTTCAGTTTTCCTCCAGTGAGTCTTCATTAAACCTCTGGTGCCTGTTGGATGATAAGTCAGTTGATATTTATGTAAACATAGAGGAATAGACAGTGTGCCTTGCCTAAGAGCTTGTTTCTGCAGACCTGGGCTGCCGCAGGGCTGGTTTTTGTCTGGCTGGGTTTGACCTGGCTGGGAATCGGGGTGGTCTGGGGAAGCTGTCCATCTGTCTTGTGCTTTCTCTGGCCAGGTGACATTCATGGTCATCCCTCTGTCTCCCTGTGACCTGAGGGAGCTGGACTTCAGGGCCTGCTCTTCCTCTTGGCCAGGGTGTGTGCATGTGGGAGGAAGGCGAGAAGCGGATGTCAGTGAGGTCTGGACTCTGGTTTCCAGTGAGAGAATTCAGACTGGACAGACTCGAGGGTGAGACAGTGGGGAGGTTTCTGAAAAGTCAGGGTTTGCCCTTGTAATCTTCGGTCTCCATGGAATGCCCTAGCCTCGGAGCAGGCTCCCTGCCTCATCCTCCTGCCCTGTGAGATGCGTTTCCTTGGCTCCTCAGAGCCGTGACTTCCTCCTGCCTCCACTTTTGTCCCTCCTTCTGGTCACCCTGGGATTTTAAGCTCCTTTCTTGCAGTTAAATTTGTTCCTAATGGGTGGCTATCCCTTAGTGGTAAGCGAGCCTCTCAGTCACCTCTGTCTTTGAAATCTCTAGGGCACACTCAGTTGTGACGTCCCTTCCTTCCCTGTCCTGGGGGCCTGTGACTAGGGAGAAGTGGGGACCTTTGAGTTTGGGGGTGGGGGCAGAAAGACCGAGGTGATGATCTTGTGCTCTGGAAAGAAGCTTACTTTAGAATCTAAGAAAAACTAGACCCAGACATAGAGAACAGACATACGGATCCCAAGGGGGATGGGGACGGTCGTGGGGTGACATACACACTACTATGTATAGAATGCAGCAATGCAGGAGACAGAGGAGGTGCTGGTTCCATCCGTGGGTTGGGAAGATCCCCTAGAGAAGGGAATAGCAACCCATTCCAGTATTCTTGCCTGAGAAATCCCATGGACAGAGGAGCCTGGTGGGCTACAGTCTGTAGGGTCACACAGAGTTGGACACGGCTGAAGTGACTTCGCACATAGCACACGTGTGTAAAACTGATAATTTATGAGAACCTGCTGTATAGCATAGAGTCCTGCTTGATGCTCTGTGGTGACCTGAATGGGAAGGAAATCCAAAAATGAGGGACTTTATGTCAACATATAGCTGATTCACTGATTAGTTTCTGCTGTACAACGAAGTGCAGTAATTTTTTTTTTTTTTAAGGAGAAAGAATCTAAGAAGAAAAACAGTAGCTTGCAGCCCTCACCAGGTTCGGCCGTCCATCACCTTTCTGGCGCTAACCGGCACCACTGTCTGACCATTGGGCTCAGCAGCCTCTCCTTTCTGCTTGACTTCAGACCGCGTGGCAGAGCTGTCCTTTCTCCCTGTGGCCTTTGGGGTTGCTCCCCGCCAGGCGCTCTCTCCTGACCACTGGGCTCACCTCCCACCTTGGCCAGGGAGAGGGCCATTCTGCTGAACACACGCATTCTGGAGCTGCGTTCGCCCACCAGTGGAGTTGTTCTCAGGTCCTAAACTGAGGAGCCACAAGCCCCACTGCCCACACGGTCCCAGGAGGGGGTGAAAGAAGAGGAGGGGCAGGACCAGGGGTGGGGAGGGGTGTGGAGGGGTAGCCGCGAGGCTCCCTGGGTCACACTCTGTCCAGGGCTGACCCCTTCACAGCAGAAAAGGGTTGCGACTTTGGAATGCCATTCTGGTGAAACCAGTTCTTCTATTTTCAAATTCTAGACTTTTCTGTGGACTTTCCTAATGTTACGTGTTGGCAACAAAGCCTAACTTAAAAACATGGTGCGGGCCAAGCAAAACACGGCTGCTGGCTGGTCGTGGCTTGGTGGCCCCTCTGCAGGTGTGAAACGCCGAGGCGCTTGCGTTGTGGGTGTTGAGGATTCGTGCCGCGACATCCCAGCCTTGGCCCTGAGCTCGCCGGGGAATCCCGGGGTCAGGTGCCATGAAGGCTCACACCCCTTAATGCAGGCTGGACACGGCCTGCTTCCTGAGAGCTGGCTGTGTAGCCTACGCTGTGCTAGGATAGCATAGATTTTCTTGGTCTCCAGAGAGGGACACAGAACTCTCTTCTGCTGCTGAGCATTGTCCTGAGGGAGGCCCCTCTGGGGGGCCTGGGGCAGGGAGGGCGGGCAGCGGCCGTCCTGGGTCAGGTGCCTTATCCGCAGGTGACGGAGGTTGAGTTTGTGCAGCGGGAGGCTGTGGTACCTCCTCCAGAGAAGGGGAGTACTGGAGAATCGCTCAGTTTGCGGAGACGAGACAGAAATCTCCAGGCTTTGCCTCATGTTCCTAGGTAGGGGGACATTGTAAGTGTAGCCGCCGGGGCGCAGGCCCCAGAGCTCCAGTCTTGTCCCAAGAACGTGTTCTTGGGCTCAGCCTGGGTCCCCAGGAACAGCCAGGCAGTGACCACCGAATTTGAGAGGGACACTCACGTTGGCTCCAGGGTCACTGAAGCTCCTGGGGTCATCGAGTGGCAGAGAAAGAGCTCGGCTCCCAGTTCTGTACTTTATTAGCCTTGGTCAGTGATGGCGGCTCCTGGTGTCAGTCCCTTGTCTGGAGACGGGTCTGTCTTGTGGGTCTGTAGCCTCCATCCAGCCTCCAAGTTCTTGGACAGCAACTCTGCTGCCATTGCTCCATTGGACATGGCTTTCAGGACACGGTTGGAGCTGTGGCTTCACCCCCAACTCCCCAGCAAGGCATAAGGCACAAAGCACGTCACAGGTGCTTAGCATGTGTTGTTGAATTTTCAATGAGCAAGACCAGCTCCCTGGCAGCAGGCAGGAGGCCGAAAGCACAGAGCAAGGCAGGCCCTGGGGCAAGGGCACACTCTTGCTGGGGCTTCTTCCGGGAAGTGAGGGCGCTGCAGGCTGCATCTTCTATAGCCCAGTCCTGCCCCGCCCTCCCCTAGGACGGCCCCACGGTGACCTCTTCTTCACGTCCCTTTGTGTCTCTGAATGTTTAAAGTTTTAAGATGGTGACATTACGGGAAATAACTGGGCCCTGGGCTGGTGGGAGGGAGCCTTCAGCCAGGACATGCTCGGCCGCTAGTTCTGAGGCTGGAGGCAGGAGGGAGCAGGCCTGGGTCCCGTCTACTGTCCCCGGGTTCTGGGAGGAGCAGGAGTGAAAGGTGGCTAAGCCCTGGAGACTCTGGGTGGCCTCGGCGTGTGCAGCTGCAGCCGTGGCCCAGGCTTCCAGGTTCTGGGCCAGAACAGTTACATGGACTCTGCTTTGCCTTTGAGGCCTGTGTGGAGGGAGGGGGAAGTCTGTGTGGGGGTTGGGCTGTCTGGGAGAATCGGTTTATAGGGGAACAGAGGATCCCAGGCAGGAGCATTTCCTCACCCCAGCCTTGAGCACAGTGGGGACTTGAAGTAGCTTGCTACCTATCACCCACTGCCTGAGCCCCACCTCTGGGGCAGCCAGCCTTCTCTCCTGAGTGCCTCGCCTGTCCCTCCCTCCCTCATCCCTGTGTGGTGGAGGAGTAAAATGAGGACCCAGGCCTGGCTGTGATCTCTCTGGCCCCAGGTCTGGCTGTGGTCTCTCTGGCCCCAGGTCTGGCTGTGGTCTCTCTGGCCCCAGGTCTGGCTGTGATCTCTCTGTCCCCAGGTCTGGCTGTGGTCTCTCTGTCCCCAGGTCTGGCTGTGATCTCTCTGGCCTCAGGTCTAGCTGTGGTCTCTCTGTCCCCAGGTCTGGCTGTGATCTCTCTGGCCCCAGGCCTGGCTGTGGTCTCTCTGGCCCCAGGTCTGGCTGTGATCTCTCTGTCCCCAGGCCTGGCTGTGGTCTCTCTGGCCCCAGGTCTGGCTGTGATCTCTCCATGTTGTTGTCTCTCTCCTCAGTGTTGCTCTGGGAGTCACCAAGTCCTTGAGGACACCTAGCCCCTTGAGGACTTAGGATCTAGGGATTGTGTAAGCTGGGAATTTTTCTTTAATCCTCCACCCTCTTCAGGCCTTACTCTCCTAAAATACTGGAATGGATGGTGATCTAATGCATGCTCATGTAGCCACAAGGTTCTAAATACGCAAGTGAGTTGAAGCTCCTAACCTCCAAACCCTCCCTTCTAGACCTCTTGGCGTGCCCCACGTCCTTTGTGTCTCTGAATGTTTAAAGTTTTAAGATGGTGACATTACGGGAAATAACTGGGCCCTGGGCTGGTGGGAGGGAGCCTTCAGCCAGGACATGCTCGGCCGCTAGTTCTGAGGCTGGAGGCAGGAGGGAGCAGGCCTGGGTCCCGTCTACTGTCCCCGGGTTCTGGGAGGAGCAGGAGTGAAAGGTGGCTAAGCCCTGGAGACTCTGGGTGGCCTCGGCGTGTGCAGCTGCAGCCGTGGCCCAGGCTTCCAGGTTCTGGGCCAGAACAGTTACATGGACTCTGCTTTGCCTTTGAGGCCTGTGTGGAGGGAGGGGGAAGTCTGTGTGGGGGTTGGGCTGTCTGGGAGAATCGGTTTATAGGGGAACAGAGGATCCCAGGCAGGAGCATTTCCTCACCCCAGCCTTGAGCACAGTGGGGACTTGAAGTAGCTTGCTACCTATCACCCACTGCCTGAGCCCCACCTCTGGGGCAGCCAGCCTTCTCTCCTGAGTGCCTCGCCTGTCCCTCCCTCCCTCATCCCTGTGTGGTGGAGGAGTAAAATGAGGACCCAGGCCTGGCTGTGATCTCTCTAGCCCCAGGTCTGGCTGTGGTCTCTCTGGCCCCAGGTCTGGCTGTGGTCTCTCTGGCCCCAGGTCTGGCTGTGATCTCTCTGTCCCCAGGTCTGGCTGTGGTCTCTCTGTCCCCAGGTCTGGCTGTGATCTCTCTGGCCTCAGGTCTAGCTGTGGTCTCTCTGTCCCCAGGTCTGGCTGTGATCTCTCTGGCCCCAGGCCTGGCTGTGGTCTCTCTGGCCCCAGGTCTGGCTGTGATCTCTCTGTCCCCAGGCCTGGCTGTGGTCTCTCTGGCCCCAGGTCTGGCTGTGATCTCTCCATGTTGTTGTCTCTCTCCTCAGTGTTGCTCTGGGAGTCACCAAGTCCTTGAGGACACCTAGCCCCTTGAGGACTTAGGATCTAGGGGATTACTGGATGTGAAGCTGGGAATTTTTCTTTAATCCTCCACCCTCTTCAGGCCTTACTCTCCTAAAAATACTGGAATGGATGGTGATCTAATGCATGCTCATGTAGCCACAAGCTGGTTTCATAAATACAGTAACAAGTGCAGTTGAAGGCCTCCATGAGTACCTCCAAAACACACCTCCCTTCCACTGCACGGCGCTCCTCCCTAAGAAGTAATTGTGTGTGTGCGCGATGTGTTGTTGCCTCGATTGTATCTGACTGTTTTAGACCCCATGGACTGCGGCCCACCAGGCTTCTCTGTCCGTGGGAATTCTCCAGTCAAGAATACTGGAGTGAGTTGCCGTGCCCTGCTCCAGGGGTTCTTCTCGTCCCAGGGATCCAACCCCTGTTTCTTACAGCTCCCGCATTGGCGAGAGGGTTCTTTACCACTGTGCCCCCTGGGAAGCCCAAGAAGTAATGACTGTCTCATACTTGGCATCACAAATTTCTTTCACATTTTTACTAAATATGCATACTTCCCTGAAGTGTTTACAGAGTTGTTGTGTATGCTTTGAAACTCCATATAAATATGTCATTCTTGTATGTATTCTTGTGCAATCAGTTTTTGCCTCTCAGTATGTTTAGGGATTCCAGCATGCGCACATGTGTGACTCTGGCTTGCTTATTTCCTGTGCTGTGTAGGATTCCACTGGGTGACTACCTCATTTCTCCAAGGCGGCCTCCTCCCAGCCCTGCAGGGTGACTCTTCTCCCTGGGGGTGCTTCCCTGTGGGGCGAGCTCCAGGTCTGTGGATGCTCCCACCTCCACCCCCCACCACTCCACGTTGGGGTGCCAGAGCTCTTCCCTTCCTCCCAAAGCCATTGCTTCACAGAGGAGGAATTTGAGCTGAGTTCAGGCAGCCTTGTATTTGCCTTAAGTCCGTGTTGAAAGGGAAGCCCCAGCACAGTGGGGCTGCAATTGCAACCAGCTGAGTGCAGCCGGGTGGGCTGATTTGAACCTGGAGCAAAGGAGTTGTGTGCTCTGCACAGAGTCTTCGACTGGGATGGGCTGCCCTTTCCCTTGCAGTGTTGCTCTGGGGTCACTTTGGACCTTACTAGCTGGATTACTGGATGTGAAGCTGGGAATTTTTCTTTAATCCTCCACCCTCTTCAGGCCTTACTCTCCTAAAAATACTGGAATGGATGGTGATCTAATGCATGCTCATGTAGCCACAAGCTGGTTTCATAAATACAGTAACAAGTGCAGTTGAAGGCCTCCATGAGTACCTCCAAAACACACCTCCCTTCCACTGCACGGCGCTCCTCCCTAAGAAGTAATTGTGTGTGTGCGCGATGTGTTGTTGCCTCGATTGTATCTGACTGTTTTAGACCCCATGGACTGCGGCCCACCAGGCTTCTCTGTCCGTGGGAATTCTCCAGTCAAGAATACTGGAGTGAGTTGCCGTGCCCTGCTCCAGGGGTTCTTCTCGTCCCAGGGATCCAACCCCTGTTTCTTACAGCTCCCGCATTGGCGAGAGGGTTCTTTACCACTGTGCCCCCTGGGAAGCCCAAGAAGTAATGACTGTCTCATACTTGGCATCACAAATTTCTTTCACATTTTTACTAAATATGCATACTTCCCTGAAGTGTTTACAGAGTTGTTGTGTATGCTTTGAAACTCCATATAAATATGTCATTCTTGTATGTATTCTTGTGCAATCAGTTTTTGCCTCTCAGTATGTTTAGGGATTCCAGCATGCGCACATGTGTGACTCTGGCTTGCTTATTTCCTGTGCTGTGTAGGATTCCACTGGGTGACTACCTCATTTCTCCAAGGCGGCCTCCTCCCAGCCCTGCAGGGTGACTCTTCTCCCTGGGGGTGCTTCCCTGTGGGGCGAGCTCCAGGTCTGTGGATGCTCCCACCTCCACCCCCCACCACTCCACGTTGGGGTGCCAGAGCTCTTCCCTTCCTCCCAAAGCCATTGCTTCACAGAGGAGGAATTTGAGCTGAGTTCAGGCAGCCTTGTATTTGCCTTAAGTCCGTGTTGAAAGGGAAGCCCCAGCACAGTGGGGCTGCAATTGCAACCAGCTGAGTGCAGCCGGGTGGGCTGATTTGAACCTGGAGCAAAGGAGTTGTGTGCTCTGCACAGAGTCTTCGACTGGGATGGGCTGGCAAACCCCTTTTCAGAGCACAGGGGAGACCTGGTGTGCCCGCAGCCCTCCACCGAGCACGGTGTTGGCCCTGGCTCAAGACTCCTCTCCCCTCCCCCACCCTGATCACTCTTGCTTTGCCCAGTGGCCTCCAGGGTGGATTTGGCCACATGCACGTGAGGATGGGTATTGCTGTACCAGCTTTGGGGAGGGGCATTGAGCTTCGGGAACTGCTAGGGCAGCCTGTCCTAAGAGGCTTGTACTTCAGACCCTTGAGAAGGAGAGAGGCAGCAAGTCCCCACACTCGTTCAGACCCCAACCCTCAACACCTGCCACACAGCGACTTCTTTAAACCTACATGCTTATCTTTGTGGACCCTTTCCTCCATAAAAGAATATTACAAATTATGCTTGATGATTACCTTGCTACAAAGCCTAACATAGGCATAATCCTTGCCCTCAACAGTGTCTGTTCCCCTACACTGCAGGTGTCCCTAAGCTAATGATCTTGAGATTGGGGATCATTCTGGATTATCTTAGGGGAAGGGAATGTGTTTATAAAGTTTTCAGAAGTGGAAGAGGGGACAGGACATTCAGAGGGAGGATAGGTGAGGCCAGCCCACTGCTGCTGGCCTGGAAGATGGAGGAAGAGACCCTGGAGCAAACCCTGGTGGCAGCCTCTAGAAGGCTCCGCTCTCCATGGGATTCTCCAGGCAGGAAGTACTGGAGTGGGTTGCCATGCCATCCTCCAGGGGATCTTCCCGACACAGGGATCAAACCCGCATCTCTTTTGTCTTCTCCATTGACAGGTGGGTTCTTTGCCACTAGCGCCACCTGGGAAGCCCGACTTGTTACTGAAGCAATAGAAAACGAAGAAAAGACGGACAACAGTCCCCCCACGGATCCAGACCCTGGCGCTCGACACCCGCGGCACCAAGGACTCCTTTGCTTTTGTGAGTTCTTCTATATAAAAAAGTACTTAAAATTATGCTTAGTTTCAGTAAGTTATATTCAGACTACCCTGGTATAAAAGTGAATATAATCGAGTCTAGATTCAGTATTATGTATTTGTTACTATGTATGTTTGCTGTTCCTGGTTTTAAAAGAAATGAAACCATTTTAGGGGGCCCCCCAAAGAATCATGGGTCTGAAGCCCCTAGGCTTGTGAAGGGAGAAGCCGATTCTGATGGCTGCCATGGAGCCTCCACACCATCCCCCTCGAGCTCTCTCTTCTCCAGGACACTTATGCTGCATGGTTGGAGGGGAGGTAGACGTGGCTTCCCTCAGCCTTGCCTCCCATCATGGCGAGGGAGCAGAGAACTTGGTGTGTGGCTTGCCTCATGGAGGCCGAGGTCCACCTGAGTTCTCTACACAGGACCACGGGGCAGATCCTACTCGGTGCCTTTGTTTGGTGTCGGGTGGGAGACATTTCTAAATCACCGTGTACCAGAATTGTTAGAGGACTGTAGCCTAGGGTGGGGACTTCACCTTGGGGCTTGTGCAAGGTGAGGGTGTAATACTGCAGCATCCAGGACAGGGTGTGCTAGTCTGTGTTATCAGGGCCATCGGATGATTCCCCTCTCCCAAGGGGTAATTTTGGGGAAAGCCTTGACTTTGTCTCGGGGATGAGGGAAGAGGTTGTATTAGTCAGCTCAGGCTGCCCTAACAAAATATTGGATGGCTTAAACAGCAGAAATGTGTTTTCTCATGGGTCTAAGGGCTGGAAGTTCAAGACCAAGGGGTCACCAGGTTATGCTTCCTCAAGGCCTCTCTCCATGTCTTGCAAGTGGCCACCTCTCTTGTGGTCTCTTCCCAGGGCAGGCACCCAGGTGTCCCTCTGTGTGTCCAGATCACCTCCTCTTATAAGGACACCAGTAGGATGGGATTGAGGTGTACCCTACGAGCCCCATTTTTACTTATTCACCTCCTTAAAGGTCCTAAACTTTTTTTAGAAAGTTATATTTGGGGGGTTAGGGCTTCAGCGTAAGAATCTGGGGCACAACGCAGCTCACCACAGAGTGATGCAGGCCAGAGGTGGGGCAGCATGGGACTGCACAGCGGCTCCGGCCTAAGCACAGACACTTTTATCATTTGGAAATCGTTTTCACTGTCTTCTAATCATTTTATTGACTCCAAAGGTGGGCAGTGTATGCAGTTCCTGTAGCAGATGGTGCTTGTTCTAATGCTAGAGGTATACTATGATGATTTCCTGACTAATGGCAATAACGTGTATTGAAAGAGAAGCTACTTTTTCTGCACAGTCACCATATTTTGGAACAACAGCAATTGGACCACATGACTGTCAAGACTGTCAAGAACTCAGGACTGGCTTGGAGACCTTGGGTAGCCGTGTTGATAGAGTCTGACGAGGATGAGGGTTCAGGTGAGGTTTGGGCTAAGGTAAGGGTTGGGGCTAGGGTTGGAGTTAGTTTTACTGTAAGAGTTGGAGTAGACGTAAGGTTATGATTGAGTTTAGAATAAAGGGAAATGCAGAGGGTTGGTATTTACCTTAGGTTTCATAGTAAGTTGGGGTAGTGTGAAAGTCTGGGTGAGGTTTGGGCTAGGGTTAGACCTAGGATTAGGGTTAGATTTACTATTAGAGTTGGAATTGGTTTAAGGTTAGGACAGAGCTTAGGACAAATGGAAACGCAAAGGACGATGGTTAGCTTTAGGATTTGTGTGAAGTTGGAATCTTGTTAGCGTTCTTGTGATGTTTGGGCTGGGTTTAGGGTTAGTTTTACTGTAAGAATTGTGTTTGTTGTCTGGTTAGGACTGAATTTAGAGTAAAGGGAAAGGGTGAGAGTGGGTCTGAGTTTGAGGGTCCGCGTTTTTTGGTTAGAGGGTGGGTCAGGGTGAGATTTGGGCCAGGGCTGGAAGAAGCCTAGGGTTAGGTTTAGCTTTATCTCAAGAGATGGGTTTGGTTTAAGGTTAAGATTGACTTAGAGCAAAAGGAAATGCTAAGGGCTGATGTTCGCTTTAGGGTCCTCATTAATTTGAGCCAGGCTGAGGGTTAGGGTTTGCTTTGGGCTAGGGTTAGGGCTAGGACTAGGACCGGGACTATTGTTATGGCAAAGGATAGGTTTCGGGTTAACTAGATCATAAGATATAGGGTCTTTTTTTTTTTTTTTAATTAAAAAGAATTTCTTTTTTTGGCCACTTCTATTGGTCTTTCATTTATCCATTTTCATCCCTCTTTGTTCTTTGGCCTGTGTGGGCCTCCCATCGCGGTGGCGTCTGTTGTCGCAGAGCACCGGCTCTGGGTACACCTCAGCCAGCTCGGTATTGGACAGGCTCACTGTCTTCTAATCATTTTATTGACTCCAAAGGTGGGCAGTGTATGCAGTTCCTGTAGCAGATGGTGCTTGTTCTAATGCTAGAGGTATACTATGATGATTTCCTGACTAATGGCAATAACGTGTATTGAAAGAGAAGCTACTTTTTCTGCACAGTCACCATATTTTGGAACAACAGCAATTGGACCACATGACTGTCAAGACTGTCAAGAACTCAGGACTGGCTTGGAGACCTTGGGTAGCCGTGTTGATAGAGTCTGACGAGGATGAGGGTTCAGGTGAGGTTTGGGCTAAGGTAAGGGTTGGGGCTAGGGTTGGAGTTAGTTTTACTGTAAGAGTTGGAGTAGACGTAAGGTTATGATTGAGTTTAGAATAAAGGGAAATGCAGAGGGTTGGTATTTACCTTAGGTTTCATAGTAAGTTGGGGTAGTGTGAAAGTCTGGGTGAGGTTTGGGCTAGGGTTAGACCTAGGATTAGGGTTAGATTTACTATTAGAGTTGGAATTGGTTTAAGGTTAGGACAGAGCTTAGGACAAATGGAAACGCAAAGGACGATGGTTAGCTTTAGGATTTGTGTGAAGTTGGAATCTTGTTAGCGTTCTTGTGATGTTTGGGCTGGGTTTAGGGTTAGTTTTACTGTAAGAATTGTGTTTGTTGTCTGGTTAGGACTGAATTTAGAGTAAAGGGAAAGGGTGAGAGTGGGTCTGAGTTTGAGGGTCCGCGTTTTTTGGTTAGAGGGTGGGTCAGGGTGAGATTTGGGCCAGGGCTGGAAGAAGCCTAGGGTTAGGTTTAGCTTTATCTCAAGAGATGGGTTTGGTTTAAGGTTAAGATTGACTTAGAGCAAAAGGAAATGCTAAGGGCTGATGTTCGCTTTAGGGTCCTCATTAATTTGAGCCAGGCTGAGGGTTAGGGTTTGCTTTGGGCTAGGGTTAGGGCTAGGACTAGGACCGGGACTATTGTTATGGCAAAGGATAGGTTTCGGGTTAACTAGATCATAAGATATAGGGTCTTTTTTTTTTTTTTTAATTAAAAAGAATTTCTTTTTTTGGCCACTTCTATTGGTCTTTCATTTATCCATTTTCATCCCTCTTTGTTCTTTGGCCTGTGTGGGCCTCCCATGGCAGTGGCCTCTCTCATCGCACAGCACCGGCTCTGGGTACACGCGCTCTAGAGCTCCAGCTCGGTAGTTGGACACATTGGTCCAGCTGCTTTGCAGCACATGGGATCTTCCCAGGCCAGGGAACGAACCGCCACCCCTTGCACTGCAAGGCTGTGTCCTTACCCACTGGACCACCAGGGAAGTCCTAGGGTTGTTTTAAGGTTATGATTGAGTGTACTGTAAAGGGAATTGTGGAGGGCTGGTGTTAACTTTAGGGTTAGCTTCAAGTTGGAATACTTTGAGGGCCTGGTTGCCAGAACCCTCACACTATCCGAACTATTGCTAAGCTTAAGGCTAGGTTAGAGTTTGATTTACTGTAAGAGTTAGGTCTGGTTAAGGATTGCATTGATTTAGAATAAATGGAAACATTCACGGCAGGTTTTCCCATTCTGGATTGCATTAATTTGGGACCCAGTACTTGGGCGTGGAATAAATTTAGTTTTACTGTAAGTGTTTGTGTCAGTAATAGGTTATGACTGACTTTAGAGTAAAGGGTAATGTGGACGGCTGGTGTTAACTTTAGGGTTAGCATTAAGTTGGTATAGTGTGAGAGTCTCGGTGCTAGGACCCTCACACTATTCCAACTATTCCAACTAGTTATGGGGTTAGAATTGAACTTACCATAAGACTTGGGCTCTGTTGAAGGTTTGAATTGACTTAAGAATAAATGGAAACATGAGGACAAGTTTCAGCATTTGGGGGATTGCATTTATTTGGGATACGGGGAGGGCTTGGATGAGTTTTGACTAACGTTAGGGCTAGGGTAAAGGCTTTGACTAGGGTTAGGGTTTACTATAAGATCTAGAGTTGTTTTAGGGTTATGATTGAGTTTAGAATAAAGGGAAATGTGGGGGACTGGTATTAACTTTAGGGTTCATGGTAAGTTGATACAGTGTGAGGATCAAGGAGAGGTTTGAGGTAGGGTTAGGCCTAGGGTTAGGGTTAGATTTACTGTAAGAATTGCACTTAGTTTAAGGTTAAGGTTGAGGTTAGGATAAAGGGAAATGCAAAGGGCTGGAGTTAGTTTTAGGATTGGCGTGAAGTTGGGATCCGTGACAGTCCTTGTGAGGTTTGCATTAGTGTTAGGGCTTGTTCCAGGGACTAGAGATAGTGTTAGGGTTAGCTTTTATCATAAGAGTTGTGTTTGTTGTAAAGTCAGGAGTGAGTCTAGAATAACCAGAAAGGCTGAGAATTGGTGTTAGTTTGAGGATTTGAGTTATTTTTGGTAAGGGCAGGTTGAAGGTGAGAATTTGGCTAGGGCTAGAAGAAGGGCTAGGGTTAGGTTTAGTTTTACCTTAAGAGATGAGCTTGGTTTAAGATTAAGCTTGAATTTAGAGGAAAGAGAAATGCTAAGGGCGGATGTTTGCTTTACAGTCGCATTAAATTGAGACAGGTTGAGAGTTTGGGTTTGATTTGGGCTAGAGTTAGGGTTAGGTCTAGGACTGAGACTGTTGTTTGGACAAGGGATAGGTTTAGGGTTAGTTATACTGTAAGATATAGGATTGTTTTAAGGTTATGATTGAATTTAGAGTAAAGAGAAATGTGGAGGGCTAGTGTTAATTTTATGGTTACCATGAAGTTGGAATAGTGTGAAGGACCAGCTGAGGGTTAAGGCTAGGGTTAAGGCTAGGGTTAGAGTTCGATTTGCCCTAAGAGTTGGGCTCTGTTTAAGGTTTTGATTGAATTAGAATATAGAGGAACTTAGAGGGCAGGTGTTACCTTCAAAGATTATGTTAATTTGGGATCGGGTGAGGGTTCAGGTCAGGTTTGGACTAGCGTTAGGGCTAGGTCCGGGACTAGGCCTAGGGTTAGAGCTAGACCATAAGATTTAGGGTTGTTTTAAGGTTATGACTGAGTTTAGAGTACAGGAAAATGCTGTGGTCTGGTTTAACTTTAGGGTGAGCATTAAGTTGGAATAGTGTGAGGGTCCGGATGTGGTTTGGGCTAGGGTTATAAATAGGTTTAGGGTTAGATTTATCATAAAAGTTGGGCTTGGTTAAAGGTTAGGATTCAGTTTAGCATAGAGCTAAATGTAAAGGGAGGCAGTTAGCTTTAGGATTTGCATTATGTGTGGATCTGGTGAGGGTTCTTTTGAGGTTTGGGCTAGGGTTAGGGCTAGGTCCAGGACTAGGGCTATTGTTAGGGTTAGCTTTATGTAAAGAGTTGGGGTCAGTTTAAAGTTATGATTGAGTTTAGAGTAAAAGAAAAGGCTGAGGTGGTGTTAACTTTAGGGTTAGCATTAAGTTGGAATAGTCTAAAGGTCCAGGTGCTGGGACCCTCACACTATTCCAACTACTGCTAGGGTTAATTCAGGGTTAGTGTCTGATTTACCATAAGACCTGGACTCTCTTGAAGGTTTGGATTGAGTTAAGAATAAATGGAAACGTGGAGGGCAGTTTTTAGCATTCGGCATTGTGTTAATATGGGATCACGGAAGGGTTCGTGTGAGGTTAGGACTACGGTGAGGGCTAGATCCAGGACCAGAGAGGGCAAGGGTTAGCGTTAGTTTTACTGTCAATATTGGGGTTGATTTAAGATAATGATTGAGTCTAGAATAAAGGAGAAATGTGGAGGGGTGTCATTAACTTTAGGGTTCGTGATAAGATGGGGTAGTGTGAGGGTCCAGGTGAGTTTTGGGATAGATTTAGGCCTTAGGTTCAGGGTAGATTTACCATAGGAGTTGGGCTTAGTTTAAGGTTAGGATCGAGTTTAGGATAAAGGGAAATGTAAAGGGTGGTAGTGAGCTTTAGGATTTGCCTTAAGTTTGGATGTGGTGAGGCTTCTCGTGAGGTTTGGACTAGGGTTAGGTCTAGTTCCACGACTAGGGTTAGGGTCACAGTTGGCTTTACCATAAGAGCTGTGTACAGTGTAAAGTTAGGACTTAGAGTAAAGGGAAAGGGAGAGAGTGGGTGTTAATTTGAGGACTTGAGTTATTTTAGATAGGGGGAGGCAGAGGGTGAGGACTGGGCTATGTCTAAGAGAAGGGCTAGGGTTAGATTTAGCTTTCCCTTAAGAGGTGGCTTGGTTTAAGGTTAAGGTTGAGTTTAGTGTAAAGGGAAATGCTGAGTGTTGTTAGTTTCAGGGCTCAAGTTATTTTGGACGGGGTATGGATGAGAGTGTGTTTTTGGCCAGGGCTGGAACCAGGGCTGCGTTCTCAGTCCCAGGCCTGTCAGGCAGATGGCAGGAGGTCGGCCTGAGGGGACAGTGAGGGCCTCCCCACCTTGTTCTCCCATAGGCAGGCATGGGCCACCGCGGCCACCGTGTTCCAGGAGTTCACAAATGGCCCCTTTGCTCCCAGGTCTGTTTCTGTCTCTTTGCTGGGCCACAGGTCGATACAAGGTGATTGGAACCCTTTTATTTTGTTTTGCTAAAGGTGTCTCTGGAGGTCAAGGTTGTTTGGAGGTGAGCAGTGCTTGGTTAAATGGAAACGTGGGGAAAAGGGCGGGTTAGTGTCTGATTTACCATAAGACCTGGACTCTCTTGAAGGTTTGGATTGAGTTAAGAATAAATGGAAACGTGGAGGGCAGTTTTTAGCATTCGGCATTGTGTTAATATGGGATCACGGAAGGGTTCGTGTGAGGTTAGGACTACGGTGAGGGCTAGATCCAGGACCAGAGAGGGCAAGGGTTAGCGTTAGTTTTACTGTCAATATTGGGGTTGATTTAAGATAATGATTGAGTCTAGAATAAAGGAGAAATGTGGAGGGGTGTCATTAACTTTAGGGTTCGTGATAAGATGGGGTAGTGTGAGGGTCCAGGTGAGTTTTGGGATAGATTTAGGCCTTAGGTTCAGGGTAGATTTACCATAGGAGTTGGGCTTAGTTTAAGGTTAGGATCGAGTTTAGGATAAAGGGAAATGTAAAGGGTGGTAGTGAGCTTTAGGATTTGCCTTAAGTTTGGATGTGGTGAGGCTTCTCGTGAGGTTTGGACTAGGGTTAGGTCTAGTTCCACGACTAGGGTTAGGGTCACAGTTGGCTTTACCATAAGAGCTGTGTACAGTGTAAAGTTAGGACTTAGAGTAAAGGGAAAGGGAGAGAGTGGGTGTTAATTTGAGGACTTGAGTTATTTTAGATAGGGGGAGGCAGAGGGTGAGGACTGGGCTATGTCTAAGAGAAGGGCTAGGGTTAGATTTAGCTTTCCCTTAAGAGGTGGCTTGGTTTAAGGTTAAGGTTGAGTTTAGTGTAAAGGGAAATGCTGAGTGTTGTTAGTTTCAGGGCTCAAGTTATTTTGGACGGGGTATGGATGAGAGTGTGTTTTTGGCCAGGGCTGGAACCAGGGCTGCGTTCTCAGTCCCAGGCCTGTCAGGCAGATGGCAGGAGGTCGGCCTGAGGGGACAGTGAGGGCCTCCCCACCTTGTTCTCCCATAGGCAGGCATGGGCCACCGCGGCCACCGTGTTCCAGGAGTTCACAAATGGCCCCTTTGCTCCCAGGTCTGTTTCTGTCTCTTTGCTGGGCCACAGGTCGATACAAGGTGATTGGAACCCTTTTATTTTGTTTTTGCTAAAAGGTGTCTCTGGAGGTCAAGGTTGTTTGGAGGTGAGCAGTGAAAAATGCTCTGGCCATGCTTTAAATCGGGTTTGGCCCTTTCTGACCTGCTCTGGGGAGGGGAGGGATGGGTTTTTTGCTGGAGATTCAGCCCCTCCGAGGTGGCTGAGCTCCCCAGCCCACCAGCAGCACCACCAAATGCATGTCTGCATGTAAGTGTGTGTTTGTGTACACACATCTCTCTCTGTTGACATGTATGTACTCCTGTCTGTGCAATACACGTACATACATGTTTGGGTATGTAACCTGTGTTTCCTGGGTCTGAGATCACGTGCTTGCTCACGTGTGTTTGTGTGTGCATGTTTGTGTTTGTGCAGGCGTGTTTACCTGCATGCTTGTGTCCAAGCACATGCATGTCTATTTACATGTTTTGTGGGTGTGTTTGTGTGTGTTTGCACCTGTGTGTGCTCTCCAGATGAATGGCATGACGTACAGGCTGACGGTAGACCCTTAGGTCTTGACACAGTTCCAGATGGCCCCACGCGTGATGTTTCACCCTCCCTCGGGGCTGTTGAGGTCTCCGCCCCGCCCCCAGGAGACAAGGGAGCTTGCCTTTGGAACCTAGGGGCCTCGCTGCCTGGAGAGGGTGAAACGCTACTTGCAAAAGCAGACAGGATCCATGTCATGCTGCGGAGCCTGAAGCCAGTGAGACCTTGTTTCATTCTGAAAGAATGTGTGAGGTTCCCGCCCAGCAGAGCAGGCTGCGTCGTAACTGGGAGCGTGGCGCACTGGCCGTAGTGGCGACCTTTGGAGGAGGCCAGGGACACACCTTCCAGGAACAGATGGTCACGCAGACTTGTGTGGCTGGAGGGCGCTAGGGCTGAGAGGCCTGCAGCGCTTGGGGGAGGCGTACGGTGGAGGGAGGGGGCAGAGGAGTGGCCCCTGGAGACTGTGGTCATCGGGGCAGGCTTCTCGGGATGCGGGTTTAGCCAGGCCCTGAAGGGTGGGGAGGACTTGGAGGGAAAGAAGCCCTTCCAGGAGGAGGAAAGGGCTTTACGAAAGACAGATGGACAAGGGCAAGGCCTTCATCGAGTGACAGTGCTGACACTGTTTCCAGAAGGGTGTTCCGGGATAGAGAAGAGTGAGTTGGTGCTCCTGTCCACAGAGGGCTTTGAGTCCCAGCTGGAGCTCATCCTTAGGCCATGGGGAGCTAGGGAAGATTCCAGAGCGGAGAGAGACCTGCTGAAAGGCTGGCCACATGGCAGCTGGGGGTGGAGGCTGTGAGAGCAGAGGAGAGAAGGGGTGGGAGTGTTTGGGGTGAGGAAGCCTGGGGCCATGGTGGGGTCGGGACAGCAGAACTGAATCCATTTCAAGTTTTCTGACTCTCGGGCACTCTTCAGGTCTTGTTTCTGTGTTTGGATTCCCCTGACCGGAACACAGCCCATCTGGGACAGCTCCTCCCCACAGGCCAACAGAACCTAATGGGCCTGGGAGATGGACGCCAGGCCCTGACCTAACCCAGGGCCCAGCCCCTCCTTCACCACCCTGCCCATTGTAGCTCTGACCCCTGCAGTGGGTCTCTGGTTGTCTTATCCACCTGTGCCCCCAAATGGCATCTGTCACTTTTGTAACAGATGTCACCCTGGTGGGGGACAGAGGCAGGAGACCAGGGAAGCCCTTGAGCATGAACACAGCCTAGGGAGGGTCAGTGTGGCCAAATCAGGTGTGGACATGAGGGTAAGCTCCATCCAGTCCTTAAAGGGGTTGTGGGATACTGCCAGCTGAGTTTTGGTGTGCATAGTCTGGCCTGTGTGAGCCCGGGGCCTAGCACATAGTGGGAGCCTTGGGTATTTTTTGTTTTTATTATTTTCATCCATTTTTATTCTTTGGCCTGTGTGGGCTTCCCATTGCAGTGGCCTCTCTTGTTGTAGAGCACTGTCTCTGGACACATGCGCTCCAGAGTGCCAGCTCGTAATTGGACACACTGTCTGCCTGGCACATGGGCTTCCCAGGCCAGGATCGAACGCGCCTTGCATAGCAAGGTGGACTCTTACCCACTGGGAGTTGGCCCCTGGAGACTGTGGTCATCGGGCAGGCTTCTCGGGATGCGGGTTTAGCCAGGCCCTGAAGGGTGGGGAGGATTTGGGGGGTCCAGGAGGAGGAAAGGGCTTTACGAAAGACAGATGGACAAGGGCAAGGCCTTCATCGAGTGACAGTGCTGACACTGTTTCCAGAAGGGTGTTCCGGGATAGAGAAGAGTGAGTTGGTGCTCCTGTCCACAGAGGGCTTTGAGTCCCAGCTGGAGCTCATCCTTAGGCCATGGGGAGCTAGGGAAGATTCCAGAGCGGAGAGAGACCTGCTGAAAGGCTGGCCACATGGCAGCTGGGGGTGGAGGCTGTGAGAGCAGAGGAGAGAAGGGGTGGGAGTGTTTGGGGTGAGGAAGCCTGGGGCCATGGTGGGGTCGGGACAGCAGAACTGAATCCATTTCAAGTTTTCTGACTCTCGGGCACTCTTCAGGTCTTGTTTCTGTGTTTGGATTCCCCTGACCGGAACACAGCCCATCTGGGACAGCTCCTCCCCACAGGCCAACAGAACCTAATGGGCCTGGGAGATGGACGCCAGGCCCTGACCTAACCCAGGGCCCAGCCCCTCCTTCACCACCCTGCCCATTGTAGCTCTGACCCCTGCAGTGGGTCTCTGGTTGTCTTATCCACCTGTGCCCCCAAATGGCATCTGTCACTTTTGTAACAGATGTCACCCTGGTGGGGGACAGAGGCAGGAGACCAGGGAAGCCCTTGAGCATGAACACAGCCTAGGGAGGGTCAGTGTGGCCAAATCAGGTGTGGACATGAGGGTAAGCTCCATCCAGTCCTTAAAGGGGTTGTGGGATACTGCCAGCTGAGTTTTGGTGTGCATAGTCTGGCCTGTGTGAGCCCGGGGCCTAGCACATAGTGGGAGCCTTGGGTATTTTTTGTTTTTATTATTTTCATCCATTTTTATTCTTTGGCCTGTGTGGGCTTCCCATTGCAGTGGCCTCTCTTGTTGTAGAGCACTGTCTCTGGACACATGCGCTCCAGAGTGCCAGCTCGTAATTGGACACACTGGTCTCGCCGCTCCATGGCACATGGGATCTTCCCAGGCCAGGGATCGAACCGGCGCCCCTTGCATAGCAAGGTGGACTCTTTACCCACTGGGCCACCAGGGAAGTCCCGGGTCTCTGTTTTTTAAGTAAGTGTGAATGTAGGCACAGAACAGACCCCTAGGGCTGACAGAATCCTAGAAACAGCAACTAAAGCCGTCTTTAGCACAGGCCTGGGATAGGGCTGCCTGGTCTCCTTGGCGGGTGGACGCCAGCTCAGCTGTCCCTACCCACCCTCTACCCACACAATGCAGGCTTGGTGGTGCGTGGTCAGGCTGGGGCCATGACTCCACCCTATTCCTCCCCACTATTCCCTGAAGGAGAAATATAGCCTCCTCCGGCCATTCTGAGCCTCCTCCTTCCTGTAATCATGAGGTAAAGCAGCAGGAACATCCTGGACGCTGCCCTGGCCTGGAGATGGGCGGGAAGCGGGGGGACCACTCTCTTCCTTGGTCTGGCTGAGCAGACACGGGCTTCCCTTCTGGAGACAAAGATGATTTCAGTCTTCGAGAGGCAGAGCCATGAGCTGGTTTGAATTTTTCCAAGCTGGGAAGAGTGAACCTCTCTGGCAGGCGTGGTGATAGGATCCCTGTGTGTGTGTAGGAGCCTCAGGCTCCCCTGGACTCGTAGCCTGCCCAGCCTCTGATGTCCACCCATCTGTAAAGGGATCTCCAGAGGCAGGTGTTCGTTCCTGGGGTGTCCTGGAGGCCCCGGGGGAGATGGCGGTGGCGTGGGTGTTTGACAGGAGCACTTAGTGTCTTATCAGACCCAGCCCCACCCGAGTTATGCAGGCAGGTCTGAGCAGGCCCGGGCACTGTAGGGAGGAGAGAGGACGCTGCTCCTGTGTTTCCTGCTTCTCTCCCTCCCTGTCCCCATTCCCAGCCTCATTTCTGACCCCTTGCCCCTCTTCCTCTCCCTCCCCAGGGAGCTGGAATGGATAGCCCTTGTCTGGCTGGTGGGCTTTCCCAGGTTCTGGCTGCTTTGTGGGCTTCGCGGGTGCTGCTGCTGAGTGCTCAGGCCTCTGCAGAACTTACAGTCTGGCTGGTTGCAGACTCTCCTTAAATCTACTCCTAGCTGCGAGTTCTGTCATCTCTTGGCACCTTTGAGAAGCACCGTCCTGTCTGCGATGGTCTCATCTTGATATGGAGTCGATGCAGTGCTGGGCTGTGTCATGTTGGAGCCTGAAGCAAAAGGAAAAATCAGTAATCCTCATCCTGTCTTTCCTGAAAAACCTGGTATTTCATTCATCCATCATGGATAGTCTGCATTAATTTTGGTTTTTAAAAGAATTGCATTTAAATATGAGTTGTCTTGCCTACTGAGTAGTTTGAGATCCCTAAAATCTTGCACCTGAGGTGAATGCAAAGAAACAGGATTCCGTGCTCTGGGCCCTGGAATGTCCTAGGACTAGAAGTTGAGTGGAACTCTCCCTTTCCAGGGGCAGCTTGTGGTGTCTGGAGCTTGTGGGAGGGAGGGAGATAAAGCCCAATAGATTTCAGAGCTTCTGCTAATATGTCCATGGGGCTGAGGGGCAAGGCCTTGGGAGGGACCCAGCCCAGGGTTTTAGTGAGCGGCGGGCGGGGTGGGGGAGGCTTTGCGGTGGGAAAAGAAGCAGGGAGCAGAGTTGGGGTGGAGGGGCAAAAGAAAACCATCTGGGAAACAAAGTGAAAAGAATTCATGTCTATAGGGGTGGGCAGGTTTGAGGGATGAGACTGGGACGTGTTTCCAGAGTCACAGGGGGTCTTGAGCCCTCCATTGCCTCCATCTTCGAGGCGTTTACTCTGCGCGTGCTTGCCTCGTGCGAGTGGGTTTTTAGTGTGGGAGTGAAAGACAGGGGGTGGATTCCAGGGTTGGAACCTGTCCATGTGGAAGCGGGGCGGAGAACATAGGGCAGGGACACTCTGCCCGCTGAACGGATCAGCAGAAGCCAGCGCTGAGAGGTGAAGCTGAGCAGGGCAAGTGTGAGCCGCAGGATTTGGGCTGGTTCTCCTGGAATCACCCAGGGCAGGCACCTTGGCGGGCGCATCATTGTCTTGTCAGTCTGAGGATTGCCAGACACCTGGCTTGCTCCCTGCTTTGAGACCTTTGAATGTGTTCTTCCTCATTGGCTCCTTCTCCCGAGGGTCGACGTGCGTGAGCAGAGGAGCACAGGCTGTCGTGAGGGGCCAGGGCAGTGGGCCTGGGGCCTCGGATGGACATGTGCGCTGCGGAGCACCCATTCCCACCTCCGTGGGATCAGGGTGTGCTGGCCCCAGCCCTCTCTCTCTCTCTCTCTCTCTCTCTCGGTCCTGGGGATGGAGTGTGTGTGTGTGACAGCTCCCCTGGAGTTGACTAAGAGCATGGGCTGTCTGTCCTTCCTCCGTCTTGGAAGTGGGTGCAGTGTTTCCTTGGAGAGGGTCAGGGAGTTGAGAGCCATGCAGCTCCCAGCACATGAGCTACACAGAGGCCGCCTCTGCTGCTCCTACAAAGGCTGAAGGCGGGTCAGTAGTGGAGAGTTGCAGGGGCCTGACTCGCATTTCCTCTAGCTGGGGTCTGTGGCTACATTCACCTCATAAAGCAACCCCACCCTTACCTTGAAGTCTCTACCCTCTTCCTCCACGTGGAAGCTCCTTCCTGGCTCAGCAGAGATGGAGGGAGGACCCCCTTTCTCCCTCCACCCTGTAACCCCCCAACTTGTTGGGATTCAGCCACAGGGCCTGCCTCCTGCAGGGTCAAGGTGAGGCACATGCTCCCTCCTGATCCACAGCCTTCCCATCTTTTGTTTATTCTGGGGACAAAACAAAGTGAAAAGAATTCATGTCTATAGGGGTGGGCAGGTTTGAGGGATGAGACTGGGACGTGTTTCCAGAGTCACAGGGGGTCTTGAGCCCTCCATTGCCTCCATCTTCGAGGCGTTTACTCTGCGCGTGCTTGCCTCGTGCGAGTGGGTTTTTAGTGTGGGAGTGAAAGACAGGGGGTGGATTCCAGGGTTGGAACCTGTCCATGTGGAAGCGGGGCGGAGAACATAGGGCAGGGACACTCTGCCCGCTGAACGGATCAGCAGAAGCCAGCGCTGAGAGGTGAAGCTGAGCAGGGCAAGTGTGAGCCGCAGGATTTGGGCTGGTTCTCCTGGAATCACCCAGGGCAGGCACCTTGGCGGGCGCATCATTGTCTTGTCAGTCTGAGGATTGCCAGACACCTGGCTTGCTCCCTGCTTTGAGACCTTTGAATGTGTTCTTCCTCATTGGCTCCTTCTCCCGAGGGTCGACGTGCGTGAGCAGAGGAGCACAGGCTGTCGTGAGGGGCCAGGGCAGTGGGCCTGGGGCCTCGGATGGACATGTGCGCTGCGGAGCACCCATTCCCACCTCCGTGGGATCAGGGTGTGCTGGCCCCAGCCCTCTCTCTCTCTCTCTCTCTCTCTCTCGGTCCTGGGGATGGAGTGTGTGTGTGTGACAGCTCCCCTGGAGTTGACTAAGAGCATGGGCTGTCTGTCCTTCCTCCGTCTTGGAAGTGGGTGCAGTGTTTCCTTGGAGAGGGTCAGGGAGTTGAGAGCCATGCAGCTCCCAGCACATGAGCTACACAGAGGCCGCCTCTGCTGCTCCTACAAAGGCTGAAGGCGGGTCAGTAGTGGAGAGTTGCAGGGGCCTGACTCGCATTTCCTCTAGCTGGGGTCTGTGGCTACATTCACCTCATAAAGCAACCCCACCCTTACCTTGAAGTCTCTACCCTCTTCCTCCACGTGGAAGCTCCTTCCTGGCTCAGCAGAGATGGAGGGAGGACCCCCTTTCTCCCTCCACCCTGTAACCCCCCAACTTGTTGGGATTCAGCCACAGGGCCTGCCTCCTGCAGGGTCAAGGTGAGGCACATGCTCCCTCTCTGATCCACAGCCTTCCCATCTTTTGTTTATTCTGGTGTTTCCCTGGCTATAAAACTCATTTATGCTAATTGTAGGAACCATGGAAAATTGAGAAAGCATAAAGCAGAACATCGCGATGGTGTAAACCGGCTTTTGGAGAACCACACTGTTGTCACTGTGGAATGCCACCCCGTCTGAGTTGCCTCCGGTTATGGGTCCCCCTTTGCTTGTCACAGCACTTTCCTGTTCTTGTTAGGTTCGATCATCTCACGCAGCCTTGTGAAGGGCCATCAGCAGTCACCATTTTCTCCTTTTCATAGCTGGAAAATTGAAGCAGAAATTGAGACTTTTCCTCTGTGTACCCTGCCTCATCCCACCCAGGCCTCCTGAGCACGCTGTCCCACCGGCTTCTCTCACCTGCTCATAAGCCTGAGCTGGGGCCTGCGGGCCTCTCTCTGGGGTGGTACGCTTTCCAGCGCCCTCCTGCATGCAGGTTTCCCTGTGGGGATGGCTTTGAGCCTCACCCACCTCCCGGAGGGATGATCTGTAGTTAAGGTTCAGGGGGGAGGCAGAGGGAGGGGGCTGATTGCCATGGCGTGCCTCTTGGAAACCACATCAAATGGTGCAGCTAGGAATTAATAAATAAATTTGGGAGACAAGTCAATTAACCCTCCCTCTGCGCCCCTGTCCCTGGGGGCAGACAGCGGCATGTGGTTCCCAGCCCGAGCACGCCTTCCCTGGGGCAGGCCCAGCCAGCACCGCAGCTGGCTTCTGTCAGATTAGCTGGGCGAGATGTGACAGGCCTCTGTCCTCTGGGGAAATGGCTGCCTTCCTGGGAGGTGGGGAGGACATTCCCAGGTTGCTCTGTGCCTGCCTTCTCCTCATGCCCCTCCCTGTCTCACTGCCTCCTGCACATCCCCCCCCCCCCCAGCCCCCCCCCCCCCCCCCGCAGTCTCCTGCTCAGCGCGTTGCAGGCTTCAAGGTCCACGGTGGTCGCTCGTCACCGCAGCGCCCATGAAATGCATTTACTGAGGAGGGCCACCTTGTTCGTCTCTTCCAGAGTCATCAGGGGGTGTCCCATTTTTGGGGCCCTCCTGCAGGGTCAAGGTGAGGCACATGCTCCCTCTCTGATCCACAGCCTTCCCATCTTTTGTTTATTCTGGTGTTTCCCTGGCTATAAAACTCATTTATGCTAATTGTAGGAACCATGGAAAATTGAGAAAGCATAAAGCAGAACATCGCGATGGTGTAAACCGGCTTTTGGAGAACCACACTGTTGTCACTGTGGAATGCCACCCCGTCTGAGTTGCCTCCGGTTATGGGTCCCCCTTTGCTTGTCACAGCACTTTCCTGTTCTTGTTAGGTTCGATCATCTCACGCAGCCTTGTGAAGGGCCATCAGCAGTCACCATTTTCTCCTTTTCATAGCTGGAAAATTGAAGCAGAAATTGAGACTTTTCCTCTGTGTACCCTGCCTCATCCCACCCAGGCCTCCTGAGCACGCTGTCCCACCGGCTTCTCTCACCTGCTCATAAGCCTGAGCTGGGGCCTGCGGGCCTCTCTCTGGGGTGGGTACGCTTTCCAGCGCCCTCCTGCATGCAGGTTTCCCTGTGGGGATGGCTTTGAGCCTCACCCACCTCCCGGAGGGATGATCTGTAGTTAAGGTTCAGGGGGGAGGCAGAGGGAGGGGGCTGATTGCCATGGCGTGCCTCTTGGAAACCACATCAAATGGTGCAGCTAGGAATTAATAAATAAATTTGGGAGACAAGTCAATTAACCCTCCCTCTGCGCCCCTGTCCCTGGGGGCAGACAGCGGCATGTGGTTCCCAGCCCGAGCACGCCTTCCCTGGGGCAGGCCCAGCCAGCACCGCAGCTGGCTTCTGTCAGATTAGCTGGGCGAGATGTGACAGGCCTCTGTCCTCTGGGGAAATGGCTGCCTTCCTGGGAGGTGGGGAGGACATTCCCAGGTTGCTCTGTGCCTGCCTTCTCCTCATGCCCCTCCCTGTCTCACTGCCTCCTGCACATCTACCCTCCCCCCAGCACCCCCGCAGTCTCCTGCTCAGCGCGTTGCAGGCTTCAAGGTCCACGGTGGTCGCTCGTCACCGCAGCGCCCATGAAATGCATTTACTGAGGAGGGCCACCTTGTTCGTCTCTTCCAGACACATTAGCACCATAGTCATTATTTTAAAAATCAGACGGGGCTTCCCCTGGTGGTCCAGTGGATAGGGATACCGCCTTGCAGTGCAGGGGGCGCCGGTTCGATCCCTGGCCTGGGAGGATCCCGGTGCCGCGGAGCGGCTGGACCAATGTGTTCAGTTTACGAGCCGGAGCTCTGGAGCGCATGCGCCCGGAGCCGGCACTCTGCAACGACAGACGCCACCGCGATGCGAGGCCCACAGGAGCCAAGGAACAAAAGATGGATGAAAATGGATAAATGAAAGACCAATAGAAGTGGCCCGCCTGCTCCCCTCCCTCCCCAACCCGACCCCCGCCCAAAATAAAAAAAAATCAGACGAACTACTTGTTGCCTTAGAAAAAATTTATTTACTTAGCAAATATTTTTAAATGTAGTTTTCTGGCAGAATTTTTTTTTTGCCATTTGTGGAGATACAGAGGAAAGGGACACACCCTCATCCTCTAGCAACAGACAGTCCTGTGGGGAAGTCGTGCACAGCAGACAATGACTGGGCAGGAAGCTTTGGGAGGAAAAGTGGGGTGTGTCTAGCCCAGGGGGCTCCTCAGTAGGTGAGGCCCACCCAGGCTGCCTCCGGAGGGGTGAGTTGTCATTGAGACTGGGGGATGGAGAGGCAGGGGCTGGTTCATGTGCAGCCTTGAGCTACGCGCGCGCGCGTGTGTGTGTGTGTGTGTCTGTATATATATATATATATGTGGGTTGCGTGAAAGGGGGGGTGTCATATACACTTGTTCCCTTAAGTCTTATTAAAGTGATTAGATTGTGGATTCCTATCAACTTACTGTGTGTGTTGGGTGAGTAGGGCGTTATTTTTCTCTTTAGAAACAACAACACATCTCCTTAGAATTCAGCAAACTACAAAGAGAAAGCAGTGGTCTTCAAACTGTAAGGGCAGCTTTATGGAAGAACCAGCTCCCCCTCTGACATTTGTTGCCGCTGAATTTTCTGTGATTGCGTTAAGTCGTCATGTTCTTTAGATCAACGATCCTCAAGTTTCAGTATGCATGTGGTGTTTGGGATCTGTCCTGGAGCTTCTGAGTCAGTGGGGTTCAGCAATGTGTGTTTTTAAGAAGCTTCCCTGGTAAATCAGATTCAGTAGGTATACCAGGCTTTGAAAAAGCACATTGGCGAATTTGCTTGCAATTCAGGAGACTGACACCAGAGGGCAGTAGTGTTTTGTAATGAATCTAAGCAGAGCCTCTTCCCCAGCTCACCCCCAACAAGGTTGCTGGAAACACAGTTCTTTACTGCAAGAATGTATAGGGAATAATTATTTTAGATAATTTCTAAAATTATTGGCAATGAAATATGAAATTTAAGAACTTAATTTTAAATTTACACTTCAAACATTAGAGTTGAACTTTCAAATAACGTGTGACTTTTGAGCACCTGAAATGTGGTTAGTCTGAACTGAGATGTGCTGATAGTTAATAAACATACTGAATTTCAAAGACTAAAAAAAAGAAATGTTAAATGTTTAGTTGGTAATTTTTTGTCATGGTTTCATAACAAAATTATAGTATTTTGGATTAAATAAAATTTTAATTATTAAAATTAATCCTATCATTTCTTTATACTTTTAAAAAATACTGGAAAGTGTAAAATAACACACGAGGCTCCTGTTTTATTTCTGTTGGACAGCAGCGCATGAGCAATCACCGAAATTAATTTCTTCTTTTTGAAAATGAGGGAATTAAGGCCTAAAGTTTGACGGAAATGTTCCAAACTTGAAGTCAAAGACCTCCACTTCTAAACCAAATCCTCACTGCATGCCCCTGGGCAAGTCATGCACCTCCACTTAGCCTCCTGTTTCATCATCTGTAAAGAAAGCATAATTATAACAACTCACTTAAAAGAGTCATTTAAGAGACCTGTGAGATGATGAAGCTGAAGGAGCTTGTGTAAACTCTAAAGCATTGCACAGAGATCAAATTACACTATTGTTGTGGTTACAGATAATCACTCAGACCCAGGTCCTGTCCTCTCACAGTTTCTGAAAGCACTCCTGGCACCAAGGTGGATGGACTGGGTACTTTCAGACTTTTAACAGTTTACAACTGAGTTCAGGAGTTACCACATACACTTAGGAAATGTAAAATGATAAAAGAATGGTGATTTGAGTGAGTAATGGGAAACACCGGAAGGCCCAGAGGGTTCATAGTGAGTCATTGTTTTCTTTTTTAAAAATTTGCATTTATTTAGCTGTACAATAGGACTGAAAAGTAGGAGTCGGGAAAGAGACAGTAGTGAATAAGAATAACATTTTATCTCTTGTTTGCAAAGAAGTTTATCATCCAAGGGGGCAGAAAAGAGACACAAACGATAGACCAGCCTCAGGAACTCTGGCAGCAGGAATAAGCAATGGGACTGCCCAGTTCTTGATCAACTCTCCTTTCCTCTTCTTCCTTATTACACAGCATCCGGACTCGTTGGGAAGGTGGCAGTTAGCCCAGCTAAAATGCTACATTTTTCAGTGCGTTTGAAGCTAGGGGTAGCCACAGAGGCAGTGCTGAATAATGAGATAGAAGCATGCATATAGTTAAAGGGGTGGGAGGCTCCTTCAAGAGTCCTCGAAGTCCCCCCTATTGCCTGGAGGGCAGGTGTGATGGTGGTGACTCCAGCAGCCACTTGTGATCACAGATGGAAAAGTCCACACCCTTTAGTCGCAGAGGAGAAAGCTGGAATGAGCTGGGACCTGGAACACCAATAGTGGGGATGCCAGGCTGTCCTGAATTTCCAATCTCTGACCCTCTCGTTATGTGAGAGGAAAGTGAGCCCTATTTTGTTTAAGCCATTGCTATTTGGGTTTTCTCTTCTATGCAGCCAATCCCAATTCCTGAAGGACACCAAGCATGTTAGTATATATGTCAATATACGCGATAGGACTGAACTCTCTTGAGTTTCCTGTGTCTGAAGCAGGGAAACTCTCGGGGATTTTATTGGGGCCGAAGAGTCACATGAGACAGATAGGGCCACTCTTTCGTGCTAACCTAGCAGGACAGGTGGTCATGAAGTGCCTGTGACCTTCTCAGAAGAATGCGGATGGTAATAGCTCTAAGAATCTCAAAGAAGGAGAAGACAGGAATGCCACAGGGAGCAACAGTTAAGAGAAATGAATTTAGGTCTATGGACCTTTCTTCTTATCTCTTCTGTGGATGCGTCTAGGTGACGTAAAATATGTGTATATGTGTTAGTCACTCAGTCGTGTCCGACTCTTTGTGACCCCATGGTCTGTAGCCTGCCAGCAACAAGAGGAAGGAGCAAAAAAAGAGTTGAGCTTCAGAAAAGGAGCTGAATTCACAAACTATTTTTGTGGTTTGTTGTTTTACTCTCTAAGTCATGACCCTTTTGCGACCCTATAGATTGTAGCCCACCAGGCTTCTTTGTCCAAGAGATTTTACAGGCAAGAGTATTGGAGTGGGTTGCCATTTCCTTCCCCAAGGATCTTCCCAACCCAGAGATCAAACCTGGGTCTCCCGCATTACAGGCAGATTCTTTACCATATGAGCCACCAGGGAAGCCCAGGGACGGAAGTAATTGGCAACATATTTTGACTTTGAACTGATTTAAAAATTTTTTATTTTTTGTAAAAACACACAGTGCAAAAATTGGTTTCTTTTAAATATCACCCTTTCAGTCATATTTTCTTGCAGCTTTCACCTCAGAGGATGAGCCATCAGACCTTGGGGCTGAGCTGGCTTTCTTGACCTCATTATTGAGACAGTGGTGTGGAAATCCAGGCTTTGTGGAAATAGAGGAATGCCTAACAGATCCTCCTTTAGCACATCCAGGTCAGTCTTGGTAGATCAGATAATGGAGTTTCTCTCTCCCCAGGTGGGGAAGGCCCAGGTGAAGGCAAAGAGGAAGCAGAGGGCCACTCCTCCCAAGCCCAGGGATTATGGAGGAAGCTCTGTAATAGTGGGGCAGGGGCTGAGAGGTGTGCTTTGACTTCTTCTCAGCTCAGTTCAGTCGCTCAGTTGTGTCCGACTCTACGGCTCCATGAACTGCCGCATGCCAGGCTTCCCTGTCCTTCACCGTCTCCCCAAGCTTGCTCAGGCTCAAGTCCATGGACTCAGTGATGCCTTGGCCCAGTTCTGGTCTGGCTTAGGGGATGCTGAGGGTAGAGGGGCATCACTTGGCCCCCTGAGGGGTGTCCCCTGCACCAAGCTGTGGGTGGCCACTCAGAGTAAGTGTGGAGGCCCAGTGTGGTTAGGCAGAGGAAGAACCTGAGGTCAGCTTTTTCCAGCTGCCCTGGTGCCTCTGCTGTGTGAATGGGCTCTGGAAATGTCCATGTGAGCCCAAGGGAGGTTGGAAATTAGCTAAGAGTGTGACTGGGGAGGTTACCAGAGAGGTTGTGGCAACAAGAGTAAAGTGTCCTGTAGCTGAGGGTCCCAAGGCACACCACTGATGCTGGGCATTGAATGAGAGTCACAATGGGATGTTAGGGGATCATGGGGGAAGTGAGGTCTCTACCCAAGACAAAGAAAGCAGAGTAGGACTTTCTATGAATTTCAGGCCAATGGGCCAGACATACTACTTTGGAGGGTTCAAGGAGGACATGACTTGTATCAGTCAGGGATGACTAGGTGAGGCCTCAAAGTTCCTTCCCAAGGATCTTCCCAACCCAGAGATCAAACCTGGGTCTCCCGCATTACAGGCAGATTCTTTACCATATGAGCCACCAGGGAAGCCCAGGGACGGAAGTAATTGGCAACATATTTTGACTTTGAACTGATTTAAAAATTTTTTATTTTTTGTAAAAACACACAGTGCAAAAATTGGTTTCTTTTAAATATCACCCTTTCAGTCATATTTTCTTGCAGCTTTCACCTCAGAGGATGAGCCATCAGACCTTGGGGCTGAGCTGGCTTTCTTGACCTCATTATTGAGACAGTGGTGTGGAAATCCAGGCTTTGTGGAAATAGAGGAATGCCTAACAGATCCTCCTTTAGCACATCCAGGTCAGTCTTGGTAGATCAGATAATGGAGTTTCTCTCTCCCCAGGTGGGGAAGGCCCAGGTGAAGGCAAAGAGGAAGCAGAGGGCCACTCCTCCCAAGCCCAGGGATTATGGAGGAAGCTCTGTAATAGTGGGGCAGGGGCTGAGAGGTGTGCTTTGACTTCTTCTCAGCTCAGTTCAGTCGCTCAGTTGTGTCCGACTCTCGGCTCCATGAACTGCCGCATGCCAGGCTTCCCTGTCCTTCACCGTCTCCCCAAGCTTGCTCAGGCTCAAGTCCATGGACTCAGTGATGCCTTGGCCCAGTTCTGGTCTGGCTTAGGGGATGCTGAGGGTAGAGGGGCATCACTTGGCCCCCTGAGGGGTGTCCCCTGCACCAAGCTGTGGGTGGCCACTCAGAGTAAGTGTGGAGGCCCAGTGTGGTTAGGCAGAGGAAGAACCTGAGGTCAGCTTTTTCCAGCTGCCCTGGTGCCTCTGCTGTGTGAATGGGCTCTGGAAATGTCCATGTGAGCCCAAGGGAGGTTGGAAATTAGCTAAGAGTGTGACTGGGGAGGTTACCAGAGAGGTTGTGGCAACAAGAGTAAAGTGTCCTGTAGCTGAGGGTCCCAAGGCACACCACTGATGCTGGGCATTGAATGAGAGTCACAATGGGATGTTAGGGGATCATGGGTGAAGTGAGGTCTCTACCCAAGACAAAGAAAGCAGAGTAGGACTTTCTGGCCATGAATTTCAGGCCAATGGGCCAGACATACTACTTTGGAGGGTTCGAAGGAGGACATGACTTGTATCAGTCAGGGATGACTAGGTGAGGCCTCAGTAACAAACAGCCTTGCATCTGCATATCTTAAGGCATAGAGGTTCATTTTGCATTCATTACTTGTTAGCAGTTGCGGTTGGCTTCATGTCTTTATGTTTGTTATCAGTTGCCCAACATGTCTTCTCAGTTTGGGACCCAATGTCGGACATGCCCTGCTCAGAGCAGGGGAAAAGAGGGTTGGTAGAAACCAACATTGGCTCTTTTTTTTCCTTCTTCTTTTTTTATCCAACATTGGCTCTTAAGGCATCTGCTTGGACATAGCACACATCATCTGCCCTCATGTGCCATTGAGGTCAAGACAAGTCAAACAGTGGCCATGTCAGTGGGGTAGGGGAAGGATGGCCCTTCCATGGAAGCCGCTGCAACCCCATGGCCTCGAGCAGGGATGTATTATCTTCTTTCAGGAAGGGAGAGAAAGGAGTTGAGGATGAGAATAGACTTTACCACAGGACTAGGCTGCTTTTCCAGCAACCTGAGTTTCTATCAGCAGTCTCTTCCCCTCACCGTGAATCCCCCGACATCTTGGGGAGATCGACAGGGGCTGAGAGACTGAGGGTTTTCCTTCAGAGGCTGAAAGGACACCTTGGGTTACTGATCCGGGCTCCGTATGCAGTGCTGGTTGAGCTATGGTGTGAAGACCAGATCCCTGGGGAGAAAAGCCAGGTGTCGTTGGTTGACCTTGCTGTGAGGAACTCTGTCTGCTGCAGCACTGAAGCTGCAGGACTGAGGGGTGCCCTCAGGCCCAGGGCCTCCCCCCGTGTCCCCTCAGAGCCTCCCCATGAGCACACACACATTCACAGGTGTCTCTCCCTGCGGGAGGTGTTTGCCTCAAGCGGATAGGATCAGTCTGTTCTGTATCTTAACCCTATTTCTAAAAGGACTTTCCTGTTTTGTTTTTTCTTTCCTTAATTACAGAATATCTTTATAACATACTTCGAACAGAATAAACAGAACTTAGCGAAATGGTTATTAAAGAGCTATAAAATGGTTTCCTCACCCTTCTTTTATTGCTTCCTCTTTCAGATGAGTGGGGCTTGGTGGGGCCCTGGTTGATGATGCTGGGTGAATGATCCCTGAATTAGCGAGGGGCCACCTGACAAGGTAAGGCATGCATCCACCCTAGTCTTACGGGGCTGGGGCACCCCTCCCGTAACCCTTCCGGTGCATTCTCACTCAGCCCTGTTTTGTTCATTTACAGACTGTAGAGCACTCACTGTCAGTTGCTAGGGCCACTGGACTTACAGCAGGCGCCGGTGGCCGCACTCAGCGGCCATGAGGGAAGTAGAAAGGCCTCTTTCCATCACTTCATCCCCACCCTGCTTTCAAGACGCCTGATCTCTCTCTGGTAGAGCCCCATACCTTTGACCTGAACATTGATGTTGGGAAAGTCCCATATTAAGCTGAAAAGAGCTCGGAATAATGAGTCCCTTGTGACCACGGGTCTACAGGGCTGCAGGAAGGTACTGGGGACTTTGGGAAGCGAGAAGAGCTTCCTGGAGGTAGGACAGGGGCACAGAAAAGTGACAGGAGGGTGACTCAAGTGGAAAACCAACCCGCCATCTGCGGCTCTCGTCTCAGGCGATCCCCCTCTGGTTGCAGGAGGAACGGGTGCAGCCACAGTGGGCACAGGGAGGCGTGTGTCTGGCTTGGGTCCCCCAGGCCGACGGAGGCCAGGAACGGGACGCCTGGGGACTGGGCTGGGTCTCCTTGCTCTCTGCTGGACCGCTGTGGAAGACTGGGTCTGAGGGGTCACGTCCTGCCCTAGGGTGTCCTTGTGGGGGGCTGCGTGCTTGGGGAGGAGGTCCTGGTCCCAGGAATACTTCCTGCCCTGGCCGAGGCCTAGGCAGGCTGTGTGAGTTGGGGAGGGAGTGGTGTTGAGGAGAAGAGCTCCTTCCTGTTCTCAATCCACTCCTTTCTCGGAACCCTCAGAGTGAAGAATTTTAAAAAAAGCTCCCCAGGCCTGCAGGTACCATTTTGACCATGTCCTGTGTGATACATCCTGTGGTTTTCCTCAGGGTAGGCACTGGACCCCTTCTGCTGTAGCTTTTCCCTGAGCCCTGAGTGGCTGATAAACTCATTTGCCTCTCGGGATCAGGACTGAGAGTGGTCAGAGGTGTGTGGGCCTTCCTGGGAGGATAAAAGAGAAAACTGCCCGAAGCTGGACGGTCCAGCCACGGAGGAGAGGCAGATAATTTGAAGCCAGGAGCCTTTCTGCTCACTTCCATCGTGAAGGTAACATTCATCAGCCCCTCTGTTGGTAGGATATGCTAGAATTTGCAAAACCGTTTCCCATAGGGCACCTTACTCAATCCTCCCATCGTGTGGCACCAGTGGACAAGGAGAGGGTGATTACCATCCTTGGCGGATGAAGACCGAGCCTGCGGCTCAGAGGGCTCAGGGCAGTGTCCAGGGTCCCATAGCCAGATGGTGGCAGAGCTGAGGCAGAGAATTAATGATTCCTTTTACTCTAAGCGGGGCCTTTTCTGGTGGGCTGGCCTGCAAAGTCTGGGCTCAGGGGTGCGGAATGGGCACGTCCAGAGAACACCTGCAGGTGGTGGATGAGGCAGGAGGTTTGCAAGCAAAGGACCTGCTTTAGGTTCCAAACTTCATCTCTTTCTCAGAAGTTAGTTACCACCCTAGAGCCTCAGTTTCGTCACTAATCAAGTGGGAACAACCCTTTTCCACGCTCACCTCCCAGGGTTACCGTGAGGCCCCCAGATGAGATAAAGTGATTGAAGCCTAGTTGCAAACAGCAGAGACTGCCCACTCGCTCCGCTCCGTTCAGTTCCAGGAAGCCGGGGCCTGCCTCCTATTGTGCTGCTCACACCCTTCCTTGGGGGAGGCAGAGGCTCAGAAATAGTCTACACTTCTGTCCTCCCTGCTTCCCCTGGGATCGGAGCTGAGTGTTTTCTTCTTGGAAAAACAAAAAATCAAAGCAACTGCAGAAAAACCAACAGTTCATTTCTGTTTCCCCTCGGCTGCCCTCCTGCTCTCTGGGGCTGACAGGAGAGGAAGTTGCTGGAGGTCAGGGCTTGGCTGGGGGCCTTGCAGAGGCCTCGCTGCCCTGCAGGGGCACCGGGAGAGGTCTGGAAGGCATTTGTCCTGTGTTCAGAGGCCAGCGTCGGTAGTGCTCTGTAGTGGGGGACCCTGAACTTTCTGGAGCGATGGAGCAGGGCAGAGAGCTCTTCCAGGCCAGACTGCCACGGCCTGAGAGCACGGGAACGGCCTGTCCAAGCCAGAGAAATGCAGCCTGTCCTCTAAACCAGAAATAACTATTCGTTTAAACGGACACCTTTCTGGCCGTTTGCAAAATGGAGTTCAGAATCCTGTGAGGTTTTTTGCCTCCTTTAATGATCAGCAGATGAGTTGTCAGGGTCTTTATCTTTTTCTAAAAACTAGGAACACCTAGAAGAGAAACAAAGCCTGTAGCTCTGGGGTTGGCGAGGAGAAGAAAGAGAGGCTGGGACTAATGGAGAGTAGCATGGAGACAGATACACTGACACGTGTAAACTCGATAGCCAGTGGGAGCTTGTGGTGTGGCTCAGGCTCTGTGGCCTAGAGGGAGGGGCGGGCGGGAGGTGGGAGGGAGGCTCGAGAGGGAGGGGACGTATGTATGCCTCTGACCGATCCATGTTGATGTATGGCAGAAACCAACACAATATTATAATTATCCTTCAATTAAAGATAAATAAATTAAAACATAAAACAAACCCAAACCTACAGCCAACACATTGTGAGGCACAACTGGGTGACCCCAGATGAGGAGGGGCTGGGTCCTGGCCCTCTGGCCTGAGGTGGTGGGTGCTGACATGGCTTCCCACTCTAGACCAACGGTCATCACCTGAGTTGGTTAGGTGGGCCCACTCACGTCTCCGAAGCCATGCCTGGGGGAAAGGGGTCTTTACTCACCACTTCATAATGGCAGCAAAAAAGGCCTTGTTGAGAAAACCTAGCCTGTAGTACAGATGGACTGTATATGGTTTTCTAAGCAGTCAGATCCACGGGAATCTCAGACATTGTCAGGTATGTGTCTGACGTTCATGTCCAATCCCTCTCCACCAAGGGATAGAGACAGGAATGTTTCAGTCCAGGTTCAGGCCCAGGTTCCAGGCAGTGTCTTTCTTCTGGTCTTCCTCTTGTTCCAAGCCACTTTCGGCTCCCTGTGTTCCCTGCCAGCTGCTCCCTTTCTCCTCAGGGACTCTAGGAGCTCTTGGTTTCCCTGATTTCCTGGGTTAGACTTAGCATCCACTGTCCAGGAGGCCTGGTTTCCTGGCTCTTTGTCTTGGCGGTTTGTTACAGCCCAGGCCTGTCTGGAGACTGGCTGTGGTGGGCGGCGCGCTCAGCCAGCGTGCCCTGTGCGGAAGAGCCCGGCAGTGCCCAGGCCTCCTTTCTGCCCCTGCTGTGTAGGTGTCCTCCAGCCGGCAGCCTTGGGTTTTGAAAGGGTGGGAAAGGCACACTTTCTGAATATTATATCAAGAAGTTTGCCTCTCTTTTACAATGAGAACATTTTCTAGACTGATTGCCGTATGGCCCTTCACTGTCAGCTGTCTGTTTACTTATCCGCATGTGTTACTGCAACATACTCACCCCAAAGCCAGGCCCATGGTAACATGAGAGGCTACGGGCTTGTCTCCTAATGTGTGTTATAAGGGCTGGATGAGGGTTTCCAGCGAGCACCCAGCAAGGCTGATCATAGAGTTAGGTGGATTTGTTTGAGGGGCAAAAATCACTGCCCTCGGGATTTCTAGCGCTGTGATCTGACTTCGTGAGTTTAGGTGTCAAGGCCCCAATTTCGATGTTGTGGTTGGTTTCGAATGACTCAGATGGGCTCTGCCCGTCCCTACCCTTTGCTTTTTCCCATCTTTTTCTGCACAACCCTGGAGTCATTATCTTGCTTTCAGTGATCAGAACCAAGACTGTCTTTGGGGAAGACCCAAGTTCTGGGGACTGCCATCCTAGGGGCTCCAGGCATGTGGTGACTCTCTCTTAGGCTTCCCTTGGCCTGTATGAAGGATTCAAGGTTCTAGAAGCAACCCTCCCTTCCCGCATCTCAGATTTCTTCTCATGCCTTCCACGGCCATGACTGCCCCACACTGAAGAACAAACAATAAAGATACCATTTTAAAAGCAGGCAGAGAGAAAAGACACAGAAGACTGATGAGTGACTTCTCAGACGAAACAATGGAAGCCAAAAGACCATAAAGTCAAGTCTTCAAAGCACTGAAAGAGAATAACCACCAAGCAGAAGTCTATGGAAACACAGATAACCTTCCAAAATAAAGGGGAAATAAAGATACATTTAGGGACTTCCCTGGTAGTCCAGTTGTTAAAAATTTGCCTTCCAGTGCTGGGGGATATGAGTTTAATCCCTGGTTTGGGAACTAAGATCCCACATGCCACAGGCAGCTAAGCCCATGCCCTGCAACTACTGAACCCATGGCACAACTGGGATCCAAAGCAGTCAAGTAAACAAATATTAAACATGTGTGTGTGTCTGTGTGAAGATCCCCTGGAGCAGAGCATGGCAACCCACTCCAATATTCTTGCCTGGAGAATCCTGTGGACAGAGGAGCCTGGTGGGCTACAGTCCATGGACTGCAAAGAGTCAGACATGACTGAAGTGACTGAGCACAGATATATCTTTGTGTGTGTGTGTGTGTGTGTGTGTGTCCACACACACACACACATATACTTTTAGAAAAACAACACTTGATAAATCTCATCACCAGCTGACCTGTACCAAAGGAAATACTAAAGGGTGTTCTTCGAGCAGATGGAAAATAAACTCAAATGTAATCTGGGAGCTGTAGGAAGGAAGAAGAACAATAGAAAAGGTAAATACGCGTGTGAACGTAAATGTATATTGACTATATTTACGACAGTGGTGGTATTTCGTGGGGTTGTAAATGTGTGGTGAATTAAAATACCTGAAATAACATGATGATAACATCTACTGGAGGAAGGTAGTGGAGTGAAAGCCACCCCCCTGGCCCCAGCACCTTGCAGGGTCCAGGAAGTGGTAGGAGTACTGAGTTGTATCAGAATTTGATTAGGCAAAGACAGATGTTGCAGCCACATCACATGAAAAACGAGATAGCAAAAACAGCAAAGTGTATTCTTCTCCAAAGAGTGAGTCAGGCGGCACTATAAAAACATTGAATCAGTCCAAAAGAAAGGATCACAGGACAGGCAGGATGAGTATAAAGCAAATAAAATGGTAGATTAAAACCCAGTATGACAGTAATTAAACATAGAAGGATGAAATACTCCACTTAAAATGTGTAATTGTCAGGGCAAATAACAAAACAAAGCATAACTCTATCCTGCTTACAAGAGGAAGTTTTTAAATATACAGGATGATTGAAAGAAGGAAGTGATAAAATACATACAGAAAGCAATCGCCCCTTAAGGGAAATAAAGATACATTTAGGGACTTCCCTGGTAGTCCAGTTGTTAAAAATTTGCCTTCCAGTGCTGGGGGATATGAGTTTAATCCCTGGTTTGGGAACTAAGATCCCACATGCCACAGGCAGCTAAGCCCATGCCCTGCAACTACTGAACCCATGGCACAACTGGGATCCAAAGCAGTCAAGTAAACAAATATTAAACATGTGTGTGTGTCTGTGTGAAGATCCCCTGGAGCAGAGCATGGCAACCCACTCCAATATTCTTGCCTGGAGAATCCTGTGGACAGAGGAGCCTGGTGGGCTACAGTCCATGGACTGCAAAGAGTCAGACATGACTGAAGTGACTGAGCACAGATATATCTTTGTGTGTGTGTGTGTGTGTGTGTGTGTACACACACACACACACATATACTTTTAGAAAAACAACACTTGATAAATCTCATCACCAGCTGACCTGTACCAAAGGAAATACTAAAGGGTGTTCTTCGAGCAGATGGAAAATAAACTCAAATGTAATCTGGGAGCTGTAGGAAGGAAGAAGAACAATAGAAAAGGTAAATACGCGTGTGAACGTAAATGTATATTGACTATATTTACGACAGTGGTGGTATTTCGTGGGGTTGTAAATGTGTGGTGAATTAAAATACCTGAAATAACATGATGATAACATCTACTGGAGGAAGGTAGTGGAGTGAAAGCCACCCCCCTGGCCCCAGCACCTTGCAGGGTCCAGGAAGTGGTAGGAGTACTGAGTTGTATCAGAATTTGATTAGGCAAAGACAGATGTTGCAGCCACATCACATGAAAAACGAGATAGCAAAAACAGCAAAGTGTATTCTTCTCCAAAGAGTGAGTCAGGCGGCACTATAAAAACATTGAATCAGTCCAAAAGAAAGGATCACAGGACAGGCAGGATGAGTATAAAGCAAATAAAATGGTAGATTAAAACCCAGTATGACAGTAATTAAACATAGAAGGATGAAATACTCCACTTAAAATGTGTAATTGTCAGGGCAAATAACAAAACAAAGCATAACTCTATCCTGCTTACAAGAGGAAGTTTTTAAATATACAGGATGATTGAAAGAAGGAAGTGATAAAATACATACAGAAAGCTGGGGTGATGTGGGTTTTTTAACCCCTGGGCAAGACTACTGGAGTGAGTTGCCATTTCCTTCTCCAGGGGATCTTCCTGACCCAGAGACTGAACCTAGATCTCCTGCTCTGGCAGGCGGATTCTTTACCACTGAGCCCCAGGGAAGCTCCATCAAATGAAATAGTTTTAGGAAAAAAAAATTCATTGCTAGAGTTAGTATTGCTTCATAATAATACAAGATTCAATTAACCAGGAAGCTAAAACAATTGTAAAGTTGTATGAGTCTAATAATATCACATCAAAGTAAACAAGGCAAAAATGACAAAACTAAAAGAATAGGAAATCCACAGTCATATATCCCGGAGACTCCTTTGGTAAGAAGTGTATGAATCAAACAAAAAGTTCCTAGTATGGATTCAGGAAATTTGAACAAGATGGTTAAAGTACTTGAATTAATTGATGTATATAGAACATCGTTTCCAACAACTTCAAATATGTATTTTTGATCAGTGCAGATAGAACGTTTACAAAAATTGACTGTATGTGAGGCCCTAACACACATCTCAAGAAATTTCAAAGGGCTGAAATGAATATATTCACTGACTACACTGTAATTAATCTTAAAGCCAGCAACAGAAAAAACAATTAGAAAATCCTCAAATGTTTGCACATGAAATAATATTTTCCTGTGTAACTGATGATCCAGAAAGAAGAAATCACAATAGAAATTACAAAGAACTTTGAACTGAAAAATGATTTTAAAAAATCTACATTCAAAACACATAGGATGCAGTTAAAGCCAGACTAAGGAGTTCATAGTCTCAAATGCTTACATTAGAAAATAAAGGCGGAAAATCCACTATTTAAATATCTAGCTCAAGAAGTTAGAAAAACTAAACCCAAGGCAATTAAAACCCAGTATGACAGTAATTAAACATAGAAGGATGAAATACTCCACTTAAAATGTGTAATTGTCAGGGCAAATAACAAAACAAAGCATAACTCTATCCTGCTTACAAGAGGAAGTTTTTAAATATACAGGATGATTGAAAGAAGGAAGTGATAAAATACATACAGAAAGCTGGGGTGATGTGGGTTTTTTAACCCCTGGGCAAGACTACTGGAGTGAGTTGCCATTTCCTTCTCCAGGGGATCTTCCTGACCCAGAGACTGAACCTAGATCTCCTGCTCTGGCAGGCGGATTCTTTACCACTGAGCCCCAGGGAAGCTCCATCAAATGAAATAGTTTTAGGAAAAAAAAATTCATTGCTAGAGTTAGTATTGCTTCATAATAATACAAGATTCAATTAACCAGGAAGCTAAAACAATTGTAAAGTTGTATGAGTCTAATAATATCACATCAAAGTAAACAAGGCAAAAATGACAAAACTAAAAGAATAGGAAATCCACAGTCATATATCCCGGAGACTCCTTTGGTAAGAAGTGTATGAATCAAACAAAAAGTTCCTAGTATGGATTCAGGAAATTTGAACAAGATGGTTAAAGTACTTGAATTAATTGATGTATATAGAACATCGTTTCCAACAACTTCAAATATGTATTTTTGATCAGTGCAGATAGAACGTTTACAAAAATTGACTGTATGTGAGGCCCTAACACACATCTCAAGAAATTTCAAAGGGCTGAAATGAATATATTCACTGACTACACTGTAATTAATCTTAAAGCCAGCAACAGAAAAAACAATTAGAAAATCCTCAAATGTTTGCACATGAAATAATATTTTCCTGTGTAACTGATGATCCAGAAAGAAGAAATCACAATAGAAATTACAAAGAACTTTGAACTGAAAAATGATTTTAAAAAATCTACATTCAAAACACATAGGATGCAGTTAAAGCCAGACTAAGGAGTTCATAGTCTCAAATGCTTACATTAGAAAATAAAGGCGGAAAATCCACTATTTAAATATCTAGCTCAAGAAGTTAGAAAAACTAAACCCAAGGCAATTAAATCCAAAGAAGGTAGTATGACAGAAATAATGAAAATGTGAGTATATACTAATGAAATGAAATTTAAAACAAACAGTAGAAAGAATCCACAAAGTTGGTCTTATGAAAAGACCAGTAAAATTAACACGGCCTCTGGTCAAGTTAATGAGAGAAAGAGAAAGAAACTAATTGATATCAACCACAAGAAAGGAACTTTAATACAAATGGTACATATTCCACAGTAAGAGGCTTTGATGGACTTTGGGCATCAGGGCTCCTGTCCTGATTGACAGGCTCTGGGTAGATCTGGGGATGGCCACCCAGCGCCAGCTGCCCACACCTCTGCCCTCTGCCCCTTCCCTGACCTGCTGTAGGTTGCAGTCACGGCTCAGCCGTTCACCACTCTCATAGAGGACCCTTGGGCTCTCCCTGTGAGCAGGGGGAGGGAACCTCAACTTCAGGAAGGGCAGGAAGCAAGCTTAAAAAAAGCACATTCCTTGGCAGGTTGGAAAACATTTTTTTTTAAGTGTAAAGACTTAACCTTTGCTAGGAAATGGTTGCGGTATTTTCTTTAAATGAAAAGAGGCCATTGTGAATCGAACTTTGGAAAATACAGAACATCCTGGTGCTGATCTCCAGGGCAGTCTCAGGCAGCCCTGGTTAGGCCAGCTCTGCCCTTCCTCCAGATGGTCTTTCCATGCACAGTTGAAGGCGCTGGACTGGTTCCTAGAGAGGTCACAAGGATGCTGAGCCCCTCCCCAGCAGGGGACCTGGGCAGAAGGGGCTTCGTGTTTCCTGCTGTGGCCTCCATTCAGGACCAGTCGCATACTCTGTGGATCCAGTGCAAACTAAAATACCCTGGTTCCAAAACTAATAAGAATTTCAAGATGGCAACAGCAGAGCATTAAACCAAGCGTGAGGCCCTTCTGGGCACAGGCCCTTGTTAGTGAGGGAACCTCATGACCACAAAGGCCCCATGCCTGGCCGCCACCTATTCTGGCTGATAATTTCACACTCCTTCTGCAGACGAACTTGAGTTTTGGAAACTTCTCTCTTGGACTTCTCTCTCCTGTGTCCAAGGCTAGACACAGACGCCAGATGATACAGGGCAGGACTGGGGGCTTCCTTTTGGGGTCCCATCCCTGGCTCCCACATACCACAGCTGGAAACAATTCCCCTTGCCGATTTTCATCCACAAAGTTGGTCTTATGAAAAGACCAGTAAAATTAACACGCCTCTGGTCAAGTTAAGGAGAGAAGAGAAAGAAACTAATTGATATCAACCACAAGAAAGGAACTTTAATACAAATGGTACATATTCCACAGTAAGAGGCTTTGATGGACTTTGGGCATCAGGGCTCCTGTCCTGATTGACAGGCTCTGGGTAGATCTGGGGATGGCCACCCAGCGCCAGCTGCCCACACCTCTGCCCTCTGCCCCTTCCCTGACCTGCTGTAGGTTGCAGTCACGGCTCAGCCGTTCACCACTCTCATAGAGGACCCTTGGGCTCTCCCTGTGAGCAGGGGGAGGGAACCTCAACTTCAGGAAGGGCAGGAAGCAAGCTTAAAAAAAGCACATTCCTTGGCAGGTTGGAAAACATTTTTTTTTAAGTGTAAAGACTTAACCTTTGCTAGGAAATGGTTGCGGTATTTTCTTTAAATGAAAAGAGGCCATTGTGAATCGAACTTTGGAAAATACAGAACATCCTGGTGCTGATCTCCAGGGCAGTCTCAGGCAGCCCTGGTTAGGCCAGCTCTGCCCTTCCTCCAGATGGTCTTTCCATGCACAGTTGAAGGCGCTGGACTGGTTCCTAGAGAGGTCACAAGGATGCTGAGCCCCTCCCCAGCAGGGGACCTGGGCAGAAGGGGCTTCGTGTTTCCTGCTGTGGCCTCCATTCAGGACCAGTCGCATACTCTGTGGATCCAGTGCAAACTAAAAATACCCTGGTTCCAAAACTAATAAGAATTTCAAGATGGCAACAGCAGAGCATTAAACCAAGCGTGAGGCCCTTCTGGGCACAGGCCCTTGTTAGTGAGGGAACCTCATGACCACAAAGGCCCCATGCCTGGCCGCCACCTATTCTGGCTGATAATTTCACACTCCTTCTGCAGACGAACTTGAGTTTTGGAAACTTCTCTCTTGGACTTCTCTCTCCTGTGTCCAAGGCTAGACACAGACGCCAGATGATACAGGGCAGGACTGGGGGCTTCCTTTTGGGGTCCCATCCCTGGCTCCCACATACCACAGCTGGAAACAATTTCCCAACCTAACTTTTTTGCTCCGATTTGTTTCTCGTCACATTTCATAGACCATGCTCCTCGATCATGAAAACACTCGGGGTTTAATCTGTGCTTGTTTGTAATCTGTGGGCCTGGGGTAATCAGGGAACACAGAACAGCTGCGCAGAGTTCAGGGCTCCTGGACGCTCCTTGAGTTGTTTACAAGGCTCCTTAGAGGACCTACTGTAAATAGGAAAGTACAAACACATGCTGACTCTGCAGCAAATGAAAACCATCTGCTGCTTTCCCTGAATCCTAACGCATTCAGTTCAGTTCAGTCACTCAGTCGTGTCTGACTCTGTGACCCCATGGATTGTGGTATGCCAGGCTTCTCTGTCCTTCACCATCTCCCAAAGTTTGTTCAAACTCATGTCCATTGACTCACAGATGCCGTCCAACCATCTTGTCCTCTGTCTCCCCCTTCTTTTGCCTTCTATCTTCCCCAACATCAGGTTCTTTTCAAAATGAGTCCTCTCTTCACATCAGGTCGCCAAGGTATTGGAGCTTCAGCATCAGTCCTTCCAATGAGTATGCAGGGTGAATTTCCTATGGGGTTGACTGGTTGATCTTGCAGTCCAAGGGACTCTTCTCTGCACCACAGTTCAAAGGCATCAGTTCTTTGACCCTTCAGCCTTCTTTATGGTCCAGCTACCACATCCATACGTGACTACTGGGAAAACCATAGCTTTGACCATATGGACTGTGGTCAGCAAAGTAGTTTCTGCTTTTTAATATGCTGTCTAGGTTTGTCATAACTTATCTTCCAAGGAGTAAGCGTCTTTTAACATCATGGCTGCTGTCACCATCTGCAGTAATTTTGGAGCTGAAGAAAATAAAGTTTGCCACTGGTTCCATTGTTTTCCCACCTGTTTGCCTTGCAGTGATGGGACTGGATGCCATGATCTTCGTTTTTTGAATGCTGAGTGTTAAGCCAGCTTTTTCACTCTCGTCTTTCATCTTCATCAAGAGGCTCCTTAGTTCCTCTTCGCTTTCTGTCATAAGGGTGGTGTCACCTGCATAACTGAGATTGTTGATATTTCTCCCGGCAGTCTTGATTCCAACTTGTGCTTCATTAGGACCAGAATTTCTCATTATGTACTCTGCATATAAATTACATAAGCGGGGTAATAATATCTAGCCTTGGTGTACTCCTTTCCCAATTTAAAAGATGTGAATCTTAGCACATAGTGGCTTGTGTTCATGCAGGAGTTACTGCTTTGCATGCTACTTGCAGCTCTCTGCTAAGCCAGGCCTCAGCGCATGGTCCCTTCAGGGCCTGGGAAGCCCACCCTGTCCAAGAGCCTCATTCCCAGGGTCAGCTTGACCTCTCAAGCCCAGATCCTCTCCAGACCTGTCCAAGGAGCCTCATTCCCAGTTCAGTCACTCAGTCGTGTCTGACTCTGTGACCCCATGGATTGTGGTATGCCAGGCTTCTCTGTCCTTCACCATCTCCCAAAGTTTGTTCAAACTCATGTCCATTGACTCACAGATGCCGTCCAACCATCTTGTCCTCTGTCTCCCCCTTCTTTTGCCTTCTATCTTCCCCAACATCAGGTTCTTTTCAAAATGAGTCCTCTCTTCACATCAGGTCGCCAAGGTATTGGAGCTTCAGCATCAGTCCTTCCAATGAGTATGCAGGGTGAATTTCCTATGGGGTTGACTGGTTGATCTTGCAGTCCAAGGGACTCTTCTCTGCACCACAGTTCAAAGGCATCAGTTCTTTGACCCTTCAGCCTTCTTTATGGTCCAGCTACCACATCCATACGTGACTACTGGGAAAACCATAGCTTTGACCATATGGACTGTGGTCAGCAAAGTAGTTTCTGCTTTTTAATATGCTGTCTAGGTTTGTCATAACTTATCTTCCAAGGAGTAAGCGTCTTTTAACATCATGGCTGCTGTCACCATCTGCAGTAATTTTGGAGCTGAAGAAAATAAAGTTTGCCACTGGTTCCATTGTTTTCCCACCTGTTTGCCTTGCAGTGATGGGACTGGATGCCATGATCTTCGTTTTTTGAATGCTGAGTGTTAAGCCAGCTTTTTCACTCTCGTCTTTCATCTTCATCAAGAGGCTCCTTAGTTCCTCTTCGCTTTCTGTCATAAGGGTGGTGTCACCTGCATAACTGAGATTGTTGATATTTCTCCCGGCAGTCTTGATTCCAACTTGTGCTTCATTAGGACCA